>OX336389.2:1240165815-1240766572 GCA_946902985.2 Meconema thalassinum | reverse complement strand
ATTTTGAATACTGAAAATAATGCAAATTCGTGGTTATGGCTATCAATACAAAGAACTTATGCCTGAAATGCATATGGTTGGATATGAACCCGAGAACTTCTACAGACATTGTTCAGTACGTAAATCATTTGAAATTAATGATACATAGAATACCGTATTCAAGAAACTCCAGCGGACCGTTTAGAGAGGTTAATTGTTATGTAGATCCTTAATATGAATTGTTTAATTATTCAAACGAATTAACCAAGTTAAGCTAATCAATCGTCCGTTCATGACTACGAATGAGCAAGTTATTAACATAATTGGAGAGTTCAGTACGATATCCACACTGGCTAAAAGGTACCGTACCATATCGTGTTTTTCCCTTTTGATGATCTCGGTAGCTGAATCGATTGAGCGGTGAGATGCCCGCAGGCTCACAAGCCCCCACTGGCCCTCATTAGCATCTTCACCTCCTGCCCTCCACGGAGCCTAATGAATAATGATTATAGCCTTTATATCCTCCCCGCTGGGCCAGCCCGACGCCTTCTACCGTGATTCCGGCTACACGCTACGAGAGTGTGAGTTGTAACAGGGGAATTTGTAAGGGATTTACGAGCAAAAATGGGGACATCGTGGGGAGCACAAAACCCGTCTTGGAAAAGTAGCCCAGTGCACATTAAATTTACTGCACTGGCAGAGCTATAGACCTGGGACGAGCAGTTTAGAAGGTGCATTGGGTTTCATGCTTGGGCACAGATATTGACTCTACACGTTATTTCCAACTTTGTTGACGTCTCAATTATAGTTTACACATTATTTGTCTCCTTAGGTGTGGATATAATTGGATACCTATTGTAATGTGCCAATTATTACTTCGACTTTGGTCCCACTGTCGGGTGACCATTTGTACCTTTCCAAGCTCACAAACCTTCACAATTCCAGGTTGTGGGGTTCTCAGCACACTTCAGAAGGAACAGTACAGGAATAGTCGCGATCATCTAACTAGAATGCGAATTTTCTATTTGAATTAAAGTGTGACCTTGTAATAAAGCTAAGCTATATTCAAAGAAACACATGAGCAAGGATATTTGGATGTACAAGTAAATCTGATGCCCTAACAATAAAAGGGACAGTGACCTGATATCGTGGCATAACACTATTTATGAGAAGATCTTGAATGTGGTTGGTTAATTTACATAGGCCTGATGACTGATGCTTTCCTGGAGTCGTTATTGATGACTAATCGTACCAAAATTTAATGTTTTTCAGTCGGTCCCATACGATTGTACCCAAATTGTAAAAGGTGGTTCCCTAATCCTGAATAAAAACTACACGAGATTAATAAATGTAATGTGTTTCAGGATTAGGGAACCAACCATTACAATTTGGGTACAATCGTGGTTGACCGACTGAATAACATTAGGCTACATTTCTATTGCTAAGGGCAACACTAAAATTGGCTTCAAACACCTTAACTAATCGCACCTAAGAATTCTGGAATATTGCTTTCAAGACGAAATCATTCAATAGTAAGCTACGTGACCTTCCTCTGTATTTCCTGTCTTACTGTTCTTACAGGGCAGATAGGAATTTATGTGATACATGGTTTGTCCCGTACTCAATTATTAACACTTGACGTGACCTTTAAAACTGGCAACTTACCCGACGATATGCTGTTGAGGTAATGCAGAACAATATACCTAATATATTTTCAATTCACTGAACAGCGAAGAGTTGAATAACAGAGTTTCTTTGCAGTTGTTAATGACGACCAATTGATTAGAACACGACCCGGCAAAATCACTACACAGATTTGCTGCAAAGGAGTGGTAGCACTCGTGGCAATAAGTATAAGCAGCAATAGTATCAATAAGTAGGCCGAGCGTCCATTAGCTCCCTTTTACATACCTACAGTCTATACACATGGCGGCTCTTCCTCTCCCCAAGCCTGAGTAGCAATCCACCAATCGCATTTGAACTTACGGATGCGTAACTTTATATATTAAATATAAATAGATTGATAGCCAGGTCATTGACAGCTTTATGGCCTCGGCAATACCAATAATTCACAGACGTCTGTTTCCTTGTTTTAAACTGAGTGTGGCTTGCGACACTCTTGAGCAATATCTACCGAGCTTGAGTCCCGTTATCCCACTGCCATTGCATTAAACATAAAATCCCTTCTAACCTGCTGGGTAACTACTTGCATATACAGGGTGTAATTGACATTACGTGAAGTCCGTTACACCTCGCGATAGATGATGGTATTCTAAGCAAATACTGTATCATCATGAAATTTTAGTCGTATCTTAATTAGTGTAGGTGGAATTAAATCACAATAATCATCGGTCAATGTCTTGGAAAACCTACTGGTGCCAGAAATCCTGTCAATGTCCACATTACATCTCTATATATAAAGCACAAAGTTTGTCTGTCTGTCTGTCTGTCTGTCTGTCTGTCTGTTATGTATACAAATCTACACCGTTTCCACCAATCTGAACCAAAATTTGTATACTTACCCTTTGGAACCCTGCGGGTAACCCTGTCAAACTTTAAATTTCGGACAGACCACCCCATTCTCTGCATTTAGGCCCTTTTGCACAAATCTACACCGTTCTCACCGATCTGCACCAAAATTTGTATACCTACCCTTTGGAACACTGCGAGTAACACTGTCTACTTAAAATTTCGGACAGCACCCACCCCATTCCTTGCATTTAGGCCCTTTGGTCCAAATCTACACCGTTTCACCGATTTGAACCAAAATTTGTATACTTACCCTTTGGAACCCTGCGAGTAACACTGTCTGCTTGAAATTGCGGACAGACTATTCCATTCCCTGCATTTAGGGCCCTTTGTCCCAAATCTAAACCGTTTCACCGATCTCAACAAAAATTTGTACATTTACCCTTTGGAACACTGCGACTAACACTGTCTGCTTTAAATTGCGGAGAGGCTACTCCATCCCCTGCATTTAGGCCCTTTGGCACAAATCTACACCGTTTCATAGATCTGAACCAAAATTTGTATACCTACCCTTTGGAACCCTACGAGTAACACTGTCCACTAAAATTTCGGACAGACCACCCCATTTCCTGCATTCCAGGCCCTTTGGTCCAAATCTACACCGTTTCACCGATCAGAACCAAAATTCGTATTCTTACCCTTTTGGTACCCCTGCGTGTAACACTGTCTGATTGAAATTGCGGACAGACCACTCCATTCCCTGCATTTAGGCCCTTTGGAACAAATCCACACCGTTTCACCGATCAGAACCAAAATGTGTATACTTCCCCTTTGGAACCCTGCGAGTAACACTGTCTGCTTGACATTGCGGACAGACCACTCCATTCCCTGCATTTAGGCCCTTTGGCCCAAATCTACACCGTTTCACTGTATATTTTACCCTTTGGAACACTGCGACTAACACTGTCTGCTTTAAATTGCGGAGAGGCTACTCCATCCCCTGCATTTAGGCCCTTTGGCACAAATCTACACCGTTTCATCGATCTGAGCCAAAATTGGTATACTTATCCTTTGGAAACCCTGCGAGTAACACTGTCCACTTAAAATTTCGGACAGACCACCCCATTTCCTGCATTCAGGCCCTTTGGTCCGAATCTACACCGTTTCACCGATCTGAACCAAAATTTGTATTACTATCCCCTTTGGAACCCTGCGAGTAACACTGTCCACTTAAAATTTCGGACAGACCACCCGGATTCCCTGCATTTAGGTCCTTTGGCACAAATCTACACCGTTTCACACCGATCAGAACCAACATTCGGATACTTATCCTTTGGTACCCTGCGAGTAATACTGTCTGCTTGAAATTGCGGACAAACCACTCCATTCCCTGCATTTAGGCCCTTTGGCACAAATCTACACCGTTTCACCGATCAGAACCAAAATCTGTATACGTACCCTTTGGAGCCCTGCGTGTAACACTGTCTGCTTGAAATTGCGGACAGACCACTCCATTCCCTGCATTTAGGCCCTTTGGCCCAAATCTACACCGTTTCAACCGATCTCAACCCAAATTTGTATATTTACCCTTTGGAACCCTGCGACTAATACAGTCTGCTTGAAATTGCGGAGAGGCCACTCCCAACCCCTGCATTTAGGCCGTTTGGCACAAATCTACACCGTTTCACCCTTTCTGACCCAAATTTTACATACTTACCCTTTGGAACCGACAAGTAATACTGTTCACTTTAAATTTCGGACAGACCACACTATTCCCTGCTTTATGGCCCTTTGGCACAAAACTACACCGTTTCACCGATCTCAAATAATTACCCTTTGCAACTCAACGAGTAACACTGTCCACTCGAAATTTCGGACAGACCACTCCATTCCCCCGCATTTAGGCCCTTTGGCACAAAATCTACTTCGTTCACTGATCGAAAACAAAACGTGTATACTTACACTTTGGAACCCGATGAGTAACACTGTCCACTTGGAATTTCGGACAGACCACTCCATTCCCTGCATTTAGGCCCTTTTGCACATATCTACATCGTTTCACCGATCTGAACCTAAATTTGTATACTTACCCTTTGGAACCCGACGAGTAACACTGTCCACTTAAAACTTTTGACAGACAACTCCATTTCCTGAATTTATAATAATAATAATAATAATAATGTTATTGGTTTTACGTCCCTTTTAACTACTGCGGCTTTTAGAGACGCCGGGGTGCCGGAATTTTGTCCCGAAGGGGAACTTTAACGTGCCAGTAAATCTACTGACACCGGCTCCCTCGCATTTGCGCACCCTCAAATGCCAGCTGACTGCGCCAGGATACAAACCTGCAACCTTGGGCCCAGCAAGCGAGAACGTTACCGCTGAGCCACGCAGCCAGCCTTTCCTGCATTTAGGCCCTTTGGCAAAATCTACCCTGTTTCACCGATCTGAACCAAATTTTACATACTCACCCTTTGGAACCCGACGTGTAACACATTCTACATGAAATTTCGGATAGACCATTCCATTTACCGCATTTAGGCTCTTTGGCAAAAATCTACATAGTTTCACCCATCTCAACCAATTTTTATGTAAGTTACTTACCCTTTGGAAACCGACGAGTAACACTGTCTGCTTGAACTTTCGGACAGAGCACTCCATTCCCTGTATTTAGACCCTTTGTCACAAATCTACATCGTTTCACCAATCTGGATCAAAATTTGTATACCGGTACTTACTCTTTGGAACCCAACGAGTATCACTGTCCACTTTAAATTGCGGACAGACCAACCCTCGGGGTTGCCAGCTTCCTAACTCACCCGCCATGAGCCCTTGAGGGGTGTACCAGAAATGGTGGGGCTACACACACCCTGCCTCTTTGAGGGCCTTGAGCAGAAGACAGGAGATATAATGAAACGGAATAGAAGGAAGACCCCTCGAAGAATGAGGGCATCAGGAAAGATGAGACAACGGCCAATTAAGCGGGAAATTGAAAGACTCCCTAACCCTCGGATACCCTTATACAGTCGGGGTCGGAAGAGAACAAGAGTTGGCCTAGGGAGGCCGACAGAGAAAGAGAAACTGAAAGGAGCCTGGCACCAGGAAGTAGAAGCGATGTCAAGATTCAGCTGGGGTCCGGTGGTCGCCAACCCACGTCCCACAAGTTGTGAGGACTCTGGGGGGGAGGGCAGTTGTGAGAATAGCTTGCTGATTCATCGCGAGGTGACATGAGAGGACTTTCCAGAGCTGTCTATACTGAAGCCAGCACAGGGCCGTTGCTCAAGCCACTGTGGTGTTGCGAAAGAGTGAGTGATTCCCCGGCCAATCTAAATACGACGGGGAACCCCCGAACGTGTGTCATCATATTTCGTCATCATCTACGATCATCTCAGGTTCGTGCAGCTTGGACCCATTTTCTTTGCCGAGCAGTACGCCATAAGCTCTTTCACTAGACGCCATCGAGTACAGGCCTAAGCCAGAAAATAAGGTTGAGACTTTGGAAGACATCGAAGCTAGACATCTGAATTACCTATATCAGTTGTAAATTACACCATGTTTGTTTAGTAGTCATTTTTTCATTACCTTATTATTATCATCATAAGTGCAAATGACCTAGATGTTACGCGCATCATACCACTAATCACCGCCGCATAAAGTCTTTCCCGACTGTGATTTTTAAAATATTTATTTTTATTACAGTACATTGTGTACATTATAAGTTGAAGTGTCAATTCAATACAGGTAGTACGTTTCCCTCATCATCCTCATCATAAGGGCAAATGACCTAGATGTTACGCCCATTTACACCATTAAATCACCACATACAATAAGTCTTCCTCGCCTGTGAATTTTGAAATATGTATTTCTATTACGGTAGTTTGTAAGTTTGACGTGTCAATTCAACAGTAGTTTTCATTATCATCCTATCAAAAGGGCAAATGACCTAGATATTACGCCCTCATTGTCTTTGGGGGGGGGGGGGGGGAGGGGGCAAATGACCTAGATTTTTATGTCCATTATATTTCTAAGGAGACTTTGAAACATTATCATCATTCCACCGGGCGAAGCCGGGTACTACTGCTAGTTAAAAATATTTTGTAGCTGCATGCTTAGCATCGAGTCCTACCATCGGCAAGGGGCATGGTGGCGCAGTGGTGAAGTCGAAAGACTCTTACCAAGGTAGTCCGGGTTCGATTCGCGGTCAATGCATGTGAGATTTTCGAAGTGAAATTGCCATATCCTGTGGTTTGGATTCCACATAAAAAGGTGGTCCAGTAGCTCATGATCACGAGATTTACGGTCATGTAAAATTACAAGCTTCCTTCCCTTCCCACCATAGGCAGCCACAAGATGATTTCCCGTGGCATCCCACGAGGCCAAAGTTGGGATGTATCTTCATAAGGTACACCCCCTGGTGTAGGCATGCGCTTTAAATAGTGCACCACGATCACAGCAAGTCCGGTGATTGGAGGTCCGAACTCAGCATCGACAGTGGCTATCCTGAGTTTGGATTTTGCCGGATTCTTCTACGCGCTTTCCAAGAGCATGACGGGATAGTATCGTAGTATCGTAGTCCCCGGGGCATGAACCTCATTCACGACCCTAATAACTACAGCTACACACACTACTACAGTCACCACAGAACCCCAGTTTATCAGACAAATCCAACACTCACCCAACTACACGGGGCTGATAAAACAAATGCCCCAAACCCCTAAAATGAATTAACAACAACCATCACAACAAGCTTGCAAGTCTCTTCCATCACCATTGTTTCCCAAAAATATTTATTTACTGAACGTCCGAAACAATTGGAACCCTATTTAATTATTTTTTTCTTTCTTAGTCGTCTTTTCCCTCCCAGGGTTGGCTTTTCCCTCAAACTCGGCGAGGGAGCCCACCTTTACCGCCTCCAGGGCAGTGCCCTGAAGCTTGAAACATCGGGTGGGGGATACAACTGGGGAGGTGGTACGAGTACCTCGCCCATGTGGCCTCACCTGCAAAGCGAGCGAACAGGATAGCACTGTACTACCTGAGCTACACAGCCTCGCTATCATTAAATTATTATTACTGTTTTTAAAACAGTACATTAACACATTGCTGGTACATCACAACATAACTATACGGGCTTCAGTGAGCCAAAGTATAGCTACTGAAACAGCCCACCTTCTAAGCTGGAAAGTCGAATTCGCAACCCATTAACTTCCAGACAATTTGGATTGTTGAGAGAAACTACTGCCTTCTGTATCAATTTGTACAGTTGAATATCCATATCCAGTTCCTTTAAGTCCTTGGAGCAAGATACCTCGGATCACGCCCGTACTTCAGACAGTGATAGGTATGGTCTTTACCCGTTCTACAAGCCATTGCCTTTTGATAGGGCCGACCAACTCACTATATTTGCTTTATTGTTATTATATTTTATTATTATTATTAATTATTAATATTATTATTATTATTATTATTATTTATTATTATTATTATTATTAATTATTATGTACATGTGATACCGTTCTAAGTATTAAATCTTGGAAGTAGTTTTTCATGTTTCCCATTTCTATCGCCAGGCAAATGTCGGGATGGTTCCTAACTTAAGGCAACGGCCGCCTTCTTCCCAATCCTCATCTGAATTACAAATATCTACATCACTACAGAAACCTTCAAAAACACAGGTTTATCAGACAATTCTACCCACCCAACCTACACCCACCTTCTGCTTGAAAAGTTTCTGAAAAACCTACAACATTGACTTTTTAATGCTTAATTTTTCATTTTAAAGGTAGGTGACATGTTTCTTACCTAGGAAGCTTAGGATATTCTCTTCTATCACCAGTGTAACGGACTTCATTTATATCAATTACGCCCTGTATACTAAATACAAACACTTTTGATTCATGAAATAATGATGTAGGCCTAGTGTAATACGTGATGATAAAGTCGATGTAACCCTTGATTATTTATTTAAACATGTCCCAAGGTTGTGGGTTTAATCTAACGTAATCTGATAGGTCACAATATCATCGCAGTTTCAACAGAGCCAGAGATGCCTACTTTGACATAAGAATAGGTCCCCGGATGATTCACCTGGTATAGTCGCTACGCTAGTGATTCGAAGAACAGGGGAGGAATGTTTAGAGGGCGCTGATGTTAAGATGATGATTAGCAAGGATAATATTGAAATATTAGATGCCTATCGTAATCTATTAGCAGACGCTTTCAGGTTGTTCAACATGAAAGTACCCGATTAGATGGGATAATTACAATTAATTTCCTAGCCTCTGAACAAAGTACATGATTTACTTATACACTTTGTAAAAACACTTCTCTCACAAACGAGGGGCTTCATTGGATGACTAGTTTCGATTGTCCAGAAAACATAATCAGATCCCACTAACTTAGCTGCTTAATTTAGGTTCGGCGTGCATGCATATAACACTTTACAACAGTATTTACAATTATTAAGTTACAGAAGTTTTTAATATTAAACTTTGTAACAGGGGCAAATGACCTCGTAGTTCCGCCCCTTCAAACAACAACAACAACAACAACTAACTAACTAACTAACTAACTAACTAACTAAACTTTGTAACGAGTCAGATTAATTAACCACTTATTTTTTGTTCCGTTAGTCTATTACAATTAGGCGTGGTGGCACAGCGGTCAAGATATTGGCCTCTCACCAAGGTGGACTGGGTTTGATTCCCAGTCAATGCATGTGAGATTTTCGAAGTGAAATGCCTTGTCCTGCAGTTCAGATTCCATTTAAAAAGGAAGTTTCGTGGCTCATTATCACAAGAATCATGGTCACGTTAAACTACAATCTTCCTTCCTTTCTATTACAATTCGATAATATTGTGGTTTTTGTTGTTGGTACTTTTATGTGTACACAGTATATGAAAGCCCTTTTAATCGCTAATTTCCACCGTGGCGAACTTTTGAAATTATTTCGATCTATTCAAATTTCTTGTTCATGTAATGATATTTCGTATTTGGTTATTTAGGTTAACCACTGAAACTAACACTTGCATGCAACTGAGTTGTTAATGTGGTTTTGCAGACTTAGCTATTTTCCGATGGTCCTATACTGATGGCCACTTACCGCTGAAGACACACTGTGAAGTGAAGTGGTCGTCAGTATAGGAACACTGGAAATCAGCTGTCTTCAAAACCACATTATCAACTCAGTTACATTCAAGTGTTTGTTTAAGTGATTAAACACCGACTACAGAAACTCATTATATAAACAAGAAATTTGAATTGTAACGAATACTAACGAAACAGTGAACATTGAAATCAATTCAAGAGCTCGCCACGGTAGAATTTGACGATTCAGAATGGTTTTTATATTTACACATAAACAGTACTAACAATGAACGCAAAACTTACAGAAGTGTTATGAACTAACAGGATAAAGACGAATTGGTTAAGAAATCTGACTCGTTGTAAAATATCTCAGACAAATATTATAATACCTGAATATTCTGAAAGCGTTTCGCATTGTCACCTAGTTTGCGTAATATTTCTGTTAACAACATGTCATGCTCCTAACTTAAGGGACTTCAGTTTCCTCTTTTCTGTATGCGAACTTCAGTCCTCACATCTGCATCTTGAGTCCAATGTACAGTATGTATGACTCTGTATAGTGCCAGTTATACTATTTCCAGTCAAGTACAGACTTATGAAGAGCATTGCTGACAAACTTGTCTTCTCCACTCGCGATGGATATTGTACGCTAAATAAAAAGAGACGAGCATCGGTGTGGAATCTCTACTGGGGTTTAGGAATTCTAGAACTGTAAACAGTGATATGGTGCCCATGTCCATAGATCAATCATGAGACTAACACAAGCAGTGATTCTGAACATTATCTCTGTCCTAAAAGTGTTGATATTTCCGAGGGACATACTCCCCTTTCCATGCTGGTTTTTCAACTTATGGGCAATTCATGTAAAATAACTTTGTGTATTTTATAATGACATAGAACACAAAGCTGGATCATTATCGGTTGACAGTGAAACTTTAATTTTGTGCCTCCCTAGCAGAGAGGAGTGCGGGAAGAGACGAAGAGAAAGGAAGTTTACATTTTCTCGGATAACACGACTTCATATTCCATTAGTTTGTATACAAAGGCTTCGCAATATTCTGTCCATAATTGATACACTCACGAGTGCCTACTACACAGTATGATATAGAATTTTGTAGTGATATGGTCTTACTTTCCTTTTCTCTGGTATACATTATCAGAGAGTGGTCTCATAATATGCATGAGCGATAATTCTGTGCACGAATGAAAAAAACTTCCTGGAACCAAGGGTCCCATTGGGACCATACCTTCTCCTGCTCCCGCAAAGCACATGCAGTAGAATGTTTATTCCTCTTGTGGATATACGACTGATCAAAATTTTATAAACTATGACTTTATAAACGTTATAAACTATGACTTCGTAAATTTTATAAACTATGACGTCTAAATTACAACATGCATAGAGAAGCATTATGAAGAGATACGAATTATAGGTAATTTATTAATATTGCCAAATAAATTATAAATGACATACCAAATAGTATTTACTTCATAGTAAATTCATGCATTTTAAAGTTACATTTGCCATTTTCAGTTTGAATTTAAATTAATTTAATTTACTCTGGTCCTATTTACATGCAAAGAGCAGTAATTGGCAATTCCTCAAAAAGTGGCCCTAAATGGAGAACATATAAAATCGAACTAAATGAAATAAGTGAATTATCAACATACAGTTTAATATTAATATATTTGGTGATTGCATATTGTACCCATTTTCATGACATGCGCGATTACCCGGCTAAAAATCATCACACACCATCGGGAGCAGAATACAATTCCTATATAAATATTATTAATGCAAAGGGACTAGACTGTAAATATTCATGCCAAGCGCGCATGGTCGAGATCTTGGGATCTCAGGGCATATCGGGATTGTTCGTAGGTGGGTTTATCATCAAACTAAATTAACCAGAACATAAATCTGCTCATCCAGCTGTATACAAAGTTACTCAATAACATTGACTCCAAGTCTATAAAAAATAGGAACAGTCATTCTATTTTATTCCGCTTCCAAAACATAGTAGAAAAGGGAAAATATTGCCCTGCTCATAAAATATCCACGTCATGCTAATCTAAGATGAACTAATTTGTTGTATTTAAAATGTTTGTTCTTGGCGATAAATTACATATTTCATTACGAGGAATTGTATCTAAATCAAGGAGATATTAAAAATTGAATATAAAAATAAAACTATTTGAATGAATGTCTGTTTAACCACCAAAAATGCCCAATCACTGAAAATTATTCACTGTTGAAATAAATAAAAATTTACATAGACATCTATCTTCTGGTGCACTGCACTTCTAATTTCACATATTGTCCTCCTCGTTTGCGTAGTAGCTAATATTGTTGGCTGTCACAGCTGAGGCACGTGATTGATTCTCGGCTCTGCCAAGAAATAGAATTCTGGTCTTAGGGCTGGAACGGGGTACACTCAGCATCGTGAAGCAAAACTGGGAAGAGGAGGGCTATATAGCCATCAGAGTGACACAGGTTATCAGGCCAAATTTACACACACACACACACACACACAAACGTTCAAGGGGCTACATGACCACAATGTCGCAAAGCCCCTAAAGAATGAACAAGAACAACTAATTTCACATCACATGTTGAAATTTAACTTGATTGATTCTCGGCTCTGCCAAGAAATAGAATTCTGGTCTGAGGGCAGGAACGGGGCACACTCAGCATCGTGAAGCAAAACTGGGAAGAGGAGGGCTATACAGCCATCTCCTTGGCTAACTCTTTTGTTAATTAACTAACTAGTTATCCTTAATTATTATCTTAATTTAAACTAATTATTTTCACTTTTCTCTCGTTCAAATCCAATCATCGTTCATTATTATAAATATTTACACACTTTTTCTAGTTAATAATTCTAATGAACTCTCCATTCTCGTTTTACAAATATTTATACGCGAATTTTCTGCTTTTATAGTGGTCTACTTCAGTTCTGCAGTATTTCAGTCCATTTTTATCACTAATAGCTTTCATTTCATGTTCTGATGTCGAATTACAGAATATTTCAGTTGCCTGGAGGGAATGTGGAAACTCCCGGAGAAAATCCACTCTGAGGATAGCCGCTGTAAGCACCAGGATTCAAACCTGCGAATTCCGGATTTGCTGCAGCTGCCCTTGCGGCCGTGGTACACGATTTAACGAGCATGGCTACGCCGTGGGACAAACATTTACCCACTTGTATATTTACTGAAATATGAAAATCATTCCTTGGCTTATCAAATTATTTTCTGTCACTGGAAACAATCTGCTCATTTTGGTTTGGAACGGGAAATTAATGGCACATGTGTTTTCCTATACTCGACATTATTT
Source organism: Meconema thalassinum (assembly GCA_946902985.2). Lineage (NCBI taxonomy): Eukaryota > Metazoa > Arthropoda > Insecta > Orthoptera > Tettigoniidae > Meconema > Meconema thalassinum. The sequence continues at coordinate 1,240,753,707 of OX336389.2, read as the reverse complement.
TACATGTGACAATATCACAAGAATTTCACCGGAATTTGAGCCCCAACCGTCCATGGAAAAAGAAGTGTCTATGCCAATGAGCCCTCACACTCCCTGCTTGATTTATAAGGCAGGCCTACATACAATACAAAGTTGCAAACCTCATGTTTGAAGCAAGTTGCAAAAGTGTAATTGTAAAACGTAAGAAAAGTCACACGCGTAACAAAATACGTGTGCGGTCACATAAATATATAAATTTTTATTCAATGGCCAGTATTTATAATGTTAAAGATAGGTAATTTTTTTAAATAAAATATCGCAATAACAAATTTGTGATTAAGAGTTGAACTAAAAGAATACTGAGTGCCTTCGTGTATTTTTATTTAGCACGTAACAAGTTGATTTAGTGGTATAAAAAGGAGGTATGTCCAGTTTTCTCGAAAATTACCAGTTATGTTTGATTTGTAGATGAGGCATTGACACATAGGAAAAACTTGGGATCTGTGGGTCATTAAATCATGCTTGGGTTAAAGAAAGAAAATTGTCTGGGCTTTCTCTTTGTTCTACTCATGGCTGCGAATGGTACCGCCATATGAGAAGTAGATTTAGTGTCATGTATCTTGATCCTGTGTGGCCACTGCTATAGCAGGTAACTGCATTACTAAATGTGGAAATGTTGTGTATGAAAGCCGAAGTTATAAAGTTTGTTAAAATTGCGCCTATCCTAATGGTAATTGTAATGTTGTTTCCACTTCTTAGCGCGCCGGCCTCTCACCCGGAGGCCCCGGGTTCGATTCCCGGCTCAGTCAGGGATTTTAAAACTGACTTGAGGATTGGAACGGGGTGCACTCAGCCTCGTGAGGACAATTGAGTAGCTGTCTGACAGTGAGGCAGCGCCCCGATCACGAAAACCAATATTAACGGCCGAGGGGACCCGATGTGCTGATTACGCGTCACCCCAATATCTGCAGGCCAAATGGCTGGGCAGCGGTCGCTGGTCGGCCTAGGCCCTTCATGGGCTGTATAGTGCCAGAGGTTGTTGACTTGTAACATATTATGGTTAGCATAACTTCTTTCCAAATCGTGTGTTATTAATGAGAATTTTGTCTGTACTAAGTTTGGCCAACATTGGCTCTCATTAACAGCTCAGTGACGGGTAACCGTAAAGTTGACACTTCCTATTACGTTCGGTTGTCAGCATGGTAACTATTCACAGCTTGCAACTTACATACAAACAAAATGTAGTCGTAATTGGCTAAGTCATTGACGAGTTGTTCATAGGTAACTGTAAAGTTGGTACAACACATTACCCATGGTTGACAGCAATGATGGGGAAGAAATCTGCAAAAGCTGGAAGTCCGCAACCACAACTACTGCAACACAAACTTCTTCCCAATATGGGCAGCCGTTCATAAGTCGATAGAGTTGACAGGCAGACCACGCACATCACTCCTAGATTAATCTCATGATCCCACTGTCTATTATTTTTATGAGGAAAGTAGGCTAAAAGCTGAATATATTTAGAAACTTACTAGGTACATTCCTGTTAATATAAGGGATTTTACAGTTCTATTGTTCGATGGTTGAACATAGACGATGATCGTTCTCATTTAGAGGACAGTGGAAGAAAAAATATAATTTTGGTGGAAACTAGAGTTGTTCAATAATGATATATACCGACCTAATAGATATGTTGCATATTTGTTGGGAGTGCAGTAATTTTTAAACAAGTTTTAAATGAAACATAGGCTGATGTATAGAAACGAACACGCTACTTAGGTATTGTGCCCGATCTTACGTGAGTCAATTGGCTAAGCCAACACGAAGTTCCGAAATTGCAAGATAGACGTCACTTGGCATGACAGGAATGAATGCGAGTTTTGAGGAGCCCGGCTTGAGGGTAGTAATACGTCACGCGAGAGGAGAAGGTATTGCATCTTGCAGCTTTCTACCACCACAAACGCAACCTGAACCAATCGGAAGACATAAGAAGAATCACGCGGGATAGAATTATTTGACATTTATGCTATTTATATAATATTGAATACTTAATTACCCTGTAAAAATATGTGAAGTAGAAGATATTAATAGGAAGACATTTACGCACATGGTGCCGTTAAATATGAAAACAGCCAGTAGATATCATAGTTCATAATGTGGTTAGAAACGCTCTATCAACTTCCAACATTCGCCGCTAGGTGTTAGTGATCAGCCAAAGTTGGAACTACTTGAAATTGAATTTGTTGAGAGCCCACGGGCTTTCAATTAAAATGTCTTGCTAAGGCCATTCGGCAGCAATATACAGGGTGTTTCGAAAAAAAGTGTCCGATATCGTATCAGGGGTTGGGATTGGTCAAAACGATAAGAAATGACCCTATAAACATATGTCCGGAAACAAATACCTGTTGAGATATGCACCATTTTACCCGCGTGGACGAGGCGTTGTGTTCGGTGGTGCAGGCATCTTTCCGTTGAAGGTCTTTGCATGAGTCGGATGTTCGGTCATAGTATGCGGCTGTGCGGTTCACCGGACCTTAATCAATTCGATTTCTGGCTATGGGGACTTTTAAAGACATTGGAGTATGCCACATCCATCGACATGTGCAGATGTTACAAGAGCGTGTGCCCAACGAGAGTAATCACATCCGCGAGCAGTCAGGCGTGATTGGACGAGATGGGGATTCCTTGCGAAGAAGAGCTGAAGCATGTGGTAACCATGTGGAGCATCTCTTGTAACGTGCAGATGGTATCCGCGGACAGACCGGCTGAAATCATCACAGCTCCTGATTGGTGGTATTGATGGATGTTTGTCCAACGCGTGTTTTGTTAAACGTGTGTGACAGTCAAGTTTTCATTAGACATAGCTTGTAGGATGACGTCCATTGGCTGAAGTGTAAATACACAACACATGTAAAATGGCGCATATCTCAACAGGCATTCCGGACATATGTTTATAGGAACATTTTTTCTCGTTTTGACCTATCCCAACCTCCGTTGCAATATCGGACATTTTTTCGAAACACCCTGTATAAGAGAGAGAGAGAGAGAGTAGAGCCAACAAGGCATCAACCCGGCTCAAGAACGAGTTGAGTGGAGAACAGTCGTGTACAGGAATTGTATGCTAGCGTTCCGTATATTGGTGGAGTCCTTTATATTTTACGAGCAGCGGCTGATATAAAGTCAGAGTTTGGACCTCGTGCGCTACATAAGTTACAATTGGAACAATGCTGTGAAATATACCCATAGTTGTAATGTATATGCGCGGGAACTGACTTTGTGAATCGCGCACGAATATTGTATTCAATGCAGTATAAATGTACGGCTATTCAAGTGCAGTCTTGTCTGAAACATTCAAAGGGATTAGAATTCTCATCAGTAGTTAAGTTAGTTATTTTTGTTTTATGAGGTGTAACTACGAGCTCATCTGCCCCACATGAGTAGTTGTAGAACATTTTGTTGGGTAAAATTATACGCAGAGCATCGTATCAGCTATTCATTGGAGAACAATTCAACCATTACTGAAAGTTACAAACCAGCAATTATTGACAGTAAAACTAATTCGATTAGCATTTTTAAACAACGGGGACTGCATAAATCTTTGTCAAGTTATTGGAATAGTGCTTACGACTTGTACTTATGAATGTGAAAATGGAAAGTGGAGAACGACTACAGAACAGTAAGGTTCGAGCATTAATATTGGCAACACTTGGTGCGTTACTCGCAAGTGTGCAATATATTGGACTAACGTGTGTGCACAAAAGTGTTACAAAAGAAACGTGTTCACTTGTACTATAGCAGAAATGTATGCATTGATGGAACGTTTTAATATCCAAATAAATAAGCAATTCTACGCTATACAATCAATTACTTGCATTTCCTCATGAACACTTTGACATTGCTAACCAAACTTCAGGGGTGTATAAATACGAACAATATCAACATGCGGTGTTATGCAATGGAAGAGTAAGTGATATCAGGAAGAAGGTTACACATGGACGATAATTGCGTTAGCAGTATGGATTTCAGCAAAATTATGATGGGATAGATGATTGATGAAATAGACAGCGATGGAAATTCAACGGGCTACATGGATGGTGATTGACGATAGAACTACGTGATCCAGGTACGCCAAGATGGCACAAAGAAAACGTCATAGCGGCCATGCTGTTCTGGAGAATGGAGAGCAGTCGGTGAACAAGATCAAGACAATCAATATTAAAAAATAATATTTCTTTCTATTTAACCTTGTCTAGGCCTCTTAAAAGTTAAAATATCGAAATGACAGTAGTAGTTTGGAATTGAACGATTGCAGATGAAACTTCTAAGGAAGATGACAGAGTATAATGGAATTATTTTCCAAAAATGGATGGTAAAATAGAGTTCAAATATCCAATACAACGATGATGATGAGTATTGAACAATCATGTAGATGGATAATAAGCAGTAGTTGAGGGCAACTAACGTGGACATTGCAATATGTCATCAATATTCCATAGTAATTGGATGATAGGAATATTTTATTTAGTAAAGAGTTGTATGTCACCCCTTATTATTCCCGTTTTCCAACGGGGTCGGGGATGAGATGCGATGGAAGTCTTTGTGGCGATGGTTTTAACGGCCGGATGCCCTTCCTGACGCCAACCTCATGAGAGAAGTTAATGAGAGATGAAATGAATGATGGTGAATGAAACTGGGCAAGGATGTGGAAGGAAGCGGCCGTGGCCAGTCAGAAGGTACCATCCCAGCATTTGCCTGGTGTTGAAAATGGGGAAACCACGGAAAACCATTTCAAGGACGGCCGACGGTGGGGCTCGAACCCACGCGTCTACCGAGTCAGCAGAGAGCTTGGCCCTATGACCTAATGCTGCGCTTTAGCCAGCGTAGCCACTACTGTCGGTTTTATTTAGTAAAGAGTACATGTTGAAATTTAATTTGGCGATGTATAATAATGGATGTACAGATAATATTCGACATTTGTGTTAAGGGTAAACAAGGATTTGGTCAGATGAAGTAGTTGAGTGCAGCGTATATTTATGGTTGTTAATTCCACTAAACAAGGTTTTACGACCTATTGGAATATGTTTGTCAAAATAAAGGAATCGTAATAAGTTATCCATAATTGCCGCTTGATAAATTCAACAATAGTTGTATATGATATGAATGAATTATTGTCGTTGAATAGATGCACAAAAAATAATAGAAATTATCTTAAAGTCAGATATACTGCCATACCAAATACGATCAGCACAATTAATGTACTGTAGTTTAAGATGGAATGGATTCTATAAAAATGCAAAGGTGACTTAGGTTACAGCTATGGAATTTGAAAGCAGAATTATCTTATTAGATGAGGCATATGATATTATTTTAATAGAGCAATACAATATCAAGATAAATTGTATTTTTGGATGAAATATTAAAAAGGTATAATAGAAGTTGATGACTAATTAATGACACAATCTGATAGATGATCTAGTGAGAATATTTTGAGAGATTTGATAATTATGTTGATAAAACAATTTTATTGGAAGGCACACCCATATTGGATAATAGATGGAAATATTGTAGTACTTATTGAGAGTTGAATGGATACGAATTACAGTGTAATGACAGACATTTAAAAAAAATAAGTGAGAAATATAAACATAACTATTTGAAGTTGATTTTGGAATATATTTACACAGGGATATTTACATTCTATAGATTGAAAAGTTACATGATGTTCAATCCCTTTCTTATGGAAATAATTCACTAAAATTAATCCATTCAAGTGCTTGTGGAGTGGCAGCATGGAGCTCTTCTAAGGTCCCAGAGCACATATAAAGAGGGCATTCTTGCACGATGTGCTTGATGGTTTACACTTCATATCCACATTCTCAACGAGGCGAGTCTATCCAACCCCACTGATGTTAGGCTGCTCTAGTTCGAGCTGTGCCGCATCGAATTCTGTTGAGACGGGACCAGACAGCTCGAGGGAGATGGAATCCAGGTAGTTTGATGGAAGGATTAAGTACTTCAATCGGGCCACGAGGTGGAGAGGTAGACCTTTCAACTTTCCATGTATTTCGGGGGTCGAACGGAGATGAAGTAAGTTCTATAGCCGTCTTATAGTCTGATTTCCGTGACTTCAACCTGGATGTGGAAGGTTGATTGACGTCTTGGTGGATTGGGAGAACATCATCATCCATAATTCTACGCCACAGGCTGGAAAGAGCTTGCTGTCTCCTGATGTGGGGAGGAACAATATTACACAGTACAGGTAGCCACAGTAGGGAGTGCAATGTAGAGTGCCTGCATTGTCTGGCAGAGTTGAATATCAACCAGTTGGCAATGAGAGCTGTTGAACCATACGCCTGCACAGTATTCAGCTGGAGAGTATACGACAGCCAAAGCAGTATTCCTGAGAGTATTGGCATCAGTGCCCTAAGATATTCCATCTAACCTACTTAGTAGGTTATTGGGGCTTTATAATTTTGCTGCCGTTTTTGCAATATGCTGTCTGAAAGTTAATGCAATATCCAATATCACACCTAAATTCTTAGGGGAGCTGTTGCACTTCAGATATTGGTTCCCGAACTTCACTCTAGGTTGGTAGTTTGCCTGTAGGTTGTTAAGGTGAAATGTGGTTACCTCAGATTCAGGAGGACTTGGTTGAAGCCGCCACTATCTTAAAATAAACATTCATCTTCTTAAGATCTTCACTCAGCAAATCCTCTGCTTCATCAAAAGTGGCGCTCTGGACTGTAAGATTAATATCGTCCGCATAGATGAATTTACGGGATACCGTTTCTGGCAGATCATGAATCTATAAGTTAAATAGCATAGGGGATAAAACTGATCCCTGAGGTAGACCATTATTGAGTGAATGTAACCTGCTCCTGGCATTTTAATTGTGAACATGGAATGGTCTATTACTTAACATGTTGCTGATGAGAGTGACTGTTTTAAGACAAGGGACTGACTTTATGAGTTGGAGGAGAAGTCCTTTCCTCCATAGAGTATCATACGCCACTGAGAGGTCCAGAAAGGCAGAAACACTTTTAATATAACAGTAAGTGTTCATAAGAATCAGTCTTGGGTAAACTGGTAACTGTAACACTAGAAGGTACGGTAGCCAAAATAGGTAGGTCTCATCTACGGTGGAGTCGTGGAGTGGTCTTAACTTATTGGTTAATATCTTCCTTCAGTTTAGTTAGTTTTTATATTTCTTGACTTCCTCCTAAAAGGTCACGTTGTACTAACATGGTCACTCAGTTCGACACATGTCCTACAATATTATTATCGGTGTCACCAGTAATGAAATTTATTTTAACTATCTTTTTTGAAATAAGTTGCAATTCCTGGCCTTGCTACTGTTGTATATCTTGATTGAGCGGATAGCAGATAGTTGAAACGCCTTTCTCTCGCGGATATGTGATGCCCAGAGCTGAGAGAATGGTAGTTGCACAGTTTCCGCGTACATATTAGATCTAGGAGGGTAAAATGCAAACAGAACTCTGGAGCGATCTAAAAACCAGTAGTTCCGTGACGAACTAAAGAGCCACCTTTTCTTACAGATTAAGATGCTATCCTTTTCCCCGTAATTTGACCTGTTTAGGATGCTTAAAGCACAGGCATTATAAGATTTGCTGAAGATTTGCATTTTAAGATTTGTCTAATACAATCGTACTGCATGTTCAAAATCGTTTCCTTACATGAATTCTTATACAATGTGAGTCTAGGGCTCAAATGTCCAGTGAGAGTTATAAGGCAGTTGGAAGGACTGAGAATATGCACAAATATCTCTTATGGCATACACTGTTCATAGAACATTTGGTAGAAATCAACTGAATGTTGTGGAAGTTGTATGCAGTTCTACATGGAACACATAGACTTTATGTGCCCGTTTAGACCGGAGTCCGCACGACCACATATGCATTTTACCAAGAATCAGTCAGCACGAGAGTCAAAATATCCCGGGGCGCCAGATGGGTTCAAGCTAATCGCAAAAACGACATCAAATGAAAAAAAAATGCTTTACTGATTTTTGGCTCAATGCAACAATAAGGACAGAAGGAGATTCAACTGGGCATAACACATCATGTAAAATTATCTCATTTTATTCTGAATTTAAAATTGACTGCAAAATAAAATGCTCAAAGCAGCATTATTCACGTGTGGCGACCCACATTACTATTTACACAATGTACAGAAATTTTCCAACACATTGGGCAATTATCTTTGGAAACACAAGTCTGATTATCAGTCCTGTAGACTGTGTTCCAAAATTATATCCATTATTTATGATTAAATCCAGTTCAAATTTAATTTAATTTAATTTAGTTCACTGGTTGAATTTTTACATAATATTAACACTCGTAGAATAATTGTTCATAGAATTTTTAACTTTCACTTATTTTTTCCAGTTTCAAAAAAAAATATTATCAAAAAAATATTGTTATCTCTGAATCAACACAAATTATGTACACATATTAATAACATCTGAAAAGTATTTGACCATTGAGCATAGCATCGAAGAACTGTGCGAAGCACAACAAAATTAATTGTTCTTCTGACATTAAACGTTTCGAGAAGTGACTCGATTATGAACTTCAAGTTCCTAACAAAATATATGATTTCTGAATCATCAACTTGATCAATAAATTGTTGGACCATTCAACTATTCGATTTTCCACTTGGAATCATTATTAAGAAAAATATTTATATTTGTGGCCATTTTAGTAACTTTCACAACTTGCAATTCTTTAACAGAATGCGGAAATAAGAATTGTAGCTTCATAATAAATTCATTTAGTTCATGGCACTAAGATTGAAAAATCCTTCAAATTATTCGTGGTTATAGAATTAGTTTTAATTGGCAGTGGCCTATTTTATTATTTGTGTGAGAACACAACATTCCAACAACAACGGCAAAGGTCTTCCTCTGAAGAAGAATAAAATACAATCATGACAAAACCGGGTTCTAGCAAAATCAAAGTCTTAATGGAATCCGTAAACAAGGTTGAAATAAGAACTGATGGTTTTTAAGAAATAACCTTTGGGTCATTCATACGACGCAATGTGTAGTTCCAATACTCCTTCTTTAACACTGAGTCATCGAACCTGCTATTTGATTGATGCTCAAATAAAAACCTCCTCATTCCTGCGACTTAAACATGCGCACCTGGGAATGGCATTTCAACTACTCCACACACATAAATTTTCTTCCCAAAATTTATACAATAAATCAAGCCTCTGCTTGTAATCAACACTGGAAGATTTATAAACTTACAAGTTTATTTTATTTTACCATTCAGTTCAACCCGTGAATTTACCATACTTATGATAATCTTTATTTCACTTTCGAATGTGTATTTACGTCATGATTTTATATAAATACCAAAATATCCTAATTGATACAAATATCATTTGCTTCCCGTTTCATGCCTCTCCGTGTTATCTGAAAAATATACTTTGCTCATTGCAAATATTAACTGTTCAACCAGAACTATAATGTTGGTTGAATGCGGGCTTGCGCTAACCACTCTCCTTCGGAAAATCACCTGTTCCAAACTAGAAATGATTAAACTACTTCATAAGCTCTCTCTCAATAAATGTGATTATTAGAAAATATAAGATCCAAGAATTATTTAGAAAAGTTATGAAAATCATTATTATTATTATTAGTGGATTATTATTATTATTATTAGTTATATTATTTTAAATATATTTAATTGTTATTTCATTATGTGAGAATCCACATGTTCGATTCTTCGAATATGGATAAAATATCCATTTCTCAACAAAAATAATTATTAACTTTTACAGTTACATCGGCTGATTACCGTGATTATCAAAAAATATGAAACATTCAAATAAATGCTCGTTCTGCTCGGTCATCGATCCTAAACTGTTCTAAGTGCTGAAAATACTCAGAATAACTCTAATATGTCTTGCGTAAATCATTGCAAGATTTAAATACGAAGAAAAACAAATGTGTTGGTCATCTGCAGAAAATGAGTTTGTTCCAATTAGCTAGGCATAATATAAAGTCAAAAGTGACTTACATTTCTCGTTGGTCTTGAAGCGTAGTGAACCTGGTCTGTACCAGATTTATCCAGATACATGCCCTCTCGGACACGCACGTCTAATCCTTGTATCGGCCGCCATTATATACCCACAATCTGTCTAACACGACATAGTGGAATTATTTCTTGAAGTTTGAAGTAACTGCTGATCCATTTTAATATTGACTTCTGTTAAAGCCATAGCGGTTTGCTTAAATGGGGTCAGATCTAAGTGATCTATTCTCAAATATGTCAGTTGTAACATAACTCACGGTAATCTTTTCAGTACAAGAAAACACTGACAGTCTAAATCAATCAACGGCTGTTCTGAAGATCGTTCCCTGGGCATGGCTTATCACCATCTATCATGCGCGAAGCAACATATAGTTTCCCTTCGTCGGCTAATGAACAACACCGTGATAGACTGGCCTTCAATATACTGAAAGATCGGAGTGGTTATCAAGTTACAATTTATGAAACTGACTAATTGGATTAAAATATCCAAGTATTAAATTATCATTACTGGACTGTGACAAAGTACTTTCTAGACAAAGTCTAGCATATGTCCATATAGAAATAAAATATTTCACCAGTGTCCGTAGAAAAATAACAATCACCTTAGTGATTCTCTCTGCCGGAAACTTACTAAGTTCCACATGTATCGCAGCACTTTTGTGACTATCACAATTTAAAGATATCTTCTGCGTAGATCCGGCAACCATGTGCCTTGGCTCAACGTGGCAGCACCTTGTCATGCAAGAGCTTGGTTCGAAGTGAGCTGATGTTGCTTGGGCCGGCCGGCTTTTATTCAAAACGGTCAGGTCCACGCTGAATCACGCTGAAATCTGGAAATCCTCATATCTCTGGTATCCCTGGTCCGATTTACTTGATACTAAGTGCATTCTCTTTCATTTGGCCGTGCCAGTAATCTGATCCAAGTCTCAAGTCTCTACTCCATGGCTAACTATTTAATCAACAAATAGTCTCGACCTCTGCTACTACTCGCTACGTCACTTGACATGCTCTTGGCTGCATAAAGTTTCCATTCCCTTCTAGAAGTAATGGAGCGCGATATTCAAATATCTCAACTTTCAAAAGCGGCTGTAGCCTTTCCCTTGATATCTAGGTGTCTGAATCTTGGAATACCCATTCCTAGAGTTGGGCACATCCACCCCACACCTAGCAAAAAAATAAAAATTGGAAAATTTTTATTTTTCCTATCTACACATTAAATCATCTGGTTCTTGAATAATAAATCTTCAAATTCGCTGCATTATAAGTTCCCACGATGTTACCAGTTCGTGTATTGGCGATTTCATAGCTTCCATTGTTGTTTACTTCCACAATACGATATGGTCCAGCGTAAAGTCTTGCAAACTTCGAGTACACTCGATTTTGCACGTCAGAGGGTGTAGGTCTTTTCACTAAAACAAGAGTTCCTACGCGCAAGGGTCTGCGAAAACGCTTTCCTCTCACTCTGCGCTCTCTTTTCTCAGCTTGGCTCCGCAACTTGTCTAAAGCTAGAGTTTCCCTCATCTGACGACTTGGTTCAATCTCAGGTGGAATAGAGATGATTCGATCCCATAATCTTGTTGGTTTAATTCCATGATGAAGCAACATGGGAATCTGTCCAGTACTCTCATGAATTGTAGAATTGATGGATTCGGATGCTAATGAGAGAACATCCATCTATTTCCAATGCTCATTTGGACAATAGAGGCGGCAAAATTTTGCTATTTCAGCCATCACGCGTTCTGCTGGATTGCTTTCAGGATGTCTGATAGAACAAAACAATTGTCTAATCCCAAGATTATTCATGACGGTTCTAAATTCTAAAGATGTAAATTGGGGTCCACGATCTGATAAAAGGAATTCCGGTTTGCCTGCTTCCGGAATTACGTTGTCTCTAATTCTTTTCGCACAATATTTTGCGTTTGCCTTCTGAATTGGGTGTAACATAGTGTATTTGCTGAAAACATCCATGGTCACCAGAATATATCGGTTACCTCTTTTAGACTTTGGAAGAGGACCATAAAGATCAGTCGCGAAGATTTCACAAGGCTTAGGAATAATAGGCCTTGGTAATTCTCTCAATAATCTAGAGTTATGTTTACTCCTTTGGCATAAGTCGCATTCTAGAATAGTGTTCCTGACAGTTTGTCGCATTCGCTCCCACGAAAATTTTTCTTGTATCATGTTGACCGTCTTATCTACTCCAGCATGACCTGCAATTCGATGTGCCATCCAGATAATGGGTTTTTGCATTCGTGGAGGTATCACTACTCTCTGCTTCGTATGGTCGGGATTTCCAAACTTGTAGATTAAACCATCCAACATCATAAAATCTCTTGAAATTCTTTCAGTTTCCACAAAATCATCGTCATTTGGATCCATGTCTCCCTGTAGAAAACGAAAAATGTTTCTAAAACGTCGGTCTCTCCTCTGGGATAAATGCAACAATCTTAACCTTCTCAAGGTATCCTCATCCTCCTGCGTCAGGTTAACTTGAAAAACCTTAGATGTAGACTCCACTGCTCTACTCAATAAATCAGCTCCAACGTTCAACTTTCCAGGAGTGTGTTCAATAACTAGGTTGAATTGTTGAATAAAAAGTGACCATCTAGTTATCCTATCACCGGCAAAGTTTGTTCTCAAGATAAACTCCAATGCATGGTGATCAGTCCTCACAATTACTGAATGTCCATTTAACATTTTCTTCCATGACTCCAACGCGAAGATTACAGCAAGTGCTTCTAACTCTGTGGTGTAATAATTCCTTTCTGATGGACGAAGTTTCCTGCCTATGAACGCCAGGTAACGTCTCTTGTGATCTTCATCTTCTTGAACAAGAATAGCTCCAATCCCTACGGTGGATGCAGCGGATTCTATGATGAAATTCTTGGTAAAGTCAGGATACTCTAATTTCACGCTGTTTACCAATAACCTCTTGGCATCTTGAAATGATTGTTCATTCCATTTCCATTTGTTTCCTTTTCTTAATAATTCCTGCAATGGAGCAACCGTCTTGGTGTAGCTCGGACAATGCCCTGCAAAGAATTGGCATGTCCCGAGAAAACTGCGGATATTCTTCACTCTAGTAGGTCTAGGGAAATTTGCAATCACCTGTATCTTTGTCTCATTTGGACGGTATCCTTCACCATCCAAAATGTGGCCCAAAAATTTTATTTCCTTCCGAAAGAACTGACATTTTCGAAGGTTTACTTTAAAGTTCGCTTTTCTCAAATCTGCGAATAACATCTGAAGATGTAACAAATGTTCCTCCTTAGTCTCAGATGCAATTAGGATATCATCTATGTAACGAATTGCTATCTCTTTTACTTCAGGACTCAAGTTTTGTTCCAGTGCTCTGATCAAAACAGATCCAGATGTTTTGACTCCAAATGGTAGACGGCGGAATACATATGTCTGCTGGTCAAACATAAATCCTGTAAACTTTTTGGAATCTTCACTAAGCCTAATGTGGTGGTAGGACGAAGTGAGATCAATGTTAGAGAACCAGACCTTGCCTTGGAATTTCCTTAACAGTTCCCTAATGATTGGTGGTCTGTCATACTCTGGCAGCAATCTTGAATTCAAATTTCGCGCGTCTAAACATAGTCTCAGACTTCCATCTTGCTTAGACACTACTGCTAATGGATTGACATAAGAGGTAGTGTACTTTTCAATCACATTGTTACTTTCCATCTCTTTGATAAGCACTTTTACCCTTTCTCGATGCTTTTCCGCTACCGGATACAATTTAGCATGGAAAGGTGCATCATCATTTACACGAATACGATATTCAAAATCTTTAATTTCACCAGGTTTAATATCAAAAATATCGTGATACTCTTCCAAAATTTTTCCACGCTCTGGGGACTCCTTCTCAGTGTAGCCTTCTCTTCCTTCAGCTTCATGAAAAATCAGAGACCATTGAGCATCTCCCTCGATGTCTTCCTCATCTTTTCCCTCGAAGTTTATCTCTTCGGTATTCTTGAATCTGATCGTCTCTGTCTTCATGTCTATCACTGCTTGATATTTCTGAATGAAATCCGCTCCCAATATCATGTCCTTCATTACTACAAACACATGTCGGAAATCATGTCCTCCAATATTAACACATAAGTATAATTGTGTTTTACACAGAGATATTTTGTTGGGTATTATTCCTTGGATTTTAATTCCTGATACTGGAATCTACTCTAAATTCTCTTTGAGCTTCCACAGAATATAAAGCTTCTCGCTCACCAGACAAAACATAGCCCCAGTGTCAATTAAAGTATCGACAGGCATACCGAATACTTGGCATGATATGATTGGCATTTTAATTCTTGTACCCATTTCTTTCCGTTCGTCATTATGTTGAATTAAGTCATCATCCTCTGCTTGCCATTTAATAATCCTGGAAGTGAAAGTGTTTAAAATTCTATCTTCTACTGTGAATTCGAAGTTTTTTTCTTTTCCATTCCCCCGGGATTGTTGTGTTCCCGATGGACCTGGTTCATTGAGCTTCTGTTCCAAGAAATGCAAGTTTTCTTGGTGTCTTTCTTCCAAGTTCTTCCTCGTCTCCTTATTGAACTCTTCATTGGACTGACGAGTATTCACATTCCCTCTGTTATTGTAGTTGTTGTTTCTACCATAGTACCTTCTTTCCTGGTACCTTCCTTGATTATCCCTTGGCCTTCTCCATCGAGTATTATATCGATATCCACCATCTGGTCTCGCATAAGGCTTGTAACTGTATCTGTTATTGTACTGATTCCATCCTCTTTTATCGGGCTCTTCCCTCGGCGTTTTCTCTTCTCGCCCCTCTCGAATCTCTCGAGGTGTTTGGGAATAACTGTCGGCCATAACAGCGTACACAGCGTTGTTATTCTTTCCTCCCTTCTGATGGAAGAATTGAGCGTTCGTGTCATCAAGTTTCTGCAATACCTCGTCAAATTGCTCCATATTATAAATGTCAGCAGCGATCAAAGTTCTTTGGACGTCTGCTGGAAACTGACGTATTAATGCGGTAATTAATTCATTATCTGGCATCGGCGGATCTAAATGTTGAAGTTTAGAAAGCTGTCCAGAAAAGTACGTAGAGTATCGAGTAGGCTGTGACGTCGAGAATCTCTTTGAATATAATTCTGCTCTGACTTGCTGTTGGGTTTCCGGGGACCAAAACATTTTAATAACCCACGGGAAAACTCCTCAAAATTGGTGAGAGTGGACCTAAAAGCTCTAAACCAAAGAAGTGCGGGACCTTCCAAAAATTTCCCTATCACTCGGATCTGTCTTTCCTTAGGGATTTTGGAATCTTTTAGGTAATCACCTGCTTCTCTCAAGAATTCTACGGGTGTCACAGAATCTCGCCCTGAAAATTTAGAAGGCTTATCCTCTACATTCTTGAATACAGTTATGGGGTTGGATTGAAATACTGTCCTGACCTCATCCTGTCTTCGACTATCAGTTTCTCTATCTGCTCCTAGGTTTATCTGTATCTGTTCTTCTCCCCTTATACTTGGCATTTTCAACAGATGGCCAGACTGTTTCTCGTCCTTGATTTGGGTTTTCATAGCCTCAATTTCCTTATGGTTTTCTTCTGCCATTTTTGTAATTGCTTCGGTTTCCTTACAGTTCTCCTTGACATCAGTGGATATCTGGTTCATAACAGCCTCGTGACTTTTCAACGACCCTGTCACATCTGATATGTCCTTCTGAGTTGCTTGGATATCTTTGGAAATTACCTGAATATGGGATGACAAAGATTCCCTAATTTCCTTGACTCCCTCTTGGTTCTCCAGCTTGAGTGTGTCTTTAATTTCATCGATAACTGTGGTTTTAATTTCAGTTTGTAATTCATTAATCACACCTTCTCTTATTTCTCCCATTACGAGTTCTTTGAATTGTTCTGTCAAACATTGAACAACCAGAATTGCCATCTCATTGCTCTCTTTCTTCACTCTGACTTCTAGGTTGACCAACTTTCCTAAGACCATGTTCTATCCTATCAGCTAAGCTTTGGGATCTTAGATCGGCATCGCGAAATTTATCGTCCATTAAACTTGCGTTAGTGGCTAATGAAGTTTCGAGCTCATGTTTTTTTTGCATAATTTAGTCATTTTACTCTCAAGTGACATTTTCAAAATTTCGGAATTCTCTTTAAATTTATTTTCCATAGAATTAAATTTACTATTTAAATTTTCCTTCAAGTTATCTTTTAAAAAATCAGAATTTTCTTTAAGTTTATTTTCTAAAGAATCAGAATTTTCTTTAAGTTTATTTTCTAAAGAATCAGAATTTTCTTTAAGTTTCTCATTTAAACTTTCTTTAAGTATATTTTCCAAAGAATCAGAATTTTCTTTAAGTTTATTTTCTAAAGAATCAGAATTTTCTTTGAGTTTATTTTCTAAAGAATCAGAATTTTCTTTAAGTTTCTCATTTAAACTTTCTTTAAGTTTATTTTCTAAAGAATCAGAATTTTTTTAAGTTTATTTTCTAAAGCCTCTGTATTTTCTTTCATAATGGCTGCTACACGCCGTCCAGCTTCTTTGGAACTCTCTTCCAAACTCCCCATCATCCTCATCATCTCTTCCATAATTTTCAATTATTATTCAAAACTTAGGGGTATACATGTAGGCAGACACAAGCTTATAATTAGAACAAGAAATATGAATAGCTAATTGGAACACTCTAATAAAATGAGATTTGTCCTAATGTCGACGTGATGGAAAAACAAAATTCTCTACTTTTACGAATTATATTTACCACAATATCACAAGAAAAATATGCAAGTTCTCAAATATCCTCAACCTGGATTCTAATAATGCGTATGTCCAGTCATCGAACGTTTACTACTGAATTTACTTGACTCCCTAATGGTTAAGCCATTATCAAAAATAATCAAACCCATTCTAATTATTAACCCAGTTAAATTTTTAATTTTCCCCACTAATTGGGTTTCCTACTAATTTATTCATCCAAACCAGACATCTCTCAACTCCCAAAATATCTATATAAAAATTATCACAATTTAAATCGGCATGCGATTGACCGTGTCTAACTCGAGCCCCACGTTCGAAGCCATTTCTCTCTCTATCTTATTTTATGTGCCCGTTTAGACCGGAGTCCGCACGACCACATATGCATTTTACCAAGGATCAGTCAGCACGAGAGTCAAAATATCCCGGGGCGCCAGATGGGTTAAAGCTAATCGCAAAAACGACATCAAATGAAAAAAATGCTTTACTGATTTTTGGCTCAATGCAACAATAAGGATAGAAGGAGATTCAACTGGGCATAACACATCATGTAAAATTATCTCATTTTATTCTGAATTTAAAATTGACTGCAAAATAAAATGCTCAAAGCAGCATTATTCACGTGTGGCGACCCACATTACTATTTACACAATGTACAGTAATTTTCCAACACATTGGACAATTATCTTTGGAAACACAAGTCTGATTATCAGTCCTGTAGACTGTGTTCCAAAATTATATCCATTATTTATGATTAAATCCCGTTCAAATTTAATTGTCTTTACTGGAAATACTGTAGTTCACTGGTTGAATTTTTACATAATATTAACACTCGTAGAATAATTGTTCATAGAATTTTTAACTTTCACTTATTTTTTCCAGTTTCAAAAAAAAATTATCAAAAAAATATTGTTATCTCTGAATCAACACAAATTATGTACACATATTAATAACATCTGAAAAGTATTTGACCATTGAGCATAGCATCGAAGAACTGTGCGAAGCACAACAAAATTAATTGTTCTTCTGACATTAAACGTTTCGAGAAGTGACTCGATTATGAACTTCAAGTTCCTAACAAAATATATGATTTCTGAATCATCAACTTGATCAATAAATTGTTGGACCATTCAACTATTCGATTTTCCACTTGGAATCATTATTAAGAAAAATATTTATATTTGTGGCCATTTTAGTAACTTTCACAACTTGCAATTCTTTAACAGAATGCGGAAATAAGAATTGTAGCTTCATAATAAATTCATTTAGTTCATGGCACTAAGATTGAAAACATCCTTCAAATTATTCGTGGTTATAGAATTAGTTTTAATTGGCAGTGGCCCATTCTATTATTTGTGTGAGAACACAACATTCCAACAACAACGGCAAAGGACTTCCTCTGAAGAAGAATAAAATACAATCATGACAAAACCGGGTTCTAGCAAAATCAAAGTCTTAATGGAATCCGTAAACAAGGTTGAAATAAGAACTGATGGTTTTTAAGAAATAACCTTTGGGTCATTCATACGACGCAATGTGTAGTTCCAATACTCCTTCTTTAACACTGAGTCATCGAACCTGCTATTTGATTGATGCTCAAATAAAAACCTCCTCATTCCTGCGACTTAAACATGCGCACCTGGGAATGGCATTTCAACTACTCCACACACATAAATTTTCTTCCCAAAATTTATACAATAAATCAAGCCTCTGCTTGTTATCAACACTGGAAGATTTATAAACTTACAAGTTTATTTTATTTTACCATTCAGTTCAACCCGTGAATTTACCATACTTATGATAATCTTTATTTCACTTTCGAATGTGTATTTACGTCATGATTTTATATAAATACAAAAATATCCTAATTGATACACATATCATTTGCTTCCCGTTTCATGCCTCTCCGTGTTATCTGAAAAATATACTTTGCTCATTGCAAATATTAACTGTTCAACCAGAACTATAATGTTGGTTGAATGCGGGTTTGCGCTAACCACTTTCCTTCGGAAAATCACCTTTTCCAAACTAGAAATGATTAAACTACTTCATAAGCTCTCTCTCAATAAATGTGATTATTAGAAAATATAAGATCCAAGAATTATTTAGAAAAGTTATGAAAATCATTATTATTATTATTAGTGGATTATTATTATTATTATTAGTTATATTATTTTAAATATATTTAATTATTATTTCATTATGTGAGAATCCACATGTTCGATTCTTCGAATATGGATAAAATATCCATTTCTCAACAAAAATAATTATTAACTTTTACAGTTACATCGGCTGATTACCGTGATTATCAAAAAATATGAAACATTCAAATAAATGCTCGTTCTGCTCGGTCATCGATCCTAAACTGTTCTGAGTGCTGAAAATACTCAGAATAACTCTAATATGTCTTGCGTAAATCATTGCAAGATTTAAATACGAAGAAAAACAAATGTGTTGGTCATCTGCAGAAAATGAGTTTGTTCCAATTAGCTAGGCATAATATAAAGTCAAAAGTGGCTTACATTTCTCGTTGGTCTTGAAGCGTAGTGAACCTGGTCTGTACCAGATTTATCCAGATACATGCCCTCTCGGACACGCACGTCTAATCCTTGTATCGGCCGCCATTATATACACACAATCTGTCTAACACGACATAGTGGAAATATTTCTTGAAGTTTGAAGTAACTGCTGATCCATTTTAATATTGACTTCTGTTAAAGCCATAGCGGTTTGCTTAAATGGGGTCAGATCTAAGTGATCTATTCTCAAATATGTCAGTTGTAACATAACTCACGGTAATCTTTTCAGTACAAGAAAACACTGACAGTCTAAATCAATCAACGGCTGTTCTGAAGATCGTTCCCTGGGCATGGCTTATCACCATCTATCATGCGCGAAGCAACATATAGTTTCCCTTCGTCGGCTAATGAACAACACCGTGATAGACTGGCCTTCAATATACTGAAAGATCGGAGTGGTTATCAAGTTACAATTTATGAAACTGACTAATTGGATTAAAATATCCAAGTATTAAATTATTATTACTGGACTGTGACAAAGTACTTTCTAGACAAAGTCTAGCATATGTCCATATAGAAATAAAATATTTCACCAGTGTCCGTAGAAAAATAACAATCACCTTAGTGATTCTCTCTGCCGGAAACTTACTAAGTTCCACATGTATCGCAGCACTTTTGTGACTATCACAATTTAAAGATATCTTCTGCGTAGATCCGGCAACCATGTGCCTTGGCTCAACGTGGCAGCACCTTGTCATGCAAGAGCTTGGTTCGAAGTGAGCTGATGTTGCTTGGGCCGGCCGGCTTTTATTCAAAACGGTCAGGTCCACGCTGAATCACGCTGAAATCTGGAAATCCTCATATCTCTGGTATCCCTGGTCCGATTTACTTGATACTAAGTGCATTCTCTTTCATTTGGCCGTGCCAGTAATCTGATCCAAGTCTCAAGTCTCTACTCCATGGCTAACTATTTAATCAACAAATAGTCTCGACCTCTGCTACTACTCGCTACGTCACTTGACATGCTCTTGGCTGCATAAAGTTTCCATTCCCTTCTAGAAGTAATGGAGCGCGATATTCAAATATCTCAACTTTCAAAAGCGGCTGTAGCCTTTCCCTTGATATCTAGGTGTCTGAATCTTGGAATACCCATTCCTAGAGTTGGGCACAGTACGTAGAATTAAAACTCAGCAATTCTTATAGGTTTGTGCCGTGTGCGAAACCCACACAAGACACGGCACGAACCTAGAAGAATTGCTGAGTTTTAATTCACCGGCCGTGAAAGCTAATATACCATCTTTTTGGAAGCCTTCATAGGGAGGTTAAGGCTGATTGATCTTATAGTTCTCGCAGTCAAGTGGTGCAGTTGCACCTAATATAAAGGGAGATGGCGCGCAGTTCGTCACTCCGGTGGGGGTCCGGGCGGGGACACCAAGAGCCCGCCGATGAGCCAGCTTGGTGTCCTAGGCGAAACCCCACACAAGACACGGCACAAACCTAGAAGAATTGCTGAGTTTTAATTCACCGGCCGTGAAAGCCAATATACCATCTTTTTGGAAGCCTTCATAGGGAGGTTAAGGCTGCTTGAGCTTTTAGTTCTCGCAGTCAAGTGGTGCAGTTGCACCTAATATAAAGGGAGGTGGCGCGCAGTTCGTCACTCCTGTGGGGGTCCGGGCGGGGACACCAAGAGCCCGCCGATGAGCCAGCTTGGTGTCCTTGGCGAAACCCCACACAAGACACGGCACAGACCTAGAAGAATTGCTGAGTTTTAATTTACCGGCCGTGAAAGCCAATATACCATCTTTTTGGAAGCCTTCGTAGGGAGGTTAAGGCTGATTGAGCTTTTAGTTCTCGCAGTCAAGTGGTGCAGTTGCACCTAATATAAAGGGAGGTGGCGCGCAGTTCGTCACTCCTGTGGGGGTCCGGGCGGGGATACCAAGAGCCCGCTGATGAGCCAGCTTGTTGTCCTAGGCGAAACCCCACCAAGACACGGCACAAACCTAGAAGAATTGCTGAGTTTTAATTCACCTGCCGTGAAAGCCAATATACCATCTTTTTGTACGTAGAATTATTTTGGTAACACGGGTATCCGTGTTGCTCGCCAGAAATTGGTACGTAATGATATTCATCTGATAGTGTATACGTATATGGCTTACATATAAAACAATTCAAAATGGTGGGCATGAGATGTATTTCACCGGTATTGATATCTCCTAAACAGCAATGAAGCTGGAATTTTGTATTCTGATTAAAATCTCTTAACCACATTAGAAGCATGGCAGCCACGCAAATTTCAATCATTTAAAATCATTTTTCTGGTGTTCTACTCATCTTACAGCGACGAAACATGCCACAAGGAATCTTTATTTAAAGCTTGGTATATTGGCAGGTAATGTTTTTCAATTGTTCTCAAAAGTTCAAGTTGGGATCAGTTTCAAATTTAAGAAAACTATGTTTTAATTTCTCGATTTCTATTCAAGTGATCGATGGGAAGCTTAGTATAATGAACCACCATAATAATCGTTATCTAATGGCACTAAATTCTCTACCTTACATTTCGGAAGTAATAGGAGCCAGGCATATGACGTTTCTTAAAATTTACTCTCTACGAGAGGAGTCAGATAAACTGACACTAAAAATTACATATTCTTGCGCGTAATTTTTCATTTTAGTGGTCGTCTTCGCGATCATCGAGGTCTTCTAGTCCATTTTAATTTTAGCTTAGTTGTCATAAATTTTAGATTAATTGCATGTTAATTTCTGAAAAGGAAGATGTCTTACTGATATTCTATTGAACCTGTCTTTCAGGAACCATCACCATGAACTGAATAGCCTGATCTAAATTCCTTTGTATTGTATTTATGTATTGGAGGTAAGCCTTATCGTGTACATTTGGACACCTATTCTCCAATGCTGGAGGTGTGATAATGTAATCTTGAGTAATAATGAAAGCTTTGATTTAAGATGGGGTAGGCACCAGTAAGCTACCATAGTGAGACCCTTTTGCTATCTTAAAATATTACATTTCTGTGTCTCGTCTGAAATGACTGCAAAATCGCACGCTTCCTAGAATTTTTTAAAAAAGATTATGAAATTGCAAGTACCCACCAAGTAACGGCCCGACATTTTTGATGTTGTTTGATTAGAAATATTAGTGTATAGTTACGGTTTCACTCAATTTATTAATAACACAGAACAAGTTCTTGTATTCTGTTACTCTATACAGTGGGATATGACCGTTATCTAACTAACAATAATTTGAGAATATGTGGAAGAAGTGTGATATTCTTCACAAACAGTGGCAAAGTAAACGACTTTTAAAATTGCACTAAACATGTACTGACTAAAAGAAATAGGAATTTTACAACCACCAGTGACAATAAAGAAAACCTGTAAATATGTCTTGAATGTTGCAAATTGATAGTTAATTGCTAAAATGAATAGTATAGCAATGTCTAAAGTGTTATGACTGACGTCAATAGTGCTTCTGTAAGTAGGGTTTGTAACAATATTGCAGTCGTGATGTTGTTCATGGGCGAAAGATACGCTCTACGGGATGTTTATGTTCTTTTTAAAAATCAATCGAGCGAAGTGATTTACAGATTGTTCCAGCTGAGTAAAGTGTGTCCTCAGACATTTAGTATATTACTTCACTTGAAGGAAAGCGGCCAGCAATACTTGAGATTTCCCTAGAGAGGATGTCCTCGATGCAACTCAGTGGTGGTGTTCTTTGAAGGCCCGGTAATCAGTGGCAGTAGGAAGATCCTCTCTCTCAGTCGGCTGGTCACAACTAAATCTGATGTTTTTGGAGTCGGTCAAATATAACAATACTTATCCTAGTTCACGAAATGTGAACTTTCAATCAAAATGTAATGTTTTCGGTCGGTCAACACGATTGTACCCAATTGTAATGAGTGGTTTCCTAATCCTAAAAAAAAAATACATGAGATTAATAAATACACTTGGATGACTAGTTTCGATCGTCAAGCGATCATCATCAGATCTTTTCCACTTAGGCTATTAAATCTACAGTATGTCTACAACTATGGGTTGTGATATTGACTATATATACGCTTATGTAATTGCAATAGTAATTAAACTAACAAAACTAGTCGAGATATGTGATTTTATGTTGAGATACTGATATTGGTGATTGACCTTTAAGATTGCTTGCTTAGGGTGATTATGTGATTGTTATTGAATGACCAAGTTATTGTAGATTGTGCACTTAGCTGTTTGAGCGATGTGTGGTCCGTTTCCGCGTAGCTATCACCTCCCGCTGCCTGCACTGAACTGGTTCTGAGGAACGAAACTGGTCGTATTAACCCTCCGTCACTCGCGCTAGTAATAGATACAGCGTTACTCGCGCGGGCTACATATGTAGCCCAAACAATTAATCGATCTGATGGACTTCCACACGTTATTTTTGGTGTTCAGTTCTAATAATATGTTAAATTGCAGTATATAGAAGTATTCTAAGCTAAATCTGGGGATTTTATGTAGGCTTTTATTTTCATATTGAGGGAAAATACAAACCTAAGAAGAAAATTCAATTTTATCGTACATCTTCGGTAAAACTGCAACAGAAATAAAACTAATGGAACTAGAACTGTTAAATTATTTTTATGTAAACCTAAATACTTACATTAGTGTATATTTGGATTGGAATTAAACAAAAATAGGGTACTAGGTTAGATAATTTCCTTAGAAAATCAGCACTTATAATGAACAATTTCAGTATTTTCATTTTTTTTCTCGAATTCTTGACTTTTATTTCTTCCCTTTTGGCTAAAATCTATAGCGCAGGAAATACATAAGCATGCCCAATAAAAATTTGCCACCCAAGCATTCAAGCCAAATGGACACAATGATCCGAGAAGATTTTTATTGCACTTTGCGCATCTAGGCCTATTCCTTATTGATTTATCCCTCCCTCGTCTACACAAAAGCAACAGCCTACTTCATTTCCACTACTCTCAACCTATCACTACTTTCATCTAAACACTGACTGATTTGAAAGTCTTCTCCATGTCCACCTCCTGTGAGACAACGTTTCCTATGTACGCTCAATTCTGGAAGAGCGATGCTCGCGCGGGCTACTATTGTAGCTTAGACGACTTCTAATGCATCTGGTGCCAGTTTGGTGCAATTAGTTTAGTTGGAAACACACCCGTCTGTTAAATACAGCGTCAAAAGGCAGCTACAGAGATTTTCAATATTCCTAGCAAAGAATATACTCTGCGCTACAACCAAATAAACCATTGGGCTAAACCTGTAGCCCGCGCGAGTATCCGAGGGTTAATCTCATGTAAATTATTTTCACGATTAGGAAACCACCCATTACAATTAGGTACCATCGTGTTTACCGACCGAAAAACATCAAATTTCTATACTAAGGCAACACTGAACAAGAAGTTCCGTGACGAACTAAAGAGCCTACTTTTCTTAAAATGTAAGATTCATGCCAATGATTAATCGATATGGATCTATCTAGAATAATGACGAAATTAAGTTGGTAATATCGAAATTTCTAATTAGTTCGAAATACTGTATACCTGGCATAATGTAGCCTAATAGAGCACTAGAGTTGGCAGCCCTGGTGACTGAATATATTCTTAGTTCCATCTCTTAAGGTACAGAATACAAAATTTGGTTGGAGTCCAATGAATAGCATGGACGTTACATGCAGTTTAACATTGGATCTAACAGCGCACGTAAAATCATGTTGGCAACAGTGTCATGCATGTATTGGTCAGAAATAATCTGAAATAATATGATCTATTGTTGTGCCAATTTTGAATGAAATCAATTAGTTAGTATAGAAGTTACATGCATTTTAAAATTGGACCTATCAGCAGGCTTAGAATCATGTTGGCAGCACTGACGTATATTAGTTACTCCAAAGTAATCTAGAATGCCAGGTACTATACGTGTGCAAAGTTTAGAGCTATTGGCTTGCATTCTTTCTGATATATTGATATTAGGGTAACAAAAATTGAGACAGCATTTATTAACAGTTGGCAGCCTTGGTTGCTCTTAAGAATACGCATAGTCATAGCTGTTATGGTACACATAGCACATACGAAATTTGGTTGAAATCCAAATGATTGTATGGAAGTTACATGTATTTAAAGTTGAACCTCTCAGCACGCTTAGAATCATGTTGGTAGCACTGACGTATATAAGTTACTCCAAATTAATATAGAATGTCATGTACTATACGTGTGCATAGTTTAAAGCTGTCGGCTTGCATACTTTCTCATATATATATTGGTATTTGGATAAAATAAATTAAGAGCATTTTTTAACAGTTGGCAGCACTGGTGGTTCATAAGAATACGTTCAGTCATATCTGGTTATGTACACATACAACATACGAAATTTGGTTGAATTCCAATTGATAGTGTAGAAGTTATATGCATTTAAATATTGGACCTATCAGTAGGCTTATAATCATTTTGGCAACACTGCCATGTATGACCTTCTGGAAATTAAACTGCAATATTATTATCTATATGTGTGCCGATTTTGAAATAGCTCCCATTCATACCTTCCAAGATATCCAACATGGAGCTCAAATTTCAATTGCGATTTTTCAGCAGTTGGTAGCAATGACATCATTTTCAAATATGGCCGTGAGATATTCATGTATAGATCTTTACTCCTACCAAATTTTATTTCAATTGCTCCAGCCGTTTAGGAGTTTATAGGGGGGGGGGAAACACACACAGCCAGACAGACAGACAGACAGACATTTTCCCGGATCGAGCTCATAAGACTACTTTTTCCTCATTTTTGCAAAATGTGAAAAGTAGGCTAAAAATGGCTTCCAACACGATGGTCAAATTTTATGCTTATTTGAATCGTTGAGAGGAATAGAGGCAGAAGTCAGTTAGCAATTAAAGGCAAGCTCAATTTGCATGATTTGCAAGTGTACCTCAGGGTGTAGAGGCTGGGTATTGCGTCTGTCAGCCACTGAGGCCACACATGTCTATTTTTCCTTCCACGTTTCTTCAGATATTCGTAATGGGAGCACTTCCATTTCGTCTGGCACGATAAAGGTTATGTAGACTACGTACATAACTTACATAAATACATACTTACTTGTATACAGGGGCGGAGCGTCACTAGGAGCCGAAATGGCCCCACCCTCCCAGGACCGTTGGCCATATTGCACAAAATTTGTTTAATTAATGTCTTTAAAAATACTTCAAATGACAGATATTCTTCTTAATATAAGTGTTGTTACCTTCTTGTACCTCTGAAAAGAATTCAGTACACATAACTGATCCATAGCTTAAGTTCCTGACAGTCTCGTGCAGTGTATTGTACTAGCGAGGGCCGTTCTACAGAAACTTCCTTGCAAACTATATGGAGTTAAGGGCCGATTCATAAAACAGTAGACATAATACTGTTTTGCACGCAAATTCTTCTGTGCCAAGAAAAGATCTTCCTTTCTCCTCATGGACCTGGAGAATCGGCCTATAAGCGAAATAGAAGATCTCTACATTTCACTTCCTGCTTCTGTCTCCCTTTGAAGGTCATACTGGGTCCACCCCTTAAACAGGTATTTAGCCATTGTTCACAGGTTGAAGAAGTTAAGATTTTACAAAAAAGTATATGTATACATTTTCAACTGTCTAGTGTTCCAAGTACTGTACATGTGTGTTAGTGAATTCTGTGGATGAAGGATATTTCTATGTATTAATGTGTTATTAACTTATGTGTAGGGTTCGGAAGTTTAAGACCTAAAGAAGTACAAAATATGCAATCAAATATGCCCTAAAAACTAGTTAAATATGACCTAAAAACTATAAAATATGACATGAATTTTTGGGATAGGTAGAGTATCACTAACATACAGTAAACGTCTTAAGTGCCAAAACATCATCAACGATAATACACCAGACACATTTAACCATTCAAACTGACAGAGAGCTACAGTACATTACAATTTTCAACATTCATTCAGTATCATATCCTTGAGATACAGTTCTTGCTCGGTTTTCCTAAAACACATAACATGGCATTTCCTTGTTTGCTAATTGCTTCTCAGCTAAATATATCTACTGGAGTGACAGTCTATTGAAAGGCGGAAGCACACTATCGTCATGTTCCGTGACCCCATGCGTTCAGTGTCGCAATCTAACTTGTCCAAAAAGATGTGCTAAAAGATGTCCGTAGAGGAGCGCCTTCTTGGAATCAGGTCTTCTAAACCTGCTATCTGCCTGTTCTAGGAAAATAAAGAAAAATATACTGAATCTACTACACTATTTGGAAATCCTGTGTTTGAAACTCGACGCAGATAACACGTACCTTGTTAACGACGCCTAAATTTAAACAAAAATGCTGAAATTATAACCAAATATGACCTAATATCACTAACATATGACCAAATATGACCAAAACAATAAAAAAAAAGGTCGAAATATGCATTTATAGGCACCATCCAATTGCTTTTCACATGGTCAGGGACCCGTCATTCAAACTTATTTTTCAGATTTCGGGTAAAATGAGCAGAGGAAAAAAATATGACTTTTCCTTAACATCCGAACCTTACTTATGTGATATGGTACGTACTTATGTAATATGCTGATTATCTGCGACATACGAAAATTAATGAATTGGAATTTTTATTAACAATTCCATTTTCTTCTATAGCTCTAAGCACAAAGTTATAAAAAAGTACCCCATCAACCAAGTGTATAAATAAATGTGCTTCAATCAAGTACAGGAGTGGATAATGAATTTGGAAATAAGGAGCCATGTAAGTAGGCCTACCGTCTTTTGTGCATGAACTATTTATTACATTTTGATTCAAATTGTGTTGTGGGGAATGCTAAGGCAATATTGGCAACAGCGAATGTCAAATATAAAACAATGTTTAATATGAAATAACAATAATAGCATCTGGCCCACACTAGAATTTTAGTCAGGATCTACATACATAGATTCCCGTATTTATTTCCATAACAAACGTCATATTTTGGGCGTGATGGCGTAGTGGTTTATCTGCATGCCTTTCACCGAAGTGAACTGGGTTCGATTACTCGTTGGTATAGTCGGTGAATCACATGCCCCTAATAATATTGTTTTATGCAGCCCAACTGGCGTTGTTAACAGGATGTCAATTGTTATTCCCTGCTCACATCCCGTATGATACTGCACCCTTATATCTGGATGATCCACCAAAATCCCAGGCTGGAAATAATAATGGATTGTAGCATCTTGAAGTCCCGGCTAAAAACAACATAGAGCTACTTGGCGAAAACACTCAGAATAAGGAACAGGATTTTTCAAACGGAATGTGCTATAGTAACTAACTACTGAACAGTAGGGTTCTCTATCTACTCAGGAAAAATGAGAATCTGTCAAAATCTCGGGCGTAAGGATGCGGATCGGGTCCCTCGGGAACTTCTACCCTACAGCACATTCCACTACCATTTAACAACAAAGATAATGCTAATTTCCTATAAAAGATCAGGGAATCGTAACAACGTGCCTGTCGTATTTATTCACTTAACAATTACACGTTTCCTAACACTAGCATTGATTATATGCATTAATAACTTTAAATAAGATCAAATGACCAAATGTCATTGCTTCAGTTACATGAAATACATGTTCGTTTCTTTTAGAAACCATAAAAGTTATTTCAAACGCTTTTATAAGCTTAAATAAAATCATGACTTAAATAGCAGCAAACAACTGCTGTGCCCTAGGTAACGGGAGTTTTATAACAAGAAAAATGTTATAAAGTTAAAAAAAATCCCCAAAAATAAATGAAGTTACCCCTGACGTAGATCTCCGTCATTACAAAATCTATTCATTACTCTATACAATTTATCTCCCGCCTCCCATTACTTAAATTCTTCTCATGGAAGCGATAAAAATCTCTACATATATTTAAATTACAAGTTAAATATTATAATGCGCGTAAATGTATCAATAAACATTTCTTTAAATTCTTAATATAATTTATGTACAACACAAATATTAACGTTACAGTTCAGCAACTACTCAATATAAAATAAAATATATACAACGGTCCAACCGCTTTCTTTACTCACAATTTAGACTGAAATCGTCTTCCTATGTATTTACTGCTTCTCAACGGACTTTAGACAATGATCCTTCACCATACTATGTCTTATTCATGAAAGTGTGACAATTCGGGATTCTATAATCCATACAATTAAGTAGAGACATAGTTCATAGACCTCCTACAACTGGTCTGTCGTCATAATAAAAATACTTAACAAAAATAAAAACTTCCACTGCGTTGAATAATTACCGTAAATTCAATATCAGATTAAGAACCATTTAAATAGATCTCAGTTTACTCTCAGTTTCATCAAAGATCCATTGATCCTGTAATTTCTTTCAGATTCAACTTCATCTAGGATCCGCTTGCCTGTGAATTTCAAGGAGTTTCAACTCTGTGAGACTATTGCAATAACTTCCAATACTAATAAACATCAATAATACTCCATCTTCATAAAACATCCTATTTCAACCTAGAAATATGCGCAAGTCTGTCACTACAGACATTCCTTCAATAATTGACCAATGGCTTCACAATTGCCCATTGCCATTCAACAAATACCTCCGTCTGCTACGGGAATAATAAATCTCTCTCTCTGAGATGCTTCGCAGTTTCTTCCAAAAACATATACTTCTTAACTCACTTCTCATAGTTACAACATTCTTAATAAAATTATTTAATAAAAATACTGGTTCTATCAATGAATTAATTGAACAGGTAATACGATAAAATACTAGTCTTCAAATAACAATCTTATTTCTTTGTACCTCTCACACTTCATAAAAACTTTCAATTGGCTGTGATATTTCTTTAAATCTTTCTTCACATTCTTATTACTTCAAAAATACGCTGTAAATCGTATTTGTTAACTTGACATTGTATCCCTTTACATATTCTTCCTTTAATATATTTCTCACGAACTTTTATACTTTATAATTGTTAGTCACCAAATATTTATAACCAAATCTGTCTAATAAGTTATCAGATTGTGACTTTACGTAGATCTCTATATAAGATCTTTAAGATTCGCATTCTCTAAAATATATCTGTATAATACTCTTGGAACAGATTCCCAGTATTATTATCGTTGACAAAAACGATATCTTACAATTCAATAATTTGACAAAATGAGATCTGAACACATTTAAACTTTACCATAAAGATATTCTGAACTAAACTGTAAAATCTCCACATTCGAATTTCGAAAGTCGCAAGATTCCAAAAATTCCAAATAAAATTCTTAACTCACTTCTCGATTCATATATTCTACTGGTCTATTGCATTTAGAACCTCCCCGTCTATTGAACTAAATAGCGTTTACTACATGACCTACATTGTCATAAAGCATAGAGCAACAATTTCAAACTCAAAGCGCCATATTTTACTATTTCCTAATCCTATTTGTTTGAATACTTGGAGACGTCTGTGTCTTTAATGCACACCAAATGTCTTATACCTATCACCTTAAGGACTGTGTAAACATATATGTATATACACCAGGTGAGTCTTCCGCCCATTATATGTTTTGTTTTCGGCCACACTTCCAACGTCTGATGGTCGACAGTTCCCCGTATATAGCCAAGCCACAATGACCCTAGACGACTTTACATAAATGATATAATTGATGCTTTAGTTCCCGGGCGAGGCTTGGGCGGGTTGCTATTAATAATATATGATAGAGTAATATAAAGGAGCAACTTCTACAAAATTCTAAATATTCAAAATCGACGAATAACTTCGAAAATTACAATAATATTATTAAAACGTAGAAAAATGGCATCAATAAATAGTTGTCGGATATTCTCAAATGTTCTACAATACTCTACAAATTGGGATATATCGTTGGTCCGTAGACTACCTTGTGTTGCGTTATAGATGACTAGAAGTGGGCTTTCTTCGCTATCCTTTAGAAACGGATTGTTTCCAATAGCGCGAGGCTGCATGATGTCGTGCGGTCTTCTACGATCTCCTACAGAAGTTCCCATGCGGTCAGGTCCGGGTTTCAAACTCTATCATCATCGTGTTGCCATTCCTTCTGCTGGTGATTTTTCTTGTATGAGATGGGAAAGCCCTTTCTCACTTGATTGACGCTGGGTCCACCCTAGCCGCCCTCGTTCTGGAATTCTTCTGTCTTCTTTCGCCAAAGTTCTGATATATATCGTCATTTTAGTTGTTGAAATGACTTGTAGATGTAGAATATTCTGCATGGGAGAGACGAGATGTTAATCTCACCCGCGAGATTGATGTTATGTCATTTCGAATATTCTTCCTGCCGTCACAGTTCTGTCCCCATAACTTCTTAGTTGATCATCATGACTCCTGTAGATTCATTTGTAAATTCCTCCCTCAATTTTAGGAATTTCGACATGGTTAATAATGTAGATTGGTTTCAATAACTTTTAAATTTCGTTGAATGTCGACTTTATATATCTGCTTGCACAAGCTGAGTGCCTTCGTTCGTGAATCTCTATTTGCTTTGTTGTATTGTTGAGTAACTTGTTGAGACGTCCTTCTCCGCTGAAGTCGTAAGTATTAAGAGCCTCGATTCTTCTCTCATTTCCCCCTCATCAAATTTCCAAGTCCGCGTCCTTTTCAGAACAAGGATCTGATTGGTCGCTCATTGTCGATGATCATAATAATCCTTAATTAAATAAATAATTAGCCGTAAATTTAATAAATAGTCCTTATTTATTATTTAATATCTTCCATGATATTACGATGTTTTAAAATCAACCTGGTAATTAGCTATGCTCATTACATTATTTGCTCTTGTTTGAGTAAGTTCGCTTCTCATTGGCTCCGTGCCACGCACCGTGCCCGCATCTTTCCCTTCCACACTCGAGACACACTTACAACGCGTGCTGGGATGGGCTCTCCTTCGGGAGTCCTCGATTCATATATTCTACTGGTCTATTGCATTTAGAACCTCCCCGTCTATTGAACTAAATAGCGTTTACTACATGACCTACATTGTCATAAAGCATAGAGCAACAATTTCAAACTCAAAGCGCCATATTTTACTATTTCCTAATCCTATTTGTTTGAATACTTGGAGACGTCTGTGTCTTTAATGCACACCAAATGTCTTATACCTATCACCTTAAGGACTGTGTAAACATATATGTATATACACCAGGTGAGTCTTCCGCCCATTATATGTTTTGTTTTCGGCCACACTTCCAACGTCTGATGGTCGACAGTTCCCCGTATATAGCCAAGCCACAATGACCCTAGACGACTTTACATAAATGATATAATTGATGCTTTAGTTCCCGGGCGAGGCTTGGGCGGGTTGCTATTAATAATATATGATAGAGTAATATAAAGGAGCAACTTATAGCTCTGAGTTAATTGAAGTGAAATATATTTCTGGGATTTTTATGGTGTTTGAAGCCATTTTCAGTGTTGCCTTAGTAGTCGAAATTTTATGTTGACCGACTGAAACACATCAAATTTCGATCTCCAGGATCAAATATTGGAAAGACTAACTCCATAAAATAGCCTATATTAGAACACTCTTTGCTTAACTGAAACTTTGAACTGCAAAGTACTCCCAATTCAATCGGCGAATAAAGATTCACATTTTTCAAGGCTAATGTGTTGTTAGGTAGGCCTGTCCATCGGGCCTGTTTGGTTTGCCCATTCTTCAACCAGGATCAGCCGTATTTCCCGACACTGATTTGGTCTTGCATGAGTCTGCTGCTTGAAATATACAGTGGAACCTATCTGGTCACGGCTAGCAAACATCGTGATTCTACTGGAAATCCAAAATCAGGTGATGATATTAAGGTTATTATTCGCCCATTCACTGGTCTCTCATTCGAGACCCGGTAGTCAAACTGCTTGTGAGGCGTCGCTTTCCTTCCCATACTTTTGTTTGAATTTAATAACACTTAAACTGATAACAATTACTTATTATTATATTATTAATAGTATTATTATCGCCATCATCTTTCTATCCAATTCGAAATGTTTTGCATACATGTGTATTGGTAGGGGAGTTCTTTCGATCTCGAGGCACCAAATGCATATACGTGGTACTGATCTGACTACGACTTCCCTTGTCTTGAGCGAACTCATGAGATACCCCAAACCTCGATGTCTTGCTCTATTTGCCGGCCTTGTTCTGATCTCGCTGAGTCTCTGTGTAGTAGATTGCTGTATTATCAAGTACGGTGAGAACCAACCCTAACCCACTGTTTATCCACACTTTTGCCAGCAGGCGTTGGTCACGAAGTGAGCGTTGCATCTGCTGCCGACTTGAGTCATGCCTTGGATATGGGAAATTGTGTTGTATCCGTTTCTATTTAAAATTTATCGTTCACAGAATTCATCGTGCCAAGAAGTGCATCAAAATATGAAAAGTTAATTTAAATGTTCCAAAATGGTTATCTTATCAACATGATTCTAAAACAGATGGTTGCTGGCTGTATGGTCAATAAAACCGAAAGCCATATTCAGATAGCAATTGTTTGTTTAAGTTCCAACGATAGGGTCAGGGAATCTCGGAAACACGACGGTTTGAGGTGTCCCCATTACCAACTCACACTAGTACTGGCTCAGAATATTCCGTCTCATTCCTTCAAAGCTCGGTGTTGTCGTATACCCTACTCTACTTATTGACAGTAAGTAGCCCGTGGAGGAATGCTTACAATGTGTTGGTCGGGACAAATCGACGCTAATTCTTCCAGAACGAACCAACACAAGGGCTACTCTGGCACACAATGACAATTACGTTAATTATGGTGATGGCTGTCATATTTCACAACGCATTGCTTTATCTACGGAAATGCGTAGCCATATATCATACCAGTAGCCAGATTGTTTTAACTCGTGAGTGCTTGTTAAAGTAGGCTGGGTTTCCAGTACAATATTATGACATACAGTCAATAATAATACTAATGATAATAATACATCAGCAATGAACTGACTGCCAGGTCAGTATCTAGGGTACCTAATTCGATCCTTCACTTCATAATTTGTAGGAATATTCTGCAAATCGGTATGATTCGAATTCATCGAATACGCTCCAAAGAAATTATCCATGCCTGCTTAGGAATACACAGTATTGGTGAAGCTCACACTAGTACTGGCTCAGAATATTCCGTCTCATTCCTTCAAAGCTCGGTGTTGTCGTATATCCTACTCTGCATTTTGACGTTCGTGACATTGTTTATTGTGAATTCAAGTTTCCTCAGACTATCTATTTTCACACTGTTTTCTTTTGTGTGATTTAACAATTGAGGAGTAAAATATCAAACTAAACTAAATCAAGTTTCTTTAATTTTCAGGAAAATTTTAAAAACTGATAACGAAAATATGGAGCAGTATCGAAGCCACTTAACTTATTTTAAGGGGGGAGATCCCGCTTAAGAGAGGAATAAAATGTCAATATTTATTCGATGGTTGAACATGCTACAAAAATTGTTGACAAATGATACTCATATTACAGTAATAGCATGTTTGTGGCAACCAGAAGCAACTTTTACAATGTCAAAATTCTTATCATAAGGGTTTTTTTAATAGAAAATTTTCAAAATTGTATTACCGTGCATCATCGTTTCCCTTATATATCCTAAGTTTATAAAAAAAATCTAGTTTTCTTTTTTTGAAGTGTGTATTACAATTGCATGTAAAACATGTACCTCAATCACTAACATAAACTGCAAATTTAGTACTGTTATTGCATTTTTATTCAGACTAGCTGAAAATAGTTCATTTTTAAACAATAAATACAGTATATAAAAACAAATATAAATCCTAATGACCGGAATGAGGTCAAGTCTCTACTTGCAGAATAGTTTAATTTCTTGTCAGAAAAAAATCCAAATAAACTTTTAATTTACACTCGACGTTACTTATGAGACATCCCCTATGTCATAGAACATTTCAAACTGCTGCCATAAATCTGAAAACAATTGAACAACATTAGATGTCAATATACTAATAACTAAATAAAGACTCGCTGTGATCACTTTCACCTCGTTCACTTGTTTATGACAAAATAAATAAAAACATAATTATAAAACTTTTCACAGGCACCATTTTGAACTTCTCAAAACAACTAAATTAAATAGACGCCAGTATTATCAAGTCTTGCATTAAAATTTATTTGCTAAGTTCCACGGCCTTCAGATGATCGAATCACGAGAAAATTTCATTTAAATAAATTAGCATTGGCACCTTGCTAGTTTTGTGACTATCTGAGTTTTAAAAGTCACATACGTGAACGTTCCTTAGTAGCCTCTGTCAGTCATGTACAATTTAAGGCCGATTGCAGCAACAAATCATGAGATATTGAGAACTGGATAAAGATTTGGATTGGTAACACTTATTACATGGTCAAGATTGGGCGATGTGCTTGTAAGTTCTTACCAACCGTTCAGCATTTACTGGGGGCACACACACAAACATGCACATACACACACGGGCAACAGATGATATCATAAGCACATATATCGTACGATGAAAATAAGCTATAATTGCTTCCCTTTTTATCAGACAACTCTGACACTCACACATTAACGTGCCAAGAAATGATTCTCTCCTCCCCTAAACCATACGTTGTATAAATCAAATAGAATTTTGTTGAGCCACTAGTTATAAAAAAGAAGACCAAAGAAGATGAGAATAATTGCAGATATGGTTACAGCAGGTTTTAATGTTGGCTAAATAAATTATTATTCATTATGCTCAGTGCGACATGTTCTTGCTACAGATTTAACCTATACCTGTCACTTTAGGCAAACCGAGTCTCTACACCGTGTTCTTATATTATAGAGATAAAATAAAAGGTATACTGACTACAATGAAGAATGTTTTTTTTTTTTTCAAATTATGGTCATTCAAACAATTTATCAAGAAATTTATATTCTGTATGAAATCGAAAGGTGAACAATAACAATTTAGAAAGCATGCTGATTTTCTGTAGAATATGACTTGGATGTCTGATCGCAGTCGGGGTTCGAACCCTAATCTGCTGCTATCCAGGCAGGCAGTCAAAGCTCCTTACACCACAGTGGGCCACGCCGCAACCCGGATATATTTTGAGCCTACTTTTCACATTTTGCAAAAATGAGGAAAAAGTAGACTTATGAGATCGGGCAAATGTGTGTGTGTCTGTCTGTCTGTCTGTCTGTCTGTCTGTCTGGCTGTGTGTGTGTCCCCCCCTATCAACTCCTAAACGGCTGCAGCAATCGAAACAAAATTTGGTAGGAGTAAAGATCTATACCTGAATATCTCACGGCCATATATGAAAATGATGTCAGTGCTACCAACTGCTGAAAATTCGCAAATGAAATTTGAGCTCCAAGTTGGATATCTTGGAAGGTATGAATGGGAGCTATTTCAAAATTGGCACACGTATAGATACTAATATTGCAGGTTAATTTACAGGAGGCCATACATGGCAGTGTTGCTAAAATGATTATAAGCCTGCTGATAGGTCCAAATTTTAAATGCATATAACTTCTACACTATCAATTGGATTTCAACCAAATTTCATATATGCTATGTGTACATAAACAGATATGACTGAGCGTATTATTAAGAGCCACCAGGGCTGCCAACTGTTAATAAATGCGCTCAATGTTTTTAATCCAAATACCCATATATCAGAAAGTATACAAGCCGACAGCTTTAAACTATGCACACGTATAGTACCTGGCATTCTATATTAATTTGGAGTAACTTATATACGTCAGTGCTACCAACATGATTCTAAGCCTGCTGAGAGGTCCAACTTTAAATACATGTAACTTCTATACTATCATTTGGATTTCAACCAAATTTCGTATGTGCTATGTGTAGTGTACTATAACAGATATGACTATGCAACCAGGCCTGCCAACTGTTAATAAATGCTGTCTCTATTTTTGTTACCCTAATATCAATATATCAGAAAGTATGCAAGCCAATAGCTCTAAACTTTGCACACGTATAGTACCTGGCATTCTAGATTAATTTGGAGTAACTAATATACGTCAGTGCTGCCAACTTGATTCTAAGCTTGCTGATAGGTCCAATTTTAAAATGCATGTAAATTCTATACCAACTAATGGATTTCATACAAAATTGACACAACAATAGATCATATTACTGTATTTCAGATTATTTCTGACCAATACATGTATGTCAGTGTTGCCAACATGATTTTACGCGCACTGTTAGATCCAATGTTTAACTGCATGTAACGTCCATGCTATCCATTGGACTTCAACCAAATTTTGTATTCTGTACCTTAAGAGATGGAACTAAGAATATATTCAGTCACCAGGGCTGCCAACTGTAGTTCTCCATTAGGCTACATTATGCCAGGTATACAGTATTTCGAACTAATTAGAAATTTCGATATTACCAACTTAATTTCGTCATTATTCTAGATAGATCCATATAGATTAATCTGGCATGCATCTTACATTTTAAGAAAAGTAAGGTAAGGTGCCCAATATCCGTCCCCCTTTAAGTTTTTTGCATATATTATAAAAATGTTTGGAGAAAAATGTCTGAAATCATTCAGATAGGACGACTGAACAGTTGTTTTAAAATGAATATATTTAACTTCAGGAAATATATCACACAAAATTATTTATTCAAAAAAGAATACAAAGTTGCTCCTTCCCACGTTTAATGAAGGTCGTTCCTAAATTCGTCCCCATGTATCTTCTTCAGAAAAAAGTGATAGTTATTATTTTCAATGGCAAGTTATAATGCCTAACTTTGTAGGCAATTAAAACCAAGAAAGTTTATCCTTCCAAACAAATGTCACATATGAACATACACTTGTCACTTTCTGACGAACACGTTTCATGACACCATTGGAAACATTTTGTGCACTTAATCCAATTTTCTCCCATCTTATCAGCTGAGTAGGGTTTTCCACACATAGTGCATACGGCGTCATCATTTTCACTATCTTCATTTCCTGTTGAGACGTAAGGAATTTCGTCAGAATCTTCAAGACTCGAACCATTGCTAGAAAGGTCTGGCAGGGAAGGCATTATCTTCCTTTTTTTAGCTGATAGGCGTTTCCTGCCATGACACTGCTCGGAAGAGGAGGTGAACTTAACAGAAGTTGAAGGTCCAGCTTTAGAATCAGGTGAGGGACATCTTGAAGAGGCAGCTTTCTTACGTTTGGGAGGGAACGATGGATTATCAAACTGAAGCATTTTTTTGTACCTTTGCCTCATTCGCCTGTGTTCTCTTCTGTGACGCTTCCATTACTTTGATTTTGTGGGGAGTCCCAGTGACCAACGATGCTGAACCTCGCCTGTTGGAAAATGTGGGCTCAATAACTGGAACTTCCCGAATGTCCTTAGGGCTTACAACAGTGGTAGATCCGTTTTCGATGTCATCTTGATCGTTAGTCATCTGCCTGTAGGAAATAAAATCCTCATCAGGAAAAATATTGGGGTTGAAAGGAACTATGCCGGTCTTCTTGAAGTCGTTGACAGCTGTTTCCATAGTCGCTGCTTTCAAATATGCCTCTGAAAACAATGAAGATACCTGTCGTTTTCTCACAATTCGACCAGGGTGATTCGCCAACCAGCCTTCAATGACATTGGCATAGAAAGTCTTCAATGGGAACATGAAGGCTACATCCAAGGGCTGCATTCTGTCTGTGGAGTGTGGAGGTAGACATACAACTGATATGCCAGTTTCACGAGCTCTTTCAATCACCTCGATATTCCGCGTATGAGAGAAATGTCCGTCGAGAATAAGCACCACAGGTCTTTCCTTTGATGGTCTTACTATGGAGATGAAGTGTTCTAGCCATCTACAAAACAGGGGGCTAGTAATCCACCCAGAATCACTCACGCCTCCAATAGAACCAGGAGGAGGACCATCAAGTAGCTCCGATTCCCACCTCTTTTGAGGGAAAATCATCAAAGGAGGTATGTACTGACCAGCTGCAGACATACAAGTAACAACAGTTATTGTGGCTCCTCGCTCTGCAGACGAAAGTTTATGAACCCCTTCTTT
The DNA here is from genome assembly GCA_946902985.2 of Meconema thalassinum. Lineage (NCBI taxonomy): Eukaryota > Metazoa > Arthropoda > Insecta > Orthoptera > Tettigoniidae > Meconema > Meconema thalassinum. Next base: position 1,240,714,391 of record OX336389.2, on the reverse strand, counting down.
CCTTTACCAGTCACAATCTTGGTTGCCTTGTGCTGAACAACCGACACGCCAGTCTCGTCCACATTATAGACTCTAGTACAGTACTATCAAAGTTAACCTTCTCCAGCTCAGTTTTTAGAATAGAAAAGAACTTAGCAACACTTTCTTTCGTAAACCCTTGAATCCTAGCCATAGAGAGATTTTGTTGTTTTCTCAAACTAAGCTCTGGGTGTCGCTTAAAAAACAAACGCTTCCATTTAAGACCAGCCTTCCCTGAGGCACTATTAAAGGGGTGAGATAGATTATTTTTCATAGCCAGTTCATACGCCATCCGACGCAAATCAGAGAGTGTCAGGCCATAATAACTTCTTTCCATCTCTAAGCAGTATTGGACAAGCAATTTTTCAATTGCTGGTGACAGAGTTGGCTTACGTCCATATGTCTGTGCAACGCACTCTTCGGGTGATAACTCTGATTTGACATAGTCTTTAAGCGTTGCCCTTGGTACGTTAAAAAGTCGAGAAGCTGCTTTATAGCCCATTTTCTTCTTCCTCACAGCATTAATGGCCTCCACCATTTCTTCTTTCACCCATTTTCTCCGCTTTAACATCTGAAATATATGTGATAATTGTTCATCCAACGTTTAATCTCAAGATACCAGATTGGAAAACAGCGTTCCGAATTTCGTCCCCGGGACGAATATAAGAACGTTGTTGGGGGACGAATATCAGACCAATGATGCCAACCTACATGGCTACGTCATTCAGTGCTCCCTATGTACAGCGATCGCTACAACCCATATATATTGCTGCTATACATATTTAAGTTGCACGTAAGTACAGACAAATGTGAATCAAACGTACCTTGGATAGTTTAACAGCTCCGACAAGTAGGGATGTACTACAAGCGTGGCAAACCAATAACTTTCAACTCAGAATACTTGGAACACAATCACAGGGGATGCACCTCAGCGTGAGAAGCTCACTACTGTATGCTTTGTCACATGTTCCACTGTCTCCCACCAGACTGCAGCACTCAATGGGCTCGAAACACGCGGGGACGAAATTGCGCGCGGGGACGGATATTGGGCCAGTAACCTTATGCTCTTTAGTTCGTCACGGAACTTCTTGTTAAATCTTAGATGGAGTGGCACTGCATCAAAGACGTACAGATGCCCGTAATATGTCCGACGACATAACAGATCCGCTTTGTGCCAAACTCTGAACCTGACTTGAAAATGTCACCACTCTAAGGGGAGCTATACACCAAAGCCACTTATATCATGCTGCTTATTGTTAAGAGTATTAAAAAGATCGAGATTAAAATGGGTGTTGGTCTGAAACTGATACTTGAGCCGATTCAGAGATAAGTGCGCCTGAAAAACGGAAAATTTGTGAGATAGCCATTTAATTGAAATGTCGTATCTCCAATGAGCAACTCTGATACATCTTGTTGTAAACTTCTCTACGTCTGATCGTTACTAGATCAAGGCAGTAATGGTTTTTTGTTATGACTGACTGAAAATCCTATAATAAGGCCTAAAATATGTTCCAAATTTTGTTGTGATATTTGTATTCAAATAGACAGATACTGAAAACAGCCAGGTCAGGGGAAACAGTTGTCTCTTGTAGGTATATATACTTCATGTATACTACCAATGAAATGAGCAGAATTAAACCTGTGACCAAGAGTGTAGGCCCTCACACAGAAACATCAACGTGGAGCTGAATGCAGTTGATGACGTTCGTGTCAACATTAAATATATTTAAATCTTTCAATAATCACAGAACAAATCGACAGTCTTAAAGGTGTCGTAAGTCAAGGAATCATATCCAGTATCTGAGGATAAAAGGGAATGAACATAAGAAGGCAAACACTGTATGACTGTTATCTATTTGTTTAGGACTACTTGCAGTGGTTTAGTCTGTCCCTGCCTCGTTAGTCCTAGGAACTCTTGTGTGATATTCTCAGTTAATCGGACCATTACAAGAATCCGAAAACAACAGTTTATGATTTGCTTTCAATTGTCAGTATTCCGTGACGTTCTCCCACTTAGTTGATGGCTTCACACTGCTGATGTACTGAATAATGCACTATTAGAGAACTCAAACATAATGTTCACCCAATGTTCAAAATTTTTCCAACGTTCATCAAGTACGGGCACTTCGGGTACACTTCTCACCACAGTAAGATTGTTTGTTGAATACAGAGTGGACAAATGTTGTAGTGAGCGAAGCTATTTCCATACATTAATTGTCAGCATTCTGTGGTTCCATTTTATTGACATCAATTTGTTGAGCACTGCATGCAAGTGCCTTATCAACCCAGAACGCACATTGGTTCTCTTAATCCTGCAGACTTTGAAGCTACATATATAACTTGCTATAATAGCAACATGCTCACCGGCAGAATAAAACCGCCTTATTTGCAAATAAGCGAAAAAGCACATCGTTGTAATTTTGTTAATACCACATCCACATCCACATCCACATCCATCCATCCATCCATCCATTGTTTTGCAATATCACGATGGGCACATGCACGTGAGGTGGGACCGTGGTTCATGCCTGGGCGAGTCGTGTGGTATGCACTGGCATACCGGCCCAGCACACGGAGTTATTTTACAAGCTGCCTTCGGAATCCAGTACGGTACTTCCCGTGCACAGTTCGCTTCGCTAGTGTATTGACGATTTGACCAGTCGCCAATACATCACGCAGGTGTTGAGCCTGTTGTATTAGTTCCCTATCGCCATGGCCAACCTGGGAGCCTCCACCAACAAGAAAAAGCACAACCATCTGTGACACACAACACAGTGCGTTTCTTCCTTTGGCTGGGCCGCGTTCCCCGGATCACTTTCAGATATGGTGAAAGGACATCCACGGCCACAATGGATCAACTTTGGGGCATGAATCGAAGCAGCATGCGTGGAGATACGACCTATTCTTTTTCGCAATGCCGTCGTGTAGAGCAGCGGCAAATTTACTGTAACCATGCCATCTTTGTAGGATGAGTATTATTAAATAAAAAGGAATGTTATTCAGTTGGGCAACATGATACAGCCCAATATTAATGGTGCTTCCCTACTCCTGAAAGAATTGACATGGGATTAATGTATTCTCTTGGATGAGCAGTGTCGATAGTCAAGCGATCGAAATTGGTCATCCAAGTGAATTTATTAATCTCATGTAAATTTTCTTCACGATTAGGGGAAACACAATCATATTGACCGACTGAAGAGCATTAAATTTCGATTACTAAGGTAACACTGAACTATGGATTCCAACACGATAATGAGTATTCTGTCTAACAAATCTGGCAGGGATGTGTCATGTAATTCTTAATATTGCAATATTTTATTATCAAGCGCTGTACACATAAACTAGTGTAATCATGCAATCGCTGTAGGAAAAAAATTAAAATCCACAGCCTGCTTCCAGTCGACCGACCGGGTCAGGGAATGGAATGAATGAAGCCCTCATCTAGCGGCGAGGATATAAAATGAGCCGGCTGCCGAAGCCTGTCGCACTCCCCTGGGTCAATTATTAAATGAATGACAGATGAAATTAAATGATAGTGGAGAGTGTTCCTGTAATGAAATTGTGACAGGGGAAACCGGAGCACCCGGAGAAAAACCTGTCTGCCTCCGCTTTGTCCAGCACAAATCTCACATGGAGTGACCGGGATTTGAACCACGGACCCAGCGGTGAGAGGCCGACGTGATGCCGCCTAAGCCACGGAGGCTCTGCAATCGCTGTAGGACTGGATCAAAAATCAATCCTACATTTTATAATATTATTTCTTTATTATTCTCGTACTCAGGAATTCAAGAACGTCACATTTCATGAAACATTCAAAATAAAATAAACTGGGGGGAAGAGCGGATAAGTGGAATTTCGATTTCAAATAAATGTTCTTTAGCGGACTTTCATCTGTGGACAGGTATTGATACTGTTACGCAGTTGGCACTCCTGGGTATCACTGCGAAAGCATGGCTTCAAGCTGTTGAGGTGCTCTTCAGCTTTAAGGGTTTTGAACAGAATAATTGTAAGTATATTCCTAGTTTTAGCAAGCCCTATCAGTGTATTGTTAATAATTTACTTTGAATACTGTTTGGTTGGTTCCTTAGATTAGGGGCTGTGACAACGCGGTCATGTAGCCCCGTGTACTTTGGGTGTGTGTGGATCCTGTCTGATAACCTTATTAGTGTGTGCTAACTGCTTTTAATTCAACTGCAGACGATAATTTCAAGTAGTTCCTACTTTCGATTCCAAAAGCTACTGGTCACGACACCTAGCTGTGAACTTGGCTACTACTAGATGCCATCGCAACCAGCGCCTGGTTACGAACTTTGGTACTTACGAGCATTAATCAAACCTAACCTACAAATTTTGCTTCACACAAGTTTAGTTGGTGGAAGGTTTTTTTACATGCCATAAATCTATGACATGGGCCCGCCGGCTTTACTTCCCCTCCGAAGGCAGGCATACTGAGGGATTTTTAACGCTCTTAAAAAATCCGACGACTTCGGTCGGGTTTCAACCCGCGACCTTGGGCATTGAAACTCAGCATGCTACCAAGTACGCCAGCGAAGCCATCCTGATTACTGTTTGGATTATGATAAAACGATGTCTTGAGAACACATTGTCTGACAAACAATCCATTCTTGTTTCGTGGGAAATAATGGCGCCTTGCTACTTTCTATCGCGTACGAGCGGGCAAAGTGAAATTCACTATAGCGGGCAATGTTAAATAATATTCCACTTTGTCCTCAATATTTTTAGAATGTTTTATGTTGATTTTACTTAATTTCAGGTATGAAATGGTTCACAAATATAAAAGGAAGACTAACCAACAGCCATGAAATGAGAACGAGATGGACGCGGCACTGAGGACCATTAGAGAAGAGACAGGAATAAATGCAGCAGCAAGACAATACAACGTTCCAGTTGCAACACTGTTTCGAAGACTGATGAAGCCTGTGGAAGAAGGAGCAGTAAAAGGTTTGGGGAGATTTCGACCAGTGATTAGTGCTGATCAGGATAATATCCAGGTTGAGTATTTACGGTATTGCAAATGGAATCACGACTTTTTGGTCTGACGAGATTAGATCTCAGGTATCGCGCCTTTCAATATGCTGAACGAAACCAAATCCCTCATTCGTTCAATAAAGCAGAGCAAAAGCAGGAAAGGACTCGAAGAATGCATTTCTAGGAAGACATGCAGAATTGTCTTTACGTCTTCCAGAGAAAACTTCAGCACTGCGGGCCTCAGGATTCAATGACGTGAATGTGAATAAATTCTTTGATCTTCTTGAAAAGTTGTCTGAAACTCGTCACTACAGTCCGGATAGAGTGTACTATTATGATGAGAATGGTACAACGGCTGCTCCTAATAGGCCATCTAAAACAATACTTTGTAAGGGAAAGAAGCAGGTGGGCGTAGTGTCATCTGCAGAGAGGGGCACTCTTGTTACAGCTGAAATTTGCTTCAGCACCATTGGAAACTACGTTCCTCCAGCACTTATTTTTCCGAGGGTTCGAGTGAATCAAATGTTTGAAATGGGCACTCCTCCGAATACAAAGATTTTTGCGGACCCATCGGGATGGATGCAGTCAAATATTTGTGTAAAATGGTTCAAACACTTCTTGAAGAATTCAGAGTCTACATCAGATCAGCAAGTTCTGTTAATCCTCGATGGACATGCTACACATATTAACAACCTAGAAGTTATATTGATGGCAAAACATAATTATGTGGACATTTTGGTGTTGCCTCCACACAGCACTCAAAAACTACATCCGCTTGATGTTGCCTGCATGTTCCTTCTCTGGCATACTACGATCAGACTGTAAGGGTATGGCTGAGAAATCACCCTCGCAAAGTGGTCAGTATTCACGAGGTTGGAACTCTTTAAGGCTGCCACTCTTCAGAACGCAATTTCTGGATTCAAGAAGCGTGGCATATACTCATTTGACAGGGGTTTCCCAAAGGATTACATCCTAGTTGCTGAAACAACAAATCGTTTCCCAAGAATGAAGGACAATGTTGCGACACCTTCAACCACACCTACATCTACCAAGTCACTTCCAACGCCGATAGTCATTGACATGTTTGTAAGTTTCACCAAGTAAATTAAGAAAACTAGTGTTCATTTAATAATTATTCCATCACTAGCAGGTACCCACGGCTTCGTACGCAATTAAGACAATGGGGATGATGCATTATTGCTAATAATTGGTCCATTCTGTTGCAGAAATCTCGGCTGGGAGGGCCTATTTCAATTCGGAAAATTCTGATGCCTGCAGTATATTACTATGAGCCGTAAAATGGGAATTCCATTAAGTTGAGAAAGTCAACAATGTACGATGCTTGTGTACATATTTTAAAATTACGATGGTTTTGGCATGTTTTGCTGAGACATAACGATTTTGTTTCCTGGATACTCGTGAGCACGCCACATAGCCTACAGTTGCCCATGGGGGAAAAATGGTTTTGTCTAAATGTACACCAGCTGCTGTTAAGTGTATGTCATTGCGCTTTTTTAATAGTAATTGCGAATATTGTTTGAAGAGGGAATTCCACTCTTGCGCACTGGAATGGCAAATCTATCGGAATATGGGGATTTTAAAGTTTTTCCTTAAGCTATTTAGGGCGTAATTTTCCCACAATTATTGATGATTTGAACGTCAACATGTCGCTATTAATAGAAATAAATAACCCCTGGCACAACAGTCCAAGAAGGGTCTAGGCCTACCAACCCACCGCTGGCCAGCCATTTGACCTGAAGATATTGGCGTGATGCGTGGTCAGCGCATCGGAACCCCTCGACCGTTAATCTTGGTTTTCGTGACCTGGGCACTGCCCCACTGTCAGACAGCTACTCAATTATCCTCACAAGGCTGAGTGCACCCCGTTCCAGCCCTCACGCCAGTCTCTAAAATCCCTGGCGGAGTCGGGAATCGAACCCCGGGCCACCGGGTGAGAGGCAGGCGCACTACCCCAACACCATGGGGCCGGCCGCTATTAATAGACCTATAGTAAAGTATCACCTTAACCGCTGATGTACATTATGCAGCCTCTTCCAGTGTTACATCCCAGGGATTGAAATTCTCCAACAACCCTTTTGCCTCACATGCCTCTCTAAATATTGAAAATTCCTGATTATTGTGCAATTAGAGACCTTTGAAAGAGGTGTCCCTTGCACATGGTGTGGATACATTGTCAAAGGGAAACATTCCATGTTACAAACATGGACCGTGTAACCTGCAGCGAAAGCATCTGTAGATTTTACACCAGGCCAATCTGAACAACAGTTCCTTGAACTCAGATTTGCCAATATTTTATTTTATCGTTCCATGTGTAATACCTCTACAGGGTAAGTATGCAAAATTTGGTTCAGATTGGTGAAACGGTGTAGATTTGTGCCAAAGGGCCTTAATGTAGGAAATGAAGCGGGCTGTCCAAAATTTCAAGTGGACAGTGTTACTCGTCGGGTTACAAAGTGTAAGTACGTAAATTTTGGTTCAGATCGGTGAAAGAGCGTAGATTTGTGCCAAGGGGCCTAAATGTAGGGGATGGAAAGGGCTGCTTGAAATTTGGAGTGGACAGTGTTACTTGTCGGGTTTCAGAGAGTATGTATGTAAAACTTGGTCCAGATAGGTGAAACGGTGTAGATTTGAGCCAAAGGGCCTAACTACGAACATTGAGCTTTATATATATATTATATATGGATGAAAGGCAGCCCATGTGTTAATCCAGGGTACAATCTATCAGTGTAATCTGCAGTGTTCCAAAAGTTAAGTACGTAAAATTTGGTTTAGATTGGTGAAACGGTGTACATTTGTGCCAAAGGGCCTAAATTCAGGGAATGGAGAGGGATGCTTGAAATTTGAAGTAGACAGTGCTACTTGTCGGGTTTCAGAGAGTAAGTACGTAAAATTTGGTCCAGATCGGTGAAGCGGTGTAGAATTGTGCCAAAGGGCCTAACTACGAACATTGATCTTTATATATGTGTATGAAAGGCAGCCTATATGTTAATCTATGGTATAAGCTATCCTCATGTCAAATTTCATCCTAATCCGTCAAGCCGTTTAAGTGCGAAGGGGTAACAAAAACACTCACTCACACACAAACTCATAAACTTTCACAATTATACTCGTAATATACGTACCTAGGTATGTAAGGATTTCTCTTTGCCCTCTTATGGTCGGGCAAATTGAAATATTGCCTCCATGCAGAGGAATGAGGATTTAAGTTAGATGTGATTAGTTGCAACAGCCATTGCTTTTCAGTCTCAAATGTCATTAACACACATGTCAAATAAGTATGACTTAAATTTTTTGGCAGCACATTCCATGATGTGAGAATCCTTCAAACGTTAACTATGTCACTATGCCCACCCTTCCACAAACGGGTTTGTCAGACTCAGCACTCATACCGCGAACCTCGACCATTTTTTCGATAGCACGAACGTTAATTCCAGCGGCTTTATCAGCTTCACGTGCGACACAATACGGTGATCCACAATGAACTAGCGGTCGAGTGTGGTCTGTAAATCGCTCAGTTATGACATCATTTTAGGTTTCAGTTGTCCACATCCAAACTTTACCAAGTACAGTTAATATGGGTACTGATTTGTTGCTTTTGTTACTTTTAGGGGCTTGGTCATCGTTGTTCTTCAGCCCCGTGTTCTTGGGTGTATATAGAATTTGTTTGTTAATCTGTGTTATCATAGTATCTGTAGAGATGTGTGTATTTGAGGCTAGGGTGGGAAAGGATATGGCCATAGCCTCAAGTCAGGAGTAGAAGTACGAAACCAAGAAAAAACACTCCTAGGATGGTTCAAGTTTGCCTCACGAGGCTGAGTGTACCCCGTAAGTCAATATAACTACCCACGCGTAGTTTGAGGTACGTGTCACAGCTTATAACGGCAGGGTGAACTTGACCATCGAGACACCAGTCACTCTCCTTGCGTAAGATGTGAAGGCATACCCAGTTCACTAGTTAACCCCTGAAGCATTAAAGGTCCTGTCTTAAGGCTGGCAACCTGATTCAAAGGTTACTTTATTCTTGAAATAAAATTTGACGTGAAATTGAAGTCAGATCTCATGAGAGTAACTGCATTCCACTTCCATACGATACACATGGAATGCCTCGAAATTAAACAGGTGATTGACCTGTTATAAGGCGGAAAGCCGTTAGTATCGTGAATCAACAATGTAAAATTATACAACGATCACAACATAATTGTATATGTTAGCAAGCAATGCTCTTCGGACAGTTGAATGAGGAGGATATGCAGAATAACTTTATATACAATCGTAGAATGTCAGAATCCAAGACATAAATCCCTTACTCCCAGTCAGAAGGATGGAATGCAATACCAGAGTCAAATTAAGGGTAGGGACTAGCTCAAAGCTTTCACGGTGTGTTCTGTCCATCGTTGGGTGGATTTCCAACTCATGTTAATCAAAGTCATCACCAACATGAGCCATATGGGCTCAGTAGATGTAGAAATTGTTCTGATGACATTTGAGATCTTGGTGTATGCAATTGTAACTGTATCTAGGGGAGACCAAAGTACAACGAGCAGACACTGCCATTGAACAATAATATTTGAATTTCTGTTTGAAATTGCACTTCACTTTTGGTCTATAAAACGAGCTCAAATTATCAGTTTACTAAACGTAATTGGAAATAATCGGTACCAATTATTCTAATGTCCTGGAGCTTACAAGTGTTCTAATTCTGTATGCTTCAAGCGGCACACGATTCATTTGGTCATACGCTCTCTCTCTCGAGTTACCTCATTTGCATCGATAAAATGGGAACTCCAATAAAAATGTATAATGAAAATGTGAAGGTGTGCATATTCCATAATGTGGACGTGTGGGGAGTTGGCCCAGCTGCTGCTGATTTATAAATACGCCTGCACTCCAATTCTTTGGTATATGACCAGTCGTTTCCTCATGACAACTCTGATGTACAGGTAAAAATGAAAATCCACAGCCTGCTTCCAGTCTCCGACCGGGTCAGGAATGGAATGAATGAAGCCCCCATCTAGCGGCGAGGATATGAACTGTGCCGGCTGCCGAGGCCAGACGCACTCCTCTGGGGCAATGATTAAATGAATGACAGATGAAATGAAATGATAGCGGAGAGTGTTGCTGGAATGAAATTATGACAGAGAAAACCGGAGTACCCGGAGAAAAACCTGGCTGCCTCCGTTTTGTCCAGCACAGATCTCACATGGAGTGACCGGGATTTGAACCACGGATCCAGCGGTGAGAGGCCGGCGCGCTGCCGCCTAAGCCACGGAGGCTTCCTCTGATGTACAGGTAAAGTGATCAAATAATAATAATAACTACTGCGTCAATTAGAGATGCCAGGGTACCGGAGCTTTGCCCAGAAGGGGATTTTGAAGCTGCCGATGATGATATATCTACCGACACGGGTCTCTCAAGTATAAGCAACCTGAAATCCCCACTGGCTGAGCCGGAATTCGATACCGCTACCCTGGGTACAGCAGGCGAGAATTATACCGCTGCGCGACGCAGCTAGTATTTTACACATAGGCCTAATGGAAATTAGCAATATTGAGAATGCTGCCACATTCTTATGCCATTATATTATAGGCCTAATGTCTATTTTGGTGCATCTTATTTCATAATAAATTCATAAGCCATTAATAGTTGGCAACAACGAAAGTCTCATGTCGCTATAGTATTAATAACTATCGAATTCATTACAAAAATCAAATATTGTTTCTCAACCGACATTAAACTCAGTTAGCACTAAATTCAGTAGGTGAACACAAACATTGTGAGAAGCAATTTAATCCATAACAAGTAGTTCCAAGAAGAACTAAAGCCTACTTTGATGTATCCAACTTATGTTAATTGCCTCTATCAACATACTGAATTTTAGTTTGATTGCTGTAATTGATTCGTAGATATTGAGAACCGTCTAATATTTCGGATGATCGCCATGTTCGATTTTATCATTTCAAATGATCTTGTCGACTTCATCGTTATGCTTTGGTCTACCGTTATGCGTTAAGGTTACGGCGTGTATGACGTCATCATGTTGTTCAGTGCATATGCACCGAGTCTGAGTTTACTCCTGGGGTCTGGCATTATGCGATACGGAGACGGCGAGTGCGTGACGTCATACAGCAGAGTGCACCTCCCGCTCTCCGTTCCCCGCGCGGGAAGCCTAAGTTAATGGGTAATGGAGTCTGTTGAGTCTGAGTTTACTCCTGGGGTCTGGCGTTATGTGATACGGAGACGGCGAGTGCGTGACGTCATGCAGCAGAGTGCACCTCCCGCTCTCCGTTCCCCACGCGGGAAGCCTAAGTTAATGGGTAATGGAGTCTTTTGAAAGACTCCTGAGCCTTTCTAACATGTGCAGCATTTGTAGCATGCGTCATTTGAAATGATATAAAGTCTAGTCTCTCAGACTGACTGTATCTTTTTTTATATATGTAGGTCTTAAAGTCATGTACTATTACATGATGATTATTGTGTACGTGTAGTATTTAAACTTCAATCGCATGATTAGGACACAAGAAGTATAAACAAGATTTTAAAATTTCGCACAGTTGCCATCTTGTGGTTATGAAAACAATTGAAATAAATTAGATGCCAGTGGATTAACATTTGTATCAGCATTTACTGTACCAATTTTCACTGCACTCGGATGGTTAAATCGCGAGAAACGTCCATTTAAATATGTATACTTACCGTCGCCGCCATGTTGGATTAGTGCTTACCAGGTTATTGACAGTCCTATAGGTGAACTTATGTCCATAGCCTCTATAAACATAAAAAGATCAGTTTGATTTCTGTAAAAGATTCGTAGATATTGAGATACGTCTAAATATTTCGGATGGTTGCCATTTTGGATTGTTATATGTATTGGCCATAGAGGTATGTGCCATTTAAGGAAAATTATTGCGCAGGTTCATTATTCAAATTTTTACTTCGATCGCATGATTACGACACAAGAAATGAAAATTTAATTATAAAATTTCGCACAGCCGCCATCTTGAGGTTATGTAAACAATTGAACTTAATTAGATGCCAGTGCATTACAATATATATAAACATTTACTGTACCATATTTCACTGCGTTCAGATGGTTAAATCGCGAGAAAAGTCTATTAGAATGTTTCCACTTCGCTTGGCCGCCATGTTCGTTTTGTACTTTACAGGTTTCCAAAGTTACACAGATAAACTTGTAGCAGTGTACTTTACCACCGTACAAAATTCCAGGGTGATATCGGTAAGTGTTTCAGAGATATAGAATGCCAGTGAAATATTTCGCACAGTCGCCATCTGGAGATTATGTAAACAATTGAAGCACCGTGTTACAAAGATGTGTGAGTTACCCAAAGCTTAAAGTAAGGCCACTTAACATATAGCAATAGTTTGTTTTAGTAAGCAAAAGTTGGTACACCCTCTAAGATAACCCACACCACAATCTGTCTGTCTCTCTCCCGCATAACTGTTCATTGCATACCTCCCCTGCCGTGTTGCTGGTGCTATTTCAAACTGACCTTTCACTTTCCTCCCCTCAACAGCTGAATTCCACTCCACCCCTCCCTCCAAGATATCTCACAATAACTTGACCGCTAACACTTAACACTTTTCCTAATTCAATTGTATGAACACATATGCAGATGATTATGTAAAATATCAAATTCGGTCAGAGGTGGGGAAGAGTTTAGGTGAGTGTAAATACTTCTTAGATAGACATGAAGATAACAATAGTTTAAAAGTAATCCATCCTAATATTAGAAGTCTTGCAAAACACAAGAATAGCTTAGACGTTAATCTGAAGGCTTATGAAAATATATTTGATGTTGTGGTCTTAACGGAAACGTGGAAATTAAATAACGCAAATGTTACTAAACATTGCTGCTATAAATCGTACTATAATGAAAGTGAAATAAATCAGAATGATGGAGTAGTCATCATGATAAAAGATGGATTACAGCATGAAGTTAAGTGTGTAGCTTATAAAGATTTCAAATTTATTCGAATAGTTGTTAATAAAAGCGACAACAAAATAGCAATAACAGGGGTGTACAAACCACCAAAAAACAACAAAACATTATTTGTGGAGAATTTAAATAACTATATAAAAACAAATTGTCAGTAGAAAATGAATTAATAATTGGTGACATGAATATTAATTTATTCGAAAATCAAGATTCAGATGATTATTTAAACCTTCTTAATGAATATGATTTCAGATCTATAATCAATGGTACAACTAGGGAAACTGAAACTAGTAAATCATGCATTGACCACGCATTTCTTAAAAGTAGGCTTTCGAATGAAAATATTCTCTCTATCATCTCGGAAAGCAAAATAACTGATCACAATACAACAATAATTAGCCTAAAATTTAATCAAGTTAGTTGTCAGAAAAATAAACCAAACATTAGGAATTATCAAAGACATAAATTAGATTATGTGGAACTAAAACAGAAGTTAAACAACATCAACTGCGATAATAAACTTGGAGAAGGACATTTGGATACTAAAGTAAATATATTTATTGAAACAATTCAAAGCTGCATCCATGAATCTACTAAACAGTTAAACTCAAAGCGAGTCAAAAGAAAAGAGTGGATAACCCTTGCATTGGTAGAGTCCATAAATACTAGAGATAAATTATACCGCGATTATATGGCAAATAAAAATAATGAAGAATTAAGAGAGAAATATAAAAAATACAGGAACAAATTAAATGAGCTAATAAAATGGGCAAAAATAGATTACTACAGACATTTAGTAAATGCTAGTTCAGGAAATCCCAAAAAGATTTGGGGTATAGTTAATGAGGTAGCTCAGAGAATTAATCAAAAAGAGCAAATTAGTGAAATAAGGTATCAGAATGAAATTTACAAAAGTGACACGGAAATTGCGAATAAATTTAATGAATATTTCATAAATAAGACAACCGAGATGTCCAAATGTATAAAGAAAAGTGGAAACCCCACACTTAATATAACTAGCAATAAGAGCTCATGCTTCATGGCCCCGGTAAATTCCACTGATTTGAAAAAAATCCTAGGTGACATAAGTGACAGTAAAGCTATGGGAATAGACAATATTTCAGCAAAGGTTATAAAACAAAATATAGTATCATTAGAGAAACCGCTTTTAAATCTCATAAATCAATCTTTTACAGAAGGATATTTTCCAAAGCAACTGAAGTCAACAATAGTTAAACCAATCTTAAAATCAGGCAATACTATAGATATGGAAAATTATAGACCGATATCTCTGATTACAATAATAGCAAAAATATTTGAAAAATGTATCAAGAACAATATTTTCCAGTTTTTACTGAAACATGACATTCTATCAGCAAGGCAATATGGATTTATAAAAAGTCGAAGTACTGTGGATGCAATTGCAACACTAACTAAACAAATACAAGAAAAATTAAATTGCTCCAAACCATCACTAGGGATGTTTTTAGATCTTACTAAAGCTTTCGACACTGTATCACATGATATTCTCCTCCAAAAAATGGAAAAATATGGTATTCGAGGCACAGTTCTTAATCTCATCGGAAGTTACCTTACTGACAGATTCCAATATGTAAAAATAAATGACACATTGAGTGCACCGATGCAAGTAAAAAGGGGCATACCACAAGGAACAGTCTTAGGAACACTATGTTTTATTATATACATTAATTACATAGAAAAATCAATAAATAATCAAAAAAATAGTTCAATCATCACTTATGCAGATGACACCGCTATATTTGTTGAAGGGAATACATGGGAAATAGTCAGGCAAGAAGCAACCGAAGCTTTAAAAGGGATTAAATTATGGCTGGATAATAATGAATTGTTTCTGAATGTAAATAAATCAAAATTTATTATTTTCACATTAAAAAGCAATCAAAATTGCTTCAACGAGCTTACAGTACATCGGGAAAACTGTAATACAAGCTGCAACTGCATAAAAATCAACCGCACACAAAATATAAAATACCTAGGAATTTATTTTGATGAAGACATGAAGTGGAGATCGCACATTAATTTCATCACAAAGAAAATAAGGAGGACAGTTTATGTATTTCATTGTCTGAAACACATTTTCAATATTAAACTACTGAGAGATATCTACTCTGCACTTATTCAGTCTACTCTCACGTATGGAATAATTGCATGGGGAGGAGCTTATCAAACTATTGTAAAAAAAGTTCAAGTAATGCAAAACTTGGTGTTGCGTATCATGTATAAAAAGGAAAGGTTATATCCTACGAATGAATTGTATGCGGAAGCAAACGTCATGAATATAGGACAACTTTACGTGACGGAAGTCTATAAATATATCTATAAAAATAAAAATTCAGTCATAAACATGAGCCACACCTACCAAACAAGAGGTAGAACAGGAAATATGTCTGTCCTCTTCAAACCAAATCTAACTATTGCAAAGCGTAATTTTCAATACTTTATTCCTAAATTTTACAATATCCTTCCTAATCCCATAAAAGACCAGTTACATAAATCTACAAAGTTTATACGTAACGCAAAGATATTTGTTCGAGAAAATAAAAATGTCATTAAAGATATATTAAAGTAGCTTAATCTATAAATTAGCATTACCATTGCTACCTAGCTGTTTCACAACGCTTATTTTAATATATACAGTATATATAATATATTTTTAACATGGACACTTAAAGTTATAATTAGGTAAGTAGACCTAATATGCCACTCACAAGGGCTTGCCTTACGTGGTATAGCTTACATGTATTCTTCCCTAACTCGGGTGAATTTGATATTCATCACATAGATCTCAGAATGTACATTTTTAGACCAATACGTTTACTTAGATAATAATCAGAAATAGACTAAAGTTACGATATGATGAAGATTGTACATATTTAATATAACGGGACTCCAGTGATCAAGAGAACAAGTGACTTATACAATGTTGTAGTGCAAAGGACAATGTGTATATAGCACACGCGATTTCTTGAACAATGTACGGACGTATGTCCTAATACTTAAAAAGCTATGTGTGTATATATTTTCTTGTATTGCTGGATGTAATATTGATTATTCTTAATAATAATAATAATAATAAATGCATATGTCAGTGCATTACAATGTGTACAAACATTTGCTGTACCAAGTTTCATTGTGATCGGATGGTTAAATCGCGAGAAAAGTGTATTTGAAAGTCTCAACTTCGCTTGTCCGCCATGTTAGTTTTGTAGTAACCAGGTTTTTGAAATATCATAGGTAAACTTCTAGTATTGCCTTTTATCACCGTACAAAATTTCAAGTTGATATCTGTAACAGTTTCGGAGATCTTGAATGCTGGTAAAATAATTTGCACAGCCGCCATGTTTGATTGGAGAGACGTTATAAAATTTGAAGGGCACAATCAGGGTCGGCCGAAATGGTGCTATGACCTTACCGAGTTTCATTGAAATCGCTCCAGTCGTTCAGAAGTTATTAGAGGGGGACACAAGCACACTCACATTCACACGCACACACACACACACACACACACACGGACAAAAGGTGATCTCATAAGCCTATATTTTTTTTATAAAATGAAAATAGGCTAAAAACCTTAGCAAGCCACCATCTCTTGTCATATTTGAAATGTTCCCTCGATGTTAAACTTCAGCAAGTAACAAACAAAATACACATCGTGTAAAATTTCAATATTACGGCTCATATACCTTCGTTTACCAACTGGTGCATTCCGTTTAAAGTATAGCGTACGATCTGTAGCAGAACGCAAGACGTTCATGCACACTGTTATCTCCATACCAATCTATGCCGATTACTAACTTCAATTCCATCTACGTTATACCCTGGCATTAGCTTGCGCCAATTATATTCAACTCAGTATAGCAAGGGATATGCCGAGACAGTCCAGTGCAATAATTGATCCCCACCACCTCTCCTATGGCCATTTGGTGAATAACCATATGTAGAATGTGCTCTGGAAGGGAATTTTTCATGGTAGAGTGGTCAATTAGGTTAGTTATTCAAACATGCTTAATAAATCCACACGAGTTCCTAATTATCACATTTCAGTGGGGCTACACGCTGCAACAATATTTTTTGGGGAAAAATCATAGTAGTCGATAACATTTCTGTTGAACGTAGTCTCGTAGTTGCATTCAATCAGAGTGTTGTGTAATGAAATCAGCAAACACGACATTCTGTTCAAAACTCACAGTATATTCCTTTCAAATTCATGATTTCACAGAGTGAAACACTGTGTCTCGACCTTGGGTTGGACGAACGCATGCAGGAGTTGTCTGTGATGACGTGTAACTAGCTTTTAGTCTTTTAGTCTGTAAACTCTGTCTCGATCTACTGATAGCATGCTCAGTGTTCAGTTTCTGCATACTAATCTGTTCTTATTTAGTAACACTCCTCACTTTTGCTACCTAATTGTGCTGTAGTTTCCCCGTAGGGTGTGAATTTCTACTACCTAAGATTTCTTAGCAGACATACACATTTTTTGGTGACAGGTTTATTTATAAAAGTTCATGCTCCCTCCCCGTTTCCCCAATCTTAACATATGTGACTTTTATTTGTGGGGAACTCTAAAAAATAAAGTTTTACGAATAATCAGGAACTGCAAGAGAATAAGGATCGTTACCAAAGAAATGCGTGTGACATCACTATGAGGTTACTATACAGAAACTAAACACTGTGCACCCTCTCAGTATCAGTCTCTGTCAGTGACACGCCGTTACGTGCAGCGCAGCCCAAGGCCGAGCTAGTACTCTGTATATTCAAGGTTGTAAATAGTGTTCAATAGGATAGTTTTCTAAACATAGCACAGTGAGTATCTTACATGGGACATTCTTCTTTCGTAGTATCGTCACTATCGTTCAGCATATTACTCACTATAATATATAGTATTTGTTATCAATGCAGTTGAGGTCTCTCATTGAATCCTCATCGTGCATGAAATATTTATAATATTCTGATGCGTCGATCTGTATGATTTTGTAAAACGCCTTCATCTTCAATGAAATCTATGCACATGTGCCTTCATGAGTGTACACGTTGTCTTCAATATTGCCGAATTATTTTGTAAGTTTCGAAATTGATGTTACGCATTATAATATTTTATATCTATACTAATATAATAAAGCTGAAGAGTTTGTGTTTAAACGCGCTAATCACTGGAACTACCAGTCGGATTCGAAAAATTCTTTTTTATATGATAGCCAAGCAAATGATAGCGAGTAACACTGTCTGCATGAAATTTCGGACAGACCACTCCATTTCCTGCATTTTGGTCCTTTGGAACAAATCTACACCGTTTCACCTATCTGAACCAAAATTTGTATACATAGCCTTTGGAACACTGCGGGTAACACTATCCACTTTAAATTTCGGACAGACCACTCCATTCCCTGCATTTAGGCCCTTTGACACAAATCTACACCGTTTCACCGATCTGAACCAAAAAGTGTAAACTTACCCTTTGGAACCCTGCGAGTGACACTGTTTACATGAAATTTCGGACAGACCACTCCATTCTCTGCATTTATGCCCTTTGGCACACATCTACACCGTTTCAGCGATCTGAACCAAAATTTGCATACTTACCCTTTGGAACCATGCGAGTAACACTGTCTGCATGGAATTTCGGACAGACCACTCCATTCCCTGCATTTATGCCCTTTGGCACAAACCTACACCGTTTCACCGATCTGAACCAAATGTCACATACTTATCCTTTGGAAACCTGCGAGTGACACTGTCCACTTTAAATTTCGGACAGACCACTCCATTCCCTGCATTTAGGCCCTTTATCACAAATCTACACCGTTCCTCCTAATTGCACCAAATTTTACATACACTTTGAAACCCTGCTGGTAACACTGTCCACTTGATAATTTGGACAACGCTGTCCATTCCCTACATTCAGAATAACAAACAAACTGAACTTGAAAACCACGTATTAAGGCCCTAGGACCATCCATGTCCGTAGTAGTGTAACTGTAATAGTATATTAATAAGTATATTGTAGACTGGCAATTCGGACTGCATCACGTCGCCCATACCAGTGTTCTGGTGCAGAATTGCGAAAATAGTTAAATCTTGCGCTGCTTATAAATTGCAGTCACGGGGAGTAATTAGTGCAAAATATTTTTTAGGCCCCTTAAAACAGTTATCATCATCAACATATTATGCATCTGTATAAGTGCAATGGTGTTGGTGCAATACATTGAGGTTATCAGCTGCAATAAGCGTTGGTGCCTTCATATTTACCTTAATTTATTCCGAAACTTATCGTTGAGCGCTATGTGGCTACTATTGCTACCTCAGGAGCTCAGGACAGCCGAAGTTTTCCAAAGTGTTCTGATTATTTTCCTACGGCGCTATTCGACAAAAGACGACACTATTGGTCTCTACATTTCTAACAGACAATGAGATATAGGCACTAGGCAGTGTCTTTTATTTCACTTACTCCTCTTTCTAATCATTTTTAGAAATTTGTTTGTAAATTACATGTGTCAGTGCTGTAGTTATTAAATTCCCTATTCATTATTATCATTATTATCATTACGGGAAAATGACCTAAATGTTACGTCCATTATACTGTACTGCCTATCACCCCTACTACAACCACCACCACCACAAAAAGTTATATTTAAAAATATTTATTTTCTGGGTAGTTTAAGTGTCATGTGCCAGTGCTGTAGTAGTATTCATTATCATCCATGAAACAAAGAAATCCACCGGGCGAAGCCGGGAACTGCTGCTAGTATTCAATAAAGTGATTGCAAATAATCTTGTGGCTTAAATCTATCATCGAAGATTAGTTTTCCACAAAGGCTGGTGGTTAACTCATTTCCATCCTAATTTACCCATTTTACTGTTTAATAACATGTATGACATCGATTTTGAACGTATGGTATCTATTTACTTATGCCTTGAGCAAACTAAATTTCGTATAACGTACCAGCCGTAGCCTATACTAAATTTCTCAATTCTATGTTGGATGGTGAATGACTAATTTAATCGATTTCACTGTTTTATATATTAATGACGGTAGAATCTGGGATGTCTAGTGTGAGAGTCTTGTAATTTATGCAATTGAGGTGTTTAATACACGACTTTCCCTCGTGGCGGGAAGCGTGCCGTCCTCTCGACCCATCACCACTGGTCAGTTTCGATCTGATATAATTATATGCTCTTCATTTGTCTCACAATTGCTGGGTTGGTGAGAATATGTCCTGTTTCTGGCAGAAATCCATGTCCGTGAGTTTGATTCCCAGTTTGTAAATTAAACTGCTGCATCATGCATCCTGTTTGTGGGAATGCATGGAGGTGGATAATTTTGCAGGCGAGTTACTATTAGTGTGTCTGATTTGATGGTGCTGGTGTACTGTATTCCCTGCACAAATGCTGATGAAATGGAATCTATAACATTATCGTGCAGAAACATAATACTGGTGGTATAGACTGGTTTCATATTAAACCATAATGTCATTTAAATAACGATGCGAAACTTTGGGCTTATATGGTTAGTGTTTCAGTCAGTTGTCACCAGATCACGTACGCCAGAGTAGCCAACAATCCCCCGTAAGAATTCAATTTCAACTAATCACACAACCAGTAATAAATAATTCGGAGTGCAGGGTTGGCGATCGGTGATGCTTCGGATAGGTGGTAGTCCAAGGAGTAACTTTGCATTAAAACACGTTTCGAATGCCAAAGGAATACAATTTATGGGGAAAGTTAATCTAGGAGTAGTTGCCCGTGTTTTTTTTTACCCACAAACTGAAAGTATGACCCTTAATGTTACATGTCGACGCAATCTTGGATGCTAATTATACCTTCAGATGAGTAAGTCTCCTATACAATAGGACTACTGCTGTTCTCAAAATTTTCAAGTTTATTACATGGTGAATATTGTTTATACATACATATATACATACATACATACATATATACATACATAAATATATTTATTTGCAGATGTGGACGCTGTCCATGGTGGCAAATTACAACAACAACAACAACAAAAAACACTAAGAAAAATAAATCATTCATACAACTAAAAAATATACATTTTAGATAAAAGGATTAATTGGTATAAGAAAATAATAATAATAGAAACAAATATAAAATACGAATGAGGATAATTTACACTATTCTTCATCCATGTCATGTCACTGGCTCCTAATTTGGTGCTTTCTCACCAACTCTTTAAATTTTCCAACATTAGAAGGCAAAGGGCTGAAAATGTCCCCTGGTAAACTGTTCCATTCTACTTCCCCCCTCCCAATGAAAGAATATTTGCCCCGGTTACTATTCCACTGACTTAATTTTAATTTACATGAATGACTGTATCTGCCCATATAAGTACCTCCCTTTCCCAGTCCTTCATGAATGTCTTCCCAAGCAATATTTTATGAATTGAACATAGTGGATACACATACTATTCAGTATGATTACGTTATAAAACTGATCATGATATCTTCGCTGTGTCAGCAAAATCCAGTTTGTGAGAATGTTGCCTTGTAGCATTCTGTTCCCTATAGCATTCGTGCCCTAATGGCCTACATGAGTACACAGTCCAACACAGCAATTCACGTACGGTTATTTTCCTCTACAGAAGCTCATAGAAAAATGATATTCAGGAAATTGTAATGCGGGGTTACGTATTCACATATGACTGGGGGCGTAGCTGACGGTAAATAAAAGACTGGCAAAGAACAACAGTGTTACATCTGTGCTGAAAACTCGTCAACACTTCGCAATTGATGCGACACGGTCAAACTACATGACATGTAGTTAACAGTCATATGTAACAGTTAAATTTGACCATCCTACTTTAAGGGCATGAGAAGTGGAAATTGCAGGAATACTAAGTGTGCTTATGAGGCATTAACCACCTTTATAAAAAATCGTTGCCAAGATTTCTCTGCTGTAGCTTGTCAAACTGAATGTACTCCCCCTATCAGTAAAATAAAAGCAATAAAATTAATAAAAGCACTTACATCTACCACTGCAATGGAACATATTTCTGACTTTTCCCGTAATAAACGTTTTAAGTGGCACTTCAATCCACCATATTCTCATCATGGTGCTCGCTGGGAATCTTGTATTAAATTTACCAAACGATATCTCAAGAAATTGTCGGCACCTCTCTCTCTTGAAGAGTAATTTTGATTGAGGGGGTGATCAATTCTGGACCTTTTTGTCTGCAACGTCTCATTTGCTAGATCTGCGGCTTGACATTTCTTCACCTATTTTTCGGCGGAGAATTGAGTCTCTCCGCAATTATTTTTGGACTGTTTGGAATGTCGGCTGAATTGCTGAGTGTTTTACATGCAGAGATGATTGGGTTAGAGTGGTAAAACTTCAAACTTGTAACGGTCAGAACAATGTTATCTTTTTTACAACTCGAGCCTTAAATCATATTTCTTGCTTTCTTCCTTTTGCGAATGCGCTTTTGAATAGTTTATTTCTTCCCTATAAGGTTTGAATAAGTCAAGCAACATAAACCAACTCCTTTTGTATTGACTGCGGTTACTGAAGCCAATTTAAATATTTTCAGACTGTAACGTAATCTATATTCACACATGTTTTTAATTACATAAATGAAATTTTACTGTATTAGGAATGGGCATATCACTTTGTTGTATAAATATGTTGCAGCCTTTGAGTGTCTCTGGCAACACGTGTGATCGGATAGCTTCTTCCGGCTGTAACATGACGTCAGTACTCCTATCCGTACCACACAGCCTGTTATACAGTACAGTGCTATCATATTATTAACTTCCAGGATACAACTCCGTGGTCGTGAAATCAAGTCACTCTTGTGCTATGTGTTAATCTTAGAGCACATCATGATTCATATTAAAATTCTAGTCTTTTTAATATGCTGATTTTAACATATATTTAATAATTTTATTAATTCAGCCAACGTACATTTTTTGGACGGGAATTTTGAAAGGAAATCGTCCATGGACCTATTGAAAGGAACCGTTCCAGCATTTCCCTGGTAGTGAAAATGGGAAACCACAAAAACCGTTTTCAGGACGCCTGAGGTGGGATTCAAACCCACACTCCCACAATGCCAGCGAGTCACGAGGTAGCACGTCCGCACTCTCAGCCTCCGCGGCCTGTTTTACAATATGTTACATTTGGTAGGTTATCTATTGAATTTTAATTTTTGTTATTATTTATCTTCGTACACGACATGTTAAGGTACAAGATACTGTACAGCCCGGGGGCAGTACCCCCTGAGACCCACCCCGCCATCTTTTACCAAAATTACCCGCATAGGCAGACCATAAGCCTCATGCATTTCTTCAGACACAAGCGGGCCCGGCATACTGCTGACGGCCACGCTTACGAAATATAAACATAAACACGGGAAATGGAGCGACAGCTATGAGGAAATGCTGACCAGGCAGTGGGGGAAGGCCTTAAAGCCTAGGCCCGGAGGAACCCCATCATCTGTTCTGTTCTGTTCTGTGCTGTTCTTGGCCAGCGGCCTTGCCCGACGAGGTCCGTTCCAGCTCTTCACCAGGTGAGATCTACCTGTGCTCAGAGTCCTTTATCTTTGTAAACACTTACCCTGAACAACTGTACACATTACAAATTGTACTACATTTTATATTTGTTTAAACTCCCCAAGAGGGACATCACATCACATCTACTGGCCAATAAACACATGGTCAGTAAGCAACACATTTATTACTAATCACACTCCATTTTACATCCTTATACCCATCCTGACCTTAGTCATAATTGCTCCTGACCGTAGAGGCCAGTAACTGCATCGTCAGGTTCTATCGTACTCGAGCACGCGACTCGACTGCAGAGTGTCGGGTCACCGACTCTGCACATTCACTGAATTGCTCACTCTACTTAATTGGCAGGCTAGATTAGCAGCCTGCACTTAGACATTCGTCCCCTGGCAGGTAATTGCATCCTGCAGAGACGCCCCCAATAGCTTAAACACTCACACCAACACACTACACTGCTAGTCCCTCCCTACTACGGGAAACTACCCTCATTCGGAAGCAGTCCTCAAAATTAGCACACCTACACTAGCCTGTTTATCCCACTCCCAACCAAGGGATAAAACATATTTGGTGGAGGCGCCGCTACCACGCAAAATAAGGGTAAGGGACTCAAACAACGAGCCCTCGTGGTAGAGCAATCCGTACCGAAAGCAGCCAAGCAAAAGTTGATTTTTTTTTTTGGGTGACAGCATTATATTTTTCCCTTCACTCTAGGAACACAAGGGAAATTTTAGTCAACCCCCCCCCCCCCCTAGAAAGAAACAGAAATCTAATACATTAGAAGCCACACACATTTCTTTTTATACCCACACTTAGCGCACAATGGCACCACATGCAGAAGCAACAGGGATTGTAAGCCATAGAGGCAATAGAGGTACACCAATATTATTCACATTATTACTAAGGTGCCAGAGACATATACAAAGGCGAAGGCACAAATACGCGTACTCCAGACAAAGGTTGGAGCAATATAGGGCAAACAGTCATGTACCCCGTCAGAGGGTAGGACAGCGCAATTGAGATGCGCACACAGACACTTAAGTAACATACACGAACACCTCAACAGGAGCCATGTCCGAAGGAACAGGATATACGACCAATTAATCACTACACATGGCCCTACAATGGAAAACACAACCCTAGAGAGGATAAGGGTGCACTACACAATTTTATATGCCCAATACAGGGAGCTTATTCGCGAACAGGCGTTTCTCCTGTTGGCGGCCACAGATCTGTATAGGACGCAAACACGTCAACACAGCAATTTGCGAACAGGTCCATAAATATACCCGTACCGCTACACATGGGAAGGAGTTTACCGTGTCCATAGGCCAGAAATCGGTCAGACTACCCTCCAATACGTTGCTCAAGCGCTCACAGACAATTACACGATCCCTACCGCCAGTTCAGAGGGCGATTTCGCCAGAATGGGAGCGGACACCAACATGTGCACCCCCAGTGCAAAGACATACAAGGGGATTGCTGGCAGTTCATAAGCATGTAACACACACGCCTGCACGCACTATCCTGCCTCCGAAACAAAGTACACGGAGCTTAAGGGAAATTTTACCGCCCACCCCACGTGGCCAGGCAGACAGGGGGGTATACACGCGCACAGACACTAATAGAATAGCGCGGAGCCAACACAGCCCTTCAGGCGCCAGCATACCTACGCCTACTAACAGGCACTACGGGGAACGTAGGCTTAGGCCTGCTTTACTTAAAACACCCCTGAAAGACAGTAAAGAAGCAACTCAATGGGAACCTGAGGCCTATGCCCTCATAACAGGGCGCAGTAATTCACCCCGACGGGCGAAGGCACGCGCACAATAGTGAAATTCACTGACCGCACAAGCCCATGGGTAAATGTTCCCAGGACAAAACACACAGAATTTTCCACATAAAATGCCGAAACGTTCTCAAGACCCTCGCGGGGGCGCGTACACACAATTAACACAAAAAGACAGGTTCTACCCCTGTAGAGGGTAAACACACAAAAACGCATGCACAAAACTGTACAATTTGCATGCGTATACATATATTTAAACCATAAGTGCACATTATTTCTTACACTGCCCATAGCAGAAATTTTTCTTGTCACCTATGACGTCGCCCGAACTAAGCGTAAATACCATGAGAGAACACTCACAGTTCAGGGGAAAATACTGTAATATATTTTTGAGGTCACACAGTAAACATAGTTACCATAAAGAGAGTCACTAAGACTGACAAAACTGTCATAGAGACACAGGCCCAAAAGGCAACAGGAATGATCATCCTGAATAAAGACGGTCTCAAACCCGCGACCTTCTGAATACCAGGAACGCAAGGTCAGGTAGCCATCCAATTGGAGGATACAGCAATAAGGGACAGTCACGCTAACAGGGATTAATATGCATAAAATAATAAAACCGCCTCCGACATCTAGTAACCAGACACGCGACTAGAAGCCCGGTTAGAGTATTTGCAGATAACTCGCATGAACGCCAGAAAAAACATAACCGCGGCACAGAAGAAACAAAAAGAACGGTACGATCGGCAACGGAAGACCGTGGAATACACACCCGGGCAATTGGTTATGGTTTCCAATTCCGCCCGTAAGAAGAACGTGTCCGAGTTCCTCATACCACGTTGGACAGGTCCCTTCAAAGTCTGCAGGAAGGTATCTGACCTGAACTATATAGTAAACGTGCGGCATGGACACAAACTCATTAAGGACACTATACACGCCCGCCGTATGAAGGCATACTACACTCGGAAAACAACACCCACACGTAAAGGCGGGAACACTGCAAAAAGGAAAGGAAATGATTTCGCTGGCAGACGTGAAAAGAAAGCCAAGAGATAGCCTTCAAACCCCGAGGACCTCACCAGGATACGAACCTAACACAGACATTTAACTACCACCGACGAACATATTCGCACCAGACCTACAATAAGACAAAATTTGGGGACACAATATATATGAACAGAGGTAGGGTTTTTTACATGACGAGGAACCAAAGGCACATCGTATATGCAGACAATAGAAAAGCGTGTCAGCAAACCCACGCACATTGGCTCAATACATGCGATAAGCAGACCGCTACACTAGCAGCAGGTATTTCACACGCCATTGAAACTTGACACTATCCCCAGTCAGCGATAAGACGTAAATGAACATGCGACCTTCGCAAGTACCAGACAGGCTAGGAGCGCTCTCGCGCTGGCAGTAATACACACAATCATTCACTAGAGGAAGCAAAGCCACATTACGCCCACAAATTAAATCCAGGGTCGACCAAAATTCGTCCAGACAACAAACAAGGGACATACATACAGAGGCGTAGGTTCGTTCTAAGGTACTCGCTATAATAAGCCTACTTAGGGCATTAGCGACCCCGGGACTGCCAATAGGGGACATACCGGGAACGCCAGGCCTCTACGGAGACCACAAGACACTCATTTTTTGAATCATAGCGCCCGACACCTGAATACGGGGAACGCCACGGGCACAGACAAACGCCCACGCAAAGTAGGTAACACCACATTTCTACGGCCAAAAAATCATGGCAATTTGGATTACCCCGGACATAAAATGATAGGGCAAGACACAATGGGGAACGAATCGCGAAAACAAATTCCCAAACAAGCTTGTAAGCGGAAAAAAAAGGTGACAAGGTAGCACCTTGGCCTTACAAGAATGAAAACACATGTCAACGTACAGACAGTGGCGAAAGTCACGTTTCGTTAGCCTTCATGCATAACATTAAAGACTTTCTGTATACAAGGACACAAAACAAATACGCAAAAATCACTGCGTTGCAAATAAGCGAATTCCAGCGCGTTGCAACACACTGTTGCCGGTAGGCATTCTTGTCATAACAAGACGTGACAATGACATGCAGACATGATGACACTGGCACTAAAACAATAACAATAACGACATACAGTGACACGGATGTTGATGCAGAAAGGAGAGCACCATTGCAATAGGCTCTGCTTCCAATAGTACACAAATACTGTGGGCCGGATTAATCTCGGGAATACAGGCTACCATACGCCTACCATTACCGACACTAGGAACATATCTACAAGGGTGATAACGCGCAACACGCGGCACCTGACAATTAGCCACGCGACACGAGATAAAGCCTTCTCGGATAACATCCCACGCGCCAGCAGACGTGAGCGATAGGCGACCTCACACATACCGCCGCGCTAATTACAGCCACGGCCACTTCCTTCCTACACGCGCCCAACATTCAGGGGCGGATACAGACATATTCCAGGAGGGAACAACCCCCCCCCCCTAATAAATTCTTGTGTTGTTTTTTATGTCTAAAAATCATTACAGGCGACCAGGCTATGCCAATTTATACTTACAATTACATGCCACCCCAACGTCATGAACAGGAGACCAGGTTAGGCCGTGACGTCACAGCGTCACCGCACTTAAACATCCTAAGGGCAGCCCGAGGGCGGTGCCCACAGACACAAACATTCTCACACAACCTAGGTATCACAGACCTACAGGCACTCCACAGACTGGTATTTTAGAAGACAGTAGGTGCTTTATGGCATCTCAACTTAGCCAGCGCACATCCCAAGGAGTGGGTAGAGAACACATGGTGACTAAGAGAGGATGACACACCACAACAGGAGTAGAGATGGATAATGCCATCAGGATGGCCATGGTACCAACTACGGGCTACCATCCCAGCACCCTTCTTCCTACACACCCGGTCACCTACAACACTATCCAACACAGACATACAGATACATAAAAACAGCTACACTACATCTCAAAATATACATCGGGGTTGATAGACTTCATGCTTCTATTAAGGTATGCTACACCTTGGCCCCAAACGCCTACACCTGAGTATTAGGGGTGAGTCAGAAACTGATATCAAGCGGCAATGCACATCTCTGTGTAGAGAGATGAGGCCACACTCATACTAACAAGTATTTATTAAATAATCCCGCATGCAAGGGACATAAACTTATTGTATCCCAACACAAGCCTTATCATCAAGTGAGAGCGGACACGCCTCACATCCATCTAAATGCATGAAATATCCTATCCACACACCAGGGATTGTATTATTATTACACCCGCATGACATTTTTAAATTTTGCACACCTGGGAAAAACCCACCCCATCCACTCACAGTAAATACCTCCCAACAGCATCATCAGCTCCCGGCCACCATAAACATGGAGTCCAACGATGCACGACCCCCCCCCCCCCCACCACTCTTTAACCCCATTCAGCAAATAACACCCCCGGATCCCAATAACAAGGGACCAAACACCCTACAAACCTACTAACACCTCTAGGAAAATACCAAGGCATCAACGCTGGAAATCCGACACGGCAATGACAAGCCTAAAGTAGCCAATGCATCTCGAAGATCCTACAACCCCAGAACACTAAAAAAAATTACATAATTAAAGGGTACACACAAACATATTTGCAAAGCACACTTATTTTTAAAAAGGAATCTGACATCACACTAGATGGTGATGAGAAGGTAAACGGAGGGAGCAGAAGCTCCACGGAAGGGCAGGGACGGGGCCAAACGCCAACAGATCCTGACCCAGACTAAAGACGGAATAACGTAAGGTCGAAGCAACGATGACTTAGCGCGGGCAAACGTCAAGATCTCGGGTGTGCCTAGCCTGCCCCCGTGTCGGAAAAGGTTATACCCATTATGCGCTACGGTCATCGAAGCCAGACCTGCAGGGGAGACTTTTGACGGCTAGTAGGAGAATTAGCCAGCTCCACACTAGACTCAGGAGACGAACCTAGAGACGACCACATTAGGACTAGACTCTTAGATAGTTGTAATATAAGTAGCGTTCCTATGGTGAGGAGCAAGTCTTCCATTCGAGGAAGTGAAGAAAGTGTGCCAAGGGTCCAGCGGACAACCCCTGGCCACGCAAGACCTCATCGGGATATGGGGCGAAGAGGATTCTCGGAAGCTAAATTCCCGGATGATATTATTTTATCGGATGATTTTTCCCCGAACGATGTCCCGTGCCCACATAAATGGATGACAGCGAGTCTCCAGAGCTTAAATGGTAACGCAGCGGGCGGCCAGAGATCTAAATGAGGAGTGCGGCGAGCTCTCACAGGGGTCCGGGCAGCCCGGTAATAAATATAAACGAATGATAAATGGCGAATAAAGCGAATATAAGCTACAACAATAAAGGATATCCGCGCAAGGCGTTTGCTCCTAAGCAACGCAAGTGCACAGGCCTATATTAATTACTAAGAGGGGGAAGTCGACAGTTAGTATTAAGGGAAGGGAATCTAGAAGGGCTTTCGGGCCTGGTGGTTTTAGAGACAACCGGTGTTTCTAAAATACACACGGGTGGTGCCCTGAGGAGGTAAAACTACCTCAGGCGATCGTTCCGATCAAAATTCTAGTATGTAAGGCGGTTGCATTTGGAACGCAACTTAGAATTAAGCAAATTTAATAAGCACTGTTGTAAAACAGCAGCTACAGCACATTTCGGCACTAGACTAAGGACCATTTCGGCTTGTAAATACATTTTTTTAAAGCATTAATTAATATAACTTAGGCTAAACACTTTTTAATTAAGATAGAGCGTTCGGCACCTGGCAACTAAAACCGTTACCAGGGTAAGACCGACAACACGTTGCGGAAACACGCTTATGCGACGCGAACGCGACATATGGCGTTCGGCACCTTATAGGGTAAGTCCGAACAACATTCAACGGCACATTAATGTGAACGCGGCATATATACGCGAAACGTCCGAAGCGATATCGCCGGTACAGCAACCGACGCTTACCGACCACATGTGCTTAATTTACATGCCTTTTCTTTCAGCAAAGAGCTCCACCACTGCAGCATCGTGGGAGCACAAATGACCATGGTAAAGGTAAGGTGGACCACCGATGTCACATACACACTTCACACAATGAGTACACACTGGGGAGACACACAAATACACACATACACAAAGAGTAGAAACTAGTAGCATGATAGAATACGGCCACCTTAGTCTAAGTTAGATTTAGTGGCGCTATATATTAAGATCTATGAACAATACCAGAGATAAAGGGTATTTTGATAAATGTCATGTAAATCCACCTTTGCAGATTCACCAAGAGCCAACACGAGTGCGCACGATGGCGCATGAAACAGCACTAATACATTTCATTTTTCAGAGAAGGCAGACATATATGCATTCACCCCTTGTAAATATAGCCCCCAAACACACATACCCTACACTAATTATGCCACACACAAATACACTGCTCCTAAACTATTTCAGTCGCGCCCTTAAGGCGACGGCACCGCATTCAGCAACGTCAAGTGACCGTGGGGCACCGAGAGATGCTGACGCAATCACACACAAAGAACGCTTAAATGACGAGCGGAAAACTATAGCCAGGGGAGACGCAGCCTTGTGAGCGTCTGTCCTAGCCATCAAGGTGAAGTTTTCCTACCCACGGGGAGAAACTCACGAGGGTATAACGGTTGAACGGTTTAACCACTAAACCGCAGGCACAGGTGAAAGAAATGATGGTAGAAAGGTACGTACGAATCGGCGGATAATAGGAGAAAGTATGAGAAAGGCCAGATGAAAGCAACAGAGAAAGGTACCGAGCTCGTAAATGATAAGGTTTATTATTAGAACAATGATTATTGTCACTATTGTTATTATTAATATTGTTAGCACTACTATGCATCATGATAAAATGTGAATATGAATTTACTATTGCCACACATAGACACCAGACAGGTTTATACACACTTTTGTCTCTTTCCTTTCTATTCTACTAACGATAAAATTTGTGAAGGTGTCCCGTTTCATCCCAACAACAATAAACCATTCTGATATACCTTTAACTTATACCCTGGGGCACCTGTTTTTCTATTTTCTTCCATCTTTTATACTTTATAGACACAAGGTACGTGCAGGGAGCAATTTTTTTTCCCACAGAGCGTCGGACGACACAACCACCCGTCCAACCATGTTTTTTTCCTTCCTGCATAGCGCCAATACGCATATACTTATGTTTTTTCTTCCTCTTTTCAGCAATAACATCAAGAAAATGTATTTTTCTGTATTTTTATTTTTTCAATGTCAACTTTTATAACGATTAATTTTAAATGAACAATGAACTATGTATATACCCATATCCCACCCCCTCTGAGCACACGCTAAACTCACATCATCACCAGGATAACACGACATCGATACACCTACACGACACCGACACTGAAGAAGAAGAAGAAGAAGAGGGACAAGAAGAAAACGAGGAAAACTCATTACAACGACACGCCCACTCTATTTTCCGTTCGCGAGGACGCGAACAAACGACGAAGGGGACTTGTACAGCCCGGGGGCAGTACCCCCTGAGACCCACCCCGCCATCTTTTATCAAAACTACCCGCATAGGCAGACCATAAGCCTCATGCATTTCTTCAGACACAAGCGGGCCCGGCATACTGCTGACGGCCACGCTTACGAAATATAAACATAAACACGGGAAATGGAGTGACAGCTATGAGGAAATGCTGACCAGGCAGTGGGGGTAAGCCTTAAAGCCTATGCCCGGAGGAACCCCATCATCTGTTCTGTTCTGTTCTGTGCTGTTCTTGGCCAGCGGCCTTGCCCGACGAGGTCCGTTCCAGCTCTTCACCAGGTCAGATCTAGCTGTGCTCAGAGTCCTTTATCTTTGTAAACACTTACCCTGAGCAACTGTACACTTTACAAATTGTACTACATTTTATATTTGTTTAAACTCCCCAAGAGGGACATCACATCACATCTACTGGCCAATAAACACATGGTCAGTAAGCAACACATTTATTACTAATCACACTCCATTTTACATCCTTATACCCAACCTGACCTTAGTCATAATTGCCCCTGAACGTAGAGGCCAATAACTGCATTGTCAGGTTCTATCGTACTCGAGCACGCGACTCGACTGCAGAGTGTCGAGTCACCGACTCTGCACATTCGCTGAATTGCTCACTCTACTTAATTGGCAGGCTAGATTAGAAGCCTGCACTTAGATATTCATCCCCTGGCAGGTAATTGCATCCTGCAGAGACGCCCCCAATAGCTTAAGCACTCACACCAACACATTACACTGGTAGTCCCTCCCGACTACGGGAAACTACCCTCATTCGGAAGCAGTCCTCAACATTAGCACACCTACACTAGCCTGTTTATCCCACCCCCAACCAAGGGATAAAACAATACATAGCCTACCTTTTCTCTTTGCTAAATGCCTTGTTTAGTTATGCCATTCTTATTTTCTTTTGTTATTTGTGAAGCTTGGTTTTGGTTCTTTTTTTAAGGCATTTTAAACCCGAACATTGTATGTGCAGCATAAGGGGAATCATTAGCCTCAGTGGCAGTTCTTTGATTAATACATTCCAATTCAAATCACTCTGATTGGCTGATGACGGTCATATGTTTTAGTGCCATGGACCTGTGTTCGTGTCACCTGATGTGTCACACCTCAGCCACGTCATCCTTATCTGGCTATATAAACTCGCCATCGCCTAATCTACTCTACTAGTCAGATCTCCAACTGCAGAGCTACTCGCTTCTCTTTGTCCACGTGAGAGGCTAGGCCTCTACTCTACGCTCTACAGAGGTTACTTATGCCCATACGCTACGTTGGTAACCTTACCATGTGAAACATAGTTCAAGTGCTTCCTGCCCGTAAGGCAATTTTAAAATAGTTTTAATCTCACTAAAGGGTTTTAACCTCTTTTTACAACTGTTCGTTCATCATCAACTGGAAGAACCAGAAAGTTAAGTACATCTCTGAACTTCAGACCAAACAAATTAAAATTGAACTGATAACATTCTCAGCAATAGTGAAACCTGTCTTTAAGCCAATTATAATTTTATTTGTATCCGGGTCCTGTCAGCAGGCCGAACAAATATTAAAAGTAACTCTAAATAATTCGGTGTAATTCGTTGGGAAAACATCCAGGTTAATTAAATGCAATTGTCATTATTATTATTATTATTATTATTATTATTATTATCATTATTATTATTTGTTATTAAAAAGCGTCACATTATTGTTTTCTTACTGTAAGTTATTGTTCAATTGAACTCATAATTGAATTATAATGGTTTCAAAGAATTTTCTGTTTTTTGTGCTCCAACTCCAGTCTTGTCGATGCTTCATTTTGTCAAATAAGTCATCGTTTACCTGATCATTTGCGTCCCCATTCTACTTTCCCTGAAGGTTTGTCCTCCATTGGCTTGGAGCAGAAGTGGGAAACCACAATTAACCACTCTATGATGGCTGAGGTGGCTCAAAGAATGAGTGTTGATGGATTTGGAAAAGAGTCGCGCCCTGAAAGGCAGATAGAAAAAAGAAAGAGTAGATGGACTGCCCCAAAATGGGTAAAACGATTTCAGCTGAGGAATCGTCAGAGGTAACTTCCTCCCGATATCACTAGCCGTGATTCCTTGAGGTTATAGGTTGCTCAGTGTCACTCAGGGTGTGTGGAGACTAGCACAAATATGTGGAGGCTATGCGGTGCTCTTCTGGGATCCCGTGGTCACCAACCCACGTCCGACTAATGATTTCTTAGGACAGGCTGAATCTCAATATGTCGATCTATACCATGATAATAACTTCAGGGTTATAAGTAATTGTTTAACAACACATATTGAAGGCCAAATTGAAATTACTGGCAAGTCAATTTGATTACTACACGACTATAATATCATAATTATGGAGGTGTTGCTGATATTCACTGGAGTTTCGGTTACATCCACTCGAGTAATAGGATTACTCACTTCATTGCGGGGGAAATACGAGCAAGGATTGAATTCAAACGTGCACAGATCACTCAAAACATGGGATTGGTTCATTGACACACACTCAAAGGCATTGATAGCCAATGCATGATGTACCAAGTGAGTCAGCTACTCCTCGTTGTGGAGTTTTATGTCAACTACCGATTATGTACAAGCTACAAATATAGATCCCAACTATACACACCTATAGGAGAGTTGCTGTACTTTTACCACCTAGCCTATTATTGTTGTTCATTCGTGGTAGGGGATTGAGATTTGTAGGTTATCAGCCCGGCGTATTTGGGTGTGTATTGGATTTGCCTGAGTTTCCATAGTGACTGTAGCAGTATGTGTTACTGTAATTATTCAGGTCAGGGAAGGGGTAGGGTTTCCGGGGCTTCAAATAAGACACCATTTACCTGTGGGGACTGTGTAAACACCCGGGCAAAATACACACTCCAGATGGCCGCTATCAGCACTGGGATTCAAACCATCCCCGAACTTGTTGTGCGATTTAACATGCACGACTACACCGCAGTTCCATCATATATTGCGTTATTCAATTTCGTTAAGTTTGACTCTGTACGTTATTAGCACAATCTGAAGATACTTGCGAATTCGATTGTGGAATTTAGTGGTATCTTGTGACAGTATTGAATTAAACATGTAAGGTGATTACAGCATCTCTCACGAGGCCATTCAGTATCAGACAGTTAAAAACTGACATTATGGTATGAGTTTCCTATAGTTACAATCATATGCAAATAGATTCCCTTTTAATGCCTGTGACATGTGCAGGCATTTCGTCACTTTATCACATCTATTGAGACCGCTTAGGCTCATGTGTCAAATACTTCCTTGAGAGCATACTCACTCCACATGCTCAGTTCAATAGAACGCACTCTGAAAGCTTCCTCACGAACACTCCGCTATTTTGACTTCGGAGAGGGCAACTTATTTTATCCCTAGAGATATATTACAGCAAATTTTGATTCCACATATCTCAGGATCATGCCACAATTTAATACTGCATAATTTGCCATTTTCTTTGCCTTGAGAAATGGTAAATCACATTTTAGGTAAAGGTATGTTCACCGCAGACACGCGGAGGATTAAGTAATTAGGCGCAAAATGACTCAACCACTTCCTAGGCACCAGGAAGTAGTGCTAGCTACACTCACTCCCGTTTTGTTAGTCCGCTGAGGCAGGACGCATTGTGTCGATTGTCCGTCAATTAAGACGAAGGTCATACTTGGCGTGTGCATTACCCCATAACTGGGAGGACTACGAATCTACAGCCATCGAGCTGAATATAGCGATCACAGTCTACGAACAGTATTATTTAGACCGTGCAAGGTCAGTGCCACGTTATCGTGAATATTAAAAGTGAATTGAGTGTAATAGTCATAATTTTTCACCAACCGCGAGGTCCGTCTGGAGGCAGACGAAATGTTCAACTTACAACTACAATTCATTGCCCAGTGTGTGCTCCATTAAAACTAACAATGGCAAAGCTACGCAACACGCGCGTGCAATAATGATTGACGTGATTTTCAGCGACTTAAACAAACATAACATCTGTGAGTGATACCACATGTATCAGTAGAGCCTGTGACAGGTAAAAGCAGAGTATTTGAATCACCTGCAAAGCATTAGAGCCAGTAAATTATTTGTACGAAGTGTTTTCATCATAGAATCAGTGATTTAATTGCCACAATGTCTATTTCGACGCACCGCGTGATGACCATTTTTCCACGCTAATTTGAGAGCGTTATGATGCAGTTAACTCCTTAATGTGAGGGAGGCACCGAGGAATGAGTCAACACCATGGGAATGTCCATCCAGCACCGTGAGAAACAAGCCGTGTACGAGATGTCGATGATGAAGGACCAAGAGGAAAGGCCGATACCTACAGCCTTAACTATGGATATGCCAGGAACCCTGAAGGCGTATTAACCCTTCCAACGGGAAGTTTGGAAGGTGATCCACATGTTGAAGTAATCGTGAGTCCTGTACCAACACCTCTGTACAAGGTTTGTCCAGGTGGAAGTAACTTGAAAGTATTTAGCCGACACTACACGATATTTGACCACTTAGGTAGAATTGTATATATTTTTCTTCTTGGATACTGGGGACAATCTTTAGTTAGTCACCACATGTCCATGTTCTATACGGAAGGTGCACATTTCAATGTATTTTTAGTGTAATTATTAACCAGCTCAGTAAGCCACATATTTTATGTCATGTAAAGGACATCATCAAAGACAGAAGATGTAGACTTCTGATAGTTAGGGAACACCCTATATTTTAGGCCCCCTTATTTTGAGTTTGAAGACCTTATTGGTGGACGGTACCCGGATAACCTCCTCTAACTGGCTCACTATACTTATTATAATTCTGAATAAATGCATTTCAACTTCCATAGGCTAATATAGAATGAAATGAGGATTTAATAATAATAATAATAATAATAATAATAATATAATACCGTATGGCCTCGGATACCGGGTGCAAGCTTTGTTATTTGACACCCAAAGGGTAGCTTGCATGTCGAATTTAGTTGTTCCTTTAAGCACTATGAAAGTCATGGAGGTTAAATATCTAAACTCCTTGAACACTATGGCGCTCTCTAGTAGATAAATAAGGAACTATGTATTGGCGGTAAATCCCGAGATTAATTTTGGCATTATGAACACGGCCTACTGAATTCAAATGGGTTCTTTGACATGCCAAATTCGTATGACATGGTGTCGTAATTTTTGCTGCCATTCAAAAATCACTTACCACGGCCAGGAGCGAACCTGCAAGCTTGGGGTTAGTATACCGACACGTTGACCACTCACCCACCGTGGCAAGCAATGAGGAGTTAATGAAACTACATCAATAGCTAGCCATTAAATAAGCAGCACCAATGCCGCAATAAATTGTGAATTTTTGAGGAAAAGAAAACTAAGTGCTGTTATTTTAAGGACTCAGATGGAAAGTCGAACAGATAGGATAGAAAATGTAGATATGGAAAGCTTACACAGAGTGTTTGTAGGGAAAGGAGATTGAGAATCATGTAATGGAAAGGGTAGAGGAATTTGATGAGGATGAAAAAGGAGAGCTCTAGGACACTACCCGTAGGGGCGGTGGAGGTGAGTTCCCTCACTGGGTCCGTGGGAGCCACCAACCTGGAGGGTAAATTCGATTTAAGAAAATGAAAAAGGAGATTTAATATTGAGATCAGAATTTGACAGAGCATTGGAAGACTCAAGTAGGAACAAAGCACCAGGCATAGATGATATACCGATTGAGTTGCAACGCTGCATAGGTTGGTGTGTAGGATGTATGAGACAGGTGAGGTACCATCTGATTTCAAAAATAATGTTATTTATTTATTTATTTATTTGGCGTAGGACAAAGAGGAATGTTATCATCCTTTTACCGAAAGAAACGGGAGCTGACAGATGTGAAGATTACCGTGTAATCAGCTTGATCACTCATGCTTCTAAGATCCTGACCAGAATAATTTACAAGAGCATGAAAAGACAGACAGACACAGAGTTGTGTTAAGACCAGTTTGGCTTCAGGAGAAACGTAGGAACAAGGGAAGCTGTTCTAAGTCTTAGGCTGATTTTGGGAGCTATAACAAGGAAGGATAAGAGAACGTTCATGGCATTTGTAGACTTAGAAAAGGCTTTTGATAACGTTGATTGGAGTAAGTTGTTTGACATTTTGAAAACAATTGGAATAAAGTACAGGGATAGGAGGGTGCTGTACAATCTATACAGAAACCAGACAGCAGTTATTCGAGCCGAAGGACATAAGAGAGAAGCTGGTATTCAGAAAGGTGTAAGGCAAGGCTGCAACTTATCACCCACCCTTTTCAAACTGTACATTGAACAATCCATGAAGGAAATTGGAGAAAAATTTAAAGTAGGTGTAAAGATTCAAGGAGAAATAATTTCAACTCTGAGATTTGCTGATGACATCATCATCTGAGCCGACACACCAGAGTATTAGAATGAGATTTAGATGGTATGGATTCTGTCTTGAGGAAAGAACCCATGATGACAATTAACAAATGTAAAATAAATATATTGGAATGCAGCCAAAATAAATCAGAAACCCCTGTAGACGTCAAATTGACAGGCGAAAAACTAAAGGAAGTAGGAAACTTCTGTTATTTAGGAAACAAAATAACCATTGATAGGCGAAGCAAAGAGGATATAAAAAGTAGGTTAACACAGGCAAGGATAGCATTTTTACAGAAGAGGAATCTGTTGACATTTTTGAAAGCCTTTGTCTGGAGCGTGGCACTATGGAAGCGAAACTTGGTCTGCTGGAGCAACAGAAATGAGGAGAATTGAAGCGTTTGAAATGTGGTGTTACAGGAGAATCATGAAGATCAGAGGGGTAGATAGGGTTACAAACAAAGAGGTATTAAGACGACTGGGAGAGGAGAGATGATTCTGGTGACTGCTAATGAAGAGAAGAGATAGGTTGGTACGACACATACTAAGACTCTCAGGAATAGCAAACTTAGTTATGGAAGGATTGGTCGAGGATACGAACTGTGGGGGTAGACCAAGATTAGAATATGTTTAACAGATTGCCTGGGATGTAGGGTGTGGTAGCTATGTAGAGATGAAACAATTTGCTGAGGGCAGGGAAGCATGGAGGGCTGCTTCAAACCAGTCAAAAGCCTGAAGACTCAAACAACAATAGAGAAGGCATGGTTATCAACCCACATACTTAAGTGTGTATTTGTAACGGGGGATAGGATTGGGGAGGGGAGAGCCATGCCTATAAATTAGGAACCATTCCAATATGTGCAGATCCCTGCATCTAGATGCGCACTTGACCTGAGAGCTCAGCCGTAGGAGAGGGGCGTGGAGCGGTGCAGGGATCGTGCTGATTACTTCCCTGCCTGAGAACATTGACGCGTGCGACAGTAACATTATGAGTCTCAGCCAGTGCTGCTTAGCATGGCAAATGTTGTACGCCGCAGTAGTACGCACTGAAATGTATTTCTCTTGGTGAGGAATCAACAACAACAAGTCCCAGAGTTGGTTGCCAAATGAAATGTTTTCGTGGGTGTCCCACGTTGTGACAACAAATGAAATGCATTTCTCACAGTAGATGTGCGATAATTGTTTATAATTGATTAAAATGATTAAATGTTGGGCGCCATGGTCATATTCCTGCATGACCAAATATTAATGACTTACTATATTCCAGATGTAGAGCCCGTGAGAACTCTGCCTCTCAGGTCGTGTTTAGACCCTGTCTTTAACCAAGATGATATTAGTATTGGGATAAAGGTATGGCTTACAACTATTTCTAACTGCTGAGATAGAAAAGGCCTGCATTCAATAACAGAGTGAATTTAATTATATATGAAAGAAAACAAGAAATGAAGAAAATTGGATAATAATAATAATAAGAAGAAGAACGCGTCTACAGAAGTTAAGTTTGGCTCGTCGAAAATAGTAAAGGGGAGGAGATTTGAATATAAGCCTATTACAGAAGCTGGAGGTTACGTACCGACAAATTTGAAAAAGAGAGAGAC
The DNA here is from genome assembly GCA_946902985.2 of Meconema thalassinum. Lineage (NCBI taxonomy): Eukaryota > Metazoa > Arthropoda > Insecta > Orthoptera > Tettigoniidae > Meconema > Meconema thalassinum. The sequence continues at coordinate 1,240,674,492 of OX336389.2, read as the reverse complement.
TTTGCGTGATACTCGATCATTTGGCTCACTGAAGTTGGCATCAACTCGTTCTCCTGGTTTGGAGAAGTAGTGCGAAGTGGTTCATCTCCGTGGTCCATCATCTTCCTCGTTGTCGTGCCAATTACAATTTTACGTTGAATAAAAAAAACTAACGACGAGATGTGTCTACTGTTTTAATCGGCAGTGATGGAATCTGATTCCTGTAATCACTCTACTGGTGAATAGCTAAGTCACACTATTACCAGTTCGGGATTCAGGCTTTAGTACGTCTCTCACCCTAGGCCAATATTCAGAGTTACTGACGGGCTCCAACATGAGCATAGTATCGAAGACCTCGAATTGAAAAATTCAATAAAAGAATGGGGACTGAGTAACCTCAGCATGATTTTATATCAACTTCTAACATTTGGAGTTCAGATCGTCGCGACCTGCGAGCCAAATACGGGACAACCTCCCCCGGATTGCTAGTGATCCATCATCTTGCTTTTTTAAATTGGGTACATCCTTCCCACGTGTCCTCTTTTGACTTCCCACGCTCAAGTGACGTCACCAGATTTGAATAAGCGTGCTTGACCCACCTGACTTCACGGTCTCCCTTCCCTTCTTTCAGGCGAGCAGCTGTTGACCTAGATTCTGGCCTTCACCCTAGCTTACGAAATTGAAACATTCCAACCGCTTGTCTATGTTCCCCGAGCCAATTCAAATCAATAATTGTAGTCGATAATAATTCGTAATACTGCGTAAAAACAATAATAGTAATTGGATCGCATATATAAAATGATATCAATGTGTTTTTAAAGCTAGCGCTATGATTCGGTGGTTAGATAAATACTTATATGAAAATGAAAATCCACAACCTGTTTCCAGTCAACCGACTGGCTCAGGGATGGAAAGAATGAAGCCCCCATCTAGCGGCGAGGATATGAATTCAGTATATTAGGATAAAGAAACTTTTTATCCTAATTTTTATCCCAATATACTGAATTTTAGGCAATTTTAACGAACCTGGACATGCTATCCCAGCTTTCAGTGTTCATTTCTTTAATTTAATTAATTCTGTGATTTGACTATGCAGTTTTGAGTGTAATAAGGTTAAGTGTGTGCCACATCTTGGCCATATGTTTTCACGCACCACACATTCCATTTTCATTTTATCACCCTGTTTTAACTTATGTTTTTACAAAGGAACATTATCTTAATTTTGTTGGGCCTGTCTTATAAAAGCTTATGAAGGGATCATTATAAATTGGATCCCGAAACATTTACTATACTTTTAAATAGCTGTGATATCTAATTACATTTTAATTAAATGTATTGACTGGGCGGACCCATAATTACAAGAATAATTATTTATTCTAGTTATATGATAATGTTTCCCACTGTTCCCTCAAGTAGTCGCAAATGAGATGCTCCATCTGCTTACAAACGATGGACGTAAGTCTAACCGGCCTCCCGTGGCTTATGATCGCGAGATTAACGGTCACGTTAAACTACAAGCTTCCTTTTTCTAACCGGCCTGTAGTTGCCCAATTCAAGTCTGCTCCCTCCCGTAAATATTGGGACTATCATAGCTCTTTTCCAGTCATCTGGGATTTGCGCATTGTTTATGGACACATTAAACATCACCTCCAAGTATCGTGCCACGGCCCTACCTTCTAGTTTAAGTACTTCACTATCAATATTATCAGGACCCTTGGATATATTGTAACGTATGTTTTGTATTAGCTTTACAATAATTGCTGACTGGTTTAATTGGAAAAGTGGAGCCCCTGATTCGTCGTTAATGTCCAACACACAACTATTGAATTTATTGAACACACTACCTTAAAATACATTTAATTCATTAGCAATGGCCTGTTTCTCAGTAAATAATTTACTGTCACCGGACATTATCATAGAAAAATTGATTGAATTTCCCTTTCTCTCCTAACATAACAACTGTAAAATTTTCTCCACCCATCGCCTTCCGAACCAAGTAAACCTTGCATATAATTGTTGTAAGCAGCCCTCTTTTTTAAGACGAGCTCTCTTGATAAAGACTTAAGTTTCAACATATGAGCTACTTGTCACTATCATATATTTTATTGTATAATTTCCTAATTTTCCGTTTTAGACTCCTGATTTCTCATGTGTAATGCTCAGGATCTGGGTTTTGTTTCAGTAATTTAAATGGGACAAATTTATCAATAGCGCTATTTAAAGGTTTCAAAATGATAGTCCACATGATATTAATGTGATTTCCTTCCGAGGCCCATCCTAAAAGTAGCTAATTCAAATACCCCTAAAATTTGCACTGATCCACCCTGCGATATTGGAATATGATCTTTTTTGCTATATCAGAGTCTAATTTTGTAATGTCACTGTTTAATTCAACCCCAGAATGATCACTAATTCCCGGTACTTTCAGACTGTTAATATACAGCTCTACAGGCCTTACGAGATAAATATCTAAGGTATTATTGTCTCTAGTAGGGAAGTCAACTACTTGGGAAAATACCCCCTCCCTTAAGAATTTGTTAGCAGAGCTCTGAGCTTGACCACAGCTAGTTGACTCACCAGATCAGTCTACTTTGGGGATTTTTAAATGTCCGGCAATTATTATGCTCATTTTCATAGCATTACCCGTACAAGTTGATCATACAGTGTGTCGAGGAGCGAAAAGTTATCTTTCGGTGCTCTAAACGCCCCTATCACCTGAAGAGGGAATTTAATTCCTTTATCCGAAATTTGTATGCATAACATTTCATAATCCGTATCAGCCCACTTTAAGAAACTAGCTATATTTTTGGGCACACAAGTAAATAGCCCACCACCTCGCTTACCCCGATCCCTTCTGTACATTTTGGAGGTCCCTTGAATTATTTCGTTACTATTTTTATCCACATATAACCAAGATTCAGTAGCAATGACAATGTCCGGAGAATACGTCTCTACAAGATTCCAAAATTCAATTAATTTATTACCTAAACTCTGACAATTGAATGAAAAATTATTGCAGCCAAATAGCCATTGTTACATTCCTAAATATACATTACATTCATAATTATACAATATTACCAAAATAATTTTACAGTCAAGATATTGTCATTAAGTTTCTTTGCTGTATTCAGTCACTGTTTTATTTCTCTTCTTGTACTTTTCTATGTGATAACGTTCACAGCTCTCACCACATAGTGTACACTTGCAGTCTTCTTTTACTTCATGGTAGCGTGCCGTCGCACAGAGTTTGTGATGGAACCCAAGTACGGCCATTCTTGTTAGCACATGTCGTAGCTCCTGGTTTGGTTCCGTCCATTTCCTTTCCATCATGGCGTCAGTTGTGTAGAATTCTGGCCATATTTCTTCGCACTTCTTTCTTCTTTCCATCAGAATCTCCGTGCTTTGTCGTGTGGATGGTAATAAATGCCTATGTCTTATGTCCTCGATGTGATATGTTTCCTTTGTAAGTACGTATACCAATCTTGATTGTGTGTTCATCGGGAGACATAGAGCTCTCTTCAGGTATCTTGCTTTGAATTTCTCTATTGTTCTTAAATCCGCTAGTGATAGCGCTTCCCAGACTAGTTCAATCCCATATGTTATTATCGGGCTTATGGCTGCGTGGAATATTTTCATTGCTGATTCTAGTGAGAGTTTGTGGAGATCCTTTATTCCGTAGGTGGCTCTAATAGCCGCTGTCGCTTTTTCTTTGATATGGATTCTGAATGATCTACCTGTCGTCTGAAGTGTGACAATTAACCTGCAGTAATCTTAGAGTTTTACCTCCGCAGCAAATATCCCGAAATAGCTCCTTCTGTTTCCGTCGCCTGGCAACCTCCGGACCTGATCCTCCTCATAAAAGCCGGCACGAACCGATGACCCTGTCATTTAGGCATCCTAGGTTGAAGCGCCCTGTCGATTTAAATGCAGCCCGTCTGGGGCAAAGTCTTGGCCACCAATCCAGCAGTAAGCATCTACCTACGTACACTAATCCCACTTGTGCACATACCCAGTCCATGCGGTCATTTACAGTCTTACCTCATCTTAACGGAACTTCTCTCCGCCGAACAATGCCACTCATTATAATTTTTGCATTCCATAACTTGCGTTAAGCTTTTCTGCCTAGTTCGTAGAGCTCCCCCATGATGTAATCAGCTGTAGCCCTCTTCTTTAAATCGTTCGTCCCTACAGTACATGGAGCAACAACACTTAAACTCTTTCACAGTCCTCTAAATTTGCTTCTTCCACTTGTTGGGCAAGCTGGTCAATTTTAATCCCCGTATAACACCGCACTTCCCTAATTGATTTTCTCGAGATATTCGCACTCCACCGTATCATAGAATCACCCATTATCATAACGTCATCCTCAGTTCCCCAAGCCTGGTTTGTAGCTTCATCCCCTGAAATACGCTCAGTCAGATCCTTTAACATCTCCTCCGATTCGTTAAGCTTTGCCTTTCAATCCTGTATAATAAGATCCCTGGACTTAATTTGCTGTCTCCAAAGTTCTGGATTGTCACAGTTTTTACAGAACCTGTTACCTGCCTCACATTCGTCCTTCTTCACCCGAACACAGCCAAAGTGAAACCATGTCTCGCACAAACCACTCATCACGCTGTTTCTCAAAATTTTGCTACACGTAGAACACTTTATCAGACACCTGGGGAACAGTAGAAGTAGCAGGACCTGGATTCACTTCTACTCCACCAATAACTAATAACACCGCTATTACTAGAGCGATGAACAACAAGTCACTCGGACCCGATGTTGCACACATGCACTGGAAGGCCCGGTTCCACTTAACCATCCTGGCATTCCACGACCCGATCCTCGCGCGATAAGACTCCATGGAGCAGCCCATTATTATCAGCAACAGAAAAACACGTCCGCTCACTTCAATTGACCACAACTGACCAACTGACCACCTTCAGGTCGTATGTGCCTGATAAAAAATGCCGCAGCACGAGGAAGGTGATAGGCAAGTGCAGAGCTAGCTGCCGGTAACTGTTTCCTGTTTTGACATGGGAAACCAATTCAAGGGAGGCAAGAGAGGCTTTAAACCAACCGCTCTTTTCGGTTGCCATCCCAAGTCTACGGGGATCTATCTACGATGGCAGACCCAGGAAATGAACCCAGACTACGACGGTTCAGTGGCCAGATTACTGTTGGATTGTTAGATAACTGTTTGCACCGTTCTAATGAAGTATCGTTTCATGCCAGCCGCTAATAACTGTCCAATTACGCAGTACTTTAAAATGTATTACCGTAGCAATTGGGCGCTGATTATAACATTCGACAGTATTGATTCCTGAAAGTTAACGTAGTGGATTCTGGAGGACCACCCATACTGACACCGCAGCGCTAAAACATGCGGCCAAGTTCTCTTCGGACTCATTAAACATGGGTTCAGACTCCATCATCAGCCGCCCTTCAAATGGGTTTCCGTCTGTTCCAAGGTTTCACATGCCCAGATACCGGTCTGGTTACGCATGGGCCTGGCCTCTTTCAGTGGTCTCAGGGGGTAGCGACCACCCGTGCCAGGAACACATTTCCTTGGTATAGCGCAGCAGTTGTTCCAGAGAGAGTCCCATTCGACATGCTCCCTGTGCTGGTTGAACACTGTGGGGCACCCATTGGGTGCACTTTTTTCGAAATTGCAATCGGTCCTTAATGATGGCGAGAACACTTTGTACCTCTGCGCCAATGACTGCTACTATAACTCGTTGGTCTTGCATTATGATGGCATCCACCTGCTGGACAATGTCATCGGTAATGTGGTGTGGCGCTCAAGACTGTGCATCATCTGCCAACGACATCCGTCCTTCCCTGAATCGCTTTTGCCATGGACAGGCAGTGCTCTCTGTACACTTGTGCCATTCTTGGAAGAATATCCGTTCTCCGCACTCCTCCCGCTGTCTGGAAACGCACTACACTTCTTTGCTCTTCTTTGTTATTGGTTTCCGCACAAATGAGTGCAGTGGACAGTCGACGCGTTTGCTTGCACGCTTTGTCGTCACGTGAGTGAGCGCCCGTGTCCCTCTAGTGGCGAGTTCGGTACCTCAGCGCTCTTATAGGGACGGTCGTTCCCAGGCCACGGCATTACGATCCCTTCAGCGGTTTTCATTTTATAGCCTCCAGCCCGTTACTTTTTGAATCGCCCTTATACATTTAAAACCGTGTGGTGGTGCTAAAGAACTGATTGATTTATATGCTTTATTGATGCCGTTGGAATCAACACAAATCCTAGTGGCTATATGCGTGTAAAGTATATGGTTTGCCTATCTCGTCTACTTTATGTCTTTCATTCAAACTCTCGTAAAAGATTTCTTTACCAGCCAGTCAACACTACAATGTGCCCAGTTAAATAATCACTTGCCCAATCACATTTAGCTATCTGAAAGAAAAATACATAAGTTTTTGTTGTTGTCGTGTAGCCTCCTGAGAGGCCGAGTGCAGGTCTTTGTAGTCGACGCCCGTGGGCGACCTGCGCGTCAGGATGAAGATGAATGAAACTGGGCAAGGATGTGGAAGGAAGCGGCCGTGGCCTGTCAGAAGGTACTGTCCCAGCATTTGCCTGGTGTTGAAAATGGGAAACCACGGAAAACCATTTCAAGGACAGTCGACGGTGGGGCTCGAACCCACGCGTCTACCGAGTCAGCAGAGTGCTTGGCCCCTTGACCTAACGCAGCGCTTTAGCCCACGTAGCCACTACTGTCGGTAATACATAAGTTAATTATATACGTTACACTTATATTATACACTCTCTCGAAAAAAAAAACATTTTTTCGAGAAGTGTGTAAACGTACACAATTAATTCATGCATTTTTCTGGTTGGTAAATGTGATTAGGTAAGTGTTATTCCTCGGACAATTTAATTGGACATATTAACGTGTTGACCAACTGAAAAGCAATTCTCTAACTCGATTACAAAGGCAACGCTGGAAGCTGGCTTCTAAAATTTCCAAGTGTTATTTTAATGTTATCTCCTTTTATCTTGATGGGTTCTGTGGATGAAACTATTTGTTGAGGTTTCTGTGCGCCTGTTCAATTGATTCCTTCCAGAACACAATATTTCACCTCCGTACCTGGACCAATGTGGTAGGCTAACTGTACTTTATGTGAAATTCGTGTTTAGAACTAGACAACGTCAGCTGACATTTACAGTGCATTAGATGTGTGTCGATGGAATATTATTATTGGTATTATTGTTACAATTATTATTATTATTACAATAATGATTAGACAATAATGGGAGATTTTGAATCACAATAATTTGAATCGCCAGGTATGTTTACTCAGACGTTTATAAATTACGTTAAGACTACAGTAGTTGTAGCTTAGATTTGATATGCCTACATTTTCCGAAGCTGCCATACTGTCCACTTATCTCTAAGACAATATTGTTCAGAAATTCCATGTTATAATTAGCATGGGTTACTGACATATCACGATGGATGAGTACTATGCTTAGCCTACCAATGGCATGTTATAACCATTTCTAATCACTTCATTTGGTACCATTTATGAAATATACACCCCGACTTTAAATTTCCGCTTGCACTGCCACCTAGCTGCGGAACAAGAACTATATTAGGCATACTGTGGCTCTGATTTCATAAATTTTGCCTTTTAATCACCAAAGGTGATACGAGAGATCTTTTACGAAGCTCGTAATACGAGCCGACATCGAAGAGTTGTAAATATTTCCCACCCTTCAAAATATATATATATATATATATATATTTGGACTGAAATCGAACCCGCGATATTACTATCAGGAAACATGTCTGTACTTCTGATTCAGCGAAGACCTTGATAGGGCGTGTGTATATTATGCAGCGAGCAATTTGTAATGTTCTCAGACGAGTACAAATTATTGTACAAATAGGAGATATTTTTGTTGAGAATAATAGCGTGGCATAATTCTCTTCACCCAGAGTTAACGCTATAGCTAGGTTGACTGGGTGTGTGATTGACTGTTCGATCAATTTTGTATTTTATCGTTTTTTAAACAGGCTTTAACTGAATGTGTAATGAGTAATGGCATGTCACAGATCGTTCGGCTCGCTTCAAGTGTAAAAATATAATGCCGGCTGCTGAACGAGAGAACGACATGAAGAAGCATTGTTGAATGTGAACAGCGAAATACAGGGACATGCGTGTGCTATTAACTTATTACTGAAATTCATCACAGCATTAACACTCGTAAGTCCACACATCGTTCCTCCATCGTTTCATTACGAAGACACGCAACAACGTTGCGGCACAGCGACACGTTCTACTTTAGTACACAGTGAAGTTCTGATCTCTTGTTTTGTCCAACCCTCTCTTCATACCCGGATTCTGAAGCCAAAGTGTAGTCACAAGTGTGAGGACAACCAATAATCGTCAAACTCTCGTTCCATAACTTATCCAGACATCTTTTCAATGAGTATCTGTCCCTAAATGCATTACTGTCTTTGGCGTAGATTTCCATGTTTCTAATTCGGTTTAATGGACGGGTTTCTATACCATCCAGTACGTTCCACAACGAACTCGCACTTATATTGGTGGTAGCTCACCGTGTTCGTTGCCTGTTGGTTTGACGTAATTCAGCGCGAATTCAAATTCAACATCTGGGTACAGTTCTTCCCATTTAATTCGGCTGATTCGTTCATTGTAGTTGAAAACTGTAGATCTTTATTTCTGTAAAATATCTTCATAGAACGATGAGAAGTAATCTTTCTCAGAATTAATAGGAATCAGTCGACTGATGTACATCGTCAAGAAGAACCTGAAGTTGGTACTGTTTAGTTTTCAAGGGATTATTTGAAGTTACCATCATCCTGCAGAGATCCTTACACAATTCTGAGGTGTAATATGATGGAGTGTTAGATGCAGATGAGGCCCTATCAAAATACGAACGCAGCCAACTCTATGTCACGCAGCGTCTAGCTAGAGCACGTCGGGTGCTTGGTGGTATCGCTGCATATTGAAAGGTCTTGGGCAGATACCTTCACTTCACACAGTTTACATACGGTAAAAAAAACACCACTATTAAAACAACACTCCCCAAATTCCTAAGGAAATTGCCTTAATTTCGCACTTCGGTTTAGGCATGTTGAGACTACACTGGAGACAGGGCCTCAATTCAACACCTACACGTTATCATAAAGGAGTGAGTTTAAGGTGGGATGTGTCAGTAACATTCTCTGCCCACCCCAGGGTACCACCCTCCTCAGCACGTCTATCTCCTTGAGCTTCCTTTGTGCATGTTCCCAGCTACCTGCATGTTCCCTTAGGCGGAGAAATATACGCTCCAGAAATAGACATCTAACTGATAAAGTTATAATAAGCAAAATAATTAATGAGCATTAAGGATTCAGGGAAGTTAAAATCAATGTAAAGCATACTCTGGGTTCAGTTTCAGCTTGCCATAAAAATGCATTTAAGAAAAATTTCGTATAATATGATAGTAATATCACATTATGTAGAATTTAGTGGAAATATGACCAGTATCTCAAAAAGTCCAAAATATAACTTTTCAATAAATTAACATCCCCCTTTTTTTTATCAATAAACATAAACACATCTATCAAAGTACATGTCTCAGAAAAAATATGACATGTGATTAAAATCTCCACCCCGCTTATCACCGTTCAAGCGAAATCATTATCATTACTACCACCTAATTGCTTCTCCCATCGCACAGGATTTCCATCATGCCATGAAAACACAGCTGTTTATGGTCATGTTTTGGTCTGAACTTATATGGCGCAGAAAAAGCCGATATTCTCCATCTAATAAATTATCATCATCTCTATCATCTGAGATTCATATTGTGTAATTCGTAGGCATGACTATTGGGACACTATCTATGAGCTCGATATAGACCAACAGAGGAATGTCTGGCAGCGTCTTGTGGAAGAACGTTCTCATTGGTGCAAGAGATGAAATATCTGGGAACTCAAGAACTTTCCACACCTTCAACTTTGTGATAACTTGTTTGCATCTGAATCACATTTCCATTACAATGGGATTAAACCACGAACACCCCAGTTCCTCTCGGTAGGGATCGCTCGTTTCTTGTAGCTCTCACAACTTTTAAATTTACACATAATCTCTCGCCATTCGTGTTCACATAAATGGCCAAGTCCTTCTGGGTAATCTGTTTCTAACTGCTCAAACCCCGTGAGTTATGTACTAAGTTAAAAGCACACGTTCTACCAACAGCGAAGCCAGTTCAAAGAAATGGTAGCTTACCATTGAGAATTAATAAGTCAGCTGTAATTCACATCATTGACTAGGATTAATCTCTGCGGATATTGCAACACAGAAATTCTCTGCGCCTAGATAGTTATAACTAACATTGAAAATTTTACTAAAATTTGAATACCATATTTCTAATTGAACTTGATATCTTAGAAAATCGGGTGAGTGAATTCCGTAAGGATACATTTATATACGCGTCTCCATGGCCCCACGGCTCTGTCAGGCATACGATGAGAAGATAAGGGATCCTAGAGTACATTAAATTATTAGATCTATTCCACGCAGAAGTCGCTTTAGAAAATTATTCCGACAGTGACAAGGAATTTCCCCTCACGTGGGCCGTACTCGAGAGAAATTCTGTGCAAAACACTAGAAGCTCCATGGACACAGGGTAAACTGATCCCTTTGTTCACAAAATAAATAAATAAATAAATAAATAAATAATATCCTACAACGGAGAATTGAAAATTCAAGGAGGATTGTAGTTTAGCGTGACCGTTAATCTTACCATCATAATCAACGGAAACTCCTTTTTATGTGGAATCCAAACCAACGGACGAGACTTTTCATCTCGAAAATCAAATAAGCATTAATCGAAAATTGAACCCGATCCGCCTTTGTGGGAGGCAAGGAGCTTGACCGGCACACTATCTTGCCCCTATGATTGGGCACTAAGTACACATGGGAGATTGGAATTAGGTTAGCATTACCTTTATTTTAGTACACAATCAGTGCTAAATAGGGTTTCATTTCATAGGATTTAATAAGTGAGTAGTTTTGTCCGATGTAGCATTCAAAACAGTTCTTTGCCCCTCGTATAAAATCTGCAATCACAGGACAATTTTATGTCATCTTTTGTCTTTCTCTGATCCATGGGATTCATTCTGAATGTTGTCGGTTTATACTCCGCCGCATCGGTTGGTATTGTGCCACGGCGTTCATGGCACACGTCATATTCTCTGCTCGATTTCTTTCATATATTCACGGCACATTTTCCCCATTTCTTTCTTACGTCAGTCAGCTGATTTTGCACATGAACGCGCGCCTATTCCAACCTTCCTTCTCTCTTGTGGTTGGAGTGAAGGGGGTGGCTAGCTCGTGGGGTGATAATTCTCGGTGTGAGAACATTGCTGGCCGTCTAGTCTTAGGGCGTTGAATAGGTAAACGTCAGCCGACCAGGGCAACACCAGATTATGGTCTGGAAAGTGGACCCGACGACTTCGTCAGTGAAAGATGAAAAGAGTCCTCTTGCCAGAACGATAGGATATGCAGTTCTGAGAGTACCTGAGTATACGATGTATCTGCCGGATTTATGGACGCCATACAGTTTACAAGTTCCTCTCTTTCTGACTATTACCTCCGACGGCATTGTGGAGCCACCTTCCGTCGCCCTTCATTCCAATCTACAGTTGACTTGATAGTCCCGTTCATCCTCTCATAAATGGAATCATATGAGGCTGGATATTATTCATCTCGAACACGCATAATGTGGTAAACCTCTCCCTGGTGAGTGGGGGCGATCTGTCTTACAATGGGAGGAGTAGTCTCTTAAAAATCTAGGTATGTCTTGTAAGTAAGCAAATGCCTTATCTATAGGGAGGTGAGGGTGCTCCATTTTTAGCCTACCTTTGAAATTTGTAAAAAAAAAATAATAGTAGACTTATAAAATCTACACAAGCCAATTAACTGTGTGGGTGTCTGTATGAATATCAGTGTATGTCTGTCCCCCTATCAATTACCCCGAAACCGAATTTAATCAAAATTGGTACGGAGGTAGTACTAGTAAAGATAACCTCAGTGGCATGTTTTATATTGCTACCATATTAACGAAAACAAAATGGTGGCCACCCGAGTGTTTATATTATGCGCAGCCACCATCTTAAAATTATAAAACATAAAAATAAATAAATTCCAAAACAAAAGTTTGGTACTTTTCAGTCGGTCAACACGAATGTACCCAAATAGAGCTGGGTTATGCCCTAATCCTGAAATAAATTACATGTGATTAATAAATTAACCCAGCTCTATTTGGGTACATTCATGTTGACCGACTGAAAAGCACCAAATTTTTGTTTACTGAGGCAACACTGAAAAATGGCTTCAATCCTCACAATAAATTCCAAAATTTAAAAGCTACAGTTACGAAAATAATGATAAGGAAAGACCATGTATTTGACTTTGTATGGTCCAGGCAAAAGTACATACTCTTCTTACATTCAAGATGGTTGCTGTGCTAACTATTACTACCTTCAAATCGACAACTCAGAATGTAACTGCGTAATTAAGACAAATCATGGCAAGGGATGAGCATAGCATAGGGGTTCTCACTTGCGCCAGTCAAAAGATCAAAACACTGAATAGGCCTAGCATTTAGCGGCAATCTTGAAAAGTTAAAATAAATTAATAACTCACAGCATCTTAGAGCTATAATAACTAAATTTAGTAACACGGCAGAACCTTATAATTCGCTTCGTTTTCTCAAACCAAGGGAACAATGACACCATATATTCAAGATGGCAGCTTGGCGTACTACTAAAATGTAAAAAAATAGTATATATGTATATCACACTAAATATAGTGCGCAGTGGCCATACTGAAATTTCGTTATTTAAAAATACGTTTTAAAGCTACAAAAACGAAAATTGGAGATATGGTAAATCCTAATACGCGTCTACGTATGCCCAAAGCAAAATAACAGCGACTCCAATTTTCAATATTTTAATATAAATATAATATTTAATATAAAACAGCCTTATAAGCCCATAAGGGCAATGGCCTCCTGCATTGCGAGGACAGTGCTCAGTTTTAATGATAAGGTGCAGTCCTGAGGACCATGTGTATTCGTGTTGCCCCCGTTGATCTGGCGTTGGTTTACATGCTGCTCGTTCACAGCGTGGTTCTCGGTAGGAAACTTGTCACCCTTTTGGGTGCTTGGCTACAGTTCAGAATTAAGTTTCCTGTGCGGAATTTTTCTGGGATGACCATCTATTTGCCGAATGACTTGTCACCTCTTCCCTCTTACATCCTGAATGGTTTTATTTTTTAATATGGAAGATAGAATACGGCGCGAAGATAGCCTATAAGAAGGAGATGCAGCATGACAGACGCTATGAAATCAACAGGCCACCCCAAATGGAAATAGGGTAAACTTTCTTCCCCCTCCCGGGTGTATGTGAGGGGGTGATGTCTCCTCGAATGTATTACCGCTTCCGCAACATGTATGGTTAATCCTCTTGGTATTAATGATCACTTGGTAGAGAGGAGAATGTAAGTACTGGGGCATTATCTATGTGCGCCCCGATAAACACGGCAAGCTAAGTCGGCTGTGACTGGCGCAGATCGCGGGCGCGCGTACGCGGTTCAGCCGGTGCTAGACGCACTCCGCTGACTCATATAGTTAATTCACACGTGTTTTGTCATTCATATGGACGTGTATCTGCAAAGCTTAGACGTTAGGTTTGCACGTTTAGTGAGTATTGTGATTACTGTGATTGTTGGTCATGTCTACACACCAATTCACATTGCGCGCGAACGTGTGTATATCCATAATTCGTATATGAAAAGCAGAAAATCTTGCTCTGAAACAAGACGAAAATTTCGAATCAAGTTTCCAGGAAGACCTGTGCCTAATGCCAGTACAATTAAGAGGCTCGCTAAACGATTCAAGGAAACTGGCTCCGTAAATAATGAAAGAGTTGACAGACATTCTTTCATCAGACGATGTCAGGTGATTCAGGGAGGACATTTTCAGCATAGTCTATGAGCACTGTAAGTACACATTATTGAACATGTTCGGTAAAAGTGTGAAAGTGCGCGTCACCACCGGCTCAACCGGGTACGCGCACCCGCGATCTGTGCCAGTCGCAGCCGGCTTAGCTTGCCGTGTTTATCGGGGCACACATAGATAATGACCCTGTATGTAGCTATTTCCTTAGTTTCATCAGTGTACTTTAATCTACCTGATGTATTTAATGGATTATTTCTAATGAACACACTATCTAGCTGCGTAACTGCCGATTTAATGGTCACTGTATGCGAGTTTTTCTAGATCTTTCCACGCTTGTCTCACCTTTGCTGTTCCTATCGATTGGTTTCCGCCCCATCTTGCAAACAAGTCCGACCATCGTGTTCTTTGCCTTCCCTCGTTTCGTTTTCCTATTCTCGAGTCCCACATCGTCATTTTTTTGAAGTTAATCGGTTTTGATCTAGTCTTGCTGTAGGTCCTCCCCATTTCCATTTGGGGTGGCCTGTTGATGTCATAGCGTCTTTCATGCTGCTTCTCCTTCTTGTATCTTCGCGCCGTATTCTATCTCCCATATTAAACAAGAAATTCCGTGACGAACTAAAGAGCCTACTTTTCTTAAAATTTAAGATTCATGCCAATGATAATCTATATGGATCTATCTAGAATAATGACGAAATTAAGTTGCTAATATCGAAATTTCTAATTAGTTCGAAATACTGTATACCTGGCATAATGTAGCCTATTAGAGAACTACAGTTGGCAGCCCTGGTGACTGAATATATTCTTAGTTCCATCTCTTAAGGTACCGTACAGAATACAAAATTTGGTTGAAGTCCAATGAATAGCATGGACGTTACATGCAGTTAAACATTGGATCTAACAGCGCGCGTAAATAATATGATCTACTGTTGTGCCAATTTTGAATGAAATCCATTAGTTAGTATAGAAGTTACATGCATTTTAAAATTGGACCTATCAGCAGGCTTCGAATCATGTTGGCAGCACTGACGTATATTAGTTACTCCAAATTCATCTAGAATGCCAGGTACTTTACGTGTGCAAAGTTTAGAGCTATTGGCTTGCATACTTTCTGATATATTGATATTAGGGTAACAAAAATAGAGAAAGCACATATTAACAGTTGGCAGCCCTGGTTGCTCTTAAGAATACGCATAGTCATATCTGTTATGGTACACATAGCACATACGAAATTTGGTTGAAATCCAAATGATAGTATGGAAGTTACATGTATTTAAAGTTGGACCTCTCAGCAGGCTTAGAATCATGTTGGTAGCACTGAGGTATATATGTTACTCCAAATTAATATAGTATGTCATGTACTATACGTGTGCATAGTTTAAAGCTGTCGGGTTGCATACTTTCTGATATATTGGTATTTTGGACAAAACAAATTAAGAGCATTTATTAACAGTTGGCAGCCCTGGTGGGTCTTAAGAAAACGCTCAGTCATATCTGGTTATGTACACATGCAATATTCGAAATTTGGTTGAATTCCAATTGATAGTGTAGAAGTTATATGCATTTAAAAATTGGACCTATCAGCAGGCTTATAATCATTTTGGCAACACTGCCATGTATGGCCTCCTGGAAATTAAACTGCAATATTATTATCTATACGTGTGCCAATTTTGAAATAGCTCCCATTCATACCTTTCAAGATATCCAACATGGAGCTCAAATTTCAATTGCGATTTTTTAGCAGTTGGTAGCACTGACATCATTTTCAAATAAGGCCGTGAGATATTCAGGTATAGATCTTTACTCCTACCAAATTTTGTTTCGATTGCTCCAGCCGTTTAGGAGTTGATAGGGGGGGACACACACACAGCCAGACACACACACATTTGCCCGATCTCATAAGACTACTTTTTCCTCATATTTGCAAAATGTGAAAAGTAGGCTAAAATATATAATTCAGAATGTAACTGGGCAATTAAAACGAATCTTAATAAGGAATAACCACCATGTCAGGTAGCTTGCTGAAATAAACCATATGAATAGCACAGTGAAACCTTCTAAGTGGCTTCCTATATCTAAGTCAGAATAACATTGACTTGATACATTACGGATACAATTGACTCATCACAGAATAGCGCATATAACATGAAATTTGGGGAGAGAGAAGTGCCGTATAAAATACCTCGCTAGTATTGCTCATGAGAGCATAACACTGATTATATCACACAATGGCTATTTTGAATTTATATGATATAAAAATATATAACTCTGTTTATTTCAGAGATACAATAATTAAAGATAATTTGTAATTCAGTAGAACCGTGTATGAGGTTTGTATGCGGCAAAGGAATAGCCTCGTCATATATTCAAGATGGTAAAATATTAAAACATCAAAATCCAAAACTCGAGAAACCGATTTCGCAATTAACAGGAAACTTTGTAAGAGAGGAGTGTCATAGAAGAGACCTCACTAGCTTCAATCATAAGACTTATCACATTGCGTACATCACGCAGCCGCCATCTTGGAAATATAAAACATTAATACAATGTATTATATTAAGCGTTGAAGCCTCCGTGGCTTAGGCGGCAGCACGCCGGCCTCTCACCGCTGGGTCCGTGGTTCAAAACCCGGTCACTCCATGTGAGATCTGTGCTGGACAAAACGGAGGCAGACAGGTTTTTCTCCGGGTACTACGGTTTTCCCTTTCAACATTTCATCCCAGCAACACTCTCCACTATCATTTCATTTCATTTGTCATTCATATAATCATTGCCCCAGAGGAGTGCGTCAGGCCTCGGCAGCCGGCACAGTTCATATCCTCGCCGCTAGATGGGGACTTCATTCATTCCATTCCTGACCCGGTCGGAGACTGGAAGCAGGCTGTGGATTTTCATTTTTCATTATATTAAGCGTTGATGGACATGCCCATAGATAACTTTTCAAGAATCGATGGAAATTAAAGTAAGCCTACCTTTCCCACCGGAATCTGTATATTACAACACTAAACACTTTATGTAGGGGTTGGGAAGCTTGGCGCGAGGGTGGAAATGTTACCTGTCACACGTAGTCCAAGGCAAAGCTTAAATTACTGCTCCCTTGGTGCCGAGAATTACAGTCGGACTAAACCGCGGTTACAACAATAAATACTGAGAAGCCGAAAAGAAGAAATGCTCTAGAGGATTATTTCAATGTAGAGAGAGAGAGGGAGAGAAATGTTTTTGAAGCAAACACTGAGGTCTAATAAAACAATGTTACGTGCGGTTTAGTCTTTGAATTCCCAGTTACCTGAGATATTTTACAAGACCACTCTGTTGCGCAAGGTAAAGACGGCATATCGTAGCTGACAGTTATTATGTCCTTCTATGTTCCAGATTTCGTAGATTTGAGTATTCTACACTTCAATTTTGAAGATACTAGCCGTATGTTTTGATGCAACGAGACAACCTCGTGGAGAAGTGACTAACTAAATTGACTGGCACCGTGGAGTTCCGGGTTCAATTCTCCGCTCTGCCATGAAATTTAGTTATGGTCTCAGGGCTGCAGCAGGGTTTGATCAGTCATGTGAGACAAAGCTGAGAAGAGGTCGGTTCGATTCGTATCTTAGCCATTCTAGAAGTAGTTTTCCGTGGTTGTCCACTTCAACTCCAGGTGAATGCCTGGCTGGTACCTAATTTAAGGCCATGGCCATCTCTTATCTTATCCCTAGCCCCAGCTTACAAATGCACACCCTAGTAGTCATCATAGTGACACCGGTTATCACACGTATGCCACACGCACCAGAGTCTACATGCCACGGTGTCGTAAAGCTTCTAAATGAATCAATTAAAAAAAAATAGCTTATGGCTTTTATTGCCGGGAGTGTCCAAGGACATGTTCGGCTCGCCAGTTTTTGTAGCTGCTTCAAGGCGGACACCCAATGGGTGAGCTACACGTACCGTCGCGTATGGAGTGTTGTCTGGGGAAGAAAGTTTGAATGTAAGGACAAGGAGTTGGAAGATAGCCGCTGTGGCCTATAGTTAAGGACCAACCCCGGCATTTGCCTGGAAGGAAGATGGGAAACCACAGAAGACCATCTTCAAGGTCGCCGGCGGGGGGATTCGAACCACCTCGCCTCCCGGATGTGAGCGACTGCCAGCAGTCATGCCGTAACGACCACGGGTAACTCACCCGGTAATGAATCAATAACAACGTACATCAAACGTGTCAACCGAGGGAGGAAAGCGATTGTTATGATTAAAATCAGTGAGTGTAGGTTGAGTTGTTAATGTAGCCGTTCAGCCAGCGTCTCTCTCATTCTCTAGCAGAGACCAGTTGGCACAAATGGGAAATATCAAGGATGGTTCTAGAAGGGAATCCTGCCGCACGGCGTGCATAAATCTCAATACTTGTTTTCCCCTATAGCTCTACCCGACTGCGAAACCAATCGCACCACTGAATGGATGAACCTAATTCCTAATAAGAAGATAACAGAGAGTAGCAGTTCTATGATTTTTCATACATTGGAAACTCACTTTACAATATAATTTGCACCTTCTTCTACCATTAATCATGGTGAAAACTAAATATAGATACATTTGATGGTTCAGAGGATATGTAGGTTCCTCGTTATGTATATCTGCGCATTTATCTAGAGTGATGTAGTCGTGTACTCAGCAACAATAATGCCTGTATTTTTTGTTTGCTTTTCAGTTTGATTGATCTGAAATTTGCCTTCGTGGACCCAATCTACGTCCTCCTGGATGCTCATATCTGCCCAGTAGCAGACGCTCTCTTCTTCTTGATATGAACTTTTACAATCTTTCTATCATACTCAGGTCCCGTAGTATCCTTTTCTCTTTACTCTAGTTTGTGACTATTGTACAGTATTGTAGTACTTAGGCTGTGAGCTAACCGATAACTTTTCGGGCAGTAAAGCTGTGAGGTAACTTGTTTGGTTATAACCATTTGTCGTTATTACGCTTTCGAGGTGAATTCAATTAACTGAATGTGATTGGCCATAAAACACAAGTTAATTTGCAGAACCGTCATGATGTTTCCATTATCACCGTGAGCACCTAGACACGTTTTAGTCTTGCTGAGAGCTTGCTCATTTAGCTGCCTTGGTTTCTTTCGATAGATAATTCCCAACTTTAAAAGGCACTATCCAGCTTCAGCTTAATAAATGTATATAATTTTTCTTAGATGCACGCCTTGTAGAATCGTTATTCACGTTTATTTGCTGTCAGTACATGAGGAGGCATTACTATTTGACTGTAATGGATTTTGCTGTTGGAGATGTCAATTCTGATTTGAAAGTTTACCGAGCTTTCCCGCTCTGGCACTAGGAAAACGAGGGCTCACGAAAGAGAGCGTATATTGTACTCTGTGCCTGTCATAATTTTCAATCATACCTCAGTCCTTGACTAAAACTGTAGTCCGGAATAAATAGTACGCGTGACCCGCCCGCTCTCTCTCAAATGAACGCTGCATATGGTCAACGTCATTGTGAAATCCAAGTGCATGGTCCTTAATCGATCAGAGGTTAAACTATGGTAAATTATGAACTGGACATTAGCGGTAAATCTGGTGCCAACTGGTCTTTGAGGGTCCTTCTCTCACTATGATACATTGTGTGCATTATACGTCTCCACTGCGGAGGACTTACGCTCCCATATTCAGTAACAGTTGCTCTACATCTGTACACAATTCAAAGTGAATTAAGCATATAAGAAGAACAATTCTTTCAACGTATTTTATGGCGGAGTGGAAGCAGTAGTTCCTGATTGAGAAACGAACCAATCGAGGATGGCGTATTGAAAGGCAGGCATTTCACTAGGCGTACTGAAAGGCAGGAATTTCACTAAATACATGTGAGTACTCTTCGTTAACTTATTGAACAATATTTACTATCCAAGAACACTCTACGCTCGTAGAGACAGTGATTTTTAATTCAATTCCATTCAGAGGATGAAGAAAACCCTTCGTCATGCAATGAGTGTAAATTGTCGGTACACTCCAGCATGATTTGGTGATAGAAAATGTTGCTTGGACGATTGTGATTGACAGCAACATGGTCACTACTCTTGCGAGACGTCCAAGCAGACATGTGGGCAGGGCAGATGTTGCTATGATTTCTTCCAAAACTTCTGTCCACATGGTTAAGCACTCGTTGGAAGAAATTGATAACATTATCTATGGTATGAGCTTTGAATTGCTGAATAGTCACATGACCTGTATACTGGCAAGATATATGTAGATGAGATAAGTTACTGCACATGCACAATATTATGGAGAAAACTGTCTTCTCGTGGCCATTTCTTGTGCATGATATTATTTTGAAATCACTTCATCAATTTCATATCCATAGCGCGAACAGTCTACTTCCACATTCATATTTTAACTTTGTAAACCGACTACTATCATGGAGGGGTTAGGTGAATTTACTGTGTCAGGTACGTAAACTTTCATATTGGTATTCTTGGTCTTTCTGGTCACAGCGTGGTTGGCTAGAAAGCATCATAAAACGAGCAAGGACTTAAAATATGGCCGGTGTGTCAGGTGTGTGTGATACAGTAGCTTGAATTATCTGTGAGGCTTCGTCACAAGCAGAAAGTGATGGTAATCAAAGCGTGCCTCTGCTGTAATAAACTTGAGAAGTGGCAAATAAACTTGCTAACACTTGATTGTTATGTGGGAGTGGGGCGTGTGAAAGCGCAGAGAGACACGTGATGAAGTGTGATTGGGTTAGGTCATAAATTGAGTGGCAATAAAAGCTGAATTACTAGAAATGGATTGATAATGAAAGAATGACTGATATCACTTTTTTACATCAGACCAGAGCTACCATCGCGAGCACAATAATTCATGCCAAATTGATACTTGGAGGTAATGTATAGGGAATTCAGGATCATTGGATCATTCCAAGTCTAATTATCTAGATCCAAATTTTGACGTTAGAAATGAGAATAGGATTCGAAGGTCTGAAAACAACGCATAGCTAACTATCCATATCATATCTGCAAGGAGATTGTGACTCTCATAGAACACTGGTAACGACTGTCGAGTGGATTTAAAATTCTGCTTGATTCATTTGTCTTGCACTTAAAATTCCCAAATATGTTTATACAACTATACAGAGAATAATTGGTATACCAAGTGGTATTAATTCACTTGCCAATTTAGCACTCTTGACAACTAGTTTCATTAGCATGTAGCAGCTTCGTCAAGTGACCGGTTTGCTGACCCTAATCAATCATCTGATGAAGCTGTCACGTGATAGTGAAAATTGTTGAAACATGTATATCACTTATAATGGTGCCGTGTACGGATAGAATACACAATGGTAGCATACCATATGTCTACAGTGATATGGCGCAATGTGATATGTTGCGTTGTCCTTATATTACAGGAGATTGGTTGGACGGTTTGATGAGTAATAAAATATCGTTATTGATTTGTATTCAAGTGACTTACATTTATAAAACGCATGTGGCAACAATGCCACAGTTACTGTCCTACATGCAATATAGCAAAACTTGATATACACTATTTCGTGTTAGACCAGCCTATAGAGTTGTTCTTTATAACATACTGTTCGTGTTAACCCTAAGACCATCGATCACATATGCGTAAACCTCGAGAAAGTTTTGGCACGAGACTCCAACATTCTGTGTGAACTGGGTGGTTAAGATAATGAACTGTTCTCAAGTCCTACACGTGAATAGGGAACATGACATTCACAGAAGTTTTTATAAAAACACTCTTATTTTCTTAAAAACGCACAAAAGAAATATTCCCAGCCAAGCTTCAGAGGGATTTCGAAATTAACAGAAAAAATAACACCCTTGCTGGAAAATAAATAAACATCCTATACCTCCCTATCAGATGTCCTATTCGGAATGAAAAAACAAATAGTGGAATATTCTGCATGTAAAATTCGCCATCTCAAAACTGTTTCTTCTAATTCATATCACCATATCATCTAAATCATTCAATTGCTGTGGCAAATGTTAAACTATTGAAGTGATTATAATAAATCTGACATCCTGTCAAAAATGGTAGATCATTAAATTCGAATACAACAAGTAGTTCCGTCAAGAACTATACGACCTATTTTCATATATCCTACTTATGTTAATTGCATCTATCAACATACAAAATTTCAGTTTGATTGCTGTAATAGATTCGTAGATATTGAGAATCATCTAAATATTGCGAATGGTCGCCATGTTGGATTTTGATATATGTAGACCATATTAGATGACAATTTTTGCGAAGGTTCATTATTCGAACGCTCACTTCGATCGCATGATTAATACACAAGAAATAAAAACTTAATTTTCAAATTGCGCACAGCCGCCATATTTAGGTTATGAAAACAATTGAACTAAATTATATACCAGTGCATTACAATGTGTATAAGAATTTGTTGTACCAATTTGCATTGCGTTTGTATGGTTATATCGCGAGAAAAGTCTATTTAAAAGTTTCAACTTCGCTTGTTTGTTTTGTAGTTAACAGGTTTTTGAAAGTCTCATAGATGAACTTCTGGTAGTGTCCTTTATCACCGTACAAAAGTTTAGGGCGATGTCAGTAATAGTTTCGGAGATATAGGATACCGGTGAAATATTTTGCACAGCCGCCATGTTGGATTGGTGAGGCGTAATAAAATTTCAAGGCCACGCTCGGGGTCGGCCAAAATAGTACTATGAACCTTACCTATTTCATTGAAATCGCTCCAGCCGTTTCGAGGTTATTAGGGACACACACACACACATACATACACACACACATACACACACACACATACATACACACACACATACACACACGGACAAATGGTGATCTCTCAAGCCCATTTTTTTTCATAAATTAAAATAGGCTAAATATCATTCAATTTAGAAAGGTAACTTCCTTCATTTTAGATATATACTGTTTAGAAATGTTCTTCAATCAGATTCATTAGAATTATTCGTTAATTGGGCTCATTAAGTAGTTTATAAAGCTGGATTCACGGAACTTTTTAAATTTCATCATCTTTATCTTATTCAATTATTTAGTAATTGTTGAAGAATCCTATAACACTAGGCCTTCAACACTAGAAATGTATGTAGAACATACAATATACTTGTTATTTTACTCTTTATTCAATCTGACAAGTTGGCAAATCATTTAGTTATTTAGTGGAACTGGAATTCCACGGATTACGTGACCTGATATTTAAAAAGGGTGACTCATTTCGCTTTTCTAACCATTATTATTCATACTATACTGTTTCACAATTTGCTCCTATGGCATAAGTATAATCTCATTTATTTATCACATAAACTACTGATCTGTGCCTAATGCACGCATTTGTATTATTATTAATTGAGTAGATTGTATTAATTTAATTGATGACGATAATTGGTCTCCCATCCACGTGTTGACCAACTGAAAAGAGCAACCTTGCATAAAATGAAGAGTATGAATGCTTGGTAAAATTAAGACATTAGTACAAGCCACAACACTTTCGCAATAATTTTATTCCGATGTCATATCCCAGACAGGGTTAAGACCTAAATTTATTTTGTACCGGTATCTGGTCAGTTGCAGTTACAAATTTGAAATCTATTGTACTATACTCAATCAAAAGTTGTGATTAGTTTTATAAGCAGCGTAAAGAAACGCTGCATGAATTTACGCTCAATCAACAGTAATATGGTTCAATGTATCGCAAACATGATTCAATACGGATATTGGACTTCAAATATTAAGGTTACTAATTTACGTATACCAAAAATAGAGGTATAATTCACATCGATATGTCGTTTCTGTCACTTAATATGATCGCCTTTACCCACATGAAAGGAAACATCTATTCATTAAATAACATTTTAAGAGTAAAAGGCAGAAAGGCAAAGATTCCTTTACTAAATCCAGTTTTCAATTTACTTGGCAATACTTGATGAAAGAAGTAGAGCTCGATGACTCGTTTGGTTGACTGCGTAGTGAGATATCCTAGATATCTTCCGAGAGTGATATTAATTACCCATCCATTGTGGGACGTCTTGTTAAGGAAGACGTCTTTGAAGCTGTGATAATTTATACGTGTTCACACTTGAGTGAGTCACGTTTATCACGGAAGAATGAACTATCGACTCTTTGCATAACACTTGTAGTGGTAGTACTAACTTCAACGAACTGGTGAATAGTAAATTTGATTGACGCCTTCATTAACGAAATCTCTCAACCAACATTTGCCTTCACCTCCTGTCACCATTGCGGTGAATGAGCCTCGCCTCACTGCTTATTTGATCAAATTACACGATCGGATCACTAACCTGATTTACAGGCATCGCTGAGCACAAGAGGCCAAGGCGACGTAAATCCTCTTGGCGAGGTATCACGGTCGAATTCAAACAGAGACTCTACTCTAGAATGACAAAGGCACACATTCAGTTGGTCGTTGTTATCTGTTGGAGTTATGCTTAGAATTGAAGTTATATTTCAGAATGTCAACGTAAGTTGCGAAGCTGCAGTATGAATCATATAATATGAGGATGGACAGGAAATCATAACAGGAGTCAAATGGAGAATATTGGGTAGCGTATGTGTTCCATCGATAACAATTTAGTAATATCGTTGGACGATATGTGAGTCCCTTGGTTACAAAACCAATCAAGTCCACTTTTGAATAAGGATCGTTTAAAAGTTGCACAAAGCCTGTTTCGAGACACTCAAGTGAATTTTGCTACTCATTTGCTTTATGAAACACCTTTTAAATCAAATTTACGACAAATTACTTTTAGTGCTACAAAATAAAGGATTTAAGAATCGAAGTGACCTTTATTAACAGATTGACTTGGCTGGTTGTTTGTCGCAAGTACTATATTCTAGGCCTCGTGGTGCAGTGGTTAGCGTAGTTAGATGCCGCCGTGAAGGATTGATTCGGCACTCAAACCCAGGATATCGAAATTTTCTTCTGGAAGGGGACTTACAGCGTCCCAGTATATACAGTATACTGGCACACGTTTCTCACACTTAAAGACCATGAAATGCCAACCAACTCTGCCAGGGCCATTCTGCAATGTTTGATAAAGGAAGCTAAAGCACAATACCATGAAATCGAAAAACAGACAACATGTTTCATTATGGCATTTGTACAGATTATTTGCCAATTAGGGAGTCAGAGCGCTCCCCCTCGACCTCGAGTGCTGAAGTGACGTGGCCTACATCACGCATGAATTTTCAGTTAATTGGGACCACAACTTCAGAAAGCCATTGAAGTTACAGTAAGTTATAAAGTGATTGGAAATTTTGTGACCCAGGTACATCATCCTGATAGTTACCTGGAGTTCAAGTAGCGAACTACCAAAATCATTGATAAAGGATGGAAGAAAGAGATGTGATCTGAATATATGTGAAATGCTACATGGAATATGAGAACCTTTTTAGATAATTATGAAGATTATATTAGCCTACTTTCAATTTTTGTAAATAATGGAAGTAGTCTTACGAGATCTACATGGGCCAGAATGTCCGTGTGTCTGTCTGTGTGTATTCATGTATGTATTTATGTCTGTCCCTCCGTCTATAAATTCAAACACAACAAAACCGAATTGAACAAAATTTCATACGGTACATAGGCAGCACTAACATAGAGCATATTAGAGATCTCACATGCGTTGATCAGGCGATTATCACATTGAATATGGTCATCTTGAAATTTCAAAATTAATTAATTAATTTCATTATAAAATACTGTCATGTTTTATATCACCGCTATCTTAACGAAAAACAAAATAGTGGCCACTCAAATGTATGAAACTTAAATCAAATTGCGACTAAACTATTCATCAGATCACTACTAAATTTTGGATAACTATACCTTCATGTGGGAAGCGTGTGACACTTAAACTGCAAGGTCATCAGCCAATTAATTTCACAGTGTCAGCCGTGTGAATTATGAAAGCATAGTAATACATAACTTATTCTCCCACGAATCAATATTCACATTACTTGGCATTCAGATAAGTTTTGTATAAGGGCCTTCTGTTGTCAACGTAATAACAACATGAGACTGTATGTTACGTTCAGCCGTCATCTATAAATGATTAAATATAAAAAGTATAACTCTCAACACGTTAGGCTTACTGTAACGAAAATTAGTGACAAGGTAGGACCGTAAATGTGGCCTTGTATGGCCATGGCAAAAGAACAGACTCTCCATTTATTCAAGATAGCAGCTGAGCAAAATACTGTTGCCTTAAATTGGACAACTCCGAATGAAATTGGGTAATTAATACGAATCCTGCTAAGAGGTGCACAGCATATTAGAGATCTCACATGCGTTGATCAGGCGATTATCACATTGAATATGGTCATCTTGAAATTTCAAAATTAATTAATTAATTTCATTATTCTAGAGTTACGATAAGAAATTTAGTAAATAAATAAAACTGTTTAGGTTGCTTCGAATGACAAACGGGTAGTTCCGTGAAGAACTAAATAGCCTATTTTCATGTATCCTACTTATATTCATTGACTCAATCAACATACATATTTTCAGTTTGATCGCTGTAATAGATTCGTAGATATTCAGAACTGTCTAAATATTTCGGATGGTCACCATGTTCAATTTTGATATATAGGCCTTAGAGTAATGTAGGCTACTATTACATGAAGATTATTTTGCAGGTGTTTTTATTCAAACTTCAAACGCATGATTATGACACAAGAAATAAAAACGAGTTTTTAAAATTTCGCTCAGCCACCATCTTGTGGTTATGAAAATAATTTAAATGAATTAGATGCCAGTGGATTAAAATTTATATAAGCATATACCAGACCAAGTTTCACTGCGCTCGGATGGTTAAATCGCGAGAAACGCCCATTTGAATAATTTAATTTCGCGTCACCGCCATGTTGGATTTGTGCTCACGAGGTTATTGAACGTTACATAGGTGAACTTACGTTTATATCCTCTATCAACACACAAAATTTCAGTTTGATTGCTGTCATAGATTAATAGATATTGAGAGCCGTCTAAATATTTCGGATGGTTGCCATGTTGGATTTTAATATATGTAGGCCATAGAGTTCTTTGTACTATTAGATGGGGATTATTGTGTACATTCATTATTCAAACGTTGATTTCGATCGCATGATTAGAACACCAGAAATAAAAACTTAATTTGAAAATTTCGCACAGCCGCCAGCTTGAAGTTATGTGAACAATTGAACAAAATTAGATGTTAGTGCATTGCAATTTGTATTGTCATTTGCTGTGCCAAGTTTCACAGTGTTTGCATGGTCAATTCGCGAGAAAAGTCTATTTAAATGTTTCAAATTCGCTTGGCCACCATGTTCGTTTCGTAGTTAACAGGTTTTTGAAAAACAAATAGGTCTAGTACTGCCCTTTATCACCGTAAACAATTTCAAGGTGATATGAGTAATAGTTTCGGAGATATAGAATGTCAGTGAAATATTTCGCACTGGCGCCATGTTGGATTGGTGAGACGTAATAAAATTTGAAGGGCACGATCGGGTTTGAACAAAATTGTACTATGACCTTACCTAGTTTCATTGAAATCGCTCTAGCTATTTAGAAGTTATTAGGGAGTGGCGGGACACACACACATGGACGCACACAAACACATACACACACACACGCGCGCGCGGACAAAAGGTGATCCCATAAGCCTATTTTTCATAAATGAAAATAGGCTAAAAAGATCAGTGACTCCATAGTTTCAAGATGGCGGCCAGGTGTACTATTTAAGTATACAAATTAGTAACTCAGGTGGTTATCGTACAATTAAAGCAAAGGTTAATAAATTAGGAGTATTATATAAGAGGCTTCAGTAGTGTTAGTGATAAATTTATCACACTGACTACAGCGTGAAGCGGTCATCCTGAAATATAATGATTTCAAAATAAATAACTTTCTATGATTTAGAACTACAATAACGGAAGTTAGTAATTAGAGAGAATCCTATATGGAGTACCGTAGGCTCAAAACCAAACAACGACATTGCCGTACATTTATAAAATGGTAGCTGGGCGTAATATTAAAACGTTATTGTGAATCATTCGGACTGGTAATCGCGCAATTAAAACTAAACTTAGTAAGATAAAAATATATAAGGGACCTTGCTGAAATAAACCATATGTATAACACACTGAATGCAACGCGCGGCGACCATCTTCAAAATATAGAACATGATATTGAATAACTCAACGTATTTTTAGGATACAACAACAAATTTAGCAATAACGTAGAACCTTGAAAGTGATTCCCATAGACTAAGTCAAAAGAACAACTACTCTATACGTTCACGATGATGACTGGGCGTTTTCTTAGGACCTGAATATGCTTAACTCACGATATTAAGCACAATTAATTCAAAATTTAGTGAGAGAAGTACCATACAAAATAGCTCAAAATACGTACACATATAGAGCTGAATATAGCACGCATTGTCCAACTTGAAATTATAATATATGCAAATAAATATCTCTATACATTTTACATAAAATAAATAATAATAATTAAATTAGTTTATAGGCATCCCATAAGGGCAAAGATCTCCTGTTTGCACAAGGACGTGTTCGTGATTAGGCTCCGAAGGTGAGCAATCCTTGGGCGCTACAATATCTCAAATTAACATTAATGTAGTACCGTACATGGTCTTTGTATGCTAAAGGCAAATAAATAGCCCTACCATATATTCAAGAAGGTACCTGAGTATAATATTGATACTTCAAAATCAATAACTCAGGATCAAATTGCGCAATTAATACGAAACTTTATAAGATGGGAGAAACAGATAAGATACCTTGTTTGCATTAGTCACTCAAGACTATAACTCTGCATATAGCGCACATTCGCCAAATTAAATAGCCTATATGAGATGCGGTATTAATGTCGACAATGCATTATTCATTACAGTTATAATCACAAAACGCAGCATATATGTCGTCTCTATGTTTTTTAAGAAGACGCAAGATAATCGACTCCACACATTCAAGAAGGTGGATGGGCGCTTTCTTGTTTAATGTTCCAATACATTCCTCTGGGTGCAAAAGGGGAATCACAAAGATACTTAGTAAATGGGGGAGTCTTATATAGAATATAACTCTTAACGTTCATCACAAAAACATTCAATTATACTCCTTGGTAAGGACAAAGTGTTATAACTACACCCATACATTTAAGAGAAAGTAGGCTATATGTTCTTCACTGATCTTCTTGTTTTTCTAAAATGAGATATGATAATACATAGAAGTTCTTATGCTCCTAATTAAAGAAAATGTGTAAATGTATGTCAGGCTCGAAGAACCACAATGGTTTGAACATAATAATGTGTCTCCCACACATTAGAGAATTTCCTAGCTGATATGAGTGCTACTTCCATCATATAAAATGTATGGGAAAACGCAAGAAACGTGTATTAGATGGCACACAAAATGTACCGATGCCCATACTTTGAGGGGTGTGGTCTGGACTGCTGATGCTTTTCGATAGTATTCAGCTATTGCAGTGCATGTGGGTGAAATACTAACTTGTTCCGTGAAGTGGAAATTGCGACTTTTGAACAGACATTCCTCATTGGTAAATCTGAACTGTCTAACACAATTAGTATAAACTACTAAACAATACTTTGCGAAACTAAGCTTTTTGCTTACTCTCCTCGTAAATATGAGCACAATGTAGGGTTGTAAGGCCGATCATGGGGCGATGAGTCTGCGTTTGTAACGGCTGTTCCGATCAAAATGAACTTTTCATTTCCTCTGGACATCGGACACTAGCTATTTTCCCTAACATCACTGTTGCCAACTGTTAGTAACAAGTCGTAATAAAGTTGTATTTACCCTTGATAAACCCTAAGCCAAATGATCTTCAGTCAGTGAACATAATTATATTGGGCGGTTAATGCTGAAATACTATGAGAAATTAAGGCTATACGGTATTAGGTCGTGTAAAGCACAAATAGTTATTGTTGCTGTTGTTCTTAATTCGTGTTAGGGTCTTAGGACATCATTGGTCGTCAGCTCCATGTACCTGGGTGTGTGTTGAATTTGTCTGATAACCTGTGTTACTGCGGTAACTGTAGTAGTGTGTAATTATTAGGGTTGGGAATGGGGTAGGTGCCCCGGGGCTTTAAGCAAGGTAGGATATCTGTATCTGTACAGGGTCATCGAAAAATAATGCCAAAATTTTAAAAAATGATAGCACCGAAACCCTTTATGATAAACGTGTAATTCATTCACTGAACGCCAGCTGGTTAAAGTAAGTTTTGTTTTGGAGGGGACGTGACCTTGCTATGCGCACACTAGGTGCGCAGTAGACAAGGTCGGCCGGGGGCGCGCGCGCCAATGACTGCACCGTCCGACAAACTGCACCTGAATACAAAGCTGTCATTCGATGGTTTAATCAGTTTAAGGAAACAGGGACTGTAGAGAAAAAATCTATGCTAGGCCGACCACCAACATCAGCATTGAACGCACGCTTTCCCAATGGCTGGATTGGTACGTGGAATCATTTCAGGAGTAAATGTCAAGATTGCGGTAGAAATTCGCTCCCGCAGGTGCTCCAAATCCCGAATATTTTCTTCATACACAATGTTTTTAATGTACCCCCAGAAAAAAAGTCCAAAGGGTTGAGGTCAGGACTTCATTGGCGCGCGCGCCCCCGGCCGACCTTGGATACTGCGCATCTAGTGTGCGCATAGCAAGGTTACGTCCCCTCCAAAACAAAACTTACTTTAACCAGCTGGCGTTGAGTGAAAGAATTACACGTTTAACATAAAGGGTTTCGGTGCTATCATTTTTTTTAATGTTGGCATTATTTTTCGATGACCCTGTATTTGCCAGGAAGTTCTGTGGAATAATCCAGGAGAAACCATACTCAGGATAGCCACTGTCAACGCCGGGATTCAAACCTTTGTTCTCCGGACTGACTACAGCGCCCTATTGCGGTCGAGGTGAGCGATTTTACGTGCACAACTACGCCGTGAGGTCTGCACAAATAGCGTAAGCCATGTCGATAGAAGTTTGAGAATTAAAATGTCTGAGCCCAACGGGCGGCATCATGGACGTATCTTTGCCATGTGAGAATTAAAGTGCTCCCTACAGCTCAGTAATTAGGGTACCAGCGTACAAAGCAGAGGTCACTGGTTCAAGTCCCACATCAACCTATTTGTGCATTACATGACCTAATCGCTTCAAGCCTTCAGTTCTCATCTTTGTTGTCGTGAAAGATTAATTCTTAATGCACAGTACTCTATTCTACGCAAATACCTGAAGTAAAATACAAACTGTACACTTCGCAACTTAAAGTAATACTTCACATCCACCTTAACCTTCCTTGGGGCGCTCAAAATCTTGGAGATTAAGTGGGAATACTTTTTCCTTCCCAAGTTTAACGGCGTGTGCGTTGAAATAGCTTCCACTTCCCCCGCCATTCCCGTGAAGGTGAGGTCGTCCTTATTCCAGTGCCCTTCGCTACTCCTTCGTGAGCCAATTCATCTACGAGAATAATCGCGCCCAATAACGTAAGTATTAGGGATTTCAATGTTTTTAATCTTTCGCCAAACTGATTTGGAATGTGTATATTGGCTCAAATGTACGTTATTTTTTACATTATATCACAATGGATTAGATTTAGTGTAATAAGATTGCA
Organism: Meconema thalassinum; assembly: GCA_946902985.2. Lineage (NCBI taxonomy): Eukaryota > Metazoa > Arthropoda > Insecta > Orthoptera > Tettigoniidae > Meconema > Meconema thalassinum. Next base: position 1,240,642,893 of record OX336389.2, on the reverse strand, counting down.
GTTATTTTAATTACAGATTTAAGTCAAAATTGAGCATGTTAAGTTATATTGGATGTTTCCATTTCTTTGAGTTAAAATTGCAACATTTAAATGAGATGTCGAATTCCAGTTCTGTTCTAGTCAATATAACGTACATTAACATATATTTTAATGGTAAATCTGACAGATTTATTGCGCCCGACGGTGACTGTATTTAGGTTTGATAGAAGATTAATTATGTTTCTATGTATAATTATATTTACAAGATGACTATTATTGTTACATAAATGTTACTTGCTTGTCCATGTAAATTATTTAATCATTTATTACAAGCAGCCACGTTCTGCCATTATTAGTCTGGGAATGTTGTGATACGCGTTCTGAATTAGATTTGTGGACAACTGTAGGTTATATTGATTACGAATTCTATGTTAAACGCTGCAATGTGCAAACTGATTTGGTTGTGAACTGCTCCTGAATACTGCAATGTCTGCACGGAATGTGGCCACTGACTGATAAGGGCTCGGCTGTGTTGTTGTATTGACTTCAGTATGCCTTGTTTCGAAACCTCATGTGCACGTAATCTTGTGGTGGCTACATGGTCTACCGTATTTTCTTTTCATTGATGAAATATGAATATCGATGACGCTCTGTTCGTACAATGTAATTCGTTCTGAATGTATAAATTATTATCAATATTCAGTGAGCTTCAAACTAATCTTTCAAGCTGTGGTATATACTGACAGGTAAGGCATCTTGCAGCACTACTTAAGCAAGTTCCAACTTATCACGGCATAAGCAAAAAAAAAATCACATTGAGATGAAAAAACTTGGACTTAGAAAGTACTACGTAAATAAACCTAAGTTTTTTGAAATAGTATGATACATTACATATATTTCCAAACTAGCATTATTACCTTTAAGCCTCGTCCCCTTTCTTATAATCCATGCCTCACTTCATATTTGCTAAATCGTGTCCAACGTTTCGCTTTGATAGTTCTGTTGTGTCTTAAGATTTAGTAGTGAGAATGTTCTATGAATGTGTACTCGTTTAAATTAGGTGGGTTGTCTTCCTAAGGTAGCTATATTCCGATGGTCTCCTTTTATATTTAGGGAATGCCTTTTGCTTCGTGATGTTAATGTTTCGATTTAAATGGTCGTATATGTGATCAAGCATAGCTGAAAGATTCCTATACACAATAACGTTTCTATGTTCCTTGTATCTTATGTCAAATTATCTATCGCTCTGTCGAACATAGTGCTACAACCTGATTCTTGGCAAGTGAACACATACAGTATATGCATTTGACGTTGAGTAAGGAGCGTGTTTTGTTAAATTTCATTTATGCATGTGTCTGATAAGTGTGTTTATGGTTCTGAATGCTACTTTTTATCATTTTAAATAATTGTGTTGTTTTATACGTGTTTTTGTTCCCATAATTGAAGAGTACATACTTACCTATCCACACTTTTTGAAGGGAATTGTTCATAGTATTTTGTCAATTTTTACGTAATGTTTGGTGAAGAGTGTTGCGCGAATAAGTGTTCTCCATAGCTATCTGTTTTATTGTTCTTATAATTTTATCAACATTCGTTGGTAACATTGACAGTCTATGTTAATCGCCCCGTGTATCCTTGAATTGAAACCTACTAATTTATGCAAACTTGGATGATTGGAATGATTATCGATTATGGAGAGTGCGAGATGTTTGGGACGGTTTTCTGTGAAACGTGCATGAGGGGCTGTGATGAAGTCTGCTAATTGTTATGTAAAGATAATTTTAAACCGGTGCTATTGTATGGGTGCGAGACATGGGCGACACCACAAACACTTGAAGAACGCATTTGTGCCTTAAATTGGCTGAGGCCAAGCTTGCGACTTTGTAGCGCGTCAGAGTCACTCGGTTTGGGCTTTTCCCACTGGCGACATTTCTCACTGGCTAAGCTAGAGTGACTGTCGCCGACTTCCATGGTCTCCTATTTTAAATGTCAATGCGTGACTAGTGTCATAGTGGAGTATTCGAGGAGGCCGTGATCGAATGCATGGTATTCCTTGCCTCGCAACTATCCTTTTATGTACTGGGGACGGCTACGTCATAGTATGAGGGGACCATGGCAGAAACATAAGTTTTGTTTTCTTTGACGTTAACACTGTAACGTAATCTTGATTACGGTACAAATTATTATTATTATTATTATTATTATTATTATTATTTTAAAGTCATTGTGTAATTATTATTATTATTATTATTATTATTGAAATATCAAAGTTATATAGTTTTATTCACCCATTAATATCAAGGGAGGGGCTATACCATATTCACGTCATTACCATAATCATATATAATATTGTCAAGTGCTTAGATTAAGAAACAGGGTTTTTATAGAGGTCTAGGGCTGTTTTATTAGTTAAATTGTAAAGACAGGACGGGCATGGTTGGAAGAAGTTACGGACGGTGAAGCAACATATTGCAAGAAAATGTATTTCTGGAACGAAGCCACGCTGACTGGAGACAAGGGCTTGGAGAAAGATTTGGGCGGAATATATATATGCGCAACGAGAGGAATAGCGGGTTCTGAGTGGAATATTTGAAGTACGCGGGCCTGTATTCCCGCTCGGAGAAGTTTCAGCGTCGCTTGAGGACTGAGAAATGCTTTGCTATAATTGGTCTGATGGGTCGTGGGCAAATTTATGCCGCGAAACATCGGGACCATTCAGAGTGTATAAAAGCCCAGCGCGACTTCAGCACTGGCTATTCAATTCTATAGATTCTATTCTGTCATTCACTTATTCGATCACGCACTCACTCATTGAATTTGTGAGTCGTAGACTCTGTCAGTCCCTCAGTAAGATGGGACTTAGTGAATTCAATTAGCCTGGTTTGTTCAAATTTGCTTACCATGGTGATCAAACTCAGAAACAAGCAGCAGCAGCAACAACAACAACAACCACAACAACTAGACAAAGTACAGTTAGCAAAGTGAAAACATATGTTTTCAAAGGTCAATAAACGCGTGTTGGCGTAAGATCTCAAATTAGCCTACAAGCAGACCAACGAGATGGACTTTGAACCACAAGGCACCAGGTATGTGGACCGAGTTATTATCAACACAGAAGATCAGCGCTAGCGAGAAGACAGTCAATATTGCCTAGCAATTAGGGAATATTAATGCACATATTGTACACAGCTCGAAACCTCAGATCAAATGTTATTAATAATTTTGTTGTAAATAAACCCGTATTAGTTAAAATGTATTGTTCATTGGGAGTTGAATATATAGGATAGTTTGAATGCAAAGAGTATCTCATGGAGCAAGTTTATTGCCCTACGCTCCGATGATAGATCTTGGCTCAAGGAAGGGAGCGGCCGTGGCTAAATAAAATTTTAATGTGTTATCTCTACGATAACTGGCGCCCAGTAAATCTAAATTAATAAAGTGTATGTCGTCTGTCTAGACAGGCCAATGCTAAATAAGAACGATGAGGTGGTTTTAAGGAGTCTTGAGTGTAATATCTGTAGAAACGTTATAAATGATCGCCCAACTTGTAGAGCGATATCCAACGACAAAGGTAGCCGTTACAACACAATGTAAAAAACTTGTGCAATGTTCTATTATTTTTGCTTGAAATTGCCTTCTCTACAAGCTGCTGGTGTTCATAAATAAACTAAAGAAACGTATCCTATGATTTTCTATCTTAATTTCTGCTCTTGATAAAATTAAACAGCAATACCCCCCTCCCCCCAAGAACTAACTGAACACGTTAAACAGAGATTCCTTGCTTTATTTGTGAAAATATAACGTGAGATCTTGTTGCCTTATATGGTGTCTGTGGTACAAATTCATCAATACCTTTTTATAAATAATAAATTATATTATTTGCTACTCCTGTGGGGGCACGGACACCAAGAGCCTGCTGATGAGCCTATCTTGGTGTTCCTAGGCGGAACCCCGCACAAGACACGGCATAAACCTAGTAAAATTGCTGAGTTTTAATATTATTTTATTATTGTTCCTACCATTGACATGATTTCCTAATAGTGACACAATTTTAAGATAAAGCCAATAATTAGAATTATGTACTGTAGATAGACTAAGTATAAACGTCGTTTTGTCCAATGGCTAAAACTTCAAATAATTATCTAAAATCGTTTGACGTAAGTAATATTTGTAAGCCAGAACATGACCTACTGGTTTATTTAACCAATAAATAAAAAGAACAAATATATTTCATTATCAAATATTCTCTGAAAGAGAAGAATTTGTTTTTATGACCACTTGGTCCGAATGAACCAGGAAAGATTGACAAAGTAAATATTCGACCATGCTGACAAAAATCCTGAAATGCAAATTAGTTGCTTCATCGAAGTGAAAAAAGATTGAACAGAAATGAACATTACAACACAAGACATTCTAGATGGGCTTATATTTAGAAAAGAGATTAGAAACTTCGATTTTTAGGAAAAACAATATAGTGCTCAACTGTTTCGGCAGATTAAAGAAGGAAAGAACACAGAAAAAGGATGAAGAATTAGCCTAGTGGAAATAAACTAAAATCAAGAAAGGGGATACAATCATGAGAATTTTATTTCATGTGACCCATAGATGACCGAAATCGAAGAAAGAAGAAGAGGAAGAAGAAAAGAAATACTTACAGTGTGAAGTTTTAAGGCCTATAGATGAGTTTTGTAATTTAATTTAGATACTGGTTAACATTTTTTAGAATTATGTTTGTTGTCTAGCGTGTATTTTCAGTACGTGTGGCATATGTCTACTGCTAATAACGTGCGTACTTGCAATTGGGGACAGATACGAGGTGGTTGTGGCCTTAAGTTAGATAGCGGGATTGAATCCCTGCGCAGTCCACTGGAATTTGAGGGTGCTTAAATGTGAGGGAGCCGTGCCAGTAGATTTACTGGCACTTTCAAGATCCCCTTCGGGGTGAAATTCCGGCTGCCCGGCGTCTCTAAAAGCCACAGTAGTTAAAAGGGACGTAAAACCAGTAAAATTATTATTATTTGTATTATTATTATTATTATTACTATTAGTATTATATCAAATACTTCAATCGCTCCATCTACTCCAATTAATTTCCTTTTACTGGCATCCTTTGGGATTTTATCTTCCTATGGTTAATTCTCCTGACTCGGAAACTGGGTGTTTGTAACGTCTTCAATATTTGTTCCATGCTCATCATAACGTATAGGACACCTGCACTAGTCCTCCCCGGTGGCCACACAATATTACTTATGACAACGAGAAGACATAACGCTCCCAGGCTCAGACATTTATCGTCCTAGAGGTTTATTTATTTCAACGCAAACAAGGCCAACTAACTGTGTACCCGTGTGGGAGAAGAATAGAGATGGCAAGAAACGATGCACGTCTCTCCCTCCATCCTCCCTCGAGCTTCAAGCATGACGTAGCACATTGAATGAGACTTGTGTACCTCGGAATATAATTTGGTGTCGTGGCAATGTCACGGATTGCTTGCAAAGGCATGTATTAAATGCACACTCTACTGAATACTTGTACGAATATCGTACTCCCATACTTGAAGTGAATTTGATCTCATTCCTGCTTAATGAAGATCTCATTCCTGCTTAATGAAACATTGTAACAGTAAATTCAGCTGTCAAGTTAATACACACGGAATCAATATCCGACACGGCTGAGCCAGGTATTGTTAACTGCAGACTCTGCACCTTCCTGTTTCCTGTTTGAATCAACACACATAACTCCGTTCGCAGAAGAGCCACCTAAATTTGAATTTCGTGATGTTCCATGATACGATTCGCTACATTAAAACTTGTGGACTATTTTCCTAAATAGGGCGATTTAATCGGGCATTTCATTATACATTATTGGATGATGCTGGTACAAATTGTGAGCTTTTAATTAGTTTTAGGGGCTTAGAACATCTTGGTCATCAACCCTGTGTACTTAACTGTGTTTTCAATTTGTCTGATGACCTGTGTTTCTATGGTGACTTTAGTAGTGTAATTATTCGAGCAAGAAATGGTGATGGTGCCCCAGCGCTTTCAATAATCCACAAAACTGGCCTTTGCCTAGAGGGAGTGTAGAAAATCCTTAGGAAAACCACACTCAGGGTAGCCACTGTTAGCGCTTGGATTTAACCTCCGACTTCCGGACCTGCTGCTGCTCCCCATCACGGAATGAAAGGTGTCTTAGGGTAGTGTTTGTAATAATGAAAGGCAGGGAAGGGAGTCCTAACGTAACATTCGGACAAATATGATCTTGCAACGTATAGTCTAATTGTAATAACAATAATAATACATGCATACATTTTCAGTAGAGACTACTCTGTCTTCCAGCGACTAGTCTAGTCTGCAAGCTTCTGTGTGCGAATAAGTTGCCTCCATGATCCCCTATTAGCAGTTAGCACTGTGGCCTCCTCTGCTTCTACACCTCTCACCTTGAAATCATTCAACACTGAATCTAACCGTTGCCTCCTATGACTACTTCTCCTTCTATTACCCTCCACAGTCGAACCCATTAAACTGTTAGGTAATCTCACCTCCCCCATTCTATTCACATATACATTTTCATGTTAGACTGCTCTGTCTTTCGGCTTCCAGTCTATATAGTCTCCAAGCTTCTGTTTGCGATTAAGTTGCCTACATGAGAGCCCATGTGAGTCGGCTCATGCGAACAGCTTAACCTGGCGTGCTCATTTCTAACTTGGCCTCTTTACCTCTTCATTACGAGTGTCCTCCTGCCATTGTTCCCATAAATTTGTCCCAGCAATCATTCGTACTACCCTCATATCCGTTACCTCTTGCATATGTGTCAGATATTCTGAATCTACCCAGCTCTCATTTCCATACAGCAAGGTCGGTCTAAATACTGAGCGATGTAGGAAGAGTTTCATTACTACACTGACTTCTTTCTTGCAGAATACTGTATATCGTAACTTAGAACTCACAGCATTGGATTTTCTGTTTCTCGACTCTATTTCTTTCCCCATGCTGAGAGAATATACAGCCTATGTACCGGTACTTAAAAGGATCCACCTGCCCTAACCAGTGTTACCTCTGTTGAGCTTGTTGCAGTAGTCCACTGCATACGAGATGTACCACTGACTTCTGTCTAAAGGGTATTGGTGAGAAGCAACTTCGCCTTCTAGTCTCCGCATGTGGATGGTGAAGTTTAGCGCTGCGGAAGTCCATTAGTTTGTCGAAGGCAATGGATGGGTAGAGATGGAAGATAATCGCAGAACAACAAATTCTAAATATCGACCGGGAAAGGGACGGAAAAGGTGAAGATATGCACATTCACTCATACAAAGAATTAGCGCACTCTTGGTAACTGGTTAGGTTACATCCCTCAGGCACGTTTACATTAGAATCTTTGCAGTGGTGTCTGGGATTACAGTATACCTAGTATGTTAAGTATATATTACGAGGTAACTCTGCTAATTATCTCATGTTTGGCTCTAGGTTCCACAACTAAACAAAAAATGAAGACATCTGGGCAGGCTAATTCCTTTTTCTTGTGACAGGTTGCTCAAGGAGGCTTGAAATTTGCATTCATGAAACAAGCATTGATATTCTTGAAAATAGTTATGAGAATTAGACATTGTTATTTAAGTCTTTTGATGAGCTCACAGAAGCTGAAATTTAGTTCAGAGTATCCATGCCTGTCTATATTCATATTTGTGTACACTGGCCGCGTGGCGCAGCGGTAACGTTCTCGTCTGCTGTGTCCAAGGTTGCAGGATCGAATCCTGGTGCAGTCAGTTGGAATTTGAGGGTGCTCAAAAGAGGAAGTCGTGTCAATAGATTTACTAGCACGTATAAGATCCCCTTCGAGGAGATATTCTTGCACCCCGGTGTCTCTTAAAGCCGAAGTAAATAAATGGGACGTAAAACAAATATCTTTATAATAATAATAATAATAATTATTATTATTATTATTATCCGTGTAAACCAAAATGAAGTATTCCCAAATGAAAAGACCTTACAACTTCTTTAATCCAACTAATATCGGTGAGACAGTAGGGCCTCACACACGACGGCCTCGAACCATATTACATGGTGTCTTCGGCATGCAGAGATTGGAGGATCATATGTCCAGGCCTCCAGGCCTGAGTATACTGTAGTTTAAGAAATAGAAATAGAGCTACAACCAAACCAAAATATCTTACAAACTTACACATTTCGGTAAAGTTCCCTCCTTGGGTCAACGACCTGCCCTACTCCAGAAATAAATAGTAAGTGCTCTGTACTTGTATCAGTTTCAGACTATGTGTAGGGAAACTAGAATCAGATCGTCAATGACGGATAACACAGATTATACCGACATGAAAACATTGTACGTCCTGTAGTGCTTAAGGAAATCTATAAACATGCATTGACGATGTGGCTAGGCATGGATTTCATACTGCCATCACCACCCTACGGTTGTATTCTCCAATATAATAAGAATACCCTCTATTTCCTTCAAGCAGTTTTATACAGATATATAGAATTAGATTCTGGGAAAGAGGAAGTAATAGGAAGTTAGGCGTCTGTCGCTGACTGCTGTATATTCAGTAATGAATAGGCTGATTACCAAGATGTTAGGCGCCTTAAAACACCAATTAATATCAGCATTAATGAGGCCTTCAGATTTAATAGGCAATGAGTGAGTAGACTGCAGTCGCAAGAACATGAAGGAGATGAGATCAAATCCCTGTCAGATAATTGGATTCTTAACATGGTTATAGCCTACTACAAAGTACGGAAGGGGTTTAATCATATTTTACCTGACATGGCTTCCAGAGGGATCAGTGCCTACAATGGCAACTCCTATTTGTGATTGCTAGAATTACCTAATGCTGTTGATAAAATCGTAAAGAAGGCTCTAGGCAGATCTACTTGCTTTACATCGTTTTGTTTGGCTGTAAATTCAAACTAATATCCCAGAATTTCAATTTTGAGATAGTGTGCTGTTGAGCCCTTCTCACGTATCCCTTTCGCGCGTCACACACCAGTTCTCCCACATACTCTTGAGCAGTGGCGGCTCGCATATATCGCATTTGGTGGGCGGAGGTGAAGGGCTGCACGCTCATGCATTAACTTACCTTATTTGTAGATCAGCTCCAGGCGTCGAGTCTTGAAAGTGGCGACTTTCCCGATGACGAGGTTATTGAAATTCGGTAAGGTGTTAATCAGACCCTTCTCAATAGACAGCATTCCATGTGCAGTAAGTATTTCTTGTCCCATGGTATTCCTGAGGTACGTTTTGATCCTCTTGAGCCACGAGAAGCAGCGTTCTGGTTCAACGGTAGTCATAGGCAGGGTGATAGCGATACGTAACAATTAAACGGCGTCTGTAAATGACGGGCCTATGTTTCCACTGAGTAGGAAACTCAAAGTTTTTACCCCTCCAGATATATTTCGAAATTCTTCTCTTTGATAGAAACATTTTCTTGCGATAGTATTACAATTCTATTTATATATTTCCCTGTTTCTAGTTACTTCATTGTTATGACGTCAACCGATTGTTGATATGCCGAACTTCAGCTGTTCTGTTCATCCACTTTCCCTAATACTGCAACGTTTATCATGTTGTTTAAATGAGTTCCGGAACATGCGTGCTTCTGAATATTTTCGCTCAGTTTATAAGATTTGTCACTCCCTTTGGAGTTGAGCTAAATTCTTCACAGACTATACTGTGAAATAATATACAAGTATTTATTAAAATCAAGCAAGAATACTACATTCGTATCTTGATCTATAGTTCGTATGTGGGCAAGACGATTGTACAATTGTTTGAAGAAAATATGCACAAATCATGGAGATTGTAGAATGTCTCTCTGTCATTGGCTAAGCGATGACGATGGAATTGGTTCTTCTAGTACCTAATAGATACCGTAAGGGCCTACGTGAGTTCCATCCGGCTTCTACTCATGATTCTCATTGCCATTCAGTGCTACAAACGTAGCCATGTTGCAGCAAAAGCCTTTCCCAGTTAAACCTTCTCTTGCGATAGTATTATGATACTATTTATAATGTATTGCATTAGAATATAGGTCACAAATTTTCTGAATACGAATTAGGAACTGTTAACCGCTGCCAGTACAATATTTGAGCTGTATGTAAACTGTATACTCCATTGTTTGCAAAGATGTATTGGCACTCTGTGGCGTTGCTGCAAGGATTGCAGCACCCAAGGAGGCTTTCATTGAACAACTTGGCAATGTGGGAAGTGTATTCAGGAAGTGCGATGTTAAGTTCTTAAGGTGCTGCCGAGAAGGCAGCAGCTGTGAGGGGAAGCGGATTTACAAGCAATAATTGTGAAAAATTTAAATAGCTCAGCAGAGTTCTATTTAATTATAACGGGCAGCGGCCGTGGGGGGAAGCGGATTTACAAGCAATAATTGTGAGAAATTTAAATAGCTCAGCAGAGATCTATTTAATTATACCGTTACTTCGTTACTTTGAAAGTGTAAATTGGTATTGCCAAATACTCTGGGGGAGGGGCTGCAGCCCTGCAGCTCTCATTCACCAGCCGCCACTACTCTTGAGGTATGTCTGTCAGTAAGAGCCGAGCTTTCCACAGCTGAGTGACACTAACAGTAAGTCATCTTTACACTCAAACACTGTTAAACAAAACCTCGCAACTCTATGCTACCGGCCTAACTCAATTACTTGAATGCTAATACAAGATGGAAACAATATCATCTGGTTTCTTTTAGTTTATCCATGACTATATTATATTTTCGTACTAATCTTTGACTTATCATTTCTCTTTTTAGCGTATAGCTTTTAGTGCTGGGAGTGTCCGAGGACATGTTCGGCTTGCCAGAGTTTGTAGCTATTTCTATGCGGACACCGTGGTGTGAGGTACAAGTACCGTCGCATGTGGAGTGTTGTCTGGGGAGGAAAGTATGAATGCAAGGACGAGGAATAGGATGGTAGCGGCTCTTGCCTATAGTTAGGGGCCAACCCTGGTATTTGCCTGGAAGGAAGATGGGAAACCACAGAAGACCATCTTCAAGGTTGCTGGCGGGGGGCTACAAACCTTCTCGCCTCCCGGATGTGAGCGACTGCCTGCAGCCACGCCGTAACGACCACGGATAACTCACCCGTTATCATTCTGCTTATACAGTGAGTCTCTCTCACGACTCGGCCGGCCGGCGCGCCCTGCTTTCTCCCGTTGACTCATCACTCCCCGCACGGCATAACAAAGCACTTCGCTCACATTATCCGTGCATGACATGAGTTAACAATTAAAATTAAGAAAATAACAATTAATTAAATAAGCTCGTACCTTATGACAGGAGATGTTGGAAATTTTCTCCTCATACATCTCCACATTTCCGGCATCGTCTTAGGAAACTCCGATTCACACGCATAAGTTCGTCTTCCGTAATTGAGGCTTTATATCTCTCCGGATATGTTCTTTCACTTCGCCCTACGTGTGAGGGTTTCTTGCATACACTTTATTCTTTAAGCACCTATATAAATAAAAGTCTCAAACAGTTAAATATGGGGACCGTGACAGCCATAAGTTCGTACTAATTACACGGTATTCAAACATTACCTCAATTAAGTTTAATGTGTCTTGAGCTGTGTGCGCGGAGGCAGAGCCTTGCTGATTATATCCATTTCAAGAGTTAGTGTCAGTCAGTTCGTCAAAAAATGGTTTTAGTATATTATCCCTGTACCTTTGCGCATTAATTGTGCCTTGATAAAGAATAGGCCCTATAATGTATCCATTCACTGCGCACCATACTCCAACCAATTCGTTATGTAGAGGAATTTCGTATATGCGATGGGGGGTTTCTCTACTCCAATATCTGTTATTCTGCGTCGTCGAACCATACCCGTGTAAATGCAACCAAGCTTCGTCCGAGAAAAATATTAACACAACCGGAGAGATATAGCCTCAATTACGAAAGACGAACATATGCGTGTGAATCGGAGTTTCGTAAGACGATGCCAGAAATGTGTGGATGTAGGAGGAGAACATTTAGAATATCTCCTGTCATAAGATAGTAGCAGCTTATTTTATTAATTTTAATTGTTATCTCATGTCATGCACGGATAACGTTAGCGTAGTGCTATGTTATGCCGAGCGGGAAGTGATGAGTCAACGGGAGACAGATAAGCTGGGCGCCCCGGCCGGCCGAGTTGTGAGAGAGACTAATAGTTAGGTACTGATAATAAAAAGAGGAATGTTCGAGTGACAACAATAAACATTAAACAGGTAAAGAGAAATCAATCAGTCATTCCGGAAATTCTAAATGAAAGTTTTTAAAAAGCTGTTGGTTTTGGCCTTTCTAAGCCGTGCAGCAAGTTCAAATGTATATTTTTTTAAAACTTGCATTGTGTGTCTTGTGCTGATGAAGCACGACGGTGGGAATTAATATATTACACAATAGAAATGTAATGGGCTAACAATTAAAGGCAACAGACACATTTCTGCGCGTGGTCAGATACGAACTAGCAGCCAACACCAATCTGTTTCTGCTGACCCATGCCGGTTAGAAAGATGTTGATTCTTTAGAAGCTTTGCGACATCGTGGTCACGTAGCCCCGTGTACTTAGGTGTCCGTATATATATATATATAAATATATATATAGAGAGAGATTGACTAAAAACCTGTGCTATTGCGATGCCTGTACTAGTGTGTGAACTTGTAATATAGGTAGGATTTGGGTAGAAAGCGACCGTGGCCTAAGTTAGTTGCCATACCGGCACTTGCCTGGAGTAGAAGTGGGAAACCATGGAAGATCATTTCCAGGATGGCTGAGTGTACCCCGTTCAAGCCCTGAGACCAGAATTAAATTTCTTGGCAGAGCCGGGTATGGAACCCTGGCCTCTGCGGTGACATCCGAGAAAGCTACCCACTACACAACGAGGCGATCGGTCAGATAGAAAGAAAACAAACAGTAAGGAGCTAGATTGGAACACATGTACTCATATATCGCCACTATCTCACCTTCAGATGTCATGATTTGCTGACGGATGGTGTGAGTCATGAGCAGGCTGCGGGGTCTCAGTACGTAAGCAGTGCTTCAGGTTAGTTTCGCACGGAATTGAGATGTCACACGCACTATGAAACTTTGAACTGCCAGCCCGTCCACAACCGAAGACGAACCATGCGATCAGTCCTTTTATCCGCTGCACGTCACATGTGTTCATCGGTACACCTACCGGGTGAGTTAGCCGTGGTCGTTACGGCAGGACTGATGGCAGTCGCTCACATCCGGGAGGCGAGGAGGTTCGAATCCCCCCGCCGGCAACCTTGAAGATGGTCTTCTGTGGTTTCCCATATTCTTTCCAGGCAAATGCCGGGGTTGCTCCCTAACTATATAGGCCACAGCCGCTACCTTCCAACTCCCCGTCCTTCCATTCCAACTTTCCTCCCCAACGGTACTTGTAGCTCACCCATTGGGTGTCCGTCACGAAGCAGCTACAAAACTGGCGAGCCGAACATGTCCTCGGACACTCCCGGCACTAAAAGCCATACGCTAAAAAAAAAAATATATATATCGGTACACCCAAAGGTCACAGGAGGACCTTCCACGTGCTCTATAGTGCGGTGCGTTATAGCTTCATTTCACACGTACTAGGACCCCGCAGCCTGGTCATGAACTCTTGCTTTCTAAGTCAGTTCGTCTGTGAGGAAAGGAAGCCAAGGCAGATTGTACAATTAATTTATTTCTTTGAACAGATTTGGGCATTTATCTCGGTAAGGTTCCATCATAATCGATATTACCTGAATATATTAATTAAATTTCGAATGACATTTCCTCAGTAAATTTTCTAAATTAAACCAACCACTTTGTAGAAAAGAGCGAAGAGCCACGAACCGTCTCATCACTGAGGACTATGGAAGGAATTTGCAGCCGAGTTTTATTTTAGAATTGCCTTGTACTTAAATATGAATTGTTATGTCTTTCACTACAGTAGTTTTGACGCCAATCCATAACGAGCTAAACAAAATTAAGTTGAGCGTATATTTGAACATTATACACATCATCCAGGATAAATACAGAGTTTGAGCCAAACATTCTAAAGATTCAGACAGAAAATTTTGCCTACTTTAGTTTTGGAGGTGAATTTATAATTTAGTGCGTTAAAGCCAGGCTGTATTATGAACAGAATTAAAACCATACAGCATAGGATGGCCTACTCTACGAAATGATTACAGATCGTGAAAACTCTGCACAATTTCTGTAATACGGTGGTTGTTGTTGCAGTTGATTCATTTCTTGGCTTGCGACTTCCATGATATGTGGGAAGGTTCGTTACAAAATGACATTATACCTAATTATCAGGACCTATTAGTAGAAGCTTTTCAGTTGGTCTACACGAGTGCGCCCAATTAGATTGATAGGGGGAGGGGAGTTACAATTAATTTCCAAGTGCCTGAATTATTTTAAATGAATTATTCATACATTAAAAAAACAATTCTCACATAAATTTGGGTCCTAATTGAATGACTAGTAAAATATATATTTTTATTTTTTTTAGTGTTCAATTCTTGAGATTATCAGTGATTAGCTCCCGAGCTTAATTTAAAAAGCAGCTCTGCTATCCACCACCTAAACCCTATTCCAAAACCGATAATAACAAAGAAAACCCATAACGTTGTCCCCACCCAACCACACTAAGTGAACAACAAAGAGATCCTGAGCTTAACACCCAACCAAACCCACCCAAAAAGAGTAAACCCTAAAGAAACCTCTTAAATTGTATCCCATCCAACCACCACTCATTGAGCTACAACGAGTTACGGAGCTTAAAAATGAACTCCCCCTTTCCTTTAAATCCGAACCAAAGCATCTAGGCCAGTGGTTCCCAACCTTTGTCAGCTGAGGCCCCCCTTTTCAGATACGGGACTTCATCGCGCCCCCTTCTCCCCCCCCCCCCCCGCACCCATCCCCTCCAACCCACCACTCATCGCTTGACGCGGAGGATACAGACCTAACCTAATAACACTACAGTACATAATGGAATAGGCCTATCTATTACATACTGACTTCATTTTAGCACAATACAAATAACACACTTTTACAACAAACCCTTTAATTAGTCAACAAATGTCAGTGAGAGGGTTGACACTGTTTTCTTTTGTTAAGATTCGGTATGTTTGGTTTGATATTTGACAGAGCATAGCGGAGATCACTTGCAACATCAAGCCGACAGCGCTGCTTTGTTTCTAAGACACTCAGCGTTGAAAATCCTGACTCGCATAAATATGTCGTTGAAAATGTAAGTTCAAACTGTTCAAAGCTTCCAAGAAATCACAAAGATATGCCAACGAGACGATAAAATTGGCATAATTTTGATCCTTACAACACAGCAAATTCCTTATTTCACCTCCAATCTCGCGGCTCCGCAGAGGTTTGTGCCGACAGTTGGCAATTACCAGTGCTTTTGAACGATTGACTTGGTGCGACAATCATCTGGAGAGATTCGAAAAATGTGTATTTTACAAAATTGTAATATTCAAGTTAAAAAACTTAATTCGGAAATCACTTCATGCCCCCCTTGATTAAGCCCCACGCCCCCCTAGGGTGGCGCGCCCCCCAAGTTGGGAACCCCTGATCTAGGCCATCTGCCCAAGAAAGGAATATACACTAATAATAACCTGACAAAGCTTGAGATGCATCTCGATTAATTCATAGGTCTATTAAGACAGCTAGCAGTTATGACAACTGGAAAGTACCGTAACTAATTAGCCTACATGATAATAACATCAACTACAGTAACAATAAAAAATGTGTAAATGTGACAACCACATGAGGTTTCATTCATCATTAATTTACAACTATTAAGGAAAGTTGGGAGCACTCTGACTGCTACACTCCTGCTGGCCGCCATCTTGAACTCGTTCTTGTTAAAGGCCTACCTGCAATTCTTACTGCTGTAACAGTTTTGAAATATCTACTTCATTTATTATGCCAGGGAGTTTGTTTATCAAGGCTTATTATAACAGAGGATTGAATATTCCAGAACATATTCTTGCCATAGCGGAAGTTTTCCTTGTGCTTATCACACTTGAATTGAAAACGACTGGTCTTTATCTTTTGAAATTAGCTATAAAGTTCGAGGCAAACGGGATCACAATATTCAATACAAATTGTTGGAATAGTGTTAAGTGGTAGGAGAAGGAAGGTTAAGGGCTGGTGAATACAAAAGTACTAATATATCCGTTACTTATCAAAACCACTAATATTGTGTACAATATTGTAGCAGAAGAACGTTGCAGACTCCTGCAATAGGGGTATCACGCTTGTCTCGTAAGTAGGAAGTCCCGAATTCAACCCCGGGCTCCGTCAAGGAATGTACGACTTACTTTACAACTGGAACGGAGTCCACTCGGCCTCGTAAGGGCGCTAGAATAGCTGTCTGATCTAAAACCAGTGACCTTGGTCATGAAATCCAACATTAACGGCCGAGGAGACTCGTCGCACTGACCATGCGTCACCCTGTAATCTGCAGCCCGTACAACCAAGCTACAGTCACATACACACATCAAAAAAAGTTTTGCATCACCTCGGTTCCCAGATCTCCGGCATATAGACGTTGACTGTGTATATTGTATCCAAGATACAGTCCCTTTGACTGTTCATAGATGTCACTAAAACTGCTCAAAGATGTAAACAACCATGCATGAGCAGGGCCTATTAGACGGAGGGGGTACGACAGCCGATCAGTTCCAGTCATTCCACCAGGACGAAGGTACGCTGCTCATGTTGTCTGTAGTTCTACCATGCCTAGAAGGTCAATACCGCAGTTCGATCGCGTCCGCATTGTTACTTTGTGTCAAGAAGGGCTCTCAACAAGGGAAGTTTCCAGGCGTCTCAGAGTGAACCAAAGCGATGTTGTTCGGACATGGAGGAGGTACAGAGATACAGGAACTGTCGATGACAGGCCTCGCTCAGGCCGCCCAAGGGCTACTACTGTAGTGGATGACCGCTACTTACGGATTGCCGCTCGGAGGAACCCTGACAGCAATGCCACCATGTTGAATAATGCGTTTCGTTCAGCCACAGGACGTCGTGTTTCAACTCAAACTGTGCGCAATAGGCTGCATGATGCGCAACTTCACTCCCGACGTCCATGGCGAGGTCCAGCTTTGCAACCCCGACACCATGCAGCGCGGTACAGATGGGCCCAACAACATGCTGAATGGACCCCACAGAATTGGCATCACGTTCTCTTCACCGATGAGTGTCGCATATGCCTTCAACCAGACAATCGTCGGAGACGTGTTTGGAGGCACCCTGGTCAGGCTGAACGTCTTAGACACACGTCCAGCGAGTGCAGCAAGGTGGTGGTTCCCTGATGTTTTGGGGTGGCATTATGTGGGGCCGACGTACGCCACTGGTGGTCATGGAAGGCTCCGAAACGGCTTTACGATACCTGAATGACATCCTCCGACCCATAGTGCACCCATATCGGCAGAATATTGGAGAGGCATTTGTCTTCATGGACGACAATTCTCGACCTCATCGTGCACATCTTGTGAATGCGTTCCTTCAAGATAACGACATCGCTCGACTACAGTGGCCAGCATGTTCGCCAGACATGAACCCTATCGAACATGCCTGGGATATGTTGAAAAGGGCTGTTTATGGACGTCTTGACCCACCAACCACTCTGAGAGATTTACGCCGAATTGTCGTTGAGGAGTGGGACAATTTGGACCAACAGTGTCTTGATGAACTTGTGGATAGTATGCCACGACGAATACAGGCATGCATCAATGCAAGAGGACGTGCTACTGGGTATTAGAGGTAGTGGTGTGTACTGCAATCTGGACCACAAATGCTGAAAGTCTAGCTGTATGATGGTACAACATGCAATGTGTGGGTCTCATGAGCAATAAAACGAGCTGAAATGTTGTTTGTGTTGATCTCTATTCCCTTTGTATTTAAAGGTTCCGGAACTCTTGGAACCGAGGTGATGCAAAACTTTTTTTGATGTGTGTAGTAGGCCAAGGCCTCAATGAACTGTTGAACCAAGTGTCGGTCCTTTACATTTTTATTATTATTTTTGTAGGGGACGAATGGTTGACCAATCGTTGGCGAATCTTACAAGAATATTGCAATGTTGGTACAGTCAATTACTAACATCTCGTGGCGCAATAGCTGTAACCCATGACATCTGGGTTGAATTCCCGGCACTGCCAAGAAATTAAATTCCGGTTGGAGGGCTGTAACCGGGTACACTCAATCTTGTGAGGCAAAACTGAAAAGAGGTGGGTTCGATTCTCACCTCAGCCATCGTAGAAGTGGTTTTCCGCCTACTCTGGGTAAATGCCGCAACAATACCTAAATTAGGGCCACGGATGCCCCCTTCCTTAAACCTATCATCAATTTCAAATACACACATTAAGACAGTTATCACAATAATATAGGTTATCAGACAAGTACAAGTACTAGGGGCTACATGACTACGCTGTCGTAAAGCTGCTGACTATAACAACAACAAACATCAATCTATTACTAGCAGTGGCAGCTCAGGAACTACATTAAAATATGCAAATGATACTAATAATGGTGCGAATTGGGTTATTAATTTCCAAATTATTCAGAAGTGTTAAAAGTCATCGTGTTTTACTACCGGTTATCAGCAATGGAGCTGCCTGCAACCTAAAAAATTGTTTAGTGCGTATGTGTGATACGTGCTCTATTAGTACACATTTTGGTCGAAATAGCGTCAGTCTTTTGTAAGTTTAATCATGCAATTTTTAAGATCGGTAATACCCACATTTAACGATCAAAAGTTCACACATCGTTCAAAGTGAGGTCCAAATTGGGTTAACCTTCAGGAAGATTTTAAAGGGTGACATTAAATTTTCTTGCCCATATTACTAACGATTAGCAACACCTGAACCACATTGGTGGCGTTTAATATATTCCTGAACTTTTTTTTTTCCAAAATTGATTTTAATCTTCTGCTGGATCTTTTCAGTTTTCTGACTGCAATGCAAACGATCCCTTGGTGGAACAGTGGTGGAGTGTCCATCTTATCATTCCAAAATCGTGGGTTCGTTTACCGGCCGAAGATGTGTGGCAAAATTCCACGACACTACAAGTCGAACGATGTCAGCTCGTCAAAAATCTCCCGTTTATTTTGTGACAACAGGACAACATTAATTAAATCGCAGCCACTTTCCGCTCAGTAGATTTCCGGTTTACACTGCCAAATACCAGAGTTAACGTCGAAATTCGTGAGTAGATCACATCAATGGCTTCAAATCAAAAGATCCACGCCACGGTAGCTGAGGCCAAACAATTATTATTATTATTATTATTATTAT
Source organism: Meconema thalassinum (assembly GCA_946902985.2). NCBI lineage: Eukaryota > Metazoa > Arthropoda > Insecta > Orthoptera > Tettigoniidae > Meconema > Meconema thalassinum. The sequence continues at coordinate 1,240,623,623 of OX336389.2, read as the reverse complement.
TATTAATGTTATTAACATTGTTAATATTATTATTATTATAATCATTAAACGGCCAAGGTGGCCGAGAGCGCAAACGCAGTTGCTCGTGCCTCGCTGATATTGGGAGAGCATGGGTTCGAATCCCACCTTGGCCGTCCTGAAAATGGTGTTCGTGGTGTCCCATTTTCACCACCTGGAAATTGCCGAGACGGTTCCTTTCAACAGGCCCACGGCCGAATTCTTTCCCATATCCCTTCCCTGACTCCTTAATTAGACCAAAGTTAGCAATCACCTGGGCGATTGGCCTGTCTCGATCCCCAGTTGTATCTGCTAGCAAAGTGTGTTCAGCTCCCAAACACAGTCCTTGCCACGGTAGAGGAATGATCCCTCGCAGAGTTGGTGGGAGAAGCCGAACTGGGAGGATAAGTGATTTAGAAAAAAAATAGCATTATCATTTTATTACCATTAACATTACAATTATCAATATGATTATTGCTACTAATATTATTATTATTATTATTATTATTATTATTATTATTATTATTAATAATTGTTATTATTATTATTATTGGCAACTGTAGCCCATCTAAAGCTTGATAAATTGCATATTAGTGATGCGTACTATATTATTGCACATTTTTGTCATATTTGATATTTATTTAATGGTTGACTGAAAAGTTGGTCTTTAAAGCCATATCATTGTAAATGACTAACTCCCACGCCGTGAAGTTTATAATATGTGTTAGTAACTGCTGGCTATATTAGAACCACCTTAACTCTATAAATCGTGTGGTGATGGTAACTACGTCGACTGTATAAAGTTCGTATCAAATTGAGTTATTCTTTTTCTAATGCTGAAGGCCGACTGTAAAGGTACTACCATCCGTTACATTTGGCAACACCGAAGTCTAAGAGAAATAGAAAACGTAAGGCAACAGGAGGCAATACTGGCAACGGATAGTTTTTCGTAGTGAATGGCTGTTAATAAATTAAGAGGGGAGGGAGTGAAGCAAGCTCGCAAGCAAGCAAACAAACAAATAGAAGCAAAAACCAACCGACAGACAGATGTATCTCAATTAAGTTCTTTTACGTAGGGTAGAAACTCCTATAGAATTTTGTTTATGGTAAACTAATTACTAATTGACTTAGCTTTTCTTGTTCCCACTGGACAATAGAGCTAAACTGTTGTCGCTTCCACTGTGTCCTTCGCTATGCCCACACTTCGACCTCTCTTCATGGCCTACCTGCATCGAAGGTTCTTTCTCAGCAGCTTTTGGAGGCTTTCCTTGGTCGGCAAATCCTACAAGTTCCTTAAAAATCCCAACCGAGTGCAGTTTCTTCTACGGATCCAGGAGGATTCCTCAATGTGTGACCACCCCATTGGTAATTAACTTACTAATGATTAGATAAACGGGAACAGAGATCCTAAGGCCAATACTGGAAATAATATGATTAAAACATAGGCAAGACTTGCAGGAAGTAAGCATCGTTTTATAACATCAATGTTATCACACCATACAATTCTGCTGCACCAAATAAGGATAAAAATTAGGATTGTGCTGAAGGCCTCATGCTTCAATTTCGATTCTCATCGCTGTCCCACCCGTAGACGTCATTACATGAAGCACCACCTCGACAAGTAATCAGACCACGTCTCTCCTCATCTGTGGTATCATCAACTCACGCTACTGCACGGAAATGTGGGTCCCAATGATCATGTCGTATTGAGAACCACACGTCAGTGATGTTATTAATCCATTTTATATGCTTGGGATGTCTTAATCATCAATCCCATGTACAGTAGTTGGGTGTCTGTTGAATTTGTCTGATAACGAATATTTCTGTTGTAGTTGTAGTATGAGTGTAACTGTAAATTTTAGGATCTAGACAGGCTTTCTCAACCTTTTTGAGACTGTCAGCACCACCTTCATGCCATATCAAGTACCCAAGCACCATGAAATCGAAAATAATGATAATAATAATAATAATAATAACAATAGGCCTAATAATTATAATAATAATAATAATACTTGTAGCTTACCCCATGGGTGTCCGCATAGAAGCAGCTACAAACTCTGGCGAACCGAACATATCCTTGGACACTCCTGACACTAAAAGCCATACGCTAAATAAGTAAATAATGCGACAGGCATATGCCTCTCTTTCTTCCACCTCTCTCTCCCTCTCAAGTGCTAGGGATTTGCGGCTCACCAGGTATACTGAATGTGCTTATATGACTCAAGCAGATAAAATACATTTACATATGGAAAATCGAGTCAAATCAGCATATTTCTTGTTACACTTAAAACAGGGTTATCCAATAATTTTTACTGTAGATTAAAAATATTCTTCCATAAAATAATAAATTTTCTGACAGTCAAAACTAGTGATGAAAACACAATATTCTGGTTCATGCAATTAAATTTGAACCGAAGAATGGATTTAAGGGGCGCTTGTGCTAGCGAGCACTATTTGGCTCGTATGACGAGAGCAGCAAATATTATTTAAAGAGCACCAGATTGAGAAAGCCTGGTCTACGATAAGGGACTTGAATTAATGTACCATACTGACATTTATCCAGGAAAAATGGGCGTAATAGGTCAGTCAGGGTGGGTATTGCCACCGCCGGTATTCAAACCTTCAATCTCTGGACTTCCAGCTCTCCCTGCACGTGTGGTGAACGATTTATCGCACACGATTACAATGATAGGTGTGTTTGAACGTGCCTCTACATCAATAAACACACTGATTAAGTAACAAGGCACATGCTTTTTAAGAAAGCTGATCAAAAGAAATAATATATGAATGCAGAAGGGTAATGGATTGCAATAAACAGAATGCAAAAGGAGTCTTAGAGAACTTCTCAACAAATTCAATTCATAAGCAATTTCTCCCTTTTTTTTTATTTTCATTGCATTAACGACCAACTGGGAAGAGAGTGCGAAGAAGTTTTCTGTAATTAAATGAGTGGTATTGCTTTGTAAAGGGGAGTTCTAACTTCTTACGGATGGATTTAGCACAATAAATTTGAAGGACGTAGTTTAACTCGAGTGATCCATTAGGATATAAATCATTTATATTGACTACAATCTTCTTATTTTAGAAGTGAATACTCCTCTCAACTGCCAAATTTTGCAGAGAAAGCACTTAATTATTAAATTCAAATAATGTATTCGTTTATACAAGGGAAAATCACAAATAAAACGGGGATGATGATGATTATGATGGTAACGACGATGATAATTGTTTTTAGTGCCTAACATATAAATTGTAATTTCTGTGTCATATCAACAAAGGACGTAGAGACCCGACCACAGCCGTTGTCAATGGCAAGAGATCTCTTCCGTAAGTAGACAACTTGAGCTATAGTATACGTGCAGTAGGGTAGTTAGTTCTTTCCAACTCCTTCTCATGCCACAGAATCCAGCAGGTTCCCTTCTAGGATTACGATGCTAGGAAACCCCGTGTACAAGATCATACCAAGACTTTTGACTTCTTATTAGAGCCATATATCAAACCCGGTACTTCAAGGGTGGCAGCCAACCACTTTATTCAGTACTCCTTGAGGCGGTTTCAGTAGTATCTATCTGCAACGAATTAAACAATGTAAATCAATACTCTTTACTTCTTTACACACTTACTGACGTCCAGGAAGCACCGAGAAGTAATCCTGCCGAGAATTCCCGCACGTATCTTTTCCCGTAATTTATTCCTTCAATAAACATTCGTCATTTATATGGGGAGAATTCTTACCCCTACCTCAGGTTTCTGATGTATCGAGTTCCTCTTGACTTTCGATTCTTCTGTAATCTAATGTCTTTCTCAATAATTCTTTCTTTAACCAATTATTTTTCTATACTCCAAGAGGGAGCAGGACCGTGGTTCGTTTTACTCGGTCTCTCCTTCCTACCCCTATCATTTGATTCATGGGATAACGCATGTACAGTATTAAGATAAATAATGTAACTATAATTGAACATTTGATTGAATGCAATGAGGAAGAAACAATCAATACTCTTTACTTCTCTACACACTTACTTAGGTCCAGGAAGCACCTAAAAGTTATTTTGCCGAGATGCGACGACACCCTCCAGTATTACCTTATTGTGAACATGAATTACTGCTGTTTATACAAAGCCGCTGCTCAATAGTCCTCACGAGGTTGACTGCAACCTAATGGAGCGGGGCCCAATTCTGCTGGATGGATTGGAATGAAAGCTTGTTATTACTTTGGTCTTGTTTGTTGTGGAACTAGCCGTGGTTAATCTTGTTTATTGTGGAACTACCAGTGGTTAATCTTCTTTGTTGTGGAACTAACTGTAGTTAATCTTGTTTATTGTGGAACTACCTGTGGTTAATCTTGTTTGTTGTGGAACTAACTGTGGTTAATCTTGTTTGTTGTGGAACTATCTGTGGTTATACTTGTTTGTTTTGGAACTAACTGTTGTTAATCTTGTTGTGGAACTAACTGTGGTTAATCTTGTTTGGTGTGGAACTAACTGTAGTTAAACTTGTTTGTTGTGGAACTAACTGTTGTTAATCTTGTTGTGGAACTAACTGTGGTTAATCTTGTTTGTTGTGAAACTAACTGTGGTTAATCTTGTTTGTTGTGGAACTGTCTGTGGTTATACTTGTTTGTTTTGGAACTAACTGTTGTTGATCTTGTTGTGGAACTAACTGTGGTTAATCTTGTTTGGTGTGGAACTAACTGTAGTTAAACTTGTTTGTTGTGGAACTAACTGTTGTTAATCTTGTTGTGGAACTAACTGTGGTTAATCTTGTTTGTTGTGAAACTAACTGTGGTTAATCTTCTTTGTTGTGGAACTAACTGTGGTAAATCTTGTTCTTTGTGGGACTACCTGTGGTTAATCTGGTTTGTTGTGGAACTAACTGTAGTTAAACTTGTTTGTTATGGAACTAACTGTGGTTAATATTGTTTGTTGCGGAACTAACTGTGGTTAATCTTGTTTGTTGTGGAACTAACTGTGGTTAATATTGTTTGTTGTGGAACTAACTGTGGTTAATCTTGTTTGTTGTGGAACTAACAGTAGTTAAACTTGTTTGTTCTGGAACTAACTGTGGTTAATTTTGTTTGTTGTGGAACTAACTGTGGTTAATCTTGTTGGTTGTGGAACTAACTGTGGTTAATTATGTTTGTTGTGGAACTAACTGTAAGTAATCTTGTTTGTTGTTGAACTAACTGTGGTTAATCTTGTTTGTTGTAGAACTAATTGTGGTTAAAAAAGGAAGCTTGTAGTTTAACGTGACCGTTAATCTTGAGATCATGAGCCACGGGACCTCCTTTTTCCGTGGAATCCGAACCACAGGACATGGCATTTCACTTCGAAAATCTCACATGCATTGACTGGGAATCGAACCCAGACCGCCTTGGTAAGAGGCATACAGCTAGACCGCTGAGCCACCACGCCCCCTAATTGTGGTTAATCTTGTTTGTTGTGGAAATAATAATCTTGTTCGTTGTGCAACTATGTCAGATTTCACAAAATCAACGTGAAATATTGATTTCATTTGCCAAAATAAGAAAGGGCTGAGGACTCCATGTGGAATGAGTATATAAAATGTTGCACCTGGAGTTTTGTCCATACTTGTTATTCACCTTGATCACTATAAACAGTTCATTTGTGTCGCCAAGCAACTAGGAAAGACAAATATAAAGCATCAACTAAGGGAAATAGGAACTGGATTGTGCCCTTTTTGCAGTAAAAATGTAACTCCGCATTTGGGTCTCAGAGGACCGCACGTTTCCAGGAACGACTGCCGCACTGCTTGGAGAAAAAGACAGAAGCGTGACCAGTGCGTCGACACCCTCAGCAATATTACCTTAGCTGTGACTATGAATTACTGCTCCTCATACCAAGCAGCTAATCAGTTATCGTCCTAGCAATAGGATAGCGTGCTGCCCCTACACTATCGGTTCTACCTTAGTGCTCTATCAAACAAAAATATTATTGTTCTAGTTTCATTTGACATCGCGAAAATTTATCCCCACGTACGTGGGTGTGTGCGGAATGTTGTCTGATAACCTGAGTTATTGTGATAGCTTTTTAGTGTGTGTACTTGTAATTCAGGTGTGGATTGGGAAGGAGGTGGCCGTGGCCTTAAATTAGGAACCATCCCGACATTTTTCTGAAGTAGGAGTGGGAAATCACGGAAAATCACTTCCTGGATGGCTGAGGTGGGAATCGAACCCACCTTCTCTCAGTTTTGCCTTACGAGACTGAGTGTACCCCATTCCAGACCTCAGACTAGAATTACATTTCTTGGCCGAGCCGGGAATTAAACTCGGGCCTCCAGGGCGACAGCCAAGAATGTTAGCCACTGCACCACAAAGTGGTCTCTAAGAAAAATGAAATGCACCGAAGAGAAGAATATGCGAAAGTTTTGAGCTCTATCCTACTTCATGTACAAAATCACTTACTTAGACAAATATCTTACTTCCTCTTAAAAAGTATCACTATAATTACATCTATTGACCTTATCATGAATAATATTTTCGTATAATTAGTGTGGTCAAATATTAACGTCATGCACAGTCCACAGAGTCAGCTAATACTCACGCGTATGATCCATATGGGTAAAAGAGCAATGATTGGAAACCTACAGTCTCGCATTACACAGACTTGAACATGTGAATTCACTGTTTTGTTGTTGTTGTCATACACTGCAAGTGTCTTGTACGGGTTTACCACTGTGACACGTGTCAACATTCTAACTGTTATACTTGCGCCTTTCAGTTTTTCAGGCACGCACCCCTAACGAAATAGAACAGCCCCAGCTCGTGGTGTTGGAGTAGGGGAAGGATGCAAATGAGCAAAACCTGAAGGTAGTTTGGAGCTTCGGGGTGGTGTAATTTTTTCAAGATAGGTAGAAACTGACTAGCTTAGCTCAGCGCGTAATGGCAAATACAGGTATAATGCATTCCTTATATCACACGCACACACGTGTTGGTAGGATTTTTAATAGGGAAAGTACACACATCAAAAAAAGTTTTGCATCACCTCGGTTCCCAGATCTCCGGCATATAGACGTTGACTGTGTATATTGTATCAAAGATACAGTCCCTTTGACTGTTCATAGATGTCACTAAAACTGCTCAAAGATGTAAACAACCATGCATGAGCAGGGCCTATTAGACGGAGGGGGTACGACAGCCGATCAGTTCCAGTCATTCCACCAGGACGAAGGTACGCTGCTCATGTTGTCTGTAGTTCTACCATGCCTAGAAGGTCAATACCGCAGTTCGATCGCGTCCGCATTGTTACTTTGTGTCAAGAAGGGCTCTCAACAAGGGAAGTTTCCAGGCGTCTCAGAGTGAACCAAAGCGATGTTGTTCGGACATGGAGGAGGTATAGAGATACAGGAACTGTCGATGACAGGCCTCGCTCAGGCCGCCCAAGGGCTACTACTGTAGTGGATGACCGCTACTTACGGATTGCCGCTCGGAGGAACCCTGACAGCAATGCCACCATGTTGAATAATGCGTTTCGTTCAGCCACAGGACGTCGTGTTTCAACTCAAACTGTGCGCAATAGGCTGCATGATGCGCAACTTCACTCCCGACGTCCATGGCGAGGTCCAGCTTTGCAACCCCGACACCATGCAGCGCGGTACAGATGGGCCCAACAACATGCTGAATGGACCCCACGGAATTGGCATCACGTTCTCTTCACCGATGAGTGTCGCGTATGCCTTCAACCAGACAATCGTCGGAGACGTGTTTGGAGGCACCCTGGTCAGGCTGAACGTCTTAGACACACTGTCCAGCGAGTGCAGCAAGGTGGTGGTTCCCTGATGTTTTGGGGTGGCATTATGTGGGGCCGACGTACGCCACTGGTGGTCATGGAAGGCTCCGAAACGGCTTTACGATACCTGAATGACATCCTCCGACCCATAGTGCAACCATATGGGCAGAATATTGGAGAGGCATTTGTCTTCATGGACGACAATTCTCGACCTCATCGTGCACATCTTGTGAATGCGTTCCTTCAAGATAACGACATCGCTCGACTACAGTGGCCAGCATGTTCGCCAGACATGAACCCTATCGAACATGCCTGGGATATGTTGAAAAGGGCTGTTTATGGACGTCTTGACCCACCAACCACTCTGAGAGATTTACGCCGAATTGTCGTTGAGGAGTGGGACAATTTGGACCAACAGTGTCTTGATGAACTTGTGGATAGTATGCCACGGCGAATACAGGCATGCATCAATGCAAGAGGACGTGCTACTGGGTATTAGAGGTAGTGGTGTGTACTGCAATCTGGACCACAAATGCTGAAAGTCTAGCTGTATGATGGTACAACATGCAATGTGTGGGTCTCATGAGCAATAAAACGAGCTGAAATGTTGTTTGTGTTGATCTCTATTCCCTTTGTATTTAACGGTTCCGGAACTCGTGGAACCGAGGTGATGCAAAACTTTTTTTGATGTGTGTATTTCAGGGGGAGAGGGAATCTGCAATGGAATTTTTGTTGAGAAATAGATTGGTCCTATTATGTTTTAGCCGATGGACTTTTAGCCTATTTTCATTTATGAAAATTAAGCTTATGGGATCACTTTTTGTCCGTGTGTATGTGTGCGTGTCTGTGTGTGCCAACACCGCCCCCCCCCTAATAAAATCTAAACGGCTGGAGCGATTTCAGTGAAACTCGGTAAGGTCATAGCACCATGTTGCCGACGCCGACCGTGCCCTTCAAATGTTATTAATTACATATCACTATCCCACATGGCGGCTGTGCGAAATATTTCACCAGCATTCTATATCTCAGGAACTATTACAGATATCACCCTGAAATATGATCGGTCATGATGGTCTGTACCCTTCTACTAAAAGTTCGCCTATGTATATTTCAAAACCCTGTTAACTACAAAACGAACATGGCGGCCAAGCGAAGTTGAAACATTTAAATAGACTTTTCTCGCGACATAACCATCCGAGTGCAGTGAAACATGGTACAGCAAGCGTTTACACACATTGTAATTCACTGACATCTAATTTATTTCAATTGTTTATATAACCTCAAGATGGCGGCTGTGTGAAAGTTTACAATTAAGTTTTCATTTCTTGCGTCCTAATCATGTGATCGAAATCAATGTTTGAATAATGAACCAACGCAATAATTTTCATGTAATAGTACATTACTCTATGGCCTACATATTTAAAAATCCAACATGACGACCATCCAAAATATTTAGACGGTTGTCAACATCTACGAATCTATTACAGAAATCAAACTGAAATTTGTGTGTTGATAGAGGCAATTAACATAAGTTGGATATATGAAAGAAGGTTATTTAGTTCAGCACGGAAAGACTTGTTAATTTTCTATTCCAATCGAATTGACTTGCCTAATTTGGAAATTTACGAAAAGGCAATACATTTCTTCTCTCAATTAACCTACTCCCCATCCTAATGAGTCCCGCTCTGAAGAGGCCTGTACCCTACTGTACCACCAAAACACTATCAGGTAGAGCTGTAAGATAAACGATCCGCAATATAGTCATGGAGGGATATATGACAAGTAATAAAACAAACGCACAAAGTCAGGTAGTTATTGTTGTCCACCAATAATCACATAGTATTGCCAGATTTTGAACTGAACACTTTCCTAATGTCGCAGTAGAGGGTACTGCTACCTTGCCACATCATGGTGCTCTCTGTCGATATTATTTTAATTATACTTTAAGGGATGCCGTTTGAGTGCCAATAATAAATAACACTTAATAGTCCTTTAAGAGTGTTTCTGGTAACTTGTCAATTAATGGTCCTTCGGAGAGTGAAAGAGGGAAAAGACAAAACTTCATGATGGTGGGTTAAGACTTCTTGAACAACTTTGAATGCATTCTACTAAATGCAAAATTTCTGTCGGTGTTGTATATTTAGAGTATATTTAGAATTAGAGAAAGAGGCTACAAATATTGGGTTATTAGTGAATGAGAGTAAAACTAAGAGCATGGTAATGTCCACATCTAACACAAGAAGAGCCCCACATGATATTAAAATAGGCGATAAGACATTTAAGGGTGTGACACAATTTAAGTATCTAGGAGTACTTATTAACAACCAGTGTGATATGACAAACTGTATTAAAGATCGATTACAGGCTGGAAACAGAGCATACTATGCAAACATCAAGATGCTCAGGAATCAACTTATATCGCGAACAACCAAAATGAAGATATATAAGACAATGATAAGACCAGTAGTGACCTATGGCTCTGAAGCTTGGACATTAACTATGGATGATGAGAATACTGTGAAGTGTTTTGAAAGGAAAATACTGCGAAGAATATATGGCCCTGTTAGAGAGGAAGATGGATGGAGAATACGATATAACCATGAACTAAACGAATTGATTGGAAAACAAGATATCGTAAAGTTTATAAAGGCACAGAGAATCCAATGCTTGGGACATATAGAGAGGATGCCGGAGAGCCGGATGCCCAAGAGAATGTTGAAAGGGAGGCTATTCTCCAGGAGGAGGAAAGGACGTCCTAAGAAGAGATGGCTGGATGGTGTGACTGCAGACCTCGTCGCAATGGGAGTGAGAGGATAGAGGAGCAAGGCGATGGATAGACCAACATGGAGAGCAGTTGTCCAAGAGGCCAAAACCCACCCCGGGTTGTAGGGCCATGGAGTAAGTAAGTAAGTAAGTTGGCAGGATCTGGTTGCCTGAGCCTTCAGAGTTACAATGGAAATGAATGGAGCTTTCTTAACCACGCCAGCCAATCCTGTTACATAGAAAGTCATGAGGAATGAAGGCTCTGTGTAACAGCGCTACTACCCATCTGAAAAACATATTTTATTAAGAGTTCCAGATATATTGACTATGGCTGAATGCACTGCGTGGAATTTACAAATGCTTCTAATTAAATACAATTATTAATACCTTTATTAAAGAGATTATAGTTATCGGATCTTTCAAGAGAGGCTTCGTCTGAGAGCCATTAACCACCAGCCGCGCCTGAACTATAATATCACAATCAACGTGAAAACATTAGTACATGATCCAATATTGTCTTAGTAAATTCTACCGTTGAGATGTGAGTCGAGAAAATAGATGAAATCATTATTGCCAATGTCATTTAGTGGCGTAAACTGCAATGAACGTTTAAATCGATCTCACGATAAGCTTCGAATACCTTAATTTTGAAACGGTAGTGTCTGTTAAGGATACAAACAGGTGCCACAGGCGAAAGTCATACGCCATGGTTCTTGGTAGTTAAGGTGGCTAAATCACACATTGCTGCCATTGCGGAGCTAAGCTGTCAGGAACAAGTTCAGTTACCAAAATGATACACTTTGTTTTTCACTTTACGCTCTTAACAGGAAATGTGGCTACTTATCAATCGGGATTTCATAATACTATGCACCGGCAAAATATACATTAATGGAGCGCGGAGAATCCCCATTGAGTATTTCAAGTGCACATCATGTACCAGATATTTACAGTACTCTCCAGTGCATTTGAAATGCGCGCTGTCTTACCCAATGGGGATTCTTTTAATTAGTTTTTAATTAAATATTTTAATTTGGTATAACGTATGTTAAGTAGCAAGTTCCACTACGACATGATGGTCCTCAGGTAGAAAGCAGAGCACCGTGCAAGTACAGCGCAATGAGTGCTCGAAATGTTGACCACCTTGGTTTGTACAGGTTTCAACACATTGTAAAGATATTCTTGCTCGTTGTAACAGTCATGTGTGGTGTAACATGTGAGCATGCCTCAGTGATCAGTTGTCGAAGCTGATCAGGAACTTCAAGCTCCTGTGTATACACTGCATGCTTTAAGTGACCCCACAGGAGGAAATCAAGGGGCGTAAGATTGGGTGATCTGGGGGGCTAAGGAACGGATCCACTCCACCCTGTTCATTTATTGAGAAATGAATCATGGAGATGGTTCCGGAAGACTACTGGTCCATGTAGTGGGGGTCCATTATGTTGAGACCACACTCGTAATTGGTCAAGCAGTGACCGTTCTCCAACAACTGTAGGAGTACATTTTGGAGAAAAAGAAGATAGCTTGCCTCGTCAGACGTCCGTTGAAGAAATATGGTACGGTTGGGCCTAGGTACACGCCCAAGATCATAGCAGATATTTACAGCACTCTCTACTGCACTTAAATGCGTCCTGTCTTACCGCATGGAGATTTTCCGCCCTCCAATAATGTATATACCTAGGTAGTTTCAGTTCTCAGTATTGTGACATCCTTATTAATCTAAAAATAGGATTTTTGAAAATAATGCTGCATCATTGGTCACATTGCGCAACGTTCATTATTTATTTATTTATTTATCGTATGGCTTTTAATGCCGGGAGTGTCCGAGTACATGTTCGGCTCGCCTGAGTCTGTAGCTGCTTCCAGCGGATACCTTAAAGGGTGAGCTACAAGTTCCGTTCAATTTCAAGTAGTTCCAACTTTCGCCACCAGATATCAATGATACCTAGTGGTGAACGTTGGAACTTTGATAGAGCGTTCTGACGAAATCTAACCTAACAAATTTTGCTTTACACAAGTTTAGTATGTGAAAGGATTTTTTACATGCCATAAATCTATGACATGGGACCGCCGGCTTTACTTCCCCTCCGAAGGAAGGCATACTGAAGGATTTTTAACGCTCTTAAAAAATCCGACGACTTCGGCCGGGTTTGAACCCGCTATCTTGGGCATAGCATTTCAGCATGCTACCGACTACGCCGACAAAATGTTACTCGAGCATCGAAATCACGTCAGTGGAGCTGCTGGTGTAGCTGTCGATGATACAAGTAAAATCTGTTGTTATTTAATATTCGCATAACAGACTACTACTCTATCTAATGATGGTCTGTTGTGCAAGTGTTCATACACTTATATAAGAATTATTAAGAACCGCGTCCCAAACAGTCTCTTCATATGGGTGGTGCGTTAAAGGAGCACCTATAACAGGATGCACCCTTTCAAGCGTCCCAATTGGCTGCAATCGTCGTTCAATGGTTCGGGACGTATTGGAAGTCGGTGCTCCTGTGTCAAGAAACCGCTCTGAATACAGGCGTTGTGACAGATAAGTGTTCTGCCTTGCTTCTCGAAGCATTAATAACATACCAACGCACTTGTCTATGGAATACATTGTGGGTGACTGAATAAGTGCTGTGATGTGACCTGATGTGTGTATAACACTGTGCACCGTTACAATGGGGTACGATCCGCCATTCAAGATATAACGTGTTAGGTTGCATTCCAAACACTACCCATACTAGGATAGTGCAGGTGACCGGCACTCTACTGATTCAGCCACAAAGGCAACATATAGAGTAACAACGCCCCTTCCACACAGAGTGTTAAAAATTGTGCCAGAATTTTCAGTAATGGTACACTGCGTTCTTTTAATTTTCCACCATTAATGTGGCATAACCCATTAATTTGATCGAGTTATGGGTACATGTGTCATTTCAAGGATCAATAAATCGCAGTATTGGGCGGAACATTATGCATGGTTGTTCTCCCTTTGCTAGCTGCATGGCTCTATTTACTTCGCTAACACTCAGCAATATCGACCTCGAGGAGAAATGTAATATTGCTAAGTTTCCATAAAACAAAATAATGAGGAGCTGGTGCATCACCCGGTATTTCTTCATACAAAATTCGTTAGATATTCTTGTGATTGACGCTAGAGTTTCATCTTATAAAATAATCTTCGCTAGCTAATTTTCGTTGTAATTCTGCTATAGGATCTGAGATTCTGACGTTTGTATAATACATCCACCCTCTATCTTGAATGAGAGAAGTCGTTGGTCTTGCACCGTTAGCAGAGAAATTCTCCTAAGTTACTCTACCTACGTGCTGTTTGGGCATTGTAGCTACAGTAGATGGTTGGCTATCGTAAAAAAGTTTTCAAGATGGCGTTTAGTGGCATATTCAGAATGACAGTTTAATACAAATACTAGTCTATATGACACTCGTCTTTTACTTAGTATGGAATAAATTTTGCTAGGCTTCGTCACTGTAGCTCTAATATATGGTAGGTTATCGATTTTCAAGAACCATATTTTCCAGTTGGTAGCTGCACGCTATATTCGTTGTAATTGTCTTATGTCTGTGATTATGCTCCTAGTTTACCGAGTTTACCGAGTTTTATGCTAAAATTGCGCAACTGCATCCTGAGTAATTGCTTCTTATGTTTTTATTACGCCCACCCGCCATCTTGAATTTGTTCAGTGGTTGACCTTGAGCCCGTTACAGATAAAATCCCTTGTAGTAACGTACCTTCTTACGAAGGTTTGTTTTTGTAGCAACAACAGATCGTGAGTTATCTATGTTAATGTGTTACATTTTCATGACGGTGGTTGAACACCATATTTTGCATTTCTGCTGATGAGATCTCTTATATGATATTCCTGTTAAATGCACAATTACATCCTGAGTAATTGCTTTGTTCTTTTGCATTGAGCTTAAAAAGGCTGTAACGTGTTTTTCGCGGGTATTTTACGCCACTGACATACGTCAGTAGGAAGCCATTCAATGTTTATTTACGTGGCAACTTGTTAAGCCAAGATATGTTTCATGTAACTTATTATTAAGGTATTTTTGGAGCGTTTTTTTTATAAGATTATAAATATACAGATAGGTTTTCGATGTTATAGAAAACACTATCAAGCGAATTATTACGAACAACATTATCGCGGAAAATTATATGATTACGGAATTTAACGGATTTTGTCAGTTAGGGTTTATTGAGAGAGAGATGAGTCATTGGGAATTCAGCTACAGGTATATTCTTGTCGGGAAGCGTGACGAAAGCCGTGGGGCACTTCCAGCTGGCTGTATCAAGAAAAGGCGAAATGGCCTGGACCGGAAATCGACATCGTCGCGCTGAGTATATTGACCCTTATGTCGGAAGTATCTCGTGGTGTCTCAGCCAATCATAGGAGACCGGGCGACTTGGAGACGGCACCGGAGAGGGGATGCGAGGAGTGCATATATTGTTTGCGCGACGAGAAGGGAGGACGATTATCATTGTAAAACTTGACCGATGTGGTTGCTCGTTTGGTTGGTTCCGGTGTGATCGGACCATGACTTTACATTTCTACAACAATCTCCACAACTGACGAAGAAGATGGCGACGTCCAGAAGGCTGTTGGAAGCTTCCTTAAAGAACATCAAGTACGAGGAAAATGCTACGGCAATTTCCAATGGTAAGCGTGAATGACTCAGAACTACATAATATCTCGCTTCATTGCTTCATATTCAGAATTTCAGTAACTTCTTAGCTTGGGAATAATAGTGAAATCAGTAATTCATCCGACTCCGTTTTCACGTAATTCTCTAGTGGTAAATTCAAATCGTTACGCTCCAATTAAAATTTATTATTATTATTATTATTTTTAAAATTGCCACTACTTGTTTTTATATAATATATTCATTTCTTTTACTATGCAATCTTTGCTTTCAGTAGGTAGCATTAGTTATAGACCAAATTCCTTCTCCTGATACAATTGTTAGTTGGGTGAATGATCAAATCATACCACGATCTGAGTGTGAAGGTACTTAAAGGTGTTTTGCCTGAGCTAGGTGTTGTTAAATATAAATTTAGATTTCAACATAGCGTTGAGGTCTTGGCGCCCATAATGCAACGTATCTTAGTCAGTGTAAACATTACATTTATCACCTCAAACGTGGGACTTGTTGTGGTTTTTCCACACTCTCTCCGGTGAAACAGTTACACTTGTACGCTCAACGTGGAGCAAAAGAAACCATTACACTTGTCGCTACCAACGTGAGGCCGAAAACCTAATAACATTTGTGGAAGGAGAAGGGTATATATTTCTGTGCCTGTATTTTGGGGGTTTTTCATTTATCGGTGTGTATCAGCATGGGTAGTGTTGAGGAAGAGATGAAGTTGCGTAGTGGTCACTAGTTGGATAGTGAAGATACGAGCAGTATGGCTAGTCTTGAAAATGAAAGCAGTACAGGGATGTCGGAGGTAAATCCCGATACTGAGGGGGGTAATCAAAACAGTCAAGCAGGGTTAGAGAGTATGCTTCTTCAGTTTATGCAACAAAATAAAATTAGCACAGATGCTTTAAATGCTAAACTTGAACAAAACAGTAGGGAAAGTAGAGAGAGTACTGAAACTTTAAATGCTAAACTCGAACAAAATAATGCTAAACTTGAACAAAATAGTAGGGAAAATAAAGAGAGTACTGAAACTTTAAATGCTAAACTAGAACAGAATAATGCTAAATTGGATCAAAACAGTAGGGAAATTACTGATAAATTTGAGCTGATTAGAGATGAGATCAGAGGGGTGATGGAAGAGAAGGCTAAAGAGATTATTGCAGATGTAGACAGAAAATTAGGAAAAGTACAGGAGGAGTTGGAAATTAGAATCAGTACACAGGCTGAAAATTTAAAAGAACTAGTGCAACTTGAAACACGGCAGGTCAAAAAGCAATTGGGGGGAGAAATTGATAAGATTCAGGTAGCAACAAAAGAGGTTAAAGAACAGCTGGGGGGAAGAATTGATAAAGTTCATGCAGAAATAATCACTGAAGTTAATGATCTAAGGGAGAGGAATAAGGAAAGCATTAATGAGATTAATGAGAAACAAGCTAAGTTAAGTGGTAAAGTTGAAGCATCGGAAGGGAGCATTAGGTTAACTGTAACTAATATTGAAAGAAAAGCTGAGGAGAAAATTGCTGAATTAGAACAGAAGTTGAAAGCTAGAATTAGGCAGGAAAATAGTCAGAGTAGGCCAGTTTATGTGAATAGCACACACAGGGAAATAGAACTAGGCAAATTCAGTAATCGGCAGGGTTGTCCAATGGAGTTCATGAATGAAATATAAAATAATTTCAGGGAGAGGTTGGAAGATGGTAGTATTGAGTGGTGCCAGGTAGTTGAGATTTTAGAGCAAGCGTTTGTAGGGGAGACAAGAAACTGGTTTGCTGTCTACAGAAACAATTTCGAGAACATTTCAGATTTTAAAGTTAAATTTTGTGAGAAATTTTGGAATGAGGTAATTCAGTCTCAGCATCGTGAGGGAATTGTGTGTGGGAAATATAACCAGAGAGGAAACTACACTATGACCGAGTACTTTTAGGACATGTATTGACGTGTAAATATCTGGATGGTTTGAGGGAGGAAAGAGATGTAGTCAGGCTATTACTAAGACATTTTCCATATAGAATCAAAGAAGCTGCCTGTATCCAAAATGTTAAATCTATTTCACAAGTGGAAAATTTATTAAGTACATTCGATGCTCTGGGAAGAGGTGGTTACGAGGAGAATTTCGCTAGGAACCAGGGTAACCATAATAACAGGCCTATTGAGAATAGGAATCAGGAAGTTCAAGGGAACAGTGGCGAAGGGGCCAACGTCCAAAATAGGGGGAACCAGAATAATAATAATAATAATCAGCAAAATCAATACAGAGGAAATGGGTATAGTACGCAGTACCAAGGTAGAAATAATGATTTCAGGGGAAATCAAGGCCGAAATAATGATTTTAGGGGTAACCAAGGAAGGTATAATAACAATAATAATTATAACCAGAACAGGGGTCAAGGAGGGAATCAGCCCAATGGTAATAACGGACAGAGAAATACCGTTAACACAACCCAGAACAACCAGACCAGTGCAGTAGTGAGTAGTACTACCCCAAGCGGTAGCGGTACTTTAAACACGAACCAGGCTGCGATGTAAGGTCAGAATCTCAGTCTGTAACATGCCCTGTCCATACAGTTATACAGGAACCCTATGAACTAAATGTAAGAAGTGAATTATTACGTGAACTAAATGATGACGGTATTATTCAGAAGGTGGCTAGTAAGAGCCCCATAGTTAAATTTAACGTGTCCGAGGCGTACATAGATGTTTTAATTGATAGTGGTTGTATAGAGAGTTGCATAAGTAGTGCATGTTGTGATAAAATGAAAGGAACTGGAGTAAATTTTGAGGACATGCCAATTAAAAGCACTTTTGTTATCACAGCTGTTGGGAAGATGTCTAAAGTAATTTTTAAGCAAGTTTTAGAAGACCTTAAAAATAATAATCATGCTGAAAAGCAGATTTGTTTTGTTATTCCAAATTTAGTATTCAGTGTTATCTTGGGCTCAGAGTTGCTAAGTAGAGTGTCTGGTAACTTATGTTATGATGTAGGGAGTTTGAAATTTAAATGGGGGTGATTCTGAAGTAGAAGTAGCGTTCAATGACCATATTCAGAGAAGTAGTGTTGTAGGTGTGATTTGCACTTTAAATGAGATATCGCCAGCCGTAGAGCGGGATTCTCCATGTTTTGTGGGCAGTGTGATGACGAACGGTAGTCTAGAGGACTCGTTACTTGATGCTGCATTTCAGGGAAATATCGAGGTGGAACAGTGTGTTCGGCTCTATGATGTGTTATTGTGTAATAGGAGAGTTTTTGAGGATCGCATTGGTATGGCCAATTGCTATACACATTCATTGAACGTTATTGATAGGTCAGTATTCACAGGATATAGATATCCTGTACCTTTCGCTTATCAGAGTGCAGTTGAGGCACAAATTAACCAGATGCTTGAAGATGGGATTATTGAGCACTCTAACAGTCCATATGTTAATTCTTCGATCACCGTGCCCAAGGCCGACGGCACAGTCCGTATTTGTTTAGACGCTCGTTTGGTTAACAGTAGAATTAATTCAGATCAGCTGAAATCCATGTCAATAGAGGAATTAATGCAAACATTTGAGGGGAAGATGTATTTCACTTGTGTAAATTTGAGTTCCAGTTTTTGGCAAGTGCCACTTATGTACGAAGATAGACCATTTACAGCTTTTAGTCATAAATATAACCTTTATCAATTTTGTAGAACACCTTATGGGTTAAAGAGTAGTTCAGCAGCTTTAGTTAGGGCTTCAAACATCGCATTAGGGGATGACACAGGAGAATTTGTAACCATTTACATTGATGATATGGTAACTAGGTCACGCAGTTTTGAGGAGCATCTACGTCATTTAGATATAGTTTTCAGAAGTTAGATCAGGCAGGGTTCACTTTGAAACTGTCTAAGTCGTCATTCTGTCAGTCAGAAGAGACATTTTTAGATCATAGAGAGTCGAGTAGAGGTGTAACACCAGAAGAAAGTAGGGTTAATAAGATACTTAACGCAGAGGTGCCACAGAATGTTAAACAGTTAAAAACATACATGGGAATTTGCAACTTTTTCAGGAGGTTCGTTCTTAAATACTCAGGGTTGGTAGAACCATTCAGGGAATTGCTTAAAAGTGGGACTCGGTGGAGATGGGAGTCCAAGCATGATCAGGCTTTTAGAGCGCTGAAGGAAGGTTTTGAGAAAGCTGTAGTGCTGAAATATCCTTTGAATGATAAGGAATATGTGGTTATGACAGATGCTTCGCACATAGGCATTGCTGGAGTATTGTATCAGAAAGATGATGAGGGTAATCTGTGCATTGTATCTTTAGCCTCGCGAGGACTAACAGCAGCAGAGAAAAGATACACGATTACTGAGTTAGAGCTTTTAGGTATTGTTTTCAGTTTGGGGAAATTTAGAATGTATTTAGTAGGGGGGAAATTTGAGATCAATACAGATCACCATGCATTACTGTATATGAGGACTTGTAAACTCAGTTCTAACAGAGTTAGTAGGTGGATTCTTGCTCTGCAGGAATACGAATTCACAGTAAAATATATTAAAGGTAAAGATAACATTCTTGCAGACATGCTATCAAGGGACACTAATTTATGTAGGGATTATCCTGTTGTTAAAGCAGAGGACGGTATTTTATTATGTGCATGTGTGGACAGTAGCAACAGGGCATCGTTACAGACACTGAGAAATATGATAGTGGAGCAACGTGATGACGTTAAGTTAAGGGAGCCACTGGCTAGGTTGGAAATAAGTGAAGAAGAGTATGTGAAAGTAGGGCGGTTCACGTACAAGATGCAGGATTGGCTTCTTGCACGGAAATGTAGGAATAATCGGTGGGCAATATGTGTTCCTGCCACTTTGCGGGAGGAGCTAATTTGGTTCATTCATAGGGAATTAGGACACTTTGGTGCTGCCAAGGTCTTCTATGAAATTGGTCGTGACTTTATTTGGAGTAAAATGGGAAGGGATGTTAGGAGGATTTTAGCTAAGTGTGACACCTGTCAAAGGAGCAAGTATCCAGTTAAATATTTAGTGGGGGAGAGATCTGCAGTTCTCACCAGTAGTCCCGGCGAACTACTGTGTGTGGATTTATTTGGCCCGATCGTTAAAGGACAGTACGGCTACGAGTACATTTTTATAGTTATTGACGCTTTTAGTATGTCAAGCTATATCCGCTAAGGAAAGCCACGGGACTAGCGTGTAGCCGTCTGATCATTAATAAGTATGTACCTGAGTTTGGCCTTCCTCTCAGGATACTATCTGACAGTGGACCACAGTTTACTGCAAAGAAATGGAGAACCAGTGTGCAGGAAGCTGGTATTTCACACGTTCATTCCTCTGTAAGGTACCCTCAGGGTAATTCTGCAGAGCGTCCATTAAGGGAAGTAGCTCGTCTTTTTCGGACTCTGGTGCATGACAAGCATTCGGCCTGGGTTGGACATCTTCCCAAAGTCGAGACTTGGCTGAATTCTGTCCAGCATGAGAGCACGAAATTGACGCCATACGAAGTTCACTTCGGAAAGAGACCACAAAATGAACTAGCGAGGGTGTTGGGTTTAAATGAGGGAAAACAACCGGGGATGGATTATATTGTCCAGTTGGCGAAACAGAATTTATCTAATTCAGCACAAAAGAGAATTCGCCAACAAAAAGAAACTAAATTTGACCTATTCGTGCCGGGAGACAGAGTCTTACTTAGAGTGCCGAGACAGTCAAATAAGCTAGAGAAAGTCATGTCCAAGTTCTTTTATCTCTACGAAGGCCCATTTATATTTTCCAAACGTATTGGCAAAACAGCTTATGTGCTGGAGGATGGTAAGGGAAACAGACTATACGGAACGTATAATATACAGATTCTACGAAAGTATGTGTCATAAAGTGAGTGTGTTTAGCTGGCGAGCCAGCCTATCAAATGAGTAAGTGTGGTATTTGGTGCGGGAGAGATCTGGTCTTCCAGGCAGGCGTATAAGAAGTCACAAAGGGGGGGGGGGGTAGTATATACGTAATTGAGAGTTTTTAGGGTACAGGGAAATATGACGGGATTGTCGGATGCTCTTGAGCACTAAAATGTCTCGGTACACCAAGGCCAGAATTTGGTAGCGCTGGTGAATTCCCATTTGTCTCCTAGAGATGGGTGAGTGCTTGTACAGGGTATTTTTGCTTAAGGCGTCCACGAGACAAAAGATGGGCCACCAGAAGGCGAGACAGTCCTTCATGAAACTCATACATAACAGCACACGTGATTTCTGTTTACGGCCTTGCCATGTAAGAGCTGTAGGTGTGAAATTTAAGGTAATTAGTACAAAGGTATTATTTGAGTGAGGAGAACTGGTCTGGGTTGCGAACTAGTATTAAGTAGAATATGGTCCACGGGAACTTAGTAAGATAGGGCGATTACGGCACAGAAATATTTGGTGTTATATGTAATGCGCACTTACTGTTTTTTTTTCAGAAATCAATATTAATTTTATCTAATACACAGAGATATTACGTATTATGGTCAGGATGCGCAGCCACAACAGTGTGATCGTGTGCTCGGGTGATCAGTGTGATTAAGTTTCACCAGAAGAAAGCGACCTCCTGTGATATTAGGAAGTTCTGTGGTGATATATATATATATATATATATATCAGAACACCTTTGATGCGTGTGATGTGACATCATATATACACAGTATTCACTCATTATTTATGTATATCTTTCCCAACATAGAGATATTTGAGAGGCGGAAATATCCGTGGAACATTAATCAAAATGAAAAACATTGGACTGGTTGCATAGGGCAATCCAATATAACACCAGACTTTGACGCAAAGTGGGTAAAGAAAATTATGAGTGTATATATACATATATATGTAATTTAGGGTGATTTAATTTGTGTAATATGTACTTTGGATGGGGATTTTATTAACGTGTCTGGGATAATCGCATGATGTACTGTCGTCACGGTAAATCGTCCGATGATCCGAGGCGAATATGTAACGTGTTTTTCGAGGGTATTTTACGCCACTGACATAAGTCAGTAGGAAGCCATTCAATGTTTATTTACGCGGAAACTTGTTAAGCCAAGATATGTTTCATGTAACTTATTATTAAGGTATTTTTGGAGCGTTTTTTTATAAGATTTTAAGTATACAGATAGGTTTTCGATGTTATAGAAAACACTATCAAGCGAATTATTACGAACAACATTATCGCGGAAAATTATATGATTACGGAATTTAACGGATTTTGTCAGTTAGAGTTTATTGTGAGAGAGATGAGTCATTGGGAATTCAGCTACAGGTATATTCTTGTCGGGAAGCGTGACGAAAGCCGTGGGGCACTTCCAGCTGGCTGTATCAAGAAAAGGCGAAATGGCCTGGACCGGAAATCGACATCGTCGCGCTGAGTATATTGACCCTTATGTCGGGAGTATCGCGTGGTGTCTCAGCCAATCATAGGAGACCGGACGACTTGGAGACGGCACCGGAGAGGGGATGCGAGGAGTGCATATATTGTTTGCGCGCCGAGAAGGGAGGACGATTATCATTGTAAAACTTGACCGATGTGGTTGCTCGTTTGGTTGGTTCCGGTGTGATCGGACCATGACTTTACATTTCTACAACAATCTCCACAACTGACGAAGAAGAAGGCGACGTCCAGAAGGCCGTTGGAAGCTTCCTTAGAGAACATCAAGTACGAGGGAAATGCTACGGCAATTTCCAATGGTAAGCGTGAATGACTCAGAACTACATAATCTCTCGCTTCATTGTTTCATATTCAGAATTTCAGTAACTTCTTAGCTTGGGAATAATAGTAAAATCAGTAATTCATCCGACTCCGTTTTCACGTAATTCTCTAGTGGTAAATTCAAATCGTTACGCTCCAATTTAAATTTATTATTATTATTATTTTTAAAATTGCCACTACTTGTTTTTTATATAATAAATTCATTTCTTATACTATGCAATCTTTGCTTTCAGTAGGTAGCATTAGTTATAGACCAAATTCCTTCTCCTGATACAATTGTTAGTTGGGTTAATGATCAAATCATACCACGATCTGAGTGTGAAGGTTCTTAAAGGTGTTCTGCCTGAGCTAGGTGTTGTTAAATATAAATTTAGATTTCAACATAGCGTTGAGGTCTTGGCGCCCATAATACAACGTATCTTAGTCAGAGTAAACATTACATTTATCACCTCAAACGTGGGACTTGTTGTGGTTTTTCCACACTCTCTCCAGTGAAACAGTAACACTTGTACGCTCAACGTGGAGCAAAAGAAACCATGCATGGCACTTATACGGTTCTACTCAATTGCTACTTGTATGCCTCTCACCAAGGCGGTCCGGGTTCGATTCCCGGTCAATGCATGTGAGATTTTCGAAGTGAAATGCCATGTCCTGTGGTTCGGATTCCACGTAAAAAGGAGGTCCCGTGGCTCATGATCTCAAGATTAACGGTCACGTTAAACTACAAGCTTCCTTCCTTCCTTCCTTCCTTCAATTGCTACTTTTCGTTGTTGTAGTTCTAAAATGTGGAGAGTTATTTATTTTAGTATTCTATAATTTCAAGATAGCGACTGCGCATTATATTCAATCTGTTAAAATCGTAACTTGTGCAGCGTAAGTTCCCTACATAAATCTCCATGAAAATCAACTAGAATAAGAATTCCTTCATTGTAGCATTATGTACGGATTGTTTTGTTTGAACGTTTGAAATGGCCACCATCTTGAAATAATACCGCTGTAGACATTGCAGTTTTTACCCCTAACTTCTCCCATAGGATAGTTGGCTTTTGAAAAATTCTGTGGTTTTCCTATGATTAATTTAGTTGGTACCATAATTGATTTAGGCATTTAAGACCCATGTGGCCGCCATTCTTTCGTTAATATAGCGGCGATGTAAATTGCTGGATTCAGGTACCTTCTACTTGAGCTAGCTCTGTACCAAATTTTATTGAACTCTATTTTGTAATTTGGGAATTGATAGAGGGGACAGGCACACGCAACGACAGACGGATACTTCAATGTAATTTCTCAAGGGTGTATTTACTGAAAGAACTTTTACCTTTTTTGAATTTCTGATTGTTTGTTTTCCGTATAACATTGTTTATTATTATTATTATTAGTTTTATTTAATTTCGTTTTATTATATTTAGGCGTTTTTCATATTAATCCTCGGACACTCGCGCTAGTAATAGATACAGCGTTACTCGCGCGGGCTACATATGTAGCCCAAACAGTTATTCGATCTGATGGACTCGCACAGGTAATGTTTTGTGTTCAGTTTTAAAAGTATAATAAATAGTAGTATATAGACGTATTCTAAGTTAATCTCAGGTTTTTAGGTTGGCTTTTATTTTCATATGGAGAGAAAATACAAATCTAAGAAGAACATTCAATTTTATCGTACATCTTCGGTACAACTGCAACAGAAATCAAACGAATCGAACTAGGCTACAACTGTTAAGTTATTTTTATGTAAACCTAAATACTTACATTAGTGCATATTTGGATTGGAATTAAACAAAAATAGTACCAAGTTAGGTAATTTCCTTAGAAAATTACCACTTATTCAGAACAATTTCAGTATTTTCATTTTTTCTCCTCAAATTTTTGAATTTTATTTTTGCCCTTTTGGCTAGAATCTATAGCCCAGGAAATCCATTAGCATGCTCTCATAAATTTCTCACCCAAGCATTCAGTGCAAATGGACACAATGATCCGAGAAGATTGTTATTACAGTTTGCGCATCTGTTCCTTGTTGATTTATCCCTTCCTCGTCCACTCAAGATGCAACGGCCCACTTTATTTCCACTACACTCAACCTATCACTACTTTCATCTAAACACTGACTGATTTCAAAGTCATCTACATGGCCACCTCCTGTGAGGCAACGTTTCCTTTGCACGCTCAATTCTGAAACAGCGATGCTTGCGCAGGCTACTATTGTAGCCCAGACGACTTCTAATGCATCTGGTGTCAGTTTGGTGCAATTTGTTCAGTCGGAAACACACAAGTCTCTTAAATAGAGCATCAACAGTCAGCTACAGAGATTCTCAATATTCCTAGCAAAGAAAATACTCTGCGCTACAACAAAATAAATCACTGGCCTACATATGTAGCCCGCGCGAGTATGCGAGGGTTAAGGCCTCTAACTCTAAATTTTAAATTTTTATCTGTGTGGAGAGGGGCAGATGACCCCTCGCTGTTCTGCTGATTAGAACAACAATTACTAACTAACGGATATTTCGCTCGTGAAGGTTTCATATGACTATTTTAATTCATGCAAACTTGAAAAGTAGGCTGAGAATAGTACAAATGGACCAAATAAATGGTCACTTTTTGCAGATTCCAGAACTGTTAATAAAAACTTGTATAAAAAGCAGCAAACATCTCTGAAATTACTACCACAAAGAGAGCATTGAACGTAGTATAATATCATCGAATTTGCTACATTAAGAACTCATTGCCCGAAAAATAGCATTAATAAAGAGTAAACGATGACGATGTGAATGAGGCACCAGGGACCATCAAAGCACTTGATGAGCATGGGAGTTGCGGATGACAGGAGGGGAACAGCTCTTTCAAAGCCCAACATAATACCAGGAGAACTAACATAGATTTTTATACTTCAGACCACAGACATCGTACGATTTAATGTTAGAAAACTATTATTTTGACTGATGAGAGTACGTTGCATCAATTCAAGGCTTGTGAACGCATGATGACATGGTCGAGAAGAATTCTCACTTGATACGATGAACGTGTTTGGTAGCATTTAATCATTGAGGAGTTTATCAAATAATTTGAGGTTACATGGGTGCAAATACTGCACGTTATTTGTGTGCCCAATGCGTCACATGATGTACCGGAACATTCTAACGTTTTATCTTCCATAAACCGTTAAAAATATTGGGTCTACTAGACTGTATACATAATGCGCAAAGCGTCACCAGGCATGTAGCCCTAAACATTCGGTTGTGGCTGTAGGCCAGAAAAGTCATGACAGCGTACAAGACCAAGCACACCTATGGAAGGGTAAATATGTCACTCACCTTGCGATTCACATCTAGTATGAATAGAAAATGAATGGTACTGATTTGCGTTCCTCTGTAACTACCGTACCGAGGCTTTAGAGACGCAAGGATGCCGGAATTTTGCCATGAAGGGGATCTTTTATGTGCCGGTAAACATATTTACATGTCTCACCTACATTTACTACCCTACCAGCGAATTGTTACCGGTTGCGGAAATCGGAAAGAATGCGCTCCACGCGGCCATACGCCTGCGATAGACGTGCATTTGTCTTCAGAGAAACCTCATCATGTGTCATTTGTGTGCATGATTCATGCTGGGTCGTGGTTGTGCGGTGTGTTCTCATTGTATGACTGTACATGCGTTCCCCTCTTGCCCCGGAACGACTCGCTGCAGCCATAACGAGGCGAGATGACGTAATGTATAGGCCTACACTACAGTTGCGCTCCACAGCTAGCGGTAACAATTCCCTGGTAGGGAAGTAAGCATCCTAAAATGCCAACGGACTGCACCGGGATTCGATCCCATAACATTGGACACAGCAGGTAACAACGTTACCGTTGCGCCAGCCAGCCTACTATTAACAACATACAGTAGTTCATCCCCAGAGAATACGTGTGCCGTTGAAAGATAACTCTGTACAATCCGAGGCCTCACCATTGAGGCAGACCATTATTGCTTCCCTGCTGTAGCATAACACTCCACCCCGGAGCCACAGCCCGTAATGCAGCAACAACAACAAAGCATAGGTCTAATAACACATTGGATATAACATACTGTGCTGTTGTTGCTTATATTAGGGGCTGCGACATCGTGGTCACATATGCCGTGTATTTGGGTGTGTGAAGAATTTGTGAGATAACCTGTGTTATTGTGATGGCTGTATTAGTGTGTTTATTTTGTAAATTGGGGATAAGATTGAGAAGGAGCCGGCCGTGACCGTACGTTAGGAACCATCCCACTGTGGGTAACCACGGAAAACCACTTCCAGGATGGCTGAGGTGGGAATCGAACCCAGTTTTGTCTCGCGAGGCTGAATGTACCTCGTTCCAGCCCTAACACAAGAATTAACATTTCTTGGCAGAGCCAAGAATCGAACCCAGGCCACTGGGGGGACGGCCAAGTACGCTAGCCGCTACACCACGAGGTATTTGAGATATTTTAGAAAATATTGTATTTATTTCTGTTTAAGGCTTTGTTCACATCAGAAAGCAATTTACTTTCACATGCTTGTTGTTGAATAAGCGGACATTTTCCATAATAAAAAGACTCTTGACATGTTAAGAAAATTATCTGCATAATACTTATCTTGCTTTATAATACTTTGCCTTGTTTCAAATTACTCGCGAACGGCAAGTGCAAACCAAGGGCAAAGCAAGGTCAAGCGCGCGGGATGCCGTCACGCTCACCAGAGCGCGCGGAGACGTGCCCCTTCTATCCAGTCTAAAAACACTTATAGTGGCCGATGTATTGAAGAGAGAGATATGCTCTCCCGGACTTTTTTTTGTAGAACTTTTCATGCTGACGAATTCTTACGCTCATGGTATATTGATATGTTTAACGGTTTGCCCAGCGTAAGCTTAAGAAGTGCACGGACGCCAAGTTCGTTTTCGACTTTTTCACTGAAATCGTTACTGCTTGGCTTCCTTCGATCATACAGAAATTTTTTTCTACAGAATCTTTCCTCGAGATATCCTTTATAGAATGGTGAAAACCGCATCACAATCCATCCAGTGGTTTTCGAGATTTCCCGTGACATCCAAGAATCGGGGATTTTGGTCTAATACTAACGAAGTAGAGATTACCGACAGTAGTGGCTACGCTGGCTAAAGCTCAGCGTTAGGTCATGGGGCCAAGCTCTCTGCTGACTCGGTAGACGCGTGGGTTCGAGCCCCACCGTCGGCCGTCCTTGAAATGGTTTTCCGTGGTTTCCCATTTTCAACACCAGGCAAATGCTGGGACGGTACCTTCTGACAGGCTTCCTTCCACATCCTTGCCCAGTTTCATTCACCATAATTCATTTCATCTCTCATTAACTCCTCTCATGAGGTTGGCGTCAGGAAGGGCATCCGGCCGTAAAAACCATCGCCACAAAGACTTCCATCGCATCTCATCCCCGACCCCGTTGGAAAAACGGGAATAATAAGGGGTAGACATACATACTAACGAAGTAGAGATTGTCGGGGAACACATGCACCAAGCGGTACTATGACGTCACACACCTCAGTGCATCTGGGTACATTTCGTCCCGTCACCGTAACGTAACGCCAGACCCCAGCGTAACGACGAAGTCTACAAGATCATTTAAAATGTTAATATAAACGTACTCGTATATTGTCAATTCCTAATAGCTTCGGTGGCTGAACTGCTATGCCCAAAATCACGGGTTCAAACTCGACCGAAGTTGTCGGATTTTTAAGAGCGTTAAAAATCTTCAGTATGCCTTCCTACGGAGGGGAAGTAAAGCTGGCGGGCCCATATCATAGATTTATGGCATAAAAAAGGACCTACTGCTACAATTGGTAGTGTGTAGCTAAATTTGTAAGTTATTAGGTTAGAAACGCTTTATAAAGTTGCAACGTTTGCTGCTAGGTGTCAGTGACAGTGGCATCTCAGCTAGCCAAAACCGGGTGAGTTAGCCGTGGTGGTTACGGCATGACTGATGGCAGTCGCTCACATCCGGGAGGCGAGGAGGTTCGAATCCCCCCGCCGGCAACCTTGAAGATGGTCTTCTGTGGTTTCCCATCTTCCTTCCAGGCAAATGCCGGGGTTGGTCCCTAACTATAGGCCACAGCCGCTACCTTCCAACTCCTCGTCCTTACATTCCAACTTCCCTCCTTCCCTCCCCAACGGTACTTGTAGCTCACCCATTGGGTGTCCGTCTCGAAGCAGCTACAAAACTGGCGAGCCGAACATATCCTCGGACACTCCCGGCACTAAAAGCCATACGCAAAAAAAAAGCTAGCCAAAGTTGGAACTACTTGAAATTTAACTTGACTAGCAGACCCGTGCGAGAAATCTCGCATGTTCATAAACCACACTTTCCCCAATAGGTTTATAATGAGAGATTTAAGGAGAAATGTTGTTATGTTTTTATTTCAACCAAATGATTATAGAACACTATTTACATTTCAGTTAGAATTCCAAGTTCTACGTTTCCTAACTTAAGAAGGTAATCATTGAAAATTGGATCATCATAACACATACCAGTTATTCGATATTTATGAAATCATACGATTTGAGTACTCATTCCTTTGATTTACTGTTTCTGAAATCCATGCAAAATGATAAAGGAAAGATCTCAGAATGTTAAAATGACGTGAAACAGGCGTCACAGCGGCCAAAATGTGAAGTGGATAGCAATTATGGAGCGTATCTTCCTGCAGCAACAGTATCTGCAAATCGCACACTTCCTTCAGTTTTTTAAAAGTCAATTTTTTAGAAATTATAGATATTTATGAAATTAGAGTGCAATACGTCACTGGTAATGTATATTCCCTTTCATTTGAATGCTCATTTGTCACGATCAGTCGCTTGTGAGCGCCGCAGAAGGGATCTATACTACTGAATTAATATATATGATGATGATGGGGAGCCTACGGGTGTTCAATTAAAATACCCCGCTATGGCCATATGCTGCAATTGAAATATAAAATTGTCAATTTATTTACAACCCTCTATGGCCGTTAACCTAGATGTAAACCCCTTAATACAACAACAACAACAACAATCCGCTACCATAGAATTTGATAATTGCAGCTGAACACAAACCTTTTACAGCCACTGTATATGTGACGATAGCGTTGCGACACTGGTAAACCATAAAGCAATGAAATGACAGCTATTGTTAGTCTATTCACCTTCCTAGAACAATAGCGCAATTAACGATCTGATAATGTGACGATTCCGAACTGGATCGAACTACTCTATCCTCATATTTCATAAGGGTTACCCATAACCATGATATGACATTAATGTTCATTACTGAAGCACAAAGCCTTGCTAATGATTCAAGCGAAAATACGTTCTCGCAATAATTGAGACTTAAGTACCTACCCGGATTTAATGATAATGACATATGCGTGATTAATTAGATAAACACTCCTTAGAAGATTGAAATTCTAGGAACATTGTCTGACCTCCTTGATCAGTGGAATGCTTTCAAGAAGCACATCAATTTTGTCAGGTTTCTGTGTATTGGTATACAATGCAAAATGCACCACAGAAGTATTCAAGGTTATCTGCTTCGTTTTCCTAGTAATTGAACTCTACATCCTGCGATTCCAACAAAATAGGCCAACTATGCACAGTCAGCAATTTGTCAAACTGTCACAAACACATTCACATAGGTACTATTGTTCTCACAAAGCAATCAAATGGCAGCTATTGTTGTTTCTCTTTCCAGAACAATATCGCAATTAACGGTCTCGTAATGTGACGCCGCGTGGCCGATTCCAAAGTGGATCTAA
Source organism: Meconema thalassinum (assembly GCA_946902985.2). NCBI lineage: Eukaryota > Metazoa > Arthropoda > Insecta > Orthoptera > Tettigoniidae > Meconema > Meconema thalassinum. Next base: position 1,240,593,005 of record OX336389.2, on the reverse strand, counting down.
GGACACGTATTCATGCACTGACCTTAAACAAATAATTAAGGAAAATACATCTAATTCAGCTTCTGAGGAGTCATAACCATGGTAAGCTAATCGGGCGATAAATTAGACACCCCCATGGAGACATTGCTGCACTGTATTGTGCACGTTTCTGCAGGTTAATCATTCCTAATTGAAACCATTCTTTTATAAATGGACAACCCCTGGAGACATCGTTGTAATGCCTTGAACAAGTTGCTGCAGGTATGTCATACCTAATTGAAACAATGCCTTTATTAATGGACAACCCCTGGATACATCGTTGTTATACCTTGTACAAATTTCTGCAGGTATATCATACCTAATTGAAACAATGCTATTATTATTGGACAACCCCTGGAGACATCGTTGTAATGCCTTGTACAAGTAGCTGCAGGTATATCATACCTAATTGAAACAATGCTTTAATTATTGGACAACCCCTGGATACATCGTTGTAATGCCTTGTATAAGTTGCTGCAGGTATATCATGCCTCTTATTATTATTAGCTCCCGTACGGCAGGGATACTGATTTCTGAGTTTCTCTCGTAGTTTCAAACTGTCCCACATTTGCTAGGGCTTAATACGGGTGATTTATTGGAGAGGCAGGACGTAACAGGGTGTTTGTCCAACCAGAAGTCCTGAAAGCACGGCCATTGCCATTTTCGAAAGTGGCAGTATCCACTGTATGATGAAAAAGTCAACACTTGGTCACCTAGCTCATGCACATGGTGACCTGAATAAGTTGGCGTACGGTATATCATGACCCCCGAGACATCATAGAACAATCTCCGGCCTGAAATACACCCTCCACGCAAACACTGTGCATTAAACGCCTCATTCAGCCAACTGTGCACTGGACGGCTTGCAACATTAGAAAACAAGCAAAATCGTGACTCATCAAATCACACTTCACATGGCCAGTCAACTTTTGCCCACTTTAGGAGTTGTTTGACCCAATGAATATATCATTGCTGAACTCGCAATATCGTGTATCTGATAATGCTCCATTATTTTCTGTTGATTTCCTTATCATTGGCCACGTCTCCCAGCCGTATGTGGATGTGTTGTACAACAGAACAATTCACGCTAGGTTCATTTTCCTGTGTATGAATCTAAAGGAAAATGAACTTTAATATAATGTACTTTAGGAGTGTTTTTCTAGAGCACAGTCAGTTTAAAGATTAAGTTTCTTTATACCAGTACACAGGAAAATGAACCTAACGGCTGGGAGACGTGACCAATCACAAGGAAAAACATGGAGAAGAAGAGCATTGTCAGATACGCGGTATTGCAGGTTCAGCGACGAGATGAAAATTATAATCCACAGCCTGCTTCCAGTCGACCGACCGGGTCAGGGGATGGAATGAATGAAGCACCCATCTAGCGGCGAGGATATGAACTGTGCCGGCTGCCGAAGCCTGTCGCACTCCCCTGGGGCAATGATTAAATGAATGACAGATGAAATGAAATGACAGTCGAGAGTGTTGCTAGAATGTAAGTTTTGACAGGGAAAACCGGAGTACCCGGAGAAAAACCTGTCTGCCTCCACTTTGTCCAGCACAAATCTCACATGGAGTGACCGGGATTTGAACCATGGACCCAGCGGTGAGAGGCCGGCGTGCTGCCTTCTTAGCCATGGCGGCTTTCAGCGACGAGATACAGTTTATTGTTATTAATAATAATCATCATCATCATCATACTGTTATGGGTTTTACGTCCCTTTTAACTACTGCGGATTTTAGAAACGCTGGGGTGCCAGAATCTTGCCCCGATGGGGTTATGTAACGTGTTTGTAAATTTACTGGCACGGCTCCCTCACTTTTAAGGACACTCAAATGCCAACTGACTGCTCCGGGATTCGATCCCGCTATCTTGGGCTCAGCATGCGAGAACGTTACCACTGAGCCACGCAGCCAGTCGAAATGCAGTTTAAAGACACTCACACACACAATAATTCAGTGGTGAAATATCACATGACCGCCCTTCACCAGTGCAACACCATCTACAGCGCTCCAGCACGACAAGTGTGATCTTTCAAGAGAATAAGTAATTGCTTGCCCGGTGAACTTATAAAGATATTCCATGGGCTGTCAAGGCAAAACGCTTATTACAGTATTTAAATGATCATTCAAACATTACACACGCTGCCGGAATTTCGCCCCGAGGGGGATCTTCAACGTGCTTGTAAATTTACTGGCACGGTTCCCTCAAATTTAAGGGCCTTCAAAATCCAACTGACTGCGCCGGGAATCACAAAAATACTTAACCTTACTCATACATTTTCTGCTTTAGATTAACGGCTTTTTTACAATGGGATGCAGTACGTTAGGCCATGTTCCACAACTGCAAGGTTATGTCCTGATTTAGAGACCAGAGGTTCGAATCATGGATTTGACAGCGGCCGTCCTTAATGCGGGTTTGCCCAGAAATTTACATACTAGGTGTAATAGTTGAGAAGATCCAGAACCATTGTCATACACCATTATGAGTTAAAACACACAACCTGCTCTACACACATAAGATGTAAGTTGTTCGATGCAACAGATAGCGTTAATATCGCCCAGCATAGTTTTAAGTACAGAGTCAGATAGCGCCAACAGCCAACGAGTAGACATGATAGTATTAGATGCATCACTCCACAGAGGGGATTTAAGTGAAGTAGACGTTGGTACAGGAACTCCAGATATCTGCTAAGTCTACAGAACCACAATGCCAACTCAGTTACTTTAAAGTGTTTGTTTAAGGGATGAACGTAACTAATTAACTATAAAAGCTCATTACATAAACAAGAAATTCGAATAGTAACGGTTACTATCAAATCTGTCTAGAACGCAATAATTTCCAAAGCTCGCTGCGGTAGAAAGTAACTTTTTTAAAGGATTTTCATATTCTTAACACGTAGTTCCATGAGGACATAAACAGTCTCTTTTCATATATCCTACTTTCGTTAATTGCCTCTATAAACATACAAAATTTCAGTCTGATTGCTGTAATAGATTCGCAGATATTGAGAACCGTCTAAATATTTCGGATGGTGGCCATGTTGGATTTTTTCTGTAGGCCATAGAGTTATGCACTATTAGATGATGATTATTGCGTAGGTTTATTATTCAAACTTCAATCCCATGTTTGGGACACAAAAAATAAAAACGAGATTTTAAAATTTGCACAACCGCCATCTTGAGGTTATGAAAACAATTGAAATTAATTAGATGTCAGTGGATTAAAATTTTCATAGGCATTTACCGTACCAAGTTTCACTGCTCTCTGATGGTTGAATCGCGAGAAGCGTCCATTTAAATATTTAAATTATGCGTCTCTGCCATGTTGGATTTTTGCTCACCAGGTTATTTAAAGACCCATAGGTGAATGTAAAAAGCCTTGATCAACATGCAAAATTTCAGCTTGATTGCTGTCATAGATTAGTAGATATTGAGAACCGTCTAAACATTTTGGATGGTCACCATGTTGGAATTTTAGGTATATAGGCCATAGAGTTATGTAATATTAGATGACGATTGTCACGTAGGTTTATTATTGAAACGATGACTTCGATCGCATGATTAGGACACAAGATATAAGTTTAAAAACATAATTTAAAAATTTCGCACAATCGCTATCTTGAGGTTAAGTAAACAATTGAACAAAATTAGATATCAGTGCATTATAATGTGTATAAACATTTGCTCTACCATGTTTCACTGCGCTCGGAAGGTTAAATGGCGAGAGAAGTCTATTTAAATCTTTCAAATTCGCTTTGCCGCCACGCTCGTTTTGTACTTGATATTTTTATGGTCATAGGCCTATAGGTGTACTTCTAGTAGTGCCCTTTATCACCGTCAAAATTTCAGGGTGATATCAGTAATAGTTTAGGAGATATAGAATGCCGGTGAAATATTTCACACAGCCGCCATGTTGGACGGAGACGTAATAAAATTTTAAGGGCACGGTCGGAGTTGGACAAAATTGTACTCTGACCTTACAGAGTTTCATTGAAAACGCTCGAGACGTTTAGTTTTTACTAGGTGAGGACACACACCTACGTACACATACATACACACACACACACGGACAAGAGGTGATCTCATAAGCCTTCTTTTTTTGTAAATGAAAATAGGCTAAAAAGTACTAACAAAAACGCAACGCTATAAAAGTGAAATAGACTAACGGAAAATAAATAATTGGTATAATAAATCCGACTCGCTACAAAGTTTAATTAAAACCTTCTGTAGCTCAATCATTGTAAATGCTGTTGCTCATATCCACTGAACCTAAACTAAACCTAAGTAAGCAGGATCTGATGATGTCCGCTTCACGAACGAAATTAGACATTCAATTAAGCCCCCGTTTGTATGAGAAGTGTTTTATTAAGTGTATAAATAATTGATGTATTTTATATCAGGCGCTAGGAAATTAATTGTAGCCCCCCACCCAAGTTAATTGGGTAAACTCGTGTTGGCCGACTTCCACTAATAATACTCACATTTCGCACACTTTGTCTCGTGACAACTGATGGGGAACCTACTCCAATCCTAGGCCTTAATATTTACTATTACATTCTACATTGGTCTACACATTAACACACGAGCAATATATTAATATAAACAAATGTGCCAAGGCCCTACTCGAAGTAGAAACAACCATAATCTACCATTTTAAGTAATTTCACTAAAGTATTACGAACAGTGTAAACGAAGTTAAATACCTTCTGTAGTTGGAGTAATGAAGCAGAGACATGTAGCACAGAAGGATGTTCATATGTGAGTGGCCATTGTCACTGGATTTATTATCTACGTTCACATGCGAGGAATGGTGCATGGGTATTTTTGACCCGACGCTCAAATATTACTTTATATTTTCGTTTTCGTCAGCCTTGATTTCCTGTCACTTACAGTACCTTCCTAGCCTTGAACATCACCCTGCAGAAGGAACATGTCCATTGCTTTTTGAACACTCAAGTTATTTCTATATTATTTACGGTTGGGTCAGATTTACCCATGGCGCCAGTCCTCCCGTGACAATTATCAGCTTACGTTAGTCGGGACAATCTGTAAAAAATAAGGAGGAAAATCTACCCATTTTGGTGCAGTACAATCACATAGCTCACGTTCTTGTTGATCCATGTTTAGGGTCTAGGGACACCTTGGTTATCAGCTCATTTATTCAAAAAAAAATAACATGGCTGCTTTTTGCCATTATCAAGGCCAATGATACTGTTACGAAAATTATTGTCATTTTCCTGCATGTTAAATTTGAAAACTATAAATAAACCTCATTTTATATTGGTAGTAGTTCATGGGAAGATGCCAGGTGTAAAATTACTTCATTAAAATCCGTACGAATATGACAAAACGGGAGTGACACACTATGGGTCAGAATGACCCAGTGCAAGTCCTCGTGTTTTATATTTTTACGCCAGGGTTAAGTGTCCCCATCTAGAAGAAAATCTAAACTCGTCCTCGCGTTTTTTTTTTTTTTTTTAGCGTATGGCTTTTAGTGCCGGGAGTGTCCGAGGACATGTTCGGCTCGCCAGTTTTGTAGCTGCTTCGAGACGGACACCCAATGGGTGAGCTACAAGTACCGTTGGAGAGGAAAGTTTGGATGTAAGGATGAGGAATTGGAAGGTAGCGGCTGTGGCCTATAGTTAGGGACCAACCCCGGCATTTTCCTGGAAGGAAGATGGGAAACCACAGAAGACCATCATCAAGGTTGCCGGCGGGGGGATTCGAACCTCCTCGCCTCCCGGATGTGAGCGACTGCCAGCAGTCATGCCGTAACGACCACGGCTAACTCACCTCTGTTGTTATTAATACTACTCTCTGTGGGGAGGGATATGCTATAGAACAGGTGTTCTTAACCTGGTGCTCGCGAGCGCAAGCTCCCTTGAGATCCAATCTTCGATCCAAATTCAGTTGCATGAACCCGAATAATAATGTAGGTCTATTCATTACAAGTTTTGACAGTAAGAAAATTTATCAATTTGTGAAATAGTAAAAGTAATTCGACATCTCTGTTTTATGAGTAACACGAAACATGCTGATTTGATGATGATGATAATTGTTGTTTTAAGGGGCCGCTCATGTTGGTTATTGGCCCATTTGACTCGACTGTCCACACGTAAATGTATCTCATCTGCATGAGCACAGACAGCAGTGGCTTCGCTGGCTAAAGCTCAGCGTTAGGTCATGGGGCCAAGCTCTCTACTGACTCGGTAGACGCATGGGTTCGAGCCCCACCGTCGGCCGTCCTTGAATTGGTTTTCCGTGGTTTCCCCATTTTCAACACCAGGCAAATGCTGGGACGGTACCTTCCGATAGGCCACGGCTGCTTCCTTCCACATCCTTGCCAAATTTCATTCATCTGCATCCATCCCCTCTCTCATCCCGACGCGCAGGTCGCCCACGGGCGTCGACGAGAAGGACCTGCACCCGGCCTCTCAGGAGGCCACACGACAAAAAAAACTGCATGAGTCCTGAAAACAGTTGCAGCATACCTGGTGAGCGGTGAATGCCTAGTTATTTCAGCATTTCTGAGGGAGAGAGGCAAAGGAAAGAGAGGAGCATGTTTGTTGCATCATTATTATTATTATGTATTCGATTTAATGATGCTCGGGTACTTGGTAAGGCAGGAGCGTAGTGCTCAAAAGCTTGCTTTAGAACCGGAATGCTATTGATCTTCAAACTGGTGACGAGTGAGAGAGAGAGGGAGATAATAAATACCTTTTCCTAATGTTATAGTCTAATGCTAAAAAACACATACACACACTTATTCCACAATAATTGAAAATAGTTTATTTTTTCTACCTTAAATTTGTTCATACCAAAGTGAATAGAAATAGGCTTGATTAAACAAATGCATGAATGTGCAAATGATTTATGTTTGTGTTCAATGCTGCCAGCAGCAGCGAGATACGAGCACTGGCGATAAGTAATTACTTCACACAATGGGCTAGTCACGGCCTTTTATCTAAATGTCAAGCGAATAATGAACAACGGCTGCACGTATAATCGATGTCAATTACGTCACATTATTGATAGTAATTTAAGATAAGAGATAAATGAGATAGCGACACACACATCCACGAGGATTGTGTACAATTCCTCGTAAGGCATAGCCTATAACCTCCAAGAATATTTTAGTGGGATTAATCTCTGGCAGAAATGGTAAAACAGATTATTCTGGTCAAGTATTATTATTATTATTATAATTATTATTGATGTGTAACATCTTTCTGCTCGGTCGCTGGATAGTTTTGTGGGAGTGATTTTGAAAATTGGGGACGGAAGTGAATCGGGCGGAAGTGGATCGAACGGAAGTGGATCGGACGGAAGTGAAGACGCATTGCCAGAAATATGGGACGGAAGTGAATCGGGCGGAAGTGGATCGAACGGAAGTGAATCGGACGGAAGTGAAGACGCACTGCCAGCTGGATGTACAATGGAAAATGTGTGTATTGGAAACTAGGCAGTGTGTGCTCTGTAGCGCGAGAATGTTATGGCAATACAGTAGGCAGTGCATTTAGCAGGCACTGGTTTGACGAGCACAGTGGCAAATGTTTCACCGACTTTCATTTGTCATTGAGCAGTTTATGAAGCTTCACGTTCAAGGTTAAATATCACATGGGGTAGGACAAAGACGACAAATGACATTTAAGTAAGCGGCATTATTGTCAAGCTGTGGGTGAGTAGTCAAATATTCAATGCATAACAGAATGTTGTTATATGAGTGGAATAAAAGCTGTATTTTCATCATATGTGAGACTAGGTCATTTCATGATTGTAGGAAGCCATGTTTTGATTGTTTACGACGAACTGTATGAGAGCCTTGAAAATAATGAATGTTATAGTTACTGAGAAATGCGCTCACAGTATTTGAGAGTAATGTCGACGTTGTGTGTCACTTTGTTATTATGAATTATTAATGTAAAAGGAAGGAAAGAAGGAAGCTTGTAGTTTTGCGTGTCCGTTAATCACACGATCATGATCCACGGTACCTCCCTTTTACGTGGAATGCATTTCAATTCGAAAATCTCACATGTATTGACCGGGAATCAAACCCCGTCTACCTTGGTGAGAGACTAACAGCTTGACCGCTGCGCCACAAATGTGACAGTAGCATATCTCCAATTCAATCTATACATTCATCATAGTACCAGTATGAAAATGGAGTGTAAATTAAAATTTTAAGAATGTCCAAGCTGTGTAATATACGAGTAGGATAACATGTCAGATGTTTCACAACATACGCGACTACTGTAAGGCTCGTATCTTTATTATTATTATTATTATTATTATTATTATTATTATTGAAGGAAGGAAAAGCAAGCAAGCTTGTAGTTTAACGTGACCGTTAATCGCGAGATCATGAGCCACGGGACCTCCTTTTTACGTGGAATCCGAACCACAGGACATGGCATTTCACTTCGAAAATCTCACATGCATTGACCGGGAATCGAACCCGGACCGCCTTGGTGAGAGGCATACAGCTAGACCGCTGAGCCACCACGCCCCCCCCATATTATTATTATTATTATTATTATTATTATTACTGCTACAGGCAGTTTACCCTCAGCTGCCACTGGGCACGAGGCACACACATACGGTCTGTCACAGCAAAGTATTCCTCAGTCCAAACCTAGCCTTCCGAGCTAGGAACGTTACAGTTACAGAATGCCCTGTTGAGGAGAAATCATCCCTTTCCAGTGCACCTGCTAAATCTAAACTCCTTTAATGAGGGTATCCACAATCTAACTGAAGACCTACAGGAAAGAAACACCAATCCTAATCGTAAACCACGGGGACGGTTATTCGAGGATTGTTTCTTTCTTTGAACATCCGGTAGGGCATGAAATGAAAACGAAAGCAATAGCAATGTGGTTTTATTTACTAAATTTAAGCACCAAGAACCAAGATTATCTTAGGAAATGAGCTAGTGAATTTTAATTCTGAGTTAGTGACTTTGAGGAAAAATTGTTGGCAACAATGCATCAGAATAATGCAAAGAATTTGCCAGTCACTGGCAGTCTAAGATAAAAGCAGTTGAGAAGCTTGAAAAGCTATGTCTATTGTAGGAAGTTCCCCGGGAAACACAACACGCTGTAGAGAGAAAACTTGCTCGCGGCAAGCGAGAGGCCGCCTTCCCACAAAGCTTCGCCGTCTGCACCAATAATACTCGATGAAAAACACGTTCTACAAACAAACTCTTAATATAATCCTTCATTACCTTACATTATAAAATATTCCGGAAATGTCGACACTCGTCCGTCATGGACACTTACTCTCCTGTATCAAATTGTGGGAAATAAACTCGATTTCCGATTGAATATAACCACTAGGAGGGTTTTGCTCTAAAGTTGATCCAAAGTGAAGGAATTTCTCTGCGCCAACTTCCCCTTAAGGACACCATGTAGAGTTCGCCTTGAAACTGACCACACTATTTGAATAAATTTTGAGGCTATCTTACTACTATACCATTAATTTCAAAGCATTGAAACTTTGCACATGCAGTTAGTGATATCTCCTCAACACAGGGAAAGAATTTTGGAAAGATCCAAATGCCCAGTTTATGTAAAATACATTTTAAATTTTACCTGAAAAATAATTTTTGAGAATGTTTTAATCTCTTTAGGTACACTTTTCTCAGAAAGTAGCAGCCAGAGAGCAACTAAACTGCCCACATATGTTGTATAGGCTTTGATTTACACAGTAGGTGAAAGATTTTATTCATTAGATTATTATTTGGCCAATTAAAAAAATATTATATTTGATGTACCAAATTTTGGTAAATGTTTTGTAATATTAATTTTTATAGGGCTTGATATCTGTTAATATCCAGTTATATTTCACCTATTGTGTTTATAATGACCCCATGCATACCCATAAAAAATTTCATGACAATAAGTTCAGTAGTTTCAGAGAAAAGTGTACCTGAATGTCAAAAAATATAAGTTACGGTAAAAGACAAAAAAACAAAGACATGCGTTTTTGACACATACCAGCCTTTTAGAATTTTCCAGCTCCATACTTCTCTTCATTCTTGGTTTCCTCATCTTCTTTCTTCTTCTTTTCAGCTCTCTTCTTTATCCTGGCTTCTTTGGTCATCTCCTGGACACTCTTTTCAGCTTCCTTCAGTCGCAGCATATCACTCTTGCGAAGCGCACATGCAATGTCATTGCCTGGTACAATGCCAAGTTTTTCATGCCATAAACAAACCTCAAATTAACCTCGTATTTCTTCTCAACTAATTTTGATGTCATAGTTGATTTATTGCTGCCACATGAATTACATTCTATTTCCAATCTTGTGGCTAAGCCCCTTCTACTTTTTTCATCTTCCTTTAGTTCAAAACAGTCTACACCATCACAGTGTTTACATTTAGCAAATGAGTGTAGCAAAGCAGAAAGTACACCTATATTTAGAATTACATAACTGTCACAACTACTTGCATTACTCACAGTGGAACAGGCATTACTCTCGGCTTCCAAATAATGGTTTCCTTTTTGAGGCACATCTTGCTCTTCCAATGTCATGTTTTGAGTCGGTTGAATGCAATCCAAAATCGACCTTCACACCTTTGGCAACACGGCGATAATATTTACCTTTACCAAACTTCCTAATTCGACCCATAATAACACACGGGAACACAAAACTGTAAATAAATGTTATAAAAACAACGACGACTGATCTACACGAGGTTACCACTGAAAATTCAAAACATCAACAAGTTTCCGCGGAAACCGATGCTTAGATGTTTCCATGGAGATTATATAAGCAAGGCAGCTACTAGAACTACTCAGATGTTTCCATGGAGATTATATAAGCTACCAGAACTACCAACAGACAAAACAAGACTTCCTATTAGCATGCCGAAAAACAACATTTGGTGACAGTCCACGCCAGGTGGGCGTGGTCAGTTGAGCACCATAATTAAATGCCCGGAAAAGGCATTTAGAGGGCCGGAAGGTGCAAAAATCATATGCCAGCTTATAGAATAGACCTTCCCTCATACATTTATCACAGAAAAAAAAAATCCGATTTTTTCATCCCTCAACTCTACAAGGTGTCCTTAAGATAACCCCAAAAGTAAAAGTTACACGGACTGGCTTCGTGGCGCAGCGGTAACTTTCACATCCTTTGTGCGCCGGCTGTGGAGTCGAATCCTGGCATTTGAGGGCGCCTAAATGCCTGAGAGCCCTATCAGTAGATTTATTGGCATGTTAATGATCCGCTTTAAGACGAAATTCTGTCACCCCCGACGACTCTAAAGCCGTAATACTTAAAAAGGACATAAAACTCATAAAATTGTTATACAAGATATCAAACACTGGGCACCTACGTGTTGACCGACTGAAGAGTTACAACTGATAGATGTGAGATCTTCACAGGTGTGATAAGTGTAGCATTGCTGGAGGTGTTACGGATGATTTGGGTGAGTGCAGAAGAAGGCTCTCAACCGTGCATTAAGTAACGTGAACCTCGATAGCGAATATGTACAGACACCATGTCTTTCCGATACTGCCTCGCTCTTAAACATGAAAATACATATCAACACATGAATTATTCTGAAATTCCATTGTGGAGCATGAGGAGACAATTATTTCTAAGAAACTGTAATATTCCAATTTGCCTTTGTTCTTCAATTCCATCATAGTAACCCTGCGCAGGCTAATGCAGCAGTCGGTATTTTATGTGCTGAAAACTTGACGGTGGGATCAGCATGCTAACATGTTGTGTTAGGCATTTCTACTAAAGTGAATCAACTTTTATTGCGTGATTTGGCGTTGACTGTACTTCACACAAAACTGTTATGTGTGACTGGTGTGACACAGTGTACAGAATCAATACAACAATATTTTTGTGAAATGTTTCCGGATATGGGTAAACAACTCTCTGTGTGCTTAGCGAATTGCCACGTATGTTGTAAAACAGTGGAACGAGAACTCTTCATTCCTGTACAAGGCTTTCTAAAATTGAATAGGCTGCCTCATTAATGTTCTCCTTAATCAGAATTTGATACGGTCTTTGCGTATCTCGTAGGACAAAGGAAACACTTTGGCTTCAGGTGACATTCAATAATTTCGTTAATCAATTTATTTTCAAAAAATGCGGTACACAGTCTTAGTAAGGAAATACTTGAATATTTCCATAAAATGTGTGATATTTTGAGGAATACAAAGTTCTTAATGTGAGTCATTCAATTGTGAAACTTTTCATGTTATATAGGCTAAATATCAATTATTTATGTCGGAAATTAAAATAACTGAGCAGCTGCGGAGGCCAAGAGCAATAACGCGCTACCTCGTGTCTCGCAGGTACCGGGAAAGAGTGGGTTCAAACCCCCCTCAACCATCCTGCAAATGGTTTCCGTGGTTTTCCATTTTCACCCCCCCCCCCTCTCCCCCAACGGTTCCTTTCAACAGGTCCACGGCCGATCATCTTCCGACTCCCTTCCCCGACCTTTCTTTCATTAGACCCAAGTTAGCAGCCGCTTGGGCGATCAGCCTGTCACCATCCCCAGTTGAATCAGTTATATCTTCTGAAACCGTGTGTCCAGCTTCAATTCACTGTCCTTGTGGCGGTAGGGGAATGACCCCTCGCAGAGTCGGTGGGTGATGCCGAGCTTCGGGGATAAGACAAGATTAGATAAGATAAAATACGTCCGTAGATCCTTGATGGGCAAGGGCCTCCTACCGGAGTGGTAGGGGGTGGCTCAAGTAATCTCCCAAGAGGAGCTAGTTCTTGAGAGATGTCTTTCCTAAATACATATTGACACACATTAATACAAAATAAATTAACACTCATCCTTACTCCGGTATTTACATTGCCACACTATTGCACTGTTCTGAATTTCCTTCCATAGCTTTCTATCCCTGGCATTTCTGGTCCACGTAACACCTGCCTTGAACCTAAATTCGTCCGACCATCTGCAACGGGGGCGTCCTCTGCTTCTCTTGCCAGTTCTTGGATCCCAGATAGTAGTGGAGTAGCCTAAGCGATTTAAAAAATATAAACAACTCCATTGCACTAAAGATGGGAAAATCGACTTGATAAGCACTCCCCAACAGGAATGAGTACAGTCTTTTATGTCACTGGGAGACGATATTTCAAGAGTCATATCAGTTGAGTCCATCTCTAGTCGTAAGGCTTGGCTGTCGCCGTGGAGTTGCGGGTTCGATTCCCAGCTCTGCCAAAAAAAAAATATGGTCTGAGGTTTGGAAAGGGGTTTACTGAGCCTCGTGAGCCAGAACTGAGAAGAGTTGGGTTCGAATCCTACCTCATTCATTCTAGAAATGGTTTTGCGAGGTTTCCCACTACTACTCGGATTAATAACGGAATGATACCTAAATTAAGGGTACGGTCGCCTTCTAGCCAAATCCTAACTTAATGACAAAGTGGAAGCACTTGTACAGCCGTCAAAATGGCCTAGGTTATCAAACACAAGTAAACGGGCGACATAAGTACGATGTCACTAAGTCCCTAAATGAATCAACAACATTAGTTCACGGTTAATAGATAGAAAGTGCATTGGTGGCAGAAAACATGATGTAAGTTTGTTGTGGTGCATGAGATGCAGAAGGTACAGTCGCTCAAAACAAGAATGAGCGTATGATATTTTATAAGTCTCTTGCAGGAACATGGAGTGCGGTTTACACGGTACTTGAAACGGTAATTGTCATGGGCAATGAAATGACTGAATGTAATGGATTCAGGCTTTATTACTAATAATATTGTTGTTATGTCATTTTGGAGGCTTGGAACATGAGGGTCAACACCGTATACTTGAGTGTGCTCAATGTTACTGATAACCTATGTTTATGTGGTAACTTTAGTAGTGTATGTAGTGGTATTTTGAGAGTGTTGGGGTTAGCGTCTCCGGACATGAAACAAGGTACCATCTTGACATTGGCTTGGAGATAGTGTGGAAAAAAACTGGCACAATCCCACTCAGAATGGCCGCTATGCTGTTGGTTATAACTAAGACCTGGATAGTTATGTGTTTAAATATTTTTTATTTAACTAAATATTTTCTATTTATTTACATATTTTTGCCGATTTTATAAATAAATACATATTCTGGCGCATTTATTTATAAGAACAAATTTCCTATATTTGGTGGTATGTTGTACTCTTTAGATGACTGCTGCCCATATTTCGATCCTTGGCAATTCCAGTAATTTACTTCTCTATTTCACGAATGCATCCATGTCTCTGTAATGTAGAAGTATTTCATGACAGGAATTCCCCGGTCATTAAATATAGTAGGGGGTTGGGGGTCAACAGTCTCATTAAGCCTCCAATAGTCCTTACCTTGACAGGAAATTTTACTTGAAATTACTGTGGTCTGTGAAACTTGTGAGTATTGGCAGTGTGCTATGAAATTTTTTGAAGTGACCTTTTGTTCCTCTCTTTAGAATGAAATTCGAAAACAGCACATACATGATTTCGTATCACGCATCTGCAGTAAGTATTGTAGGATTCGGAAATTGAGGCAAGCCCCGGCCTATTAAGCGGGAACATTTTGTTCTGTAGACAAAATTATGGATTATTCAAGCAGCTAGACGTTTGAACTATATTTCGAGTAACTAGGGAATATAAATATGATAGAAATTTAAGAACATATTTTGGAAACTTAGTCACATATTTTCCCATTTTTAAGCACATAAATAAATACATATTTCTTAAAAGTTAAGCACATAATTATCCGGACCCTAGTTATAACACTACTACTACTACTACTACTACTACTACTACTACTACTACTACTACTAATAATAATAATAATCTTATGGGATTCAAATCCATTGTAGCTCCTGCAGCATTTTGAGATGCCTGTGTGTCAAGTTTCACTATGAAGGAATACTTTATTATGCCTGTAAATGTGCTGGCATAACACCCTGACATTTAATCACCCACAAACGCTAAATGACTGAGTCTGAATTCGATCCCAAGGATTCAAGTCCACATTAGCGAATCGCAATCCGTTAGATCACCTTATGGGGTGGTAAGCCCACCAGAACTTGCCCAATACAGTTACAACGAGAGTGCTCTTTCTTTATTTGAACTCCTGTACATCTTCCTTGTCGAAATGAAGTCTCCGACTTCTCAGTGTTAGTGCGTTGCATTCGTTTCCTTACGGAACATACTGGCTCTTACCTCTCATAAGAGCAATATCGGTGGTGGGACTGCTACACATCTTAGGCCACCACGTGGCTCCTTTCCATTTTCTTCCTTATGCTTGGTATACGGCTCCTAGTCCTGAGTGGATATAAACTCCCGTCGAACTTTATACTGTATTTATGGCCCACTCATGTCCTTTGCAATTGTCCATAAAAACTCAACTTCAATAATACAGTGCTCAGCGGGATTACATATCCACGTACGTCTAGGCGTCGCGACCAGCTACAAGGAAGAATGGGAAGGCATTATGGCTTACGAGGTTTTCTATTTCAACCGTTGATATTCTATTAAGCTGGGTTCTCCTAGGCGCGGAAGCGGAGAACGGAACGTGGAGAGAGGAGTCGGCTGTCCTCTGGTCTTATGTAATTTTAATGGTACTGTTTTCCTAGAAGCGGAGCGGACCACCGCTGGACGAGCGGAACTCGCTCCTCCGCGTTCATCTGCTCCGAGAGCAGACGAGTCCGCTGTCGGCTGGCGGAGTGGCTGGACGTCTGTACAAGTTGTGTGTAGTTTTATTCAATTGTGTCCCTTGTGTGTTTAGTATAAAGTGTGTGCACCATGAGTGTGTGTCGTTTTACTGCTTCCGAAGATAAACAACTCATTGAGTTGGTTCATGGTCATCCTATAATATGGAATCTATTCGAGAAAGAATATACGATTGTTGTGAAGAATGATGTCATATGTAACTAGCACATTTTCCATCCTCCTCTAAATGCAGTAGTAACTCTTCCCCCTCCTCCATTTCTTTCTCCTCCTCTTCCAAGTGTAATAAAATAGAAAGTCTAGATTCCACGTCCATATTGACCTCACCTTATCACTCCTAGTATACAAATGAGCAAACGCTCCGCTGTCCACCAGAGGACAAGTCCGCGTCTAGGAAAACACAATTCAGCTAGCTGATGACTCACGCGGAGAGCCGACTCCGCTCTCCGCGTTCCGCGCCTAGGAAAACCAAGATTTAGGCACAGAACTTGTCACAGAACTTGACCTGGTGACAGCATAGGGAAAGGGGATGCCTCTAGTGGCACACAATTTCTGAAAACAAACGATGACACACCTACTACAAGGGCTGAATACCGAAGGAACATTGACGCGTAGGAGGTTCCAATTCAATAAATGCGCCTTTTTGGGGGATGTGGTACATAGTTGTCACGAGTCACATGCCCTTCAGTGGGCGTGAAGCTTGTTCTACTATTAGCCATGTACTTCAGGCGTCTGCGTTTATGTGGATACCTTCCTAAATTGGGAATAGCATTAGGAAGAAGTTGGTCGTGGCCATATGTAATATCTTAGTTGCCTGGTGGAGTTCCTGTGCTACTCATTTAAGTTCTAAGATCAGAATATAAATCTTCGGCAGAGCAAGGAATCGAACCCTGTACTTGGATACTCTGGACTACGACAAACAGTGTTACACATAAAGGACGGCTTTTCAGTCGACAAGGTGGATACATATCTGGCTCTAAAACTTGACCACGATTTTAACTTTATTATTGCTTTATTTTGGAGCATGTTGGTCATCAGTACCGTCTACTGGCTAGTGCATAGAGTTACTCTGATAATCTGTGTTATTATTTTGACTAGCTATGTGTGTAGGCTAATTAGAATTACTTATGCCTAGAACTGGAGAAGGTGTTCATGGACGTGACGTAAAGTAACATCTTGGTACTTTCCTGAAGTGAGTGTGGGAAGAAGAAGAGAATACTAGATTCAAGATGGACGCTGTCAGTGTGGGGATTCCTATCTCGGAACTATAAATTCCAGCTACCCAGTCCAGCCATGAAGCGTTTTAACAATTCAAGGAGAGTCAATACTGCTTACACGTTCGTAAGTTTTTAATGCTATGTGAATACTTTCAGTACATTGAAGCAGATATTGTGTTTATTATTTTGCAATCATCTAATTTATTTATTGTTGTTGCTTCATTAAGCGCCTAGGAGCATGTTAGGTAAAAGCGCAGTGTGTATGTTGGTAGCAACGAAAGTCCGTAAGTTGTACATTACTATGTCAATGCCGTTTGGCTCTCAAGGGATATACTGTGCCCAATTGGACACGACTGACTAGCATCGAACCGGGGTCTGTGTAAGAGAAAGACCAGGCCCATGATTCTTCTGAGAATCGAACCATTGATATCTGAGGGGGAACAGCCACAGTGAACCAAAGGAACAATGAGATATAACTGTATATAATTATAACAGCATGATTTCACGTCCAGAACGAGAATATTATTACATTAAAGTTGGAATATTGTAGAAAATACAAGCCAGTATACGTATAAGCTACTAAGAGCTGGAGAAAACGGGCAACTTGACAGTTGACTAATCGTAGCTAGCAAAGGGGCGTTACGAGTCGACGCCAGCGAACTACTTATCGGCGGGACTGGGGAAACGAATTGAGATTGATGGCTATGGGAACCCCAGTCTCACAAGGAGAAGAGGCAGAGTGGGGGTGGTCACCCACAGAAATTAATTAATTAATTACGGCCAAATGGAGCAATGAATTGAGATGAAACTTACATCCAGATGCATATATTCTAGGAAAGGTAATTTAGGAGTGTCCGCACACCTAAATTAAAGCCTGCATCTAAAAGGGAGCTTGTGCGCAGACCAAATCCGAGGCAGAGCTAGGATTTGTCTTGTAGCAACAGGGGAATAACCGAGGTAGCGTCCCAACGCCATGGAAGAAAGCAATTAATTCAAATTAATTGGACGAAGCAATTGCTAGCACGCAAGTGAATTTAGAACCTCCATGAATAGACGAGTAAGAATCACACTTCACTTTGTCGGAGAACGCATTATTTAAGAAGAGAGTCACTGCTGGAAATCCTGTGGACTACTTTTTGTCACGAAGCTTTATATGGGGGAAGCTGTAGGAGACAGTCAGTTCTTCTTGACTCAACTCGTGGAACGACATGCTGTTCGACCACGCGGGGAAAGTGCGCGAAATTTATAAGTATTGACGTTCAGTATTTTAGTCATGAACAATGAAAGGCGCATCATGCAGCATAATAAAAGTAATTCTGCATTATATGATAATTAGTCTAGAGCAGACGTACAAGCAGACAGTATACGCGACTAAATAAGCAGTACAGCGTAAAGATATTTTAGGATGATGTTTACAGACAATGAACATATCCACAGGGAGTGTTATAATAATTAAAATAACACATACAATTGTAATGAACACTACAGTTTTACGGGAACCTGGAAAGCATCACAAGTATTTGTCATCTATGTACACACATCAAAAAAAGTTTTGCATCACCTCGGTTCCCAGATCTCCGGCATATAGACGTTGACTGTGTATATTGTATCAAAGATACAGTCCCTTTGACTGTTCATAGATGTCACTAAAACTGCTCAAAGATGTAAACAACCATGCATGAGCAGGGCCTATTAGACGGAGGGGGTACGACAGCCGATCAGTTCCAGTCATTCCACCAGGACGAAGGTACGCTGCTCATGTTGTCTGTAGTTCTACCATGCCTAGAAGGTCAATACCGCAGTTCGATCGCGTCCGCATTGTTACTTTGTGTCAAGAAGGGCTCTCAACAAGGGAAGTTTCCAGGCGTCTCAGAGTGAACCAAAGCGATGTTGTTCGGACATGGAGGAGGTACAGAGATACAGGAACTGTCGATGACAGGCCTCGCTCAGGCCACCCAAGGGCTACTACTGTAGTGGATGACCGCTACTTACGGATTGCCGCTCGGAGGAACCCTGACAGCAATGCCACCATGTTGAATAATGCGTTTCGTTCAGCCACAGGACGTCGTGTTTCAACTCAAACTGTGCGCAATAGGCTGCATGATGCGCAACTTCACTCCCGACGTCCATGGCGAGGTCCAGCTTTGCAACCCCGACACCATGCAGCGCGGTACAGATGGGCCCAACAACATGCTGAATGGACCCCACAGAATTGGCATCACGTTCTCTTCACCGATGAGTGTCGCATATGCCTTCAACCAGACAATCGTCGGAGACGTGTTTGGAGGCACCCTGGTCAGGCTGAACGTCTTAGACACACTGTCCAGCGAGTGCAGCAAGGTGGTGGTTCCCTGATGTTTTGGGGTGGCATTATGTGGGGCCGACGTACGCCACTGGTGGTCATGGAAGGCTCCGAAACGGCTTTACGATACCTGAATGACATCCTCCGACCCATAGTGCACCCATATCGGCAGAATATTGGAGAGGCATTTGTCTTCATGGACGACAATTCTCGACCTCATCGTGCACATCTTGTGAATGCGTTCCTTCAAGATAACGACATCGCTCGACTACAGTGGCCAGCATGTTCGCCAGACATGAACCCTATCGAACATGCCTGGGATATGTTGAAAAGGGCTGTTTATGGACGTCTTGACCCACCAACCACTCTGAGAGATTTACGCCGAATTGTCGTTGAGGAGTGGGACAATTTGGACCAACAGTGTCTTGATGAACTTGTGGATAGTATGCCACGACGAATACAGGCATGCATCAATGCAAGAGGACGTGCTACTGGGTATTAGAGGTAGTGGTGTGTACTGCAATCTGGACCACAAATGCTGAAAGTCTAGCTGTATGATGGTACAACATGCAATGTGTGGGTCTCATGAGCAATAAAACGAGCTGAAATGTTGTTTGTGTTGATCTCTATTCCCTTTGTATTTAAAGGTTCCGGAACTCTTGGAACCGAGGTGATGCAAAACTTTTTTTGATGTGTGTATGAGCAACTTTGCAGTAGAGAAGATAGAAGCTGTAGAAGACGGGAGATGAGCACACACACGCTAGATAGACTTTCGAAGGAGACAGGCGGTTGTCAGGATTTAGCTGCATCGCAACTCTGAAGTCAGGCAATAGTGGAAATCCAAGCAAGGATCCGTGTGAAAAATTGTGTATAACTTAAAGTTATGTTACAGTGATCATTAAAAGTGCTTATGTTTATATGTTGAAAGAATGTGTGTTGTTTAAAAAGTGAAAAATGCCATTAGGACAAGATATAATTACCATGTGCAAATCTTATGCAATGTGTCGTATGGAAAGTGTAATGATGGCTTAAAGCAAGCATGATGGTGGGCGAACTGCTGTCGTGTTGGACTAACCCAGCGAGAATGAAAGTGAGTACCATTCCAATATGTTGATATGATTTCATAGCTCACCATACAACAAATCATTTCCTCAAATATTAAGAATTAACAGTCATTTGTGTACGAGTTCACATCCCTCGTATCTGTGTAAAAATATGGCTTTGAGGATGACAAGCTTACGGCCATTTAGGCGTAAGATGTTGATGAAAGTAATGATAACAGTTAACTAATAATAATAATAATATATTTTGGGGTCAGTAACAATAATAAATATATAAATCAGCGTATTCATGCCTATAGAACGTGCAAAGTGTGCCATATCTATTGTAAAAATACTGTGTTATTGTGAAAAGTAAGAAAGATAGATAAATATCGAGATAAAGAGAGTTTTTCAGTGTCATTGAAATGATAGATAAATGTTTTATTATGTTATATTCTACATGGTTGTATTTGAGAGCCATTAAGATAGTCACTGTAAATGCCAGTAAATTAATACTTGTTTTGGAGCTACGAAAACTTTGGCTTATAAGTAAATATATGAAGGACATGAGTGCCTTAGGAATTGAGCCATCTGTAAGAAATGTTATTTTTAGCCGCGATCAGCGAGCATGTAACGTAGAATCAAGAGATTTACGTCAGTAAATTGCAGGGACCATCCGAGAACAGTTCGCACGTTGATGAATCTAGTAGGCTAATCTTCGAAGCTACGATATGGTATTGCCTTAGAGCATACATGTGTATTCGCAACAGAGTTGGGACAGAGTCTGTCTGTATTCACTGTTAGCAGAGTCTTCGCTGCCAGAGAAAACCACTAGACACCCTAGGTAGGCCAGTATAGTAATTGATCTGCCCTTAGCCCTTAGAGGTAAGACAAAAAATTCTTCGAGAAGGAAACTTGGAGTTCCTCTAGTTATAGTCGTGCCCGTCCAGAGAGATAACAGTTTTGAAACTCAGCTGGGACGCACGCAAAGCCACTGATTACGTTCATAGAACGGCGAAGCTATTTTGTGATCCATCCCTCGCTATGAATACTAATTAGGAGCTGATATGAGCCCATTAAATACTCTAAGTGTAGGTATTAAATAATTAGATCGACTCAATTCGTAATGACAAAATCCAATCATGTACCCCTAGCAGTGCTGCACCATTGAGTGAGCAATTGGCCATTGCAGGAAGTCGGCCAGGGTAGCAGGTAGAATCCACGAACCCGGCAGCCAGCTTGACGGTCCGTGAAGAATCTCTCGTTCACGCTAAAGGGAGTCAATAGACCGGATCCTTTTATTTTAAGATTGTAGTGGGACACTGAAGGATCTCGATATTTCGAAAAGTAATTAAGATGTGCTTGATATGATGGTATCAAATGAATTATATGTACTGTTTCCATACATATGGAATGTTGGAATGAAGTAATTGGATAAGATTTGGCCAAGTTATTGTCCGAGGACAAATTAACTGCACCAAATAAATAGATGCATTTTTGTAAAGAATAATTGTCCAGTTCATGCTAATTTATTCATACGGGTAGCGTAATTTAATGATATGACACGTTTGTAACGTTAATGATATGACCAGACCCAGAAGACTGTTGTATGGTGAAGCTATAAAATATCTATAACTATGTGTATTTTGGATGGGAAGGTGTACCACTTCAGCGTTTGAAACTTATGGGAAAAGAATACGATACGCGCGGAAATGCAACACTTGCTAAACAAGGCATAAGCTAGTGAATCAATGTTATTTAAAGTAAATGTTCCGTGTCAAAACGGATAAATATTTAATAATTGCATATTTAATGTTATTTAAATGTAATCTGTGTTTGTTGTGTTGTGATATGCAAATTTGTGTTAAATTGTGCCACGTGAAGAACACTATGGACACTCGCAAATGTCAACGAGCATCAACGATAGGATATCTAGGATAGATATGAGCGCGGTGGAGCACCAAACTGTATGAGAAGATACTCACATGTAATTTTGATTTTGTTGTGGGAAGTAATTGTAAAATATTTTTGTGTTGTGTTTTGCAATGAATTAGTACCATTAAATGTGATATTTAGGACTATGTTGTTTCTTTCAAGTAGAGTAGTTACCTGATAGACTCAAATCCTGAATATATGCTCGTATAGTGGGTTGAACGCCCCATGCCTCGAATGACCGTGAACTAGCTGGGATACGAACACATGTTCCATATGATAACGAAAGGGTACAATACGTAGATTGAAATGAACTTACCTCTTAGACGCACCTCAGTAGTTGAGATACCGCGAAACCCTGTGAAAAAATAAACAAATACAGTGTCATGTCAACTGAAGACAATAAATACACTAAGGGTTTATCTACTAAGTCTCAGATTGGTATTTGTATTACTGATTAGCTTTTCAGTAATTTATGGTCTCCGCTGTGTAAAAGGATACACACGATGATTCCAGATAATTATCAATAATCATATTGTCACCCAAATACAAGGTGGGTGTGGTTGTTGTTAATTGAATTTTTTCGTGAGTGAGACAGGAGAGAAAGAATTATTGAACATTTGTGTCTGCATTCCAGGAATTCTATCAAAGCGAGATAGTTTATCTCTGGTTCTCTGTTGACCTTCAAAACTCTAATGTGTTCCCTATACATAACAGACAAATGCCATCCAGTTACTCATTTATCACCATATAACTGAGACCCAAGAACTTGAAAATTTTACATAGATATTCCTTTAAATGTATAGGCAAGAGATAAGGTGGGATTTTGTAAAGTTCCAAGTCAAGTAGAGGTTGGAAAAAATTAGCTTATTTTCGGAAACGTTTGAGCTAGGCGAAACGTAACACTCAGGGGAAATACTCTTCTTCAAAAATATTTTCGAAAAGCATGTCCAAGTGGATCTGTCCAAACTACATTAATTGCTTGTTTGGTCATGAACTAGGATTGTAAGATAAGAAGTTTTAGTTTAACTGTAATTCTGGGGCATCGATATATTACACCTTCAGGCAACAATCACCACAAACGTAATAATTATTTTCCCGAAAATAATTCGTATTTGTCTCAAATATTGAATTTTGTAATATATTCCTCTATTACATTAAAGCGACTACACGTCTTTGGGAAAAATACACGTAGCCTATTAGTTATGATTACTATTATAATGGGGAGTATTTATTCACTTATTCATGATTTGTATTATATACATTGTACCCCCACCCAGTCATTTGGCAAATTCGGGTTGTCCGACAACTAACAGTACCCAAACTATTACATACATGTAAAATTAAATATTTAAATTTTTCACGAACTCTTTCTTGCGTGTTCTCTGTATTAAGCTGCCTTAAGCTTTAATCCCTCTCCCCCATCTTTTTATGAATGGTAAATCCCTTTCTCCCCCTGGATAAATGATATATGATTGAACGGCGCTATCAATTCACTGCCTGATATCATTCTTGGTGCACCTTATAACGCATAACTAGAGAGATGAAAATAATCGCATTTTCATTTGTGACAAACCTGATTTCAAGTTGTTGTTGTTGTATCATAGTGAATGGCTTGCACATCATGGTCATCCTGTTCCATGTACTTGGGTATATGTATATATATAATTGGACTGATAACTTATGTTATTGTGGTGTCTGTTGTAGTGTGTGTATTTGTAATTCGGGAGAGGATTGGGAAGGAGGCGACCTTAAGGTCCTGTCTTTTGACTGGAGAAGAAGTGGGAAACTATAGTAAACGATTTCCAGGACGACTGTGACCGGAATTGAACTCAGCTCACGAGGCTGAGTGTACCCCGTTCAAGCCCTTTTTTGACAGAGCCTGGAATTGAACCCATACCGCAGGAGTGACAGCCATGAATGCCAGGCACTTTGCCACAAGGTGGACTGTTGCATTTCAAGCACCTATACATAGTTGCTGCTTTTCTGAGTAAACACGTTTACATCACCCGCACAACATATTCAGCGAGTCATGTGCAACCCAGTCAGCAGTAAAATGGTTTTCATTGAGGCAGCAGCCAATGAACACTGGACAACAACTGAAATAATACTATTGGAGAGTCCGTTCTATAGGTCATTGAATCCGCGTATTTTTCCCATTTGTATTCATGACTTATTTAGGATACCGCTATGATAATACGCTTCGGTGACTCCGCATAGCTATCGGCAAACGCTCACAGCTTCGTACCACACAAAGGACGACAGACAGTGAGAAGTTCAAAAGTGATCCAGAATTTACAGCATATTATACAACAAGTTTCAATAGAAATAATGAGCACCATTATGAGTCTGTCAGTCACAGATTTTCCACACACCAGTTTGTCTCGCTGAAGCACTTATTCGAGCTTTAAAATACGGGGAGGGAATTTTGCTAAAGTTTCTCGTCACATGCTAAATCACTCACTGGAATGCCATCTATGAAACCAAACTAACACTCAAGGTTTATGAACTCCAAACTTCTACCTCTCAGAATTTTGAGCACAAGCAATATTCCTGTTACTCGTGTCGAATATGAAACACAATATTCCACAACTTAGGATATACGGATTGTCAAGTATTAGCTGAAAGACGTAAGTGAAACATTCTTTTCTAAAAAGAGCACTTTCCTCAAATGCAGTTATTATCAAAATAAGAACTAAATTTCTCAGACACGAGGAAATTTTAAAACATTCCATTTCCTCGTTGAAGCTCTTCGCTGTCGTCCCAGAAGCCTAGGTTTGATTCCCGGCTCTGCCAAGAGATGTAATTCTGGTCTGATGACTGGAATGTTGTGCACTCAATTTCGTGAGGCAAAACTGAGAAGAGGTGCGTTTGATTCCCACTTCATCATGGAGTGGTTTTCCGTGGTTTCATACTTCTACTCCAGGCAAATGCCGTAAAGGTTCCTAACGTAAGGCCGAGACCGCTCCATTCCCAATGCTCACCTGAATTGCAAACACATACACACACACTACTACAGACACTACAATAACACACGTTATGCGACAAATTATACACACACCCAAATATATGACATGACCTCAATGTACAAGCCCCTCAAATGAAGCAATAATAATACCATGTCGAAGTTGAATTTCATTGCTTAATATATGGTTCTTCACGTTTGTGACATACTAGTTACATATGCCCCATGGGGCTGATGAACACGGTGTCACAAGCCCCTATATTAAACAACCACAATAATTATAGTATTAACAAGAACAAACATACAATATTGAGGTATGTATGTATTGTCCCCGTTTGCTCCGCGACACTAAGGGTTGAAATCAACCACCCTGAGATCGCATTGCCAGCAAACATATGCAATACTTGACATGCATTTGAGCTAGCCCCAGCACAAAACTGTAATCTCGTATAGTATCGGATCGGGGTATGTGATAATATGAAACTAGCACAAAATACACATCCTAGAAGAACAGAAAATCATAAACTATCATCAAATAATCCAAACGTGAGGTAAAAATGTCGTCTGACATTTATAGTTGCCAAGGATACCTAACTTACTCTTATATTGGGGAATAATGTTCGAAGCGTACGGGGATACGGAATCGCCTATCTTACAAATGTTAAATTTGTTTAATTCATGTTCCGTTTCCTCAGAATCTAATAAAGGTATTATAATGTAATTTATGTCACATTTCAATCAGACATTATACATATTAATGGAGCGTTTTGATATTGGAATTCAGGGGAGCCAGAAATTATTTTTATGCTGTCAAAAAATAAAATTACTTTTTCTTAAAAAACAGCCAAAACCCCGACAGTTTTACTTTAAACAAGGAGAGTTCTCCAATAAAATATTAACTACTATGAGACAAATTCACGGTGAAAATTGCACAGCTATGTGATAATTAGTCGCCTAGAAAAAGGAACATACATGTTTAGAAAAATGGAACTGAGAAAACTGCAGTTAAAACTTTCCACACATGATGATTTTCTCATTTTCTGCGCAAGTGTAAATTCCAATTATGGTAATTCCTAATGGTTAATCTATAATGTATTGCACACCATTTTAAAGGGTAGACTCCAGAGAATCATAAAATATAAGAATATAAAATGTTGATTTTGACAATTTTAACCTACCGTATCCCCTTAACTAGCCAACCCTCCTGAAATAATTCAACCTCCTACGTTGTGTTCTACAAATCCCCTCAATGGTCCTCTCACACAAAATTCGCAAAATATCAAGCTATGATGATGGTACGAAATAAATTCCCTAAGTAATTATAAAGGTATCCTAAAAATAAACTTAGCTACATTGACTCTAGTGTGTATACGGCTCATCTAATAGCATACACATCATTTAACTAGATCCGAAATACAACGTGCACCAAAAAATAAATCCATTTTATGATGACACCATATCCAATATTTAACGTTAACTTTACCTATCGTCTCATCTAAACCCCATAGTTAAATAAATTATTAAAAGTAACTGTTCAGCAGCACTAGCAAATGTGGTTACTGAAGCATAATACAGTAATATTATAGAAAAGTTTCCAGTCGGGCAAAACACATTTTAAGTTCACGAATTTTAGCCTCAGTGATTTGAATCTTTTGGTTCACGATTTGCCTGAGTGGCGGTGAATATTGATGTATTAGATGCCATCTTTCGGTGTTGACTAGTTCTACTCTATAAAGTAGGCGACAATGAATAATGGCTTCTAATACATAGTCATATTAGGAAACCTCATCCTTATGTTTCGTCATCAATTTATTCTGTGACGTTAATCTGGCATTTAATTGCAGAACACTCAATTAGTCTCGATACTAGTCGTAGCATCATTATGTTATTTAAGGAATAATTATAATTAAACTGGTTGATCCTTTCAATTAGTTAGATTTACTTCAACAATGTTTTATTTATACGCAATTCTTGATATTATTTAAAGTCATATTTTACAACAATCCTACCATCGTGTCATATTTATGTGTTACTTAAGGTGATTTTATCCTAAATAAAATACTTTCTTTTGTTCGTATCTTAATGTATTCCACTATGTAGCATAATACTTAGATGTTTCGATGAACATTTCGAACACGTGGTCGCTTCACACTAGCATAGTTTACACTCACTTCACGTGCTCGACACGCTGTAATGGTTTTCTAACAGTACTTCCTGCTTCAAAAGAGCTTATCCAATCGTATAGCTCTACTGGTTAAAATGTTCTAGACGATCGTAGAATATCTCAACAGCTTAAGTAATTAGGTGAATATGATTCATAATTGTACTGTAGAAAATTAGTAATTTATTTGGATAACTTTCAATTCTTCAATAAATATTCAGCTTGACTGTTTCCATGAAGATACACTGCCTCCTCGATGCCTGCTTACACTCATGATGCTCCTTCCTCAGCGTTTTTTAATCAAAAATCTCCAAGCACGGCTTCCACTATTATTTGTAGTAGTATTACGACGTCACAACTTATGGAATAAATAAGCGTGAATAATGAACGGGGACAGTATGTATGCATGTATTGATCCCGTTTATCAGATCATCCAGTCACTGAAATGTTGATTGCAACTGCGAAACAACAGATTGACAACCTTCAATCGCACACAGGGTTAGCAGAGACACAACATGACGGAACGATTTCATGGAGGAACCGTATTATGAGTCATAGGGATTAATTCGGAGGCAATGGATTCCTGTCAAATAAGCCTCGTGAATAAATCCAACATTTACCATAATGCTCATAAAATATACTAAAATTATGAGGAATATTTTCTGTGATATTTACAATTCATCACCACTATGCCCAGAAAATCCTAGTAAATTCCAACTTGAGTTCACAGGAACATGACAGAATTGGGAATCATACTTGGACAACTTTTCGATTGCAGCTCGAAGTGAGCGCGTGCGAAAAATCATGTGTAAGTGAGATCCATTGAAATCAGGTAAATAGCCTAACAGCCTTCATACATTGTAAACTTGTACTAAGTCGTTCAGGAAGACAGTAAAAGAGATTTGTGAAACCAGTATTTGCGACAGAAGAAAATAAGTGGATTTTGTTATTTTGCCAAGTGTAAGTATTTAAACACGTCTGGAGAAACATTATAATCGTGTTCAAATGTTGCATTAAAATTGCAGAGAAATATAAAATAATAACAGTAGAGCCTTGAGTAATTTGATAACAATTTGTATTAAAAATCTGTAACGTGATTTCACAGATTTCACGAGATAACGTGCAACCACATGACAGATTAATTTCAGCGCTGCTAAGAAGTAAATTCAGTGAAATAGTGAAAGCAGATGTGTATGGCTAATTTTGTAAATAGCTGCAAAGTATAAATTCAGATTTATAAAAGCAAAAGTTAATTCATAAATTCAGTGCTCTTAAAATATGATACGATCACGCACCATGAAGGCGAGCAGCTTATACTATTCCTTAATGAAGGCCCATATGGCAGTTTAAGTACCATGGCAGGGGAGTAAATTGACTGAGGGACCATGGTGGTCATAACCCAGATCCAGATCCATGATCCAGATGGTGTTTGAGGCAATGAAATAAAACAACCCTGAGGAAAGTGAAACTTTAGCGGGAGGTACAGCCATAATATGCCCAATTACAGTCCAGCCGCCGCGTGTCCTTCTCTGACATTTCTCATGAGGGAGGGAGACAAAGTTGCCGGTTCTGTGCCTCGAAATATAAAACAACGTGGACTACATAAAATATTTCACATGTTTTTAAATGAATTCTGACAAACCGTTGACCATATTACTAAAGTGATATGCTTACACACAGTTAACCGGTATTTGTGCACACACAAGACAATAAAACAACAAACCTGCACTAACACAAAGAGCAAATGGACTACAGAAGAGAGCCTTGGCAACATTGAGCTAAATTTAAAGACGGGCTTACCGGGAAAACCGCTGATTGGTATAGGTGACAACATTCCTCATGGTAGTAAGCGACTTGGCCAACATAGGCGGAATTCCACTGCGATCAATGAATTTAGGTTTTGTAACCGCATAATGTCGGAATAACAAAATGATGCATAAAATTGCAAATGGGGTGTGGGACTTCCACGTTACATAGTGAAGACGCTAGAGGAGAATTACAATGATGGCAAGTTTCAAGGTTCTATTAACAGCTCCTCAATGCCGTAAGTTGGCTATATTGTTCTCTTTTCCCCTCTTCTCCCTCCATCGCCATACATCAGAGCCGGACACGCAGCGGCTGGACTGTATATCTTACTTGTTAGTGAACTGCGAATTGAAATGATCATTAGTAAGCCAAACACATTGCACAGTATCGAAGTTATTTTGTAGAATTGGAAAGCATGTATATTTGATGTTAGATGATGCTCGCATGTTTATGAAATGCAGCGAGAGAATGCTGTAGATGGCACACCGCAGGCAGTGCATTTTGTTTAGAAGGTTTAACAAATCCAGTGGCAGGTGTTTGATTGATTTTCAAATGTTTCTATAAAGGTAACGAATTTTCACGGTCAAGGCTAAATAACAGACGATCTAGTAAGACAAAATAGAAACACATGCTGTACTGTATCAAAGAGACGAAGAAACGACCTAGGCAGCGTTATACTCGTATACAAGCCATAAGCAGTGATCACATGATTTGAAAGCATAATAAAATATTGTTACATGAATAAATAAAAGCTGTATATTTGATCAGATGAAAAACCAGGTTATTGTATGAAAGCAGAAGGCTAAGTGTTGATTACAACGATTTGTATAAGCAGTTTGATGTTAGTGAATGTCTTGTTTATTACGGAGGGAGTACACCATGTAGGCCTACGTGTCGCACAAGTAAATCACCGTTATATTTATTTTGATGAATGTTGAATACGTCATGAGGTGTTAGCCATTGACAGTCAAGTTACATGACAGGTGATTCATGAAGCGTGTTGTTGTTTTATCTACGCAGTATGTTGATGGAATTTAATAATCAAGCACGTATATAAGAAATAGTTGACGGAATAATAGAGTTTATTAAATCAAACATCTAAATCAAAACCTCCATCTGATAAATAATGGAGGCGTGGTGGCGCAATTGTCATGCTGTTGGCCTCTCACCAAAATCACCGGTCAATGCAAGTGAGATTTTCGAAGTGAATTGCTATGTCCTATGGTCCGTGGCTCATGATCACAAAATTAACGGTCACGTAAAACTACAAGCCTCATCGTAAATAATGCTGGATTATGACATAAATTTAATTACATAACATTGCTAACATTAATTATTGACAATAAATAAGGAAATGGTGGCACTAGTTCATTACGTAAAAATAAGACATAAAGATTTGTGAGACGACTTCGAATGTATTTGAGACTGTAAGACGCATTTAAGTTGTTTTGACACAGGGTTCAGAGACAGGAGCGTACAAAGAGTACAATCTTTGTGTAGGTAGGGGTGTACAAATTGAACACGCGCACTTGTAAATATGTTTTGAGTACAAGCAGTTCTTTTGCTTTTTTGTTAGTATTTCTTGCTTTTTTTCGTGCGATGCTGTGCACTAGGGTATTTGTGACTAGTATGTCATGATTTAGTTAGACCGGATTTATAAATTTAAATGTTGGAAATGGTACCATATTATGGGACTATCCCTAACGGTGGTACAGGCAGGGAGTACCTAAAGCCCGCTGATGAGTCTGCTTTGGCGGAACCCTGCAACAACACATTTTCTCAAGAATGGATATTGTTATACACTCAAGTTATTGACCATTGAAAGTGATGTTCGTAAACATCTGAAGCCCTCCATAAGTCTGGAGTAAATTAAAATGTATGAATACATCATGGCGTTACTGTCCTTTAGAATTTCGCAAAACTAATATGTGTGTGAAAATACTTACATAGAAGCATTACAGTTTGTTGCTGTGCAGACGGAAGAATTATATCTCCATATCGACAGTGGGAATGCAAAAACATGTAAAGCACCATGCAGTTCCTTTCCATTCTCTTCCCTATACTTTTTATTTTATTTTTATTTTTTATTTTAGCGTATGGCTATTAGTGCCGGGAGTGTCCGAGGACATGTTCGGCTCGCCAGTTTGTAGCTGATTCTATGCGGACACCCATAGGGTGAGCTACAAGTACCGTCGCGTGTGGTGTGGTGTGTTGTCTGGGGAGGAAAGTTTGAGTGTAAGGACGAGGAGTTGGAAGGTAGCGGCTGTGGCCTATAGTTAGGGACCAACCTCGGCATTTGCCTGGAAGGAAGTTGGTAAACCACAGAAGACCGTCTTCAAGGTTGCCGGCGGGGGGATTCGAACCACCTCGCCTCCCGGATGTGAGCGACTGCCTGCAGCCACGCCGTAACGACTACGGCTAACTCACCCGGTTCTTCCTTATACAATCCATAGCCATAAGTTAAAATACAGTTCCGTCGAATTTTATATTCAAAGTCCTTTGCTCCTTGCCATAGGAAACTCAACTTTAAATACAACGTTCGGCGGGCATGCATATCTAGGCGTCGCGACGTCGTGACTGGCTACAAGGAAAAGCATTGTGGCTTATGAGGTTTTGCAATCCCAACCTCGATTTATTACGTCAATTCATTGATGAAAGTTTGGTGTACGTGTGAAGGGATCAAACAAAAAGATAAAATGGGATTGTCCACTTCATGAAAGTAAAATATTTTCGTGTTATTGTTCCTTCTCGACTTGGCACTCTATGCAAATATTTCTACTTTATTTACACTTTGTCACTTGTGGATTGATAAGGCAGTGCTCCTCGGTAAAGAAAGCTTTCATCATCTCTGATCAATGCTAGCCCCGGGAACAAAGAGAAGTGCTGAGCTTCATGATTAGGGCAAACTTTTTATCAAAGGGACGCTTGCTTTGACATGATGAACAGAATCACTTGCCTGGCCAGCATTCTAAAATTAAAATAAGATTCAAGGCAGTCAACTTCCATTCAATAGGAATGAGGTAAAGGGAGTCACCAAGGTGACGTATTCTTTCACTTTCGATATCTTACAGAATGTAATAACTATTGCATATTCGATAGATAACCGTGTTTAAATAGCAATAGCGGAGTTTACTTGAAGTGGGTTAACATCAATGATATTGAAACCTACTATGGGAAGGTAGAACTATTTTAAACATTCTCTGCGATGAGGCAAGCCTCCGTGGCTAAGGCGGCAGCATGTCAGCCTCTCACCGCTAGGTCCGTGGTTCAAATCCCGGTCGCTCCATGTGAGATTTGTGCTGGAAAAAGCACAGGCAGACAGGTTTTTCTCCGGGTACTCCGGTTTTCCCTGTCACAAATTTAATTCCAGCAACGCTCTCCACTTTCATTTCATCTGTCATTCTTTTAATCATTGCCCCAGGGGAGTGCGCAGGCTTAGGCAGCCGGCACAGTTCCTATCCTCGCCGCTAGCTAGGGGCTTCAATCATTCCATTCCCTGTACCAGTCGGTCGACTGGAAGCAGACTGTGGATTTTCATTTTTTCTCTACGACGAGAATATTTTTTGGCATTACAGTGCTAATTTCAGGTCTATTGCTTAAAACCCGTGTTCTAATTGTCCATTATATACCCAACACTGATGGTGAATCGAACAAAGGTTAAACTGGGGAGTGGTTAGTCCTACTGACGTAGGGAAAGAAGGTCTGCCAGTTCGCCATATGTTGCGGGACGTGGTATTCAAGAATTCGATCCCTGCTGATTCTGGCATTGCTTCCACATACTTTAACCGGGAACTTCTCATTCATAATTTCTGTTAACCTACCTTGGCCAACTCTTGTTCCTTTCAGTCCCGGACGATATCACGCATAGGAGCGTGGGTGTCGTTTTTACTGCCCTTTATTTGTTTTCGCGGTACCCTAAATTTCGAGGGATTGGACCTCTTCCTCCTTTCCTTTTTCAATAGTAATAGTAAATGACCTTGACATTTCACCCCTTCACACAACAATTACCAATAGACTCAAATGAAAACAGCCAAACACATCGGAAAGCAATATAGCATGTACTAGTAGATCATTGCTGAAGAATCACACCTCGTATCTATCAATCCTTAGTCTATTTTCCTCATATGAAATGTTGGCTTATGTGTTCACTAAAGAGCGGGCTCTTGCATATCCGCATGTTTTATTCCTACAAAGTTAAACGTATTCATGGAAGAGATAAATGTGTTCCATGATACGAGGAATCGAGTGGAGAAGTTTTGTAGTCCATATAAATGCATATTCAAAAGATTAGTGTGTGTTTCACTAATATTTGCATATATAACGATTTTTTCTCTTCTTATTATTGACATATTTATTGTGTTGCCACAAAATGACGAGCTTCTATACTATTGCCATGTTTTTGAGGAGGAGGGCAATCATGTTTCCACATAGCTACAGTGACAAATGTAATTCAATGCCTAAGGAAAAATCTAGTGCAACATCCTTGGTACATAATTGGATTAGTGAGAATCCTGCACTAACTTCATATGGAAGAATCGTCTTGTAATAATAATAATAACGTTATTGGTTTTACGCCCCTTTTAACTAGAGCGGCTTTTAGAGACGCAGGGGTGCCGGAATTTTACCCCGAAGGAGATCATTAACGCCAGTAAATCTTTTGACACGGCTCCCTCACATTTGCGCACCCTCAAATGCCCACTGACTGCAACGAAATTCGATCTCACTATCTTGGACTCAGCAGGCTAGAACGTTACCGCTGAGCCACGCAACCAGTAGAGAATCGTCCGCTGCCAAGTTCGTGGCAAACATGTTAGTTTAATTTGTTGATAACTCTCATTATTTTATTGTAATATCAAACTATGCAGTTAGTGTTTCTATTATTTGCAGTAAGGTTAATCTCATTTTTAAATCCTGTGACAAGAAGTTCCAGATCATACAACATTTAGAAACAGCAGGTCATAAAAAGAAGGATCCTGGGAAAAGATATCAAAAGTCAAATATATCACATTATCATCGGCGTTTTCAGTAAGAAACCCTGGAAATGTTTCTTCAACAGATTTCTACAAGACATTATTGTCATCAAACATTTCTCTAAAATCTCTTGAGTCTACATTGAGAAAAAAAATTACATTGGTCGTCTTCATGAAGAGGTGCACCAAGAAATCAGAGACGACATTGATAATTCACTGCTTTCTGAGCCCAAGGTTGCAGGTTCGATACCTGGCGCAGTCAGATGGCATTTGAGGGTGCGCAAATGCGAGGGAGCCGTGTCAGTACATTTACTGGCACGTTAAAGATCCCCTTCGGGGAAAAATTCCGGCACCCCGGCGTCTCTAAAAGCCAGGGTAGTTAAAAGGGACGTAAAACCAATAACATTATTATTATTATTATTGATAATTCGAATATCTGGTTATCGGTCGACAAAACAAGTGATTCATGTGGAATGCTTATTGCCAATGTCATTGTTGGGAAATTCGTAGAAAATGATCCAGGATCACTACACCTTACTATCTCGAGGACACTGGAGAAACAAACCATGAAAGCATGGGCTGTCCGTAATGCTTTGCGTGTTCTGTGGTCTGTTCACGATAATGAAGAAAACCTTTGGCTAATAGTTAAAGATGCGGCAGCATACATTCATAAGGAAGTTAACGCTTTGCAGATATTTTACTCACAGACATTTATTTATGACAAGTCTGGCTCATGGTCCACACACATTAGCAGAGGAAATTCAAGCAAACTTCCCGGAATTGAATGCTTTAATTTCATTTGTGACGAAAGCATTCGTGAAGGCTCTATCAAGAATAAAGCGCTTTTCTGAAATTATGTGAAATAATATTTTGCCCCCAAAGCCCATCCTTACAATATGGGGAACATGGATGGAAGTAGCACTGTATTATAGCTATCATCTAAAAGACGTAAGAAAGCTGCTGCTGGAAACTTGAGATTCAAGTGAAGCAGAAAGTATTTCAGCTGCAGTGAATGCTTTCAATGAGAAGACTCTTCAGTCTAAACTACTGTTTATTAGATGTAATTTTAGCAAACTATCAGCCTTAATTATTCGTCTAGAAGAAAAGGAGATGCTGCTATCTTCAGCACTTCAGGTGTATGAAACCGCTATCACTGAAGATGTGATTGACGAAAATTGGAGTAGGGCCTACGTTCGTCACAAAATGGAAAACATTAAAACTATAAATCCCGACTAACGTTCCTTCCTGATGTTAACAATGTTACAAGGCTAATCTGAAAAGCGGGGTAGTTCCTATTCTGTGAGTGGCATAGCCTTCTTACGACACTGCCCTGCGACTTTGTGTGAATTGGAGAAGAAGTTTTCTTGACACACAAAAAAACTGATTTTAAGTGACAGAAGGAAATGTTTTCTGTCACAAAATGCAGAGAAATATTTGATCGCTTATTGTAACAAAAGAATCTGACAAAATGGTCGTATTGATTATTGGCTATTTAAGTTGTAATTTTAAAAAAATAATAAAAACTATTTTCAGTAACTAATTCAAATTACTTTGTAATCTTATTACTTTGTAAAAACCAATAAAATTGTGTAAGGAAATTGTGTCGTTCATATTGTTGGTGCATATTATTTTTTTCTTTTTACGGCATAGATGCATGCATAAATTCATGATGTTTAGTGCATAGAAATCCGTACTCTAGTGATCACCTTAAGTCCGTGTGTGTATGTGTGCGTGTCCCTGTAATAAGCTTTGATTGGCCTTTAAATTCCAATGAGTATTGCCACACCACCACGACGGCTGCACAGAATGTTTCACTGGTACTCAAAAACTCCGAAATTATTGCAGCAATCAACATGAAATCTTGTATGGTGTTAGACTATAAATTAAGTTCATGTAAGAGATTTTTTTAAATATGATTATTAGAAAATAACATGGTGGCCACGTGGAGTTCGAATTCTCTAAAGGGCTTTTCTGGTGAATTTATTAACTCAGTGCAATGAAATTTGGAATAATAAATTTTATTTTGAACTAACAATACTCTTGTCTAATTTAGTTCAATTCTTTTGAATAATTCAATATGGCGACTATGTGATTTCTTTTAAACATATATTTACAGTATTTCTTGTTTCCTAATAAATCGATGGAACTGAAGCTTTGTATGATCAACCACTGCTATAATATCTACTACTACATACAGTACATCAATGACTTAAATGTAATAAATTACAGTCGGCGAGCAAGCCAATTCCTGAGACATGAATATCAATATCCATGGAATTTCAATTTTATTTTAAACTGTTATTCTAATCTGGTTTTTTCTTGTGTAACATATCATGTATTCCGGACTAGGGTCTTAACAACCTTCCGACTCAATACCCGGTAATCTCTATTTCAGATGCATGATAGAGTGCTGTGTACGGTTGCTCTAGGACTTCGACGCATATGATACCGTTTCCTGGGTTACTTTTTTCTTCTCTTTCAATCTTTCCAGCATTAGCTCTGTGTTATAATTATGAGTCCATATAGGCCTTTGGATTCCATTTCTTCTGAACTTGCGACCTACAACGTCAACTATTTGAGATATTGGTTAGAACCAATTCATCACATAGCTTTATTCTGGGTCATTCTCACTTTCTGAGTTCAAAAACGTTTCCAACGATTAATTCTAGAAGTTCTCTAGTTGCCTTAAGATAATCGGTTTTGTATTTGCTTTTTATTGAATAATTAAATAGTCTTCGTGTGTCGCAAGTTTGACCTTAGAAGTTCTTGAACCGTACGAAGTAGAGTCTTCGCTGTTCGTGACGGGAGCTTTTACACTGGTGAATGTTTTATTCCACTTGTTGGAGTGTTTCTCCAATCTAAAACACACAACATCTCCTCCATGAAGTTTTGTTCTTCTGAAAATTTTGCTGTGGCTTTGGTGACGATATGGTGATGATGTGATCAATTGAATTTTCCTTTCAGCGGAGAATTTCTTTTATTCTATTCAGTCAATTTCATAATATCTGAATCGAGTCATATTGGGCAAATTTGTATTGACTGACCGGAGAGTTACAACTAATAGTTTGTACAGCGAACACTGACAAAATAGCTTCTATAATTAACATTTCATACGTTATGAATTATAGTACTTCCATGATTTACACGGCCACTATCTTGAAATAGTTTGACTGATGGCCTTGTAGTTTGGGCGCAAGACGCTTCCCACATGAAGGATTTTTTTCCAATAATTGGAACAATCTGATAAGCATTTTAGGCCTCTTCGTTATTTGATTTATGCTTTGAAACATTTGGGTGGCACCATTTCGTTTTCGTAACCACGGTGGCCATGTAAAACATGACACAGAGGCGCCCTTTGCTTGTGCTACCTTTGTAATATACTTGGTTCAATTCGCTTTCGTCCTGTTTTCCTTAATAGCAGGGGGAGGGGACAGAGATACACACTCATGAATGCATACTATACTGCCACCGTTTACTCAGGACGGCTTCCATGGCAAATGTGATGAAATCCATTCCTTAATTCTTCATGGTAATTAATTCGTAGCACAAATTGTAAAAATTATAACACTTTCGCTCGTGTAAAGCACTAATTCAATTATGCTAATAAATTCATAGTGTTTAGGCTTGTAACGTTGTTTTTAAATTGACACTGGATTTCCACTTTACTATGGCACAAGTTATTCTGCACGTAGCGTGACGTTCCCTGCTTAGAACAAGACCTAATTGTCAGCTATCTTGTGCGTTGTACTCTACAAATCATTCTCAAAGATATCGTTATAATCTGCACTTATTGCAACATTCACTGGTTTAATTTTTTACTCTACGGTTTACTCGTATAGCACTGTAGCCTACTGGAGTACACAATTAATTATATTTCACTCGGAACGCTGCGGTACTTTGTAAGACGTGGATAATCTCACAGTACCGATAGGCCTATATATATTTCTAGTCACTGAACGAATGTCGTAATGCATTTATTGTCTGACCTTTCTGACAAAACCTTTGGTGATGGGGACCTTCAAATACAGTTATTTTGGGCTATAGTGGGAGGAGTTCATATAAGCATTCTTTGTCGCTCTAGTATTTCCTAATATCTGATTTCTTGGTCCCGAGTAAATTCTGAAACAAAATAGCGTGAGTTATTTCTTTGGCATAATTCATACATTTATTATGTATAGCTGGCACAAATATGTTATGAGTGTGATAGAACTCTGGACTCACTGTCGAAATTTTCAATCTCTTAGCAAAAGATATTATTTTACGTTAGTTGGTATTCATGAGAAGAGTTATAACGCAGTATAGTGCGGACTAAACATTTTAAAGTAAATATCAAATGTAAATTATTTCTTGCAGAGTATTTAATGAAGAAGCCTTCATCACAATAATGGGTTGATAGCCTTTCACCTAAACTTCTATTCGGTGATCATCCTGGGGATTGTTCGATCCTCATGTGGTGATGCTAAGTATTTACCTCACCCGAGTGAGAGTGTCAGGGTAGTGTCCATCTCAGTGCATTTTCTATTGGAAGACCATTGAAGTGATAGAAGCCAATTTTCAGTGTTACCTAGTTCTATTAAAGAAAGCTTCCCAGTTGGTAAACACAAATTGTCCCAATTGCATTAGGCAGGAAACATGTTCGGTGAATGGGTCTATATTACGAACGGATTGTTAGCTTATCTAAAACAGCCGTTACTATCCTTCGAAGTAATCTCCGTGGAAGGTTATGCCCTTCTTAGAACGGCTGTGCAAGTCCTGGCATAGTCTTCCTGAGGGTTAGCCTTCAGTTGGATCGTCACATTACGTTGGGTGTCCAAAATGTCCGAAAACCTCTGGCCCTTCAGGGCTTTTCGGCGACCCTGGTCCCCGATGCTCTATAATTTGATGTTTGCCTTCGAGGTCGTACCTCAGGCACCAGGTTTCGTCACCCTTGACGATGGTTTTCAGGACCAATCCTTTCCACGGAACATTCAGCCTTCTCACTGCCACCCGTCGAACAGGTGTGCACGTTAGGTTGCTTAAATTCACCCTTCTCTCTGCCGCCCGTCTATCAGGTGTGCAAGGCAGGTTGCATAAATTCACGCTGCTTCTCTCTTGCTTTCAATTCAGAGTTTTGACGACCCAAACTGTGGGCTATTCTTAAAGAAGGCTATGCCAGGAGTTTCCAGGACTTGTTCAGTCGTTCTCAGAAGTGCATAACCATCCACAGGGATTACTTCGAAGGACAGTAACGGGGTTTCAGGTAAGCCAACAATCCGTTCGTAATATAGACCCATTCACCGAACTTTTCAGACAGAGGGTGTACATACCCTAACTTGAAAGAAACGAGATATTATTACATACTAACACGCTTTTAAGTACCCCATGTTGTACATAAAAGCGTGCTAGTATGTAATAATATCTCGTTTATTTCATGTTAGGGCATGTAAATACTTGTTTTCCCGCCTAATATAATTGGGCACAATTTGTGTTGACCGACTGGAAAGCTTTCTATGGAAGACCAGGAACACAAAAATGCTCGTGGACTTTTTACAAAATATCAGTCCGGTGATTGCTTGAGTAAATAAAGAAGTTGCAAACAGTACACTATTCTACATGACAAAACACTCCCACCGTTGAGATCGCAAGATTGCTGCAGAACTAACTCTACCGTGTTGCGGACGCATCCGTCTTGTAAGTGATTCAAGAGCTACAATGAAAATGGAAACAATGAAGTAAGTAAGCGATTTACATCGTAGTCCAAACTTGATGTACTGCAATTATAACTCAAGTTACAATGATACATAATTATATCAGTTACAAAACATTTTCCCAAAATTTATTTTATACTAATGTAGCTCAGCCTCACATAAAACCCCCAAAGTAGTAATCTATTTTCCAGTCCAGCTCCGTGGCTAAATCAGTTGGAAAAGTGTGCTAGTGGCAGTCGTGGCCGAGTGCGGTACGTGTGTGCGCGCTGTGTGACCGCATTGGAAGAGTTTACGGTTCCTAATACCGGTGCTTCCTTAGTTCCACATGTGTACTGACCCTCCGTGTGTCATTCGGACAATACTTTTTCAAGTAGTGTTCCAGATAGGACAACAAAACCAGGAACCCAGAAAACCCCGCTGAAAATCATGTCCGGATACCAGAGAAAAAACACCGTACGCTGCCAATGGGACAAGCAGAGTTCTCGCCCCTCACCAGGAGAAATTCACCGCTGGATTGGCGATACCCTCCGGTTGACTGTCGACCAAGTAGAAGCCATCCAGTTAAATGCGCACGAAAAAACCATGTACATCAAGGTAATCAGCATATCTATTTATCAGAAATTGTTAAATACTTTTGCAGATCCTATTAAATTTCAGTATGACTCAGGCGAAATGACAAATGTTAAGCTCTCCACAGCGGATTCCAATTTTACCACAGTGCGTATATTTAATGTCCCACTCGAAGTACCCCCTGAAATTTTCAAATCCGTCCTGTCGAAATATGGCACTGTGAGTGACGTCAGGAAAGAACAATGGTCTTCTGCTTATCAGTTCCCGGTGTATAATGGAATACGTGCCGTCACTATGGAAATCAAGCAAGATATCCCCTCCACTGAGACTTTTGGTGGCCATTCTGGCTATATAACGTATAATGGACAGAAACAGACCTGTTTAATTTGCAATGCTACCACACATCTACGTATTAACTGCCCAAA
Source organism: Meconema thalassinum (assembly GCA_946902985.2). Lineage (NCBI taxonomy): Eukaryota > Metazoa > Arthropoda > Insecta > Orthoptera > Tettigoniidae > Meconema > Meconema thalassinum. Next base: position 1,240,552,252 of record OX336389.2, on the reverse strand, counting down.
GAAAATGATTCCCCTCGGTATAACTCCTACACAACAACGACGTGTCCAATACTCGGAAGTTGTGACGCAGCAAACGTCATATGAAAACATGCTTATTGATCAGTCAGCTGGGACAACACCAGGAGTGACCTCGGATACATCTGACGCAGAACTGGTACCTTGCCCTGACCAGAGCTGCGAGCCACAGAGTGCCCCTGTGCTATCGGCAACCTGTATCGCAGCCTTAAAACCAACTATGCCGTCACTACAGGCTGCCACAGAAATTTTGTCTTCACTGCCCCCACCCTCGCTGGTCCCTACCGACTCACTTAAGAATGTTGATCGGGGATCCGAGAACGTCTCTAAGAAGATTAAAACAAATGCCTCGATTGCCGTACCAGCCCCGAAGAATCAAACTGGCTCTACAAACGTTCCCGCAGCTGTGAAAAAGAAACAAAATCTTCATTCTACGTCATCTAGGGACCCACGAACGCTCTCAACCGCTGACAGCCGGCCTATGAATGGCAGTCAAAAGGAACTATCTCAACCTAATTTGACATAGTGCACCAGTATATTTCTCACCTGTGTCTTTTTTTCTTTTTTCTTTTTTCTCGAGTCCAACTTCCAGTATGTCTAGCACAACTTTTATACTTCTCTTAATGGCGCAATTTCTCACTGTGGCCACTGTGAATATCAATGTAATAGAATGCCCTCTGAAATTTCAACTGTTGGAGAGATTCCTTCGAGATGCAGACATTGACATTGCCTTCATTCAAGAAGTTGCTCTACCCTGTTTGCCCATATCTGCCTTCTACAAACAATACATCAATACCGGTAATACGAATAGAGGGACCGGATTCCTCATAAGACATGATATCCCACTCGAAGGTGTGCTATGTCATCCATCAGGACGCATAATATCTGGACACATAAACAATACCACCCTGATAAATGTATATGCCCCATCCGGGTCCAATAAACATGTGGAACGGAAAATGTTCTTTCAACAGAGTATACTGCCTCATCTGCACGACGTTAAGGAAAAACTTATTCTTGCAGGGGATTTCAATTGTATTCAACGCCCAGAAGATTCCACTAGCTCATACCAAGGTGTCAACCCGGCTCTCAGGACCCTTCTTACCTCCCTACACCTCATTGATGCTGTGGATAGTTTAAGGGTGCCCCTGCCCCATTACACCTGTATAAGTCACAACTCCTCATCACGACTTGACCGCATCTACTTTTCACAGGAACTTATCCAGCCTAGACGATATGAAGTGATACCTGCCAGTTTCACTAACCATCATGCTGTCGTATGTACAATCTCTTACCCCCATCCCATATTTCACATAGGAAGAGGTTATTGGAAGCTGAATTGCTCGCTGTTACTGGAGGAGGAATGCCAAGATATTTTCAGACAACACTGGACTCGATGGGTCCAACAAAAATGCAAATTTCGCGACTGCACAGACTGGTGGGATATTTTAGTTAAACCAGGGATCCGCCGCGTCTTTAAGAACATATCTTACCAACGAGGTCGGGAAAGACGGGATACAGTTGAATTTTACTATCGAGTTCTTCGCCAGCTCCAGCAAAGATCTGATGCTGGGGAGCGTATATATGACCAGATCCGGGAAGTTAAAACCAAGCTCCTGTCTCTACAGCAACGAACGCTCGCTCATATAAACGTGGCTTTAAAAGATCGTACAGTGCTCCCGGACGAAAGTGCAAGTGTATACCATATCGCCGAAGGACAACGTGAGTGGCAACGTAAATATATCCACCGCCTCCGTACCAGTACTGGAAGTGTCGTCACCTCCCCTGACGCTATACGTCGTGAAATATCATTATTTTATCAACGGTTCTACGCTAAGGCTCCCATTGATCCACAGCAGGTGACCCTATTGCTGTCATCTTGCAGTACCAAACTATCTCCGGACAACAAAACTCTGCTCAGCGCGGATATTACGGATGAAGAGATTCACTCTGTGGTTAAACAACTCCGAAACAACCGCTCACCTGGCATTGATGGACTGCCATATGAAATGTATAAACACTTCTGGTCTCTCATTGGCAAAGAATTTTGTCATGTCCTGCGTACCATTCTCCAACGTCGTGCTCTTTGTCAATCACATCACGAGGGTACCATAGTCCTCATACCAAAAACATCCTCTCCCATGGCAGTTGGTGACTTCCGACCAGTTACTCTGCTCTGCAGTGACTATAAAGTCCTTACCAAAGTACTTGCATGCCGATTGAAGACTGTTCTACCTGATATCATTGGTGATGAACAATGTTGCAGTATTCCTGGAAGAACTCTGTTAACAAACTTAGCGATACTACAGAACCTACACCTAAAAGCCGAAATGCTCCCCACTGAGCCAATGAGTTTTCTCACCTTAGATCTTGATAAAGCTTTCGACCGCATCAGTCATGAATACTTGTACATGGTCTTGCAACACTTCGAATTTCCTGAAATCCTTATTGACTACATTCGTATGATAAATTGTAATGCTACGTCTAGAGTGCTCGTCAACGGTTTTCTTTCCCCTCTGATTCCAATACAACGATCAGTTAGGCAAGGATGTCCCCTTTCTATGCTACTTTTTGTCATTGGCCTTGAACCGTTCATTCGGACTACCCAGGTGAAGCTACAGGGTTACAAACTGTCCACACATGTTTTTGGAATGTGCGCCTATGCTGATGACGTATCAATATTGATCCGCAATAAAGAAGACATCTCCCACATCGATAGCGTCCTTCAGCTCTACCATATCGCCTCTGGAGCACAATCGAACCCCCAGAAAACTGCTTTGCTTCCGCTCAATACTAACTCAGTGATTACCCCACAGCCCTGGTTCCGGATAGTAAATGAGGTGAAAATTCTTGGCATTACCTGGAAGCAATCGCTTCTGGACACAGTGCAAGCAAACTGGACTAAGGTCATTGCCAAAGTGAGGGGAGTCCTGATCCAATTTGGTCAAAGAAACCTCAATATAGTGCAACGGGTCATGGTCCTCAACGTGTTTGCGCTCTCTAAAATATGGTATGTCGCACAACTTTTCCCACTTCCCAAAATGTTTGAGAGCCAATTGGCAAAATATACAGGTTGGTTTATATGGCAAGGATTTTTGTTCCGAGTACAACGGGAACAGTTGTATCTCCCATCCCGGCAAGGCGGGCTAGGGCTAACAGCTCATGGCATGAAATGCCGTGCACTCCTCTGCAAGAACGATATCACCATTCTTTCCCAACATGACACTTTTCCGAAAGCGCTATACAAAGATATTCGAAACACAGCCCGTGGTTGTGATAGAGCTTTGCCGAAGATATTTAGGGACCATCAACAGCACTTCTGGAAACTGTTCGCCAAATGCCTTCAGGGATTGTTCCAACGACGAAAAGTATCTATAACATGTTGCGGCAAGTGGTACACTCCAAACCGCGAATAGAGGCCACCACCCTCTACGTCCATTGGCCCACTGTTTGGAAAAATTTTGGGGCTATGACCATTTCTTCTGCTGTACACTCCCAGGTTTTTATCTTCCTCAACGATCTCATCCCAACCGCTCTACGGCGATATACCATCCATCTTGAAGCTTACCCATGGTGTACTATATGTGGTCAAACTGATACGGCGATACACCGCTTCACATCATGCACGCGAGTTGCCTCCACGTGGCTGTGGTGTAAGGGAAAAGTATGTCAACTATTAAATGTGCCCACGGATGACCTTGATGACAGGAAGTTGGTTCGTTTGTCGGTTACCGCCTTCCCCCAAATTAAACAGACTGCCATTGTGTGGATAATGGGCCAATATGTACACTTCGTGATGGACAATGATCAACATTTCTCTTTCCTGGATCTCAGGTATCACCTGCAAAAAGAGCGTTGGAAGCTTAGTGAAAGTGGACAATTGTACGATAAATATGGACACTATCTGGATTTCTTGTGATGTATTAGTATGGTATTTATCATATCTGAAAATTCTGTAATTCTGTAAAGAGCTAATAAAAAAAAAATGGTTTGCGCGCTAGGCTTTGGCCCAAAGTGCTCCGGGTTCGATTCCCGGCCGAGCCAACAGCGATTTTTATCTCCTGGGGTTGATTTCCGTGACTCGGGGACTGGGTGTATGTGCCGTCTTCATCATCACTTCATCCTCATTACGACGCGCAGGTCGCTCACGGGCGTCAACTAGAAAGACCTGCACTCGGCCACTCCGGAGGCCACACGATCATTATTATATCTATTTTCCTGACACACGATAATATTTCTGAAGAGCTTTTCCTTTAAGCGAACTGTGAATGGAGAACTAACTTGACCGTTACAGATGCAGGCTCCGTGGTGTAGGAGAAACATGCTTACCTCGAAAGTCCCGATTTCAATTCCCTGCTTCTTCAGCGGCTTTAGAGGTGAATTGAGGGCTGTAATGGGATGCATTCAGCTTCGTGAAGAATATTATGTAGAGTTGCTGGAAAGGCAGCAAGCACGGTCAAGAAAGAAAGATTAACGGCTGAAGGAGTCATCGCGTGAACACCCGTCAATCCGAAATCAACAAGCCATATAAGTGGTCAGAGATTCTCAATAGGCTGAAAAGTTCAAGGGTTAGGTTAGGTGTTAAGCACGTTGCAATGGAACTCATTCATTTCCATTTTCGTGTCAGGGTTTTTTTTTTTTTTTTTAGCGTATGGCTTTTAGTGCCGGGAGTGTCCGAGGACATGTTCGGCTCGCCAATTTTGTAGCTGCTTCGAGACGGACACCCAATGGGTGAGCTACAAGTACCGTTGGGGAGGGAAGTTGGAATGTAAGGACGAGGAGTTGGAAGGTAGCGGCTGTGGCCTATAGTTACGGACTAACCCCGGCATTTGCCTGGAAGGAAGATGGAACACCACAGAAGACCATCTTCAAAGTTGCCGGCGGGGGGATTCGAACCTCCTCGCCTCCCGGATGTGAGCGACTGCCAGCAGTCATGCCGTAACGACCACGGCTAACTCACCCGGTCGTGTCAGGGGTATATGGGGCATATAAAACTTGGCTTGTGAGCTTCAAGATGAAGAGTCCTGGTCGTGGTTTCTATAGTGACGGCGTTAAATGACAGCGTTAATGTTAGAAACTGGAAACTCTTTTTAGTGCATATATTTTGCCATCTTTCACAGTGTATAATATATTCTCGAACGAGTTTCTAGTTAAAGAATTATCCTAGTAGAGCGCTCTCAACCATTTGCCCTGATACTCCGTATCAATAGCAGCGTTCTTAAAGCTGTAATAATATTGTATTTGATCCGGTACGACGTGAAGAGCACATCTGAAGAAGCGACAGTAGGCGTTGGGAAGTGGCAGCTGTCAGAGCACGTCCAATATTTGTCGGCCTCGCTTTGTGAAGGTAGAGGGGGCATGTCATGTTGAAAGAAGTGAGTGGAACGAAGAGAGTGAATGAAGGTTCGCCACTCGCACTTCACTTCCCCATTCATATTACCTCGACGAGTCATAGTCGAACATTGTGCCCCGACCAAGCTGCGGTCTCAAACCATAAGTTTATTATCATGCATCGTAGATAATAATTTGTCATTGTCACTTCATCTTACGTGTCGCACATCTTGGTCGTCAGCCCCATGGCTATTTAAGCCTGTTAATGTTAATTCTATTTGATTTTAGGGCAATAATTGTACTGTGGATAGATGACTTTCTTATCTCGAAAAATAGATAGCATACGTGGTATTAGAGCTTAGCTATTCATAAGCAGATGTAAATGTTTCATTAGAGCTTAAGAGACATATTAATATAGATATCGTCATCTTACATGTGAACGCGTTCTCGGACTTAGGACTTAGAATTCAACCTCTAAGCAAACGATATGGTGTACGCTAAGGATGTTCATACAATTTGAAGCACCTGATTCAGAACTTCGAAGTTTTTGAAGTATGAACATTTTGAAGATGCTTCAAAACTTCGAAGCAGCTTTGGACACATTCCCGCTTTGATGATAGGAAAATACGAAGGATTGTAAAGTAAAGTAAAATACCCCAAACCGTAGGTAAGAAATACTTTATAAACTGCTTGTGCACTGTAGACTAAAACTAGAAAATACCCATTAAATAAATACATTTCTTGCTTTCCTGTATTGCAAAAGAGAACATTACTTTGTGTCGAGCACCTATAGAATGCTGCGATGTACAGTATATACGTGCCAGTATGGAAACTTCGAATTTAAACAGCTGTAGTGTACAGGGTGTATCTGAAATACTAGGTTAATCGGGCACCACAACGGCAATGGGGGTGCTGCAGCTAGTCCAGAGATCAGAGTTTTAAATCCCGGCGCTGAGAGCGGCGGTCCTGAAAAAGGTTTTGCTCCAAGTTTTCCCACACTCCCTCCAGTCAAACACCAGGATAGTACCAGGACACCTACCCCATACCCAAACCTAATAATTACAGTTACACTCACAACGACAGCCACCACAGAAACACAGGTTATCTGACAAGTTCAACACACACCCAAGTACATGGGGTTGATGACAAACATACCCCAAGCCCCTAAAATTAATTAACAACTTGAGAATGTGTTTAGCCACTTACACCAATGCTTCTCCCCACTATGGTCACACAATTACTCGGCAGATAAAGCCTGTGTTCTAAAGCTGTTTCTACATTTTCTGTTGATGTTGTTCATTCGTATTAGAGACTTGGGACATCTTTGGTCATCAGCCCCGTTACTTGGGTGTGTGTTGAAATTGTCTGTAATCCTATGTTTCTCTGATGATGTCTGTAAATGTGTCTATAGCTGAAATTATTAGGGTTGGAGATCGGGTAGGTGCCCGGGTTTCGAAATAAGATAACATTCTCTGTATTTGCCTGGTGGAAGTGTGGAAAAACGCTAGGAAATATACACATTTGGGATAGCCACTGTCAGTGCTGGGTCCAACCTCCAATCTCCAGACTTACTGCAGCTTCCCGGCACAGTCGTGGTGAGCGATTTAACGTGCACGGCTATGACGCGGGGTCTACGTTTTCTATTCTCCAATTATGCTTTTATCTATCGTCATGAGCTATCACATACTTATCTTTCATGACAGTATGCTTTCCGTGCTTTTGTCCAATTTGCATACATGTCTCAACTTGTCTGTGATACCCGATCTAATGTTTACCTGATTACACTGAGCATATGTGAAGTTGCGTCTTTACAAACACTCGAGGAGGACTTCAGCGTTCTTTCTTTAATTATATTAATTTTCCACTGTGCAAATTCACCTCAACATCCTTAACGGTAGATTTTTCCATTTGACTTGCTGTTCCACAACTTACTGAACGCACAATACTAACTACCGAAACATAACAAACATAAAATACACATAAAAGGTTCTGACAAACCTACCAGGTTATGGCGAGCCTACAGGCAGGTACTACTGAACTAATAATCGTCTCTTGTGTCAACGTCACGAAATGTTACAGTGTGGCTGGTGGCGGAGTATTCAGGCGATCAGGCGAGGGAAGGTTCAGTGCACGGAAGTACATGACCACGATGTCACATAGCCTGCAAATGAATCCATTTCTTTTCTTTTCCACTTCAACTTCAAGCAAATGTCGGGATGGTACCAGACGTGTTATAGGCCATGGCTGCCTCTTTTAGTCTCAGCTCTGATCAAAATTTTAGATCACTGTTCCAGCTCCAATTTGAGTGTTTAAGCCTATTTTCACCTTATGAAAAATATACATATTGCCTGTGTGTGTGTATTTGGTGAGAAATTTAAGAATGTGGTTTATTTCTCGTATCCTGTACAAGTGACCGAAGGTGGCCGAGCGAAATAATTGTAAAATCTCGATTTTATTAAATTTCTTGTGTCTTAATCAAGCGACCAAAATGAAATCTTGTATAACGAACCACAACAATAATATTCCCATAACTAATTCTATGGCCTACATTTAAAACAATCCAACAATCCATGACAAATACTGTACCATTCATCAATATCTACAAAACTATCTATTGCTGTCAAAATTATGTTTTTATTTACCAAACGAAGTGAAGTTTCGCATAATGAACCACCGTCATAATCATCGTCTACTGGCACTGAATCTGTAGCTTACTTCTCGTAAATTTAGAAGTCGTGTCTTTGGCTTATCTTGAAATTAACACCTGTGGCTCATTATCCTCTATGGGAGGAGTCATATTCAAACGGAACAGAAAGTTACAGTATATATTCTATCACGTAGTCATCGTAGAGGTGGTGGTGGTGATAGTTTTCAGAGATGGAACACAGAGGTCATCTGCCTATCATTCTATTGTAGGTATCGCATATTATAGATTATGCGGATGTTCATTTATGAAAAGGAACCTCTTTTACTGATGTTTCTCAGTAATTTGCTGGACCAGCACCATGAATTAAATATTCAGGTAAACAGTTTTGTATTCATACGTAGTAGGTAAAGCCTTATCGTATGCCTTTGGACACATATTTTCCAGTGCTGGAGGTGTGTAGATATGAGTTCTCTTGAGTTAAGATGAACGTTATGATTTATGGCAGGGCAAGCACCAGAGCCATAGTAAGACTATTGTACAGGTACAATCTTAAGATATTATTTTTATATTTACTGTATAAAATATATACAACGGACGGGTATTGAGTTTTGTGTCTCAAAATTTTCCCTGTATTTTTATCACAATATAAGCCATGTTCCAAGTTTAATTTAGTCCATCTCATAGAAAATCCATTGAATTGAAAATTATAAATGGATTAGCCGATAGAAAATATGGAAATTATTTATTTCTTCAAGGAACTAATTGAAGATCTTAAATTAAACAAGAAGTTCCGTGACGAACTAAAGAGCCTACTTTTCTTAAAATTTAAGATTCATGCCAATGATTAATCGATATGGATCTATCTAGAATAATGACGAAATTAAATTGGTAATATCGAAATTTCTAATTAGTTCGAAATACTGTATACCTGGCATAATGTAGCCTAATAGAGCACTACAGTTGGCAGCCCTGCTGACTGAATATATTCTTAGTTCCATCTCATAAGGTACAGAATACAAAATTTGGTTGGAGTCCAATGAATAGCATGGACGTTACATGCAGTTAAACATTGGATCTAACAGCGCGCGTAAAATCATGTTGGCAACAGTGTCATGCATGTATTGGTCAGAAATAATCTGAAATAATATGATCTATTGTTGTGCCAATTTTGAATGAAATCCATTAGATAGTATAGAAGTTACATGCATTTTAAAATTGGACCTATCAGCAGGCTTAGAATCATGTTGGCAGCACTGACGTATTTTAGTTACTCCAAAGTAATCTAGAATGCCAGGTACTATACGTGTGCAAAGTTTAGAGCTATTGGCTTGCATTCTTTCTGATATATTGATATTAGGGTAACAAAAATAGAGACAGCATTTATTAACAGTTGGCAGCCCTGGTTGCTCTTAAGAATAAGCATAGTCATAGCTGTTATGGTACACATAGCACATACGAAATTTGGATGAAATCCAAATGATAGTATGGAAGTTACATGTATTTAAAGTTGGACCTCACAGCAGGCTTAGAATCATGTTGGTAGCACTGACGTATATCAGTTACTCCAAATTAATATAGAATGTCATGTACTATACGTGTGCATAGTTTAAAGCTGTCGGCTTGCATACTTTCTCATATATATTGGTATTTGGATAAAAGAAATTAAGAGCATTTTTTAACAGTTGGCAGCACTGGTGGTTCATATGAATACGTTCAGTCATATCTGGTTATGTACACATACAACATACGAAATTTGGTTGAATTCCAATTGATAGTGTAGAAGTTATATGCATTTAAATATTGGACCTATCAGTAGGCTTATAATCATTTTGGCAACACTGCCATGTATGAACTTCTGGAAATTAAACTGCAATATTATTATCTATATGTGTGCCGATTTTGAAATAGCTCCCATTCATACCTTCCAAGATTTCCAACATGGAGCTCAAATTTCTATTGCGATTTTTCAGCAGTTGGTAGCACTGACATCATTTTCAAATATGGCCGTGAGATATTCAGGTATAGATCTTTACTCCTACCAAATTTTATCTCGATTGCTCCAGCCGTTTAGGATTTGATAGGGGGGGGGGGGGGACACACACACAGCCAGACAGACAGACAGATAGAAGGACAAACAGACAGACAGACAGACAGACAGACACACATTTTCCCGGATCAATCTCATAAGACTACTTTTTCCTCATTTTTGCAAAATGTGAAAAGTAGGCTAAAAAAAAATATATATATAATTACATTACTAAATTTGCAAATGCTCATTATAGTATCCATTATTAGCAGAATATAAGATGAATTTGACATGCTGTATCAGACAGCACAATCAACCATTGCAAGCAGCTTATCAATTGTCCTCATAAAGCTGAGTTTGCTCCGTTCCGGTAAACAGGTTAGATTTTAAATCTCTGGTGGAGCCGGGATTCGAACCCAGGGCCGGCGTGCTACGCATTACAGAATGCAGATTTATTGTTATACTTATTAATTATCAATAATAATTAATAATAGCAATCATTATAATAATATAACATTATATTTGTTATCAATTAGTTATAACAATAATAATCATTAAAACATTAAATATTAGTATATTGCTACATTTTCAGTTATACCTGACGGATGTACTGTCGCCCCATTGTCAATTGTACCCGCACTATCAGAAATCCCACAGGTTGACTTCGCATGGAAATGGAACTCCCTTGTACCTTGAAGCAAGACAGAATACTATACGCATCTCTTCTTCTATTCACTAAGACACTGGGACCATGGAACCATTGTAAATTGAGAAAGCCTTCAAGCTCCGGACATGAGATGTTTCTCAAGCGATGACAACTTGTCACACTGTTCCCCTTCTACAGGATGAATACCATTATGTGCCAAAGTTGCAAGCATCCCACGAGATGTAAAGTTTCTGAATACACTGTGCTGTTCTATTCTTCAACACACCTTCAGTTACATGACTTCGATTATCCCAAGGCACACTATAATGAATAAACAACATCTATTCTTAAGATCACAATAGTACAGGTCCAGCCAAATCATATGTGTGCCTAGTTGTCGGCTATAGAGTAAGCATTGATCACACCTTCATTTAATTATTAAATAGTTGTTCTCAGTATTTCAGATGATCATCGAGGAAAATGATCTTACATATTTCAATCTGGAACCAGTTTTCAAAATTATAAAAGTAGTCCAGGCTAAAGTCAGGACCAACTTGTACGTGCATCTGTAGAAGGCTTCCTTGTGAGAGGAGGTAGGTTCGATTCCTACCTCCGCCACCCTAGAAGTTGTTTTCTGAGCTGTCTATTTCTACCCGAAGCATACGTGGAATGATGTTTGACTTCTACGGATGCCTCCTTCCCAATGCTAGACCCTACTACAAAAACAAAACAAAAACACACACACACCAGTACAGGCTCCGGAATTACACGGGTTATCAGATCTCTCACATACCCAAGTAAAAGGAGCTGATGACTACTACTCGTAAGCCCCTAGATGTAACAACTACGAAGTGTCTAGTTTAATAATGAGCCTTAAGGTGCACATGAGAAAAGAAACCTCCCAGGCAGGAGTCCTGTAATGTGACGTCACTAGCTAATCTCGCGTTGAACCCAGCCAGACTCCTGCATGAGCATTCAATATTAATAGAAGTGTGTGAACTTAACGTTACAGTGCTGAGGTGGAGAATTCACTTTGTGGAGACGCAAAGCGATGTTAGACTTAATTATTGTTTAATTCTAGCAGCGAGCAAAATTGGGGAATAAGTGAAGTTTTTAATGCAAATTACTCGCAAATTACCCCCCCCCCCCCCCCCACCCCCTAAAAGTCCACAGATTTTACTTTTAACAGGCCGTACGTAAACAAACTCAAACGGAATGGAATGCTTCCAATATTTCCTGTGACATCATGAATTCTGAAAAGCAATTATTTTATGGTAAGTCCCTGTGCACATTCTAATATTTCACTGGAACACCTGTCTTGAATTCCACAAGCAAACATCCCATAGGAGATAGGCCTGGTGTTGTAGGTGAAGTAATTCTAAATATGACTAAGTTGCAGTACTAATATGTCAACTGCATTTTTTTTTGTGTTTATTAAAGTACATGAGCTCCTTGTAACTTCACTTAAATTGCCTCACTGCACTGTGTCGATTAGCTACGGTTTTATCAGCATTGAACGTGGTGTGGTGGATATCCCCAAAGTATATATTGGTTTAGTGCAAGTGAATAAACAGTTGTTTGTAACTCTTACCGAGCAGAGCTGCCCTTCAACTTAATATCCGCCTCGTTGCATAGGGGCTAGCATTCTTGATACCGCGAAGGCCCGAGTTCGATTCCCGGCCTTGTCAAAATATGAAATTCTGGTCTGAGGGCTCGTTCACTCAAATCGTGAGGCAAAACTGAGAAGAGGAGGGTTCGATTCCTATCTCAGCCATCCTGGAAGTGTTATTCCGTGGTTTCCTACTTCTACTTCAGGCAAATGCCGGGATTGTACCTAACTTAAAGTCACAGCCGCTTCTGACCCAAATCCTACCTCGATTACAAGTACACACACTAGTATAGACATCAGTGATACAGGGTATTAGATAACTTCTACACACACACAAGTACACGGGGATACAAGCCCCGTCAAGAGCTGATTGGTGTTGTGTTTTCTTTATGTAAATAGGGAGCTATTGTGGTCACTAGTGGCCACGGGTACTATTCGACAGCCGTTTACTGTGAGATGTTGATTAACCATACGCCCGATCAATTCTTGATTTTGAACAAGCTCGACAAAATGTATATTGGATCTGACTGCCATGGAGCTGGGTCTAGATATCTAACAGCTGCATGCTCTGTGTCAGGGATTATAGTCCAGGACGGACATTGAAAATACTGGTCTGATCCTTGGGGTGTAATGAACAGTTGATATCCCCCACCAAGAGTTTGGGGTGAGACGTTACAAGATATGATAAGATGTCTTGTCTGGACAACTTGTTCGTCTCAGCTTTATATTTTGAACTAGATGGGTTGAGAACACTAATAATTTGACGCCATAGACAGTAGCAGTTGTTAACCACACAGATGGATCCATCACAATATCAGTTAAGATTGTGCCCATCCTGTAAATTAATGCCGTACCACGTGCGTCTATGTTAGTCATGTAGTCATGGGAATGCAGGAAAGTGATGTTGAATTCCTTTACTTCTTAAATAAAAAGCACATCATTATCATACTCACGAACAAATCTACCTAACAAGGATTGTGTTGCAGGATTCCCCAAGTCTGGGATATGTCTGATGATGTGTGGCCATGCGGATGCTGGTCAAGAAGAGATAAACAACAATATGATGGGGCATGTTACTGTATTTGCAGAATGAGAAAAACAAAACAAAGAACAGCAGTGAAGATTGTAATTCGGTGTTTGGAAGTGTCCAAAGATTTGTTGGTACACTGCATTCTCGTAGGTAATCTTGGTACTCGGTGACTATGTGGGGCGTGTTTCACAGTAATGACTTCCTTTTTCGATGTAGCAGCTGATGTAGGTAGGTATGTAGCCTTTCCAGGGTCCGCAGCTATCGCACGCCGGTGATCAGGACTAACTGTTCCACTCACAACAATCTCAATTTCCATACTGTTCCACTCACAGCAATCTCAATTTCCATGCCGTCAGTTGTGTCGGGGATGTTTGCAGATTCGGGTAGTTTGGTCATTGGGGTTATCGGACACAATGGGGCGGGGTGTACATTTTGAAGAAGACTAGAGGGCTGGTTCCGAACATGTGGCGTGAGGTTATCCGTCAGATGATCAGAGCTTGCAGAGGGGGGAAATTAAGTCAGCTGTTTTGTTAATGATGGATATCCCAGCAGTATTTCCTGGCAGTGTTGGCGCTGTTAAATCGGTACCGGTACCCTCACTGTCTGGTTTCAGGCGTTTGTGGGTTCTTTCATCAATTGTGGGAAATTCTTCCAGAATGCTTCATGAGCTTATTTGCCGGAACAGATGGCGTGGCATTGTGTTACAGGACTCATGCTTGTGTGTGGGTATCGAGGTTGACGTGTTCACACTAACCGGCGGACTGTCATTTACTGGTTCAGGAATGTCAGGTCCTACCGTACGCTCTTCGTGGACGTGTATTCGTAGCAGCGGACATTGTGGACGTAGATGGTTTGGCGAATTGCATGCATGGCAAGTTGTAATTTGGCCATCGTAGACCATTTGGACACGGTAACCTCCAATGGAAACGAACGAGGGGATTGCCTCCTAAATTCCTTGCACACTGCGCCAATACTAAAAGTTATAAATTCTAGCATCTAATATTTTATAGTAGTGGTAGAGGTGATGATGGTATTAAGGGGTGGAACATCGAGGTCTTTGATACAATTTTCTGCTGAAGGTATCGTAAATTATACATTACTAGCAGTAGTACCCGGCTTCGCCCGGTGGAATGATGATAATATTCCAGTCTCCTTAACACTCAACGTCATAAATTATATTTATTTATGTATTCATTTCTTACATTATCAAACCCAGTGACAATGTTTATACCTAAGACACTATGGGAAGGCTCTGTAAAATAATGATCATTCTCGTGATATTTGTCTTCAGTCCGAGTCGAGATATGTCGTTAGCGGTCCCAGAATTCATGACATCTCAGTCGTAGAAGACTTTATGTGGTGGTGATTAGTGGTATAATGGGCGTAACATTTAGGTAATTTGCCCTTATGATAATAATAAGGTAATGAAAAATGACTACTAAACGAACATGGTGTAATTTTAAATCCGATAGAGGTAATTCAGATTTCTACCTTCGATGTCTTTCAAAGTCTGAACGTTATTTTCTGGCTTAGGCCTATACTCGATGCGTGTAGTGAAAGTAAAGAGTTTATCGAATACTGCTCGTGTCCAAGCTGCACGAACCTGAGAATATCGCAGATGATGACGATATATGATGACAGACGTTCGGGGGGGGGGGGTTCCCGGTCCTATTCACATTGACCGGTGAATCACTCATTCTTTCGTAACACTACAGTGGTTTGAGCAAAGACCCTGTATGAACATCAGCATAGTCAGCAATACCAGGTAACATGGCGGGGTCTGGACATTCCTCTCATGTCACCTCGCGATGAATCAGCAAGCTATTCTCACACCTGACCCCTCCTCCCCCTCCACCCACCAGGGTCTCACAAGTTATGGGACGTGGGTTTGCGACCACGGGACCCCAGCTGAGTCCGGCATTGCTTCTACTCACTGGTGCCGGGCTCCTTTCAGTTCTCTTTCCTGTCAGCCTCCCTTGGTCAAACTCTTGTTCTCTTCCGACCCCGATGGTATCAGGGTATCCGAGGCCTAGCGACTCTTTCACTTTCCCGCCTTAATTGGCCCTTGTCTAATCATTCCTGATAGCCTCATTCTTCGAGGTGTCAGCCTTCGTTTTCTTTTCTTAATATCTCATGTCTTCTGCTCAGACCCTCAAGGAGGCAGGGTGTGTGTAGCCCCACCACTTCTGGTTCACCCTGAATAGTGCTACATCCTCAAGGGCTCACGGGTGGTAAGTTCGGGAGTTGGCAACCCTGAGGGTTTCCTGAGCGGGTCCGGTTTTACCCCTTTTTTCCATTGCCTTGGGGACGGACCCTGCCCTCTTTCCGGGAATGGAGTGGTCTGTCCGCAATTTCAAGCAGACAGTATTACTCGCAGGGTACCAAAGGGTAAGTATACAAATTTTGGTTCTGATCGGTGAAACGGTGTAGATTTGGGCCAAAGGGCCTAAATGCAGGGAATGGGGTGACCTGTCCGCAATTTCAAGTGGACAGGGTTACCCGCAAGATTCGAAAGGGTAAGTATACAAATTTTGGTCTGGATCGGTGAAACGATATAGATTTTTGCCAAAGGGCCTAAACGCAGTAAATGGGGTGGTCGGTCCGAAATTTTAGTTGGACAGTGATATTCACAGGGTTACAAAGGGTAAGTATACAAATTTTGGTTCTGATCGGTGAAACGGTGTAGATTTGTGCCAAAGGGCCTAAATGCAGGGAATGGAGTGGTCTGTCCGAAATTTCAAGCAGACAGTGTTACTCGCAGGGTTCCAGACGGTAAATAACAAATTTTGGTTGAGATCTGTGAAACGGTGTAGATTTGAGCCAAAGGGCCTAAATGCAGGGAATGGAGTGGTCTGTCCGCAATTTCAAGCAGACAGTGTTACTCGCAGGGTACCAAAGGGTAAGTATACAAATTTTGGTTCTGATTGGTGAAACGGTGTAGATTTGGGCCAAAGGGCCTAAATGCAGAAAATGGGGTGGTCTGTCCGAAATTTCAAGTGCACAGGGTTACCCGCAGGGTTGCAAAGGGTATATATACAAATTTTGGTTCGGATCGGTGAAACGGTGTAGATGTTTGCCAAAGGGCCTAAATGCAGGAAATGGGGTGGTCTGTCCGAAATTTTAAGTTGACAGTTGTTTTAGATCCCTTATTTGGGGGTGGATCTAAAAGGGAGAGTTGTTGTACTAATTTGTAAGGTGGTGCCTAAAAGGGTAGCTTCCCTTGTCAGGGTAAGCTGACCAGTGTAGAGTGTTGTGGTGTGCTAGGAACTAGGGGGCGTTCCTATAAATAATGTGGTAGTGTTTGAGGGGATGGGACCCACTGCACAGGGTCGCTGTGCTGGTCGCTTAGCTCAGCTGACTGCTTATTATGTAACTGACTCTGTTCGTATCAGCCGAGTGGCACGCGCTGCTTGCTGGCAGCCGAGCCGGCTCGAGAGACACAAAGGTACCTGAGTTAGCGCTAATGGACTACCGTCTGTCACGTCTTTACGTGACGGGAATAAGGAAGGGCGTTGGGACGTAAAGAGGCGTATAACAGTAATGCTAGTGTAGAGTGTGGACCAAGTGTTTATTGGGCTATAGTTTTGAGCATGAGTCCCTTGTAGGGAATGAGATTATGTTCACAATGTGTACAAGTGGTGTGTTACGGGTTACAAAAATAGGAACTCTGAACACGATTGACTGACTCACCTCGGTTGACACCAGCGTAGCCTCCGGCTGTCTCGATGAAGCACTGACAATGGAGAGATCCTTTGACCTCATTAGGACGCCTTCGTATACCTTCTGACGTCCTGCTGTCAGCATTGTGTTGGCATGCTGCCCCAGTTAGTACTATGTCGCTGAGTGTAATGATTACGTAAGGCTTGAGCTGCTTTATGGAGTAGCAAGCTGTCCTTACAGTATTAATGGATGTTGCCCCGGCTTCCAAGGGTTGCCATTTTAGGGGATTTGGCCAGATGCCGGGGGGATGGTCTCCAAGGGGTGCATACCCCTGGGAGGCTGTACAAGAGTCTTCCTTCATTTGTTCGCGTCCTCGCGAACGGGAACGGAACTGGAAGTTGGTATGTTGACGTAGTGGTCCTTGAAACCCCCTCGTATCTCCTGGTGGCGTCGTATCGAAGTGTGGGTGTGAGGTCAGCCCGTGTTCAGAGGGGAGGGTTATGGGATTTACAGATATATGTATACATTGACATTGTGAAAAAACAAACAAAAAAAATTGACATTGCGAAAGATTTGATTAACATTGGGAAAAAATTGACATTTGAGAAAAATTGAACATTAAAATAAATTCGACATGTAAAAAAAATTGCCCTTGCTATTGCTGGCATATTGCTAGTTTAAAAAAAAAACATGGTTTCTGATGGTGATGTGTTACATAGCTGTGCAGGGAGGAAAAACCCAGGGCCGAACGGATGATGGCGTCGTCCGCCCTATCTTAGGGAAAAAGTGCTCCCTGCCATAAGAAAGGTAGAAGAAAATAGAAAAATGGGTGTTCCAGGGTATAATTTAAGGGAAATATTCAAAAGACGTTTATTGGTTTGGGAAAAAACGGAACACCCTGGCAAATGGGGAAGTTAGAAGAAGGAAAGATGAAAGAAAACAAATCATACACATTATGTACATTGGCATCTTGATAAACAAACAAAAAGATATATAGTGTTTAATGTACTATGTTGCGATTCTGACATTCAGGAATATTGTCGCTTTCCAGTGGAATAATTGTATAAAGTTTATCCTGAAAAATTATAAATTACAATGACCTTATGTCTAGTGGAATAATTGGATACCTATCAGTAGAAAGGTGCTAAGTGCCATTTTTTGAAAAAAGCCGTTTTTTTGCTCGAATGGTGCTATGTGCGATGTAGCATTACATATCAAAAGGGCTAACTCCTCAGTGGTTTCGAAGGACCTTCCAAGAGCATCACAAGATGGCACTAGTGGTAAGTCCTACAGCTCTTTCAGAAGAAAGGTGCAATGTGCCAATCATTTGTTCTCATTTCCCTCCAATATGGGCATCGTTGACAGAATTGTTCAAGGAACTTAGAATACTCAATTATTAGCAGTTCGTACTGGTGGGAACCTGTGTACGGATAGCACAGTTTGTTTCCTGTTGGAAACGCGACTTTGCCGTGCATTAGTCTCGCAAAATCTCGTAAACTACTGCTCCGATTTCATGAAAATTTTACAATTTGTTCTCATTATGGTAGACAGTGTTTAGAAAGTGGTTTGAGCAAAAATCGAATTGGCAGTATTTTTAAATTAATTTACATTAAAAAGCCATGCCAATATTGAATCTAATAACTTGACTAACAGATGGTGACACAGTGCATCCACTTCAAAATCTTCTATGAGCAAAGATAACATCCCGTACCATACCCTTTGATCAATACGTGCAATAAAATAATACGTAACGTAACAGAATCTTACTGTATAATCTAATTGCAGCATATTAAAGTATGTTATAATAATATTACATTTCACGTTAATGTGTTTCGACCAACATATCTAATGTGAGAATGTACTACTAACGGAAAGGATGTCAATATTGTAAGTTCTCAAGGTAGGTTCGATAGATTTGAGTTACTATGAAAACAATTCCGTGTCGCTTTACAGTGTACATTACATTACTAAAATTCCATGTTGTTTTAGTGCCCATTACAATGCCAAGGAGAGGAAGAGCTGACAGAGGTCGTCGAAGCCAGTTAAATGCGCGGCGAGCTACTTCACGTGCAAACCACACTGATGACCAAAGAGCGACGGATAATGAAAATAGTCGCATGGGCATGTCTGACTTACGTTCGAGAGCGACTGGAAATGAACGAACAGCGAATAGATTCAGAATGCAAAGAGGTCGTGAATATCAAACACAATGCCAGCGAGCACGACACAATGGACATGACTGATTGCGCCGACGCGATGCTCCTATGAACCTGGAAGATCAGTTGACCGAATCAAAAGAGGTGCTCATTCGGCTTCTTTTTCCGAACGTAGCGCAGAACTTCAAAAACCATAATTGGCTGAGCGAACGAGACATATTGGCAGCGAAAAATAAAGATCCCAACGAGACCATTCAAAATTTCATTCCGGGACAGTTGTTTTCCTTCAAATCGGTTGACACAGTTATCAACCAAGATGAGGTAGTCAGCCATCTCACAGAATTTTTGAATTCGCTGGAATTGCCTGGATTACCACCTCACAATTTGCAATTGAAAGTAGGCTCAGTCATCATCATGTTGCGTAACATCAATCAACTTCGACTATGCAATGGAACACGACTGGCTGTGGAAAAGCAAATGAACAACGTCATCGATGGAGAAGTTGTTATGATTCCACGCATCCCAATGATTCCTCCGAACGTGCTATTCGATTTTAAACGGTTGCAATTTCCCATGCTTCTGGCCTTCGTAATGACCATCAACAAATCACAAGGTGAGTCGTTGGAAGTTTGTGGAATTAACTTGGAATTTCAATGTTTCGTGCATGGACAACCGTATGTTACGTGTTTGCGTGTCGGAAAGCCGTCATCTTTGTTTAATTAGCACGTAGCACATTCGTAAAGACTAGTGGACTTTGCACCTTTCACAACTTTTAACATTTCACTCAAATAGAATTCCACAATTTTCATAGTATGAACCAATATCTGCCACTGGATAACAAGGAATACTATATCTGTATGTTATTCAAATTAGAAGAATAAATACTCACAAATAAACTGACTAAACACTTTTTACTATAATACTCAATGTTCATAAAAATGGCACTTAGCACCTTTCTACTGATAGGTATCCAATTGTATAAAGTTTATCCTTAAAAATTATGAATTACAATGACCTTATGTCTAGTGGAATAATTGTATAAAGTTTATCCTTAAAAATTATGAATTACAGTGGTCTTATGTCTACTTAATCGCGCTAATCCCTTATAATTATAGTTTTTGTGAGGTACCTCGCGTGCACGCTACCCGTCTGTACGTACGCTTGCCGTCTCACGGCTGATCCTGGACGGCCACTTCTTGGTACGGTATAGTGGTCGTACCGCTTGCATGTATGCTTAATACCTAATCTGTGAAGCATCCTCTGTGGGTGAATGCTTTCACACTTGACAATGAGAGTCACTGCCACAAATCGGTTGCGCCCTCATTGTCGTAATCTGCGTCGCATTTTGACGCTTTATGTGTTTATATTTTAGTTGATCTGCCAGTAAGCCTGGTACCCCACAGGCACCAGTCCTGCTGTGCAGATTTACTTTGGAGTGTGTAGCTGAAAAAGAAAAATGTGGTGAGTGTTTGCGAGTGTGTCGGGATTAGTGCAAGTTGACGTATATAAAATAAAATAAAAATAGTACACATCATGGCATGCTGTAAATAATATGCCACTGCTATATGGTAGTGAAATTCCTGTCACCAGTTTTCTGTATCTGGTGACGATGCCTGTGAAAAAAATGGCGAGGTTTAGAAAAAAACATATTAGTACTGGTTGAAGCTCTTCTTTCACTGAAAAAAAAAAAGCATGATTAATGTTAATTAGCTGCAAGACCGGGCTTACCCTATACGGTGCCGTGATGCCGTAAATAATATGTAGTTGGTCTTACCCCGGTAGCGGAATTGTGGTTACCGGGTGCCGATATATTCCACTTTGATTATGCCTATTTTAACCTAGTTTGTCCTAAGTATTGTCGGGCTTACCTCGGTAACGGATTTATAGTCACCGAGTGCCGACCGGCGTTACTTAATACTATCTAACTTAATTATGGTCTAATAATAAAAAAAAACTATTACTAAGCCGAGAGGGTTGCCTTAATCTATTGCCGAAATGTGCTGCGCCATACCTGGCAACAGCGGTGAATAAATTTGCTTAATCCTAGGTTGCGTGTCAAATGCAACCGTCTTACAACTAAATTTGGCCTAGGACGATCGCCTGGGGCAATTAAATCCCCAGATCACCACCCGCACGAGCCCCAGAAACACCGGTTGTCTCTAGGGTCGCTAGATTCCGTCCCCTTAACTCTAGGTGTCGACGTCTATTATTAGTACTAATCTATTCGCAGGCGCTTACGGTGCCACTAAGCTAACCGTTTCGCCCGCTGTAACTTCCTTGTTCATGACCGTTTGCTGTTCCGATTTAACGTAGTTGAGCCGCCCACTTGGCTCCTGTGAGGGGCGCGCAATGCCCCTCTCTTAATGCCCTCTGGTTGCCCGTTGCGTCGCCATTTATGTGGGCATTGGACATTGTGGTCCAATGGCATAATATTGTCTTCGCCTTAATCGGCCGTCGCAATCTGCTTTTCGCAGTAATATTTTGCCTCTATGGGCCGCCGTAGTATGCTTTTCGCATTGATATATGATTTCGCCGCTATGGGCCGCAGTAATATGTATTTCGCAGTTATCTTCCACTCCAACGCATAGGAGTTTTGCTTCCCGCTATGGAAGCCGTGCCTACTTAAATTTAAACTTAACTAGAAGTCTAGTCATAATGGGGTCGTCTCTAGGGATAGTTCCCGAGGCCGGCGGTGAGTGAGCTATTTCTCCCGCCATTCTCAGAAAGTCTCCCTGCAGGTCTTGGCCTCGACGACCGTGGCACAAAGTGGGTGTAGCATCCCTTCCTCCCAGGGGCGGTTTATGCGCACCTAGGATTCCAGAGCTTGCCCGACCAGGCCGCGAATGCTTTGACCTTACGTAGTTCGTCTGTTTGGTCTAGTCGTCAGTTAAGTGAGGTCGCTGCGCTGTCGAGCCAACTGGGGAAGGGTCCACATCGCCTTCCCCAGCTCTCAAAGTGTGGTTCTCCCGACCTTCGGCTTACACCGTTGTCAACCATCAGGTCGTATCAGATTCCTTTGTAAGAAGAAAAAAAAATGTGTCGTAACCTGTGTAAATAGTTTAATCTCTGTGTAAAAATGTAAAATATTTCCAGTGTAGCGGGGTTGTAGATCTTCTAAGTACATAGGCTACTTCTGGCCTACCATCGCTATGTCAGCTTCCCAGCAATAATGCTTTCTTTACCTTAATGGAGGTGTTAGTAGGGTCTGTAATGTCAGGTACCCTGTTATTAGGACTTGGGGGTAGTTATTTGTTGAGTGGGCTTAAAGTATGGTAGGAAGGGTTTTGCGCACCTTTGGGTTCCACGTTAGTGGTGGCCTGAAACCGGTGATGCCCCTGGGATGCTTCTATAGTGAGTGGAGTGGGGAGGTAATTCCCGGGATTGCAAAAATACGAAAATTCATGCAGGTTTGATATTAAAATCCCTGGTAATTGGATGGGATACTCATGCATGTGTCTGGATATGAAGTTGCTGCCTTCATGTACGGATAGGTGTAGGGT
Source organism: Meconema thalassinum (assembly GCA_946902985.2). NCBI lineage: Eukaryota > Metazoa > Arthropoda > Insecta > Orthoptera > Tettigoniidae > Meconema > Meconema thalassinum. The sequence continues at coordinate 1,240,529,632 of OX336389.2, read as the reverse complement.
GGGGCATAATACCAATATATCCCTTTCATGCGGGAGTGTTTAAGTACTAAAGAATGGTTAGTATATATCTATGGCCTCCTCTCTCATTTGGAGAGGCGCATTATGCTTCTTTAATGTTTGCTGACACACCCCTAATACTCAGGTGTTAGCATCGTGACGCAAGGCGTAGCATGCCTGCTTTTTAGACGCATGAAGTCCATCAACCCCTGTGTGTATTTTGTAATGTAGTGTAGCTGTTTTTGGTCGTGTAGATGTGGTTGCGTTGTTTATGTTGGGCGTGAGAAGGTTATGGGAAGGGAGTAAGGTGGTACGCTGGTAGCCTGTTCTCCTGTCGTCCTCCCTTGGTCCATGTTGGCTTTCTATCCGCGCCTTGGGATAGTAGAGCTGCATGACCTATTCTGGTCGGCCATTTGCAGTGTAGATGTGGCCAGTGGTCGTAATGCGACTGGTCATGTGTTAGTCATCTGTAAGGACTCCTATGCCTTACGAGCGATAAGAGAAGTTATTAGGGGGGAGATCTTGTCTGTGTTTGCTCCTAAGTATTGAGTGCGAGTGCGTGTGTGTGCCTATGTACCGCTACACCACGCGGACGGTTGGTCTGTTGCAGGCCAAGTCGTAATATGTATCGCCTGTGTGGGCAGAAGGCGCCCGTGGCTTGTCAACGTCCTTGCGACCGTGCCCTATAGGCCCAAGATAAGTTCCGCTGTGTCACGTCTTGTCCATTGCCAAATGTTTTTGCAGTGTGGAGAAAAAAATGTATGGTGTTATAATTGTTATGTGTGTGTAATTTCACGGTCACGGGCGATACGCAATAGTGTCTCGTCACCGCAGTATTGCAGTGTGAATAGTCTGCAGTCAGCAATTGGTATGTGTAATACCAGGCCGGGAAGTTACTGTTTGTCATCCGCTGGTATGTGCCTTTCTGCACGAATGCAAGTGTGGTCATTGTTTTGGATTCCTAGCGGCTTAATGTAGCAATTCGCCCTAGTTAGGTAATGACGTCGTGTGGCCATTGTTCCCTAAGACCTGTGTCTTGCGAAATTTTCCTACCTGTGTTTGTGAAATGTATTCCTCTATGCCTGGTGTAATTCGAAATTTTATGTCTGGTTTTTGGTGGGAGGAAATGTAGTATTCCCTGTTCATGCACTTGTATGGGCCAATTTCAGTATGATTGGACGCCTGAATAGCTGTTCTCCTTTGTGTCTAAATTTTTACTGGAACTCAGACCCGTGACCTTATGTCATTCTCTGTGTTTTATGTTTGCGTTGTGTTCCAGGGCTTGGGGCTTTCCCAGTGTGGGTTTTGCTTGTGTTCCGTGTACCAAAAATACCATTGGATAGTTAGTTTTTGGTACGCGTGTGGTGTGTGGTCATGGGTTCGAATCCGGTTGTCTGTAAAGACTTGGTGTGATCATTTCCGTGCCGCATATAATATGGCACGTTCCCGTGGATGTGCAATGCGCATATGAAAGCATGCATACCTGTGTAGAGTTTGTATGTTTTTGATTTCCCCTCGTAGTGTAATTTTGGAAGATATAGGGTCTCTAAATCGGGCGTGAATGATGCGTTGATTTCTGTCCAGTAGGCTTTGGCTCGGCTTGTCAGTGTCGAGCAGTCTTGCTCATTGAGGAGTATGTTACTGCTGATACGACGGTGTTGAATTACGATGTTGTGTGCTTTCATTTGTTTCATGCTCTGCCCACGTCCTAGTTTTCTGCACGTGTGTGTGTGTGCCTGATTGCTGTCTATAGTGATTGCTAGCAGTGCCTCTCTCATTGTAGAAAAAAAACTTGTGGTTTAATATGACCGTTGATCTGTAGCTCATGCGCCACGGGATTTCCGTTTTACTTGGAATCCAAACCATAGGCCATGGCATTTCACTTCGGAAATCCCATATGCGTTGTACGCGAGTGTGTCTGGTCCGCTAGTCGCGTGTTTGGTGACCAGATGCCAGAGGCGATTGTATTGTTTTTCGTTTATGACCCGCTGTTAGTGGGACTGTCCCAATTTGTCTTAGCTTTCCCATTATTCTATTCTAGAACTGGATATCTACTCAACCTTATATTCCTGGTATTCAGAAGGTTGCGGGTTTGGAGACCGTCTTTTACTCAGAGTGATTGTTTCCAGCACCATGAAGGTTGTGTCTCCGGGACAGTTCTGGTGAGTGTTAGGCTCGTATCCCGGTTCGGTCAGTGAGGTCTGAAGGCTATTTCTTGGCTTTCTTCCCACGTCTGCCAACGGGACCGTTTCCTTTTCTTTTAGCAGTGTGCCCGCCTTTACGTGTAGGTGTGTGAGCTTTACGTGTGTGATATGCCTTCATCCGGCGGACGTGAATAGTGTCTTTTATGAGTTTCCTCCCATGGCGCACGTTCACTATATAATTTAGGTGAGATACCTTCCTGCAGACTTTGAAGGGACCTGCCCATCGTGGTAGGAGGAATTCGGACACGTTCTTCTTACGGGCATGATTGGAGACCATGACCAATTGCCCGGGTGTGTATTCCACGGTCTTTCTATTCCGATCGTACCGCTCTTTTTGCTTTTTCTGGGCCTCGGCTATGTTTTTTCTAGCGTCCATGCGGGCTATCTGCAAATGCTCTAGCCGAGCCGCATTGTCTGTGTGGGCGTCCTGTGGGATACATATATTGTCTATGGGACTTCTGGGTGTGTATCCGTGCAGTAGGAAGTGTGGAGAGTGTTTCGTAGCCGTAGATACAGAGGTATTATAACTAAAAGTAATGCTTTGCAGATATTCATCCCAGTCTGTTCCTGCGTCCTCTGTAAATTTAGCCAGCGCTATTCCAAGTATTTTGTTCATACTTTCCGTGAGTCCGTTGGTTTGCGGGGAAAAACTCGTGGTAGTGTATGCCTTAATCCTGAGTATCTCCAGAAACTGTTGGAGCACTCTCGAGGTGAAAATAGTACCTCTGTCGGATAATAAGGTTTGGAATAGGCCATATCGTGTAATTATGTCAAATAGAAATTCGGCTATGCTGTTCGTGTCTGCTTTGGGAACAGCCTTTGTAATCATGTATCGTGTGAGATACTCGGTGGCCACCAGGATATATTTATTGCCTTTCTGACTTGTTGTAATGGGGCCTTTCACATCTATCCCGACTCTGTGAAATAACTCTCCCACGGGAATTGGGTTGAGTAGTCCATGAGGCTTGCCAGGTCTTGTTTTGAATCGTTGGCAGGTGTGACATGTCTTGACAAAGGTATCTATGTCGGCCTTCATGTTTACCCAATAGTACTTGTCACGGATTCTAAGGTAAGTTTTATGCGTACCTAAGTGTGCCCCTGCCAGTGGGCTATTGTGGTGTCCGCTCATGATATTTTCTCTCAATGATTCCGGAACCGCTATAGGTGCGCTATCGTGCATGGCTGTGGGCTTAAATTTCAGTACCCCGTCTTTGTCTAGGAAAAATCGCCTAGACATCCGTGCTGTCTTGGAGTCCACCTTATGCAAGTTTTCTAGTGCCAATAGAATCTGTTTCAAGTGCGGATCACTTTCTTGCTCCTGTTTGATGTCAACCACCGTCAGGGCAAAGGTGGGCATATCGTCCCAGTCGTGGTCCTTACTGTCATCCGGGGGATCGGCTACTGGCAGCCTAGACAACCCATCTGCGTCTAGGTGTGTAGCGCCTTTCTTGTGTTTGACCACGAAATCATATTCATACAGGCGGAATATAAACCTGTTGAGTCGCGAATTTGGGTTTTTAAATTTGTCCCAAAAAAGCAAGCTCGCGTGGTCAGTCACTACCGTGAACTTGATACCATAGAGGTATACTCTAAAATAGTTCACTCCCCACGAAAATGCCAGCATTTCTCGCTCTGTGGCAGAGTATCTAGTCTCAACGGCCGTTAGCTTCCTGCTAGCGTAGGCGACGGGCCGTTTGCGCCCTTCGGCGTCTTCCTGCAATAGGGCTGCTCCCAACCCATACAGGCTGGCATCCACGTGTAAAAATGTGGGCCTATCACTATGGAAGTGTTGCAGCAATGGAGGTGAGGTCAATAGTTGCTTCAGTGTGTTGAAGGCATCTATGTGTTCCTGCGTGATGCTGAAGGGCGTTTTTTCCCGTGTGAGTTCAGTTAGGGGATGGGCGATGTGTGCAAACCTATAGATATGCTTGCGATAGTACGACGCCAGGCCAATAAAACTGCGCAATTGTTTCAAATTTGTGGGCATTGGGATGCCCGTTATTGCGTCAGTCTTAGCTGGGTCGGGAATAATGCCCTCCCTGTTGACAATATGGCCCAATATGGTAATTTGCTGTCTGGCAAATTGACATTTCGCAGGTTTAAGCCTTAGTTTAGCTTCTCTGATCCTTGCGAAAGCCTCCTCCAAATGTACGATGTGTTCGTCAAAAGTGTTGGAGAAGACCGTTATGTCATCCACGTACACTAATACGGAACGCCATTTAAGCCCTGAAAATGTCTTATCCACTAGCTTTTGGAAGGTTTGGCTGGCGTTACGGAGACCCATCGGTAAACGGGTGTAGGTAAATAGTCCGTTCTCTGTAACGAACGCCAGCTTGTGCCTATCTGGTTCATAGACGGGGATTGAATAGAATCCACTATAGCAATCCATCGAACTGAACCAGCTAGCTCCACCAAGGGCGTCCAAATAGGTGTCTGCCCTTGGTAGTGGATAACTATCATTTTCGACTAACTTATTGAGCCTCCTGTAGTCAGTACAAAATCTGTGCGATCCGTCCCTCTTTTTGGTCAGCAGAACTGGAGAGGAATAGTTAGAAATAACTGGAACAATGACCCCTGCCTCGAGCATCTCTGAGATCTGGGCATCGATGGCATGTCTCTCCTTCTGGCTCACTCTGAAGGGAGGCTGGTGTACTGGTCGGTCACTAGTGAGTGTGACGTGGTGTTCAATGAGGTCTGTCACAGCGAGGTCCTTCATTGAGTGGGCAAAAATATCTCTGTTGGTCTCCAGGAGCTCCGTGAGCCTTTTATTTTGCTCCGGATTCAGGTCCTGCCTGTGGTTCTGGTTGGCCGCCTTATCAGTGTGTGTGTTTGTATATTGGCTGATAGTGTGCAGTGTAGGGGCCTGATGCTCGTGGTTTTCTCGCTCCGCTCGAATCCCATCTCTGTTCCTGGTGTATACCATGGGATGTGTGGTGAGCCTCTGGTCGTGCTTTAAAAGCATCTGACCACTAGCGAAATTTATGCTAGCCTCATATCTAGCGAGAAAATCCATGCCTATTATGGCTGACGCAGAAAGGTGTTCGATAACGAACATGGGGTGCGTTGTGGCAAAATGGTCTATCCTAATATGTATGTTCGCTACCCCCATGTTTTCCAGCGCCTGAGCATTGGCCGCTACCAACCGAATGTTTCCCGTGACACCTTGTATTTGCGCCTCGGCAATGTGTCGTCTATTAACACAACTTACGGCTGCCCCGGTATCAATTAGGGCCTGCACTCTGTGGCCATTTATGGTGGCGTGTATCGTGAGGGCCGATACCTGAAATCCACTGCCCTGCACCGATGTGTTGTGTAAGATGTATGTTGTTGTTGTTGTTGTTGCCGGAGTGACATTTGTGCTGGGCAGGCACGAAGCTGTCCGCCTATCGTACCTGGCACGCTTCGCCTCTCGGCTGGCTTCCTGTTCTGAGTACTTTGCCCAGGTCAGCAAAGTGCGTTTGCCAAGTACATTGCCAGCTCCTTTAACCGGTCTTGCTGTGAGACTAGGAGTCTGCTGGCGAACGTTTAGTGTATTAATCGTTCCCAGCCTTTGTGTAGTTGTGTTGTTGTTGGTTTCTTCCTCTCGGGAAGGTGTGTCTGCAAATGTGACCCTGAGCTTGCCTTTGTTAACCCGACTTTTGTTCCAGGCGGTCGCGAGTTCGACTCCTGTTGCTGGCTTCCCCATGCCGAGCGAGCTCGCGTCATGCGCCTGTGTATGGTCAATTCCCCCCCTGTGGTGTGGTGAAGGGGGTGGGGTTTTCTGTTTGGAGGGTGTGGGCGTGTTCTCGGGCTGTTGGCTTCTGATTGTGAGGGGTGTGTAATGTCCCGCCTTAGGGTTTCCTGTAAAAAGTACGTGTAGGTCCCTATTGAATCCCGCAGTTGAGAATAGCGGAGGCGAGTGCACATCCGTATATACATGGATGTTGGCTTTGAGCACTTTGCCGAGAGCGGTTACCTCTACGGCACTGCCATAGGTGCCGTCCTTGCCCATGTATTTTCGGTAATCCGCCCCGGTCTGGAATGGGTTTTCCCGCTCGTCCGACACAAAGTCCCGGTACTCTTTCCAGTTGGCCAAGATATGTTTGACCGTTTTCTGTCTGTAGTCCCCATGATAATCCTCGGTATTCCGGATTAGAAAGCTCATGGCCCTAAACAGACAGTTGCCGTCTCCTTGCACGGGGTGTGTTTGGAAACGGTCCGGGGGCGGATCGTCAGCCTTAGCTTTAGCTGGCTGCTTCTTCCCCTTACTCTTACGGGTTTTCTTGGGGGAAGGGCCTTTCTTGTGCTGTGTTGGGGGAGGAACCTCAGCTGCTTCATCAGCTAGCCGAACCTCCCCGTCTAGGCGTTTTTTGAAAATGTGGGTGTACGCCTACCTGTACTGTATGTGCGCCCCCCCTCGGGGTGGCTGCGCCAACTCCCCGTTTGCGGTGTGTAAGTAGGTGTAGGGAGTATTGCCCCCCTGTCTGTCCGGCGGGGTGCTTCATCCCTGAACTCCCTCGGGTATTCGTCTGGGAGGGGGTAGTGTTCCGGGCCCTTCGTGTGTTTGTCTATATTGTCCCTTTCTCTAGTGGGTTTTCTTCCTTGTCGGTTATTGCCCTGTTGTCCGTTATTCTGTTTCCGCCAGGGTGGGGTGTATGTCTGCTGCTGTTGGGGCGGGTATTCCCGTCGGTTCCCCTTTTCCCTATATTGTTCAGCTGCATACCCCTGTCTGGTCGAGGGTGGGTTTTCTCGCTGTTCCCAATTTCCCTTGTACTGCGGGGCCGCATAGCCTTGGCTGCGTGGGGGCGGGTTCTCCCGATATTCCACATTTCCCCTGTACTGCGGGGCTGCATAACCTTGGCTGCGTGGGGGCGGGTTCTCCCGATATTCCCCATTTCCCCTGTACTGCGGGGCTGCATAACCTTGGCTGCGTGGGGGCGGGTTCTCCCGATATTCCCCATTTCCCCTGTATTGCGGGGCAGCGTAGGCCTGTCTATTTGGTGGCGGGCTGTTTCGTCGGGGGATGTCGTGGTCGTACTCCTCAGGGTAGTACTCCCGTGTGTACGGAGATGGTGACCGCCTTGAGGGGTATGTCGGCTCTGTGTCCGTGTATGCTATCGGTGAGTACCGAGGAGGGTAGTGTGGCCTATCCTGTGGGGGAGGTGTTGTTGGCCGCTGTGGAGGGTAGTAATTTTCCTCCCTCCCGTAGCGTCTCCTCTCTGTATGATAGTGTTCTCGTTTGTCTGCTTTCTCATCCCTTGGCGGCCTCCCGCCCGCTTGGATGGCAGCTATGGTCAGTTTCTCCATCCTGTCCACTAATTCGTCCATTTTGGCGTTAGTGTCGTCTTTCTGAGTTTGGAAGTGCAGATCCACGGCTTTTTCCGTAGCCTTTTCCGTGATCTTTCTCCCCTCCTCTATGGTCTTTATGTTATTCAACATATGTTGGACCGTGAGGTTGTTCATTATGCATAGCTTTTCTACTATGGCTGGTCTGAGGCCCTGCATTAACAGCTTGACTTTCTGTTTATTTGTCATTGCTGCATTGAACTTTTCGCACATTATCAATTTAACATTGATGTATGCCTGGGCGCTCTCTTTGGGTCCCTGTGACCTCTGTCTAATCTGGTCATAGAGATCGTCATCGTCTGGTATGAGCTGGAACTCCTCTTTTAAGAGTAAAGCGGTTTCCTCCCATGTGGCAGCTTCTAGTGTGTCCTCATGGAGCTCATACCACGTCATGGCCGCCTTTGTGAGGTAGGCAGGAAGGAGCCGTTTTCTAACTTCCTCGCTCCAACCATTGATCCGAGCCGTTCTATTGAAGGCCTTGAGGTATTCCTCGGGATCCTGGCCTTCCCCCGTGAACTTTGTGGGGTGGATCATGGGGTACTCAGTGTGTCTATTCATGTCGTTCTCGGCTGTGTTTCGTTGACTGTGTAGTGCTTCGGGTCTGTTTGTGCCGTTCACCCCGCTGTCGTGTGCTGAGGTATTTGGGCTGTTTAGAGGGGAATTAGCCTCGCTTCCCGTGTACGACACCTGTGTTACGTTACCAGGTGGCTCGTCACCTGATATGCTTGTGCTGATGGATGGTGTATTGTCGTACTGTGTGGATTCGACTATGTGTACGGTTCTGTCTAAATCCTGTTTTACTGTCTCCAAAATAGTGTGGATGTCCAGAACCGCTTCTGTCGTGTGATTATTGGCTTTAATAGTGTCTGTTTCTAATAGCTCTGAAATGCGCTCGAGCAGGTTACTGGCTTTCTGCTCTGTGATCTGCAGTTGCTGCAACAATAGGGGATGGAGTGTTGGCAGACAATCTACCTCACTAGCGCTGGATACCGGTGACTCTTGTGTGTGTTCACTGGCCTGGGACCGTGTAAAATGTATAACTTGTGCTGCAGCGGCAGGGTGTTGAGCACGGATCTGTGCTGTTTTGAATTCAAGGTCCCTGAGTAGTTGTACTGCAGTCTGGTCAGTTATTAAGTCACCGTTCTTAATCTTTAGCTTCGGCAGGAGTGGAGTCGTACTAGCCGACAAATGGTGTGCAAAGTCTCTTAATGTAGTTCTAAATGTGGACATTTAATCTAAAAAAAAAATGTGTGACGCAATATGAGGTTAAAAAAAATTTCACTATTTGCTTGGCTTTTTGCGGTACGGAAGGGGTCGTTTTACCTACGAGGGCTCGTTGGTTGAGTCCCGTTCTACTGTGCGTAGGACCGCGCCTCCACCAGTGTTTTAGATCCCTTATTTGGGGGTGGATCTAAAAGGGAGAGTTGTTGTACTAATTTGTAAGGTGGTGCCTAAAAGGGTAGCTTCCCTTGTCAGGGTAAGCTGACCAGTGTAGAGTGTTGTGGTGTGCTAGGAACTAGGGGGCGTTCCTATAAATAATGTGGTAGTGTTTGAGGGGATGGGACCCACTGCACAGGGTCGCTGTGCTGGTCGCTTAGCTCAGCTGACTGCTTATTATGTAACTGACTCTGTTCGTATCAGCCGAGTGGCACGCGCTGCTTGCTGGCAGCCGAGCCGGCTCGAGAGACACAAAGGTACCTGAGTTAGCGCTAATGGACTACCGTCTGTCACGTCTTTACGTGACGGGAATAAGGAAGGGCGTTGGGACGTAAAGAGGCGTATAACAGTAATGCTAGTGTAGAGTGTGGACCAAGTGTTTATTGGGCTATAGTTTTGAGCATGAGTCCCTTGTAGGGAATGAGATTATGTTCACAATGTGTACAAGTGGTGTGTTACGGGTTACAAAAATAGGAACTCTGAACACGATTGACTGACTCACCTCGGTTGACACCAGCGTAGCCTCCGGCTGTCTCGATGAAGCACTGACAATGGAGAGATCCTTTGACCTCATTAGGACGCCTTCTTATACCTTCTGACGTCCTGCTGTCAGCATTGTGTTGGCATGCTGCCCCAGTTAGTACTATGTCGCTGAGTGTAATGATTACGTAAGGCTTGAGCTGCTTTATGGAGTAGCAAGCTGTCCTTACAGTATTAATGGATGTTGCCCCGGCTTTCCAAGGGTTGCCATTTTAGGGGATTTGGCCAGATGCCGGGGGGATGGTCTCCAAGGGGTGCATACCCCTGGGAGGCTGTACACAGTGTTATTCACAGGGTTACATAGGGTAAGTATGCAAATTTTGGTTGAGATCGATGAAACGGTGTAGATTTGGGCCAAAGGGCCTAAATGCAGGGAATGGGGTGGTCTGTCGGAAATTTCAAGTGGACAGGGTTACCCGCAGGGTTCCGAAGGGTAAGTATACAAATTTTGGTTCAGATCGGTTAAACGGTGTGGATTTGTATACATAACAGACAAACAGACAGACAGACAGACAAACATTGAGCTTTATATGTATAGATATGTGTAATAACTTTTGAAAGGAGCCTCTCTTACGGATGTTCTATTGAACCGGTCTTACTAAAGGTGGATAAATCAGAACAGGGAAATAAATATTCTGGTACACAATTCTTCAGTGTTTTATTCATGTACTGTAGAAGCACCTCGTTATGCGATATTGGACACATAATTGACAGTGCTGGAGGAGTAGTGATGTTAACTCTGTTCAGAAACGAATGCATTGGTTTAAGACAGCAAGAATATGTTGATATTTTACAATTTTTTTTCACATTCGAATTGAGCCACTATGGACTACGGAGTAACAATCAAAATCAATGTTTCGTTCTAGATCGTCTGCCAGCTTTGATGTCCTGCCAGTATCTCTTGAGCCCATCACTCAGCGCCTTCTTCCGATCATCTGAAAGAGGTCCCCTCCGTCTTTTGGGTTCTGCCCCTACCTTAAATCCCTGGTAATTTGTGATTAGGTGTCTGAATTCACACCTGTTCATAATTTAACAGTCCGGAATACCAATTTCTAGAAGGTCTTTGTTACATTCTTCAAACCATGCCAATTTTTTCTTCTTTGGTTTCACGAAATTCCAAATTTTCTTTGTTAGACGATCGTTGGACATTCTGAAAATGTGTCCATAGAACAACAACCTTTTCTTTTTTATTGTTGACGTGACTGGTTCCATCTTTTTATATCACTCTTCGTTCGACTTCAAACGTATGTGCCCGTCAACCCATCTGTTGCCTAAAATTTTTCTCAATACCCTGCGTTCTCTTTTGACCAACTGGTCGACTAGTCCCCGCCTGTTCATAGTCAAAGTCTCCGAAGCATATAATGCTTCAGGTTTGACAACCGTGCTGTAGTGTCTTAATTTGGAAAAAGCTTGTAGTTTAACGTGACCGTTAATCTCGCGATCATAAGCCACGGGACCTCCATTTTATGTGGAATCCGAACCACAGGACATGGCATTTCACATTGAAAATCTCACATGCATTGACCGGGAATCGAACCTGGCCCGCCTTGGTGAGAGGCATACAGCTAGACCGCTGAGCCACCACGCCCCCGTGTCTTAATTTGGCTCCAATGCTCAGCGACTTCTTATTATAGAGATTTTATTATTTTATATTTACTGAATAAATGACTACAATATTTCGATATTGACTTTTGAGTGTTATGTTTTTGATACATACCCTATCGCGATGTAGATCATGTGGCAAGAGCAATTTAGTTCATCACATGTCAAATCCATTTAACTGACGGGAGAAGTTTGAAATTTTAACGACCGTTAGAATATACCAATATAGGCTATTTAGTTCTTCACAGAATTACTTGTTAAATTCATTTCAAACGATGCTTATCAAGCAGAATAAATGTTATGGTACAGAAAGTAACATGAATCTATTAGTAAGTGTTGAGGAAATTTTTAAGACAATACAAATAATGTTAGTGGGTCATATTCAGGTCTCTAGGCTCGAATCTCAGCACTGAATCCATTTGCAGAATTATTTCTCTGTTCTGCTCTTTCGCTAAATCTTGTTGGAAGAGTAATTCTGGTCTGAAGGCTGGAACGGATTACACTCAGCCTCGGTTTGGCAAACCTGAGAAGAGATGGGTTGCCCGTGGCTCATTATCACGTAAAACTACAATCTTCTTCTTCAAGGGATGGGTTAGATTTCCACCTCAGATACCTTGGAAGAGGTTTTCCGTGGTTTCCCCAGTTCTACTCCAGGCAAATGCCGGGATACTTCCTATCTTAAGGCCACGGTCTCCCTCCCAATCCTCACCTGAATTACAAGTACACACACTAATAGAGAGACCACAATAACAAAGGTTATAAGACAAATGTTACACACAACCAAGTGCACGGGGTAAAATGATGAAGATGATAATTCTTGTTTTAAGGGGCCTAACATGTAGGTTATCGGTCCCTGGGCTAAAATGACCAGGGTGACCCAGCTACTCAACAAAACAACAACAACAACAACCTTGTTGGAAGAAATACTGAAGAATGTCGTAGTCAGGGCTATAAAGTTATTCTTCTCCTGCAAGAAATAAACGACTTCTCTTAGCACTTACACCGAAATAGACCATAAGTATAAGGCTGTAATTTAAATTGAGACGTTATCGTTGGATCAGCTGAGAGAAGCAATAGAATTTATGCATTTACTCTTTCCTGAGGATCTCAACTGTACCTTGACAGAAGAGTTAACTCACATAAGCTCATCTTCAAACACCGAGAGAGAGGTCACATCAAAATACTCTTGAGTTGGTGCCAATTGGTACGACGAGAGTAAATACAGTACAAGGGATCAGCCCAAATGTTGACATTGCTCTGTGGATGTGCTTGTGTACTCCAGCGCACAACTGTTCAGCAGAGTGTGTCTTGCCATTGGAGAGTTAATACTTCTCTATGCTCTAACTCGACAGTTCACAAGCCATCATTTCCATGGTGGGAAACCTCATGGGAAGAATAGATTTTTGCAAAACCCTAAATCATTGATGAATTTGTTCCGCGTTAAGTAAGACAAAAGTTGTTACACAATAATATTAATGATAATAATAAATGGTGCACTAGGCTGTATATCGTTCATCTAGGAAATAAAACTTGTTGGCTTACTTAAATGGTAATATTTTTGAATTACTTCCGGATTATACTCGTACGAGGGAATGCAAACATCAAAACTTTCTTTCTAATTAAGCATTTTAGGGTGAAAGTCAGTGGATACAAAGGAGTTGGAGAAATGTTTGTGTTCGAATTTTTTGTTTGAGTAAGTTGTCCTAAAACTATAATTGGTTGTAAAATTGTACTGAATTTAAGTATTCACAATATTAAATCTTCTCCCAAAGTATTTTCCAACCTATGTACCTTAAGATTCGTTTATTTTTAATACTTCAAGTAGGGACGCTGAAACAATCTAATTCTTGAAGGTTATCGATCTCATTCTTCCTGATCCCAGGGCACATGTTGAAAAATTCTCGGTTATCTACAGGTTGCGGACGTGTAAATCCACTGCTGTTTATTAGGTACGAATATTAGCAATCGGAAATATACCAGTGAAAATGAATAGATTGGGATTTTCAACACTATGTTACAAAATGTTGGAAACTCAAACTTATCTTCTTAGAGAAGGCGCTGTTTTGATTATGCTATTGCGAACTGTCTCCGTCCTCGGAGCGGCCACGCGACAGCAATATTCTCATAGCATTTCGTCACGGCGTCTAACCAAGTGCAACTTGGTGAGACTATAGGCTCCAGGGAGTGAAAAGAGAGGACTTCGTTCTTCTAATTTATGCACGGGTAAAGGGGCTGCATGAAATTGCCTTCCATTGAAAATAAGCCTGTTTCTAACCGAAAGGAGTCCTTGAATCTTGAGCTTCTCTATGCCAAGCATGGGTGAGGCGTGTAATGTCTATCACTTTTGGGTACATCATTTTGAGACTTTTGGCAACGGCATGCACAGACAGCGCACTGTGTCTAGTAATACGCACCAGTGTGGTCCATATTACTAAGAGAGTAGCCTACGAATAACCTGCATTTTCCTCCCCCTAATACAGTGAAAACATCTCATACGAGTTTACCTCCGTGATAAGCGTCATCATTGTAATTGCTATATATTGCACGTTACCGATTTTAGCGTTTTACAGTTTAAGGGATGACGATTGAGTAAAATACTCAGTTGAATGTTATGACTAACGATAGGAGTTGTATCCTATATAAGCCTTCTCGTTTACTATGAAGGCGGGCGTGGTGGCTCAGCGGTCAAGCAGTTGACCTCTCACCAAGGTGGACTGGGTTCGATTCCCGGTCAATACAAGTGAGATTTTCGAGGTGAAATGCCATGTCCTGTGGTTCGGATTCCACGTAAAAAGGAGGTCCCGTGGCTCATGATCACATGATTCACGGTCACATAAAACTACAATCTTTCTTCCTTCCTTTCCGTTTACTATGTTTCGTAGAAATTCCGCCATTGCATCCAAGATAATTGATTTTAACTTTAGAAATTTCAGCCCTTCGACCATCTAGAAAGTATGAAGTCGTTGATCTTGTGCCTTCTGCAGAGAATACCTCTTATGTGGGATTGCCTACTTGCTGTGCTTGATCATTGTAACCTTATTAGATAATGGATGGTCGATATTGTACCCTTCTCTGTAATGTCTTATATTTTTAGGATGGTGGCTCCGTGCTTTGTTCAGATTGGTAGTCTTTTGACTAATGCTAGCAAGGTCTCTACTACTGTCGTTTATGTTTAGAATTACTAGGTCAATCACTTTCTTGACATCGTCAAGAAATGACATAAAAACAAAGTTAAAATAATTAGTGAAAAAAGGAGAATTAAGTCCCCATTTTGAAATAGTCCACAACGAGGGACTAAGTAAAAGTATAACAAACGTACGTATTTAACACTAGAATAGGTACTACCAAGAAGATACCAGAAGATGAGAGTGATTTTATACTTATAATGGAACTGAAGGAAGTATGAGCCATCAGCCGGCGCAGAAGAGGCACTCTCTCGACCAGCTACAAGCAAGGGGAAACAAGCTGGTGATAGCAGTACGGATGGCTAATTCATGATGCCGACTTCGGAGGGGGGAACAAGGACAGGTCAATCAATCAGCTGGGTGAATTGTCTCGGCATTGAGTGACACATAATTCAAAATATCATTCCCTTCCTCAATAACTGAAACCCACATTAGATTAGCAAGTGTCCTCAGCTGTCGTTGTTTTGCCATATGACAACATATGAGAAATCCTTCGCGAAAAATTACACAAATACGACTTAATGTTATTTAGGGTCTCTTATGGGTACTATAAGGGTTTGGCAGACAGGGAGTTTTATGAAGGAACAGTGCCAAACAATGACAGTTGAGTCTAAAAGAAAATCATGGGAGGATTTGCAGATATATTAGAAACGTTAGGTCAGGCAGCGGGAATGTCTTTTGCGAGTGTTATAAATAATCTTACAAATGGAGGCAAAGGAGAAATGAGTTGTATTCTGCATGATTGTAGAGAATGCCAAGGAATGCTCAATGTAAATGGTAACGTGGCAGATTTTAAGATTATTCAAATAGATGATTTATTAGGACTGGAACAGGATCACGCTTGTGGAAGTAGAGGGCTGGTAAATAAACTACAAAGTCACAAAACAGTAGGGTTAGTTGATATTCGGCCAGAAATACTACAGTATAGTGTGAAGGCGGGGATGAAATGGTTGCATGGAAAAGTCGTATTGGCATGGGATTTAAAAAAGGTACCCTAAAACTAGACAAAAGCAGTAATATCGTCCCAGTTTATAAGCAAGGCAACAGGAAATATTGCAGCAATTATAGAGATATTTCTCTAATAAGTGTACTCAGGCATAGTAGAAAGAGTTTCGTCATTAGCCGAGAGTAAGATGGACGAAACTTTTAGTTTGAACCAAGTTATCGTGAGATGCTACGAGAGGAATAGATGTATTTATGTTTTGTAGATTTAAAGAATATAAACGATTGAGCAACAAAAGGAAAAGTGCTGAGCACATCGAGGGATTATGGGAAGGCTGCTGCTGGAAATCAAAAGTACTTATGTTGTTAATCAGGCGGCAGTGAGAGTTGATGGTTTTTGGTTTCAAGTTGTTACAGCAGTGAGGGAACACTGTCATCTTTCACCGTTACGGTTTATTTTATACTGTATATGAATTATGTATGGACTTGGTTGTAATGTCAGACTCCGTAAAAATATCACAAGCCTTCATGTTAGAACTTGAACAGAAATGTAGAAAATTTGAAATGAAAAACTGCATTTTAAAAACAGAGGTGTTTTTGGAAGCGAAAAACCGCAAAAACATAGATTGACGGGTAGGAGGTATTAATTGCAGCAGGAGGACCATTTTAAATACTTGAACTGTGTATTGTCGCGGGGTGGTAGCATAGTGAAAGAGAGTCGAGAAGCAAAAAAGTCAATACTGTGAGTTCTCAGTTGCGAATCACTGCATTCCATTCTGCAAGAAGGAAGTTAGTAAAGCGATGAAACTCTCTCTTCATTGCTCAGTACATTTGTCGACTTTGCTGTATGGAAGTGAGAGCTGGGTCGACTCAGGACAGATCATATATAAGCTGGAGTTTTATTTTAGCGTATGGCTTTTAGTTCCGGTAGTGTCCGAGGACAGGTTCGGCTCGCCAGTGTGTAGATGCTTCTAGGCGGACACCCATGGGGTGAGCTACAAGTACCGTCGCGTGTGCAGTGTTGTCTGGGGAGGAAAGTTCGAATGTAAGGACGAGGAATTGGAAGGTAGCGGCTGTGGCCTATAGTTAGGGACCAACCCCGGCATTTGCCTGGAAGGAAGATGGGAAACCACAGAAAACCATCCTTCAAGGTTGCCGGCGGGGGGATTCGAAACTCCTCCCCTCCCGGATGTGAGCGACTGCCAGCAGTCATGCCGTAACGACCACGGCTAACTCACCCGGTAGCTGGAGTTAACTGATATGAGAGTAGCGAAAATGATTGCTGGGATAAATTGATAGGAGCAATGGCGTGAGGGTATTCGTAACGAAGAGATAAAGGCCCAATTCGAAATGAACACGTTAGATGAGGCTGTTAGCATGCGCCGACTCAGAAGATGGGGTCATGAGATGAGAATGGGGGAGGAGAGTTAAAATATGTGGTTAACGAAAAAAAGCAGAGGTAGACTTAGGAGGGGTTGGTTAGATTTAGTGTCTAACGATTCCAAGGATATCCGCAAAATTATTTGCCATGTGGATATAGTTTGCATGTCTGTGAGGATAGCTGATAAGCTGCGGATAGCGGATAAGCTGTGGATAGCAGATAAGCTGTGGATAGCGGATAAGCTGTGGATAGCGGATAAGCTACGGATAGCGGATAAGCTGCGGATAGCGGATAAGTTGCGGATAGCGGATAAGCTGCGGATAGCGGATAAGCTGCGGATAATATTTGGAGAAAATTTGCGGATAGTTTTTGGAATACAATCCGAACTTGTTTAATATCATTATTAGGACCCGGATGTTTATGACATATCATATGTTTCCGTTATGTTTTTTTTTTCATGACAAATATAACATGATGATTCAAGCTAATCCCATTCAAATTATGTCATTGAGCATAATTAGCACTCCGAACAGGAAAGGGTTGCAATTCTGACTGTATGAAATTCATTTTAAACATAGCACATGGCATACAAAGCCTGAGGGAACGACTTTTTCCTCAAGTGTCTAAATATGTTGCCTTGGTAATTTATGCTTTAGGCTATCTACAGTAATTAAAAAATATTATTGTAATGCCAGTAGATTCGGATAACAAACGTGGGAATGCAGAAAAAAGTCATGCGGACGCGGGGCGGATGCGGATAACAGTCGTGCGGATGCGGGGCGGATGAGGATAACAGTCGTGCGGATGCGGGGCGGATGCGGATACCAGTCGTAGGGATGCGGGGTGGATGAGGATAACAGTCGTGCGGACGCGGGGCGGATGTGGATAACAGTCGTGCGGATGCTGGGCGGATGCGGATAACAGTCGTGCGGATGTGGGGCGGATGAGGATAACAGTCGTGTGGATGCGGGGCGGATGTGGATAACAGTCGTGCGGATGCTGGGCGGATGAGGATAACAGTCGTGCGGATGCGGGGCGGATGTGGATAACAGTCGTGCGGATGCAGGTCGGATGCGGATAACAGTCGTGCGGATGCGGATAACAGTCGTGCGGATGCCGGGTGGATGTGGATAACAGTCGTGCGGATGCGGGGCGGATGCGGAAAAACGTTTAGTTTATCCGCGCTGGGCTCTAGATATAGCCTACATTCGTTTATACAGGAATTTGTTCTTCGATCAATGAAAAAGTAGTATGAAAGTATGAATAGAGTACATTACAAGTAGTATGAATAGAGTACATTACAAGTAGTATGAATAGAGTACATTACAAGTAGTATGAATAGAGTACATTACAAGTAGCCTTAACTTTTACTTCGCACAGTTATAATAACAATAACTAACGTCACGTGCTTTGCACACAGATTTTCTCGATATTTAAGTTTCATAGTTAAGTCCACAATTTTCATAGACGCATGCGCAACGAAACTTCCCTGTGCCCTGTGCCACGCACAACAGCACACATACAACTAAGAGTTTCGATCATTACTTATTGCGAAAACTCTCCACATTCAAGTCCGTAACGTACTGTATATGTGTCATCGAATGTAGTCTCATACATTGACTGCGTATCTGAAATTTCTTACCGAAATATTTAAGTTTGTCCAAATCCACGAATAAATATTGCAAACTGAACATCATCCGAAAACCCCAACGTATAATATTATGAACTGCCAGACAGTCAACTATATTCTTAGCGCATTTGACAGCTCTGAGATGTATCAGTGGTCGACCAAGAGAAACACACGAAATTGCAATTCACTGCTTTAGCCAGACATATAAGAGTGCAGGCTAATATTATGAAATCTGAAGTAGTTTGTACTTTGTGTTACTTCTCAGTCGGAACACATTGATTAGACTGGTAATATTATTGAAGAATAGACACGAAACATGTAAATAATTCAGCATAGCCTTGGATAGTGAAATATTAAAAGTTAAAAATGAAATGAAAAATTTTAAAATAAAAATATACAAATCAACAATCAAAGATCAAAATCAAAAAGCAAAAATTGAAAATTGAAAATAGAAATTTGAAATTCGAAAATCGAAAATCAAAATTCGAAAATTGAATCAGAAAATTCTCTTCACACTACACTGGCTCGGCTGTTAAATACTATTCTTGATGAAATATCGATTGAAACTAACATGGCTCCATGATCTAGCAATGCTCGTGGAGCAAGAAAGGATACAGAAATCTAATGAACATGCTCATTTCCAGCATGTATGTTTTGCATTGAAAATACAGCACATGAACAATTCGCTGGTATCTTGATGTGATTTCAATAACACAGAATTTTATTTTCATTTATGTACTACAAGCTGTACCCGGCATGCGTTGCAATGCCAATCAAAGAAAGTGTTGGCGTTGAAATTCTGTTTCTTGAAGTGCTTTTGGATACACAACATGTTAACTGCCTCTAAGCTATCATAAAATGGATTTTCTAATTTAGAACCATTCGAGAGAGCGTGCACAACAACTTTCAAAAAGTTTCATCGCTGTCACTCATTTGTTGAATCTAATCGTACGCTACCTATTGTGAAATGGATTTACTAAGTCGAAACCCTTCCCTGGCGTGTACACAATGACTCATCAATGATTCATCGCAATCGGATGAATGGTATATGCACGTACAGGGGTTTTTGTTTAAACGATTCGTGCGCTGTCACTCATTTGTTGAATCTACTCGTGCGCTACCTATTGAGAAATGTATTACTAAGTCGAAGCCCTTCCCTGGCCTGTACACAATAACTCATCAAGGTTTCATCGCAATCGAAGAATGTTATATGAACGCAATAGGGAATTTTGTTGAAACGCTTCGCGCGTCGTCGCCCATTTGTTGCATCTACTCTTGCGCTACTTATTGTGAAATGGATTTACTAAGTCCCCTTCCCTGGCGGGTACAACATAACTGATCAATGTTTCATCGCAATCGGATGAATAGTATATGAACGCATACCCGATTTTGTTTAAACGATTCGCACTCCGTCACTCATTTGTTGAATCTACTCGTGCGCTACCTACTGTAAAATGTATTTACTAAGTTAGAAACCGTCACGTAAGTGTCCACAACATCTCACCCAAGTTTCATCGCTATCGTCGTTCATTTGTCGAATCTACTCGTGTGCTACCTACTGTGAAATGTATTTACTAAGCCAGAAACCTTCCTTGGAGTGTCAACCATATTTCACCCAAGTTTCACCGCTAACGGCAGAATGGTATATGACCTTATACGGGACTTTGTTGAAACGCTTCGCGCGTCGTCCCTCATTTGTTGAATCAACTTGTGCGCTGCATATTGTATAGGGGATTTACTAAGCCAGAAATTTTCCATGACGTGTACACAACATCTCACCCAAGTTTCATAGGTACGGACGAATGGTACATGTATGCATACGGGACTTGGTTGAAACGCTTCGCGTGTCGTCGCTCATTTGTTGATTCTACTCTTGCGCTACATATTGTAATATGGATGTACTCAGCCAGAAACCTTCCCTGGAGTGTACACAACATCTCACCCAAGTTTCATCGCAATCGGATGAATGGTATGTGAACGTATACGGGACGTTGTCGAAACGCTTCGCGCGTAGTCACTCATTTGTTGAACATAAACGTGCGCTTCGTATTGTAAAATGGATTTACTTAGCCAGAAACCTTTCCTGGAGTGTACACAACAATTCACCAAACATTTATCACTATCAGACGAATGGTATATGACTTTATACGGGACTTTGTTGAAACGCTTCGCGTGTCATCGCTCATTTGTTGAATCTACTGGTGCGCTACCTATTGTAAAATGTATGTACTAAGCCAGAAACCTTCCCTGGAGTGTACACAGCATCTCACCCAAGTTTCATCGCTATCGGATGAATGGTATATGAAATTAAATGGGACTTTGTTGAAACGCTTCGCGCGCCGTTGCTCATTTGTTGATTCTACTCGTGCTCTACCTATTTTTAAAGGGATTTACTAAGCTAGAAACCTTCCCTGGAGTGCACACAAAATCTCAGCCTAGTTTCATCGCTATCGGACGAATGGTATATGAACGCAAACGTGACTTTGTTGAAATGCTTCGCGCGTCGTAGCTCATTTGTTGAATCTAATCGTGCGCTGCCTGTTGTAAAGTGGATGTACTAAGCCAGAAAATTTCCCTGCAATGTACACAACATTTTACGCAAGTTTCATAGCTATCGGACGAATGGTATATGAATGCATTCGGGACTTTGTTGAAATGCTTCGCGCATCGTCGCTCATTTGTTGAATCTACGCGTGCGCTACCTATTGTAAAATGGATTTACTAAGTCAGAAACCTTCCTTGGAGTGTACTCAACATCTCACCCATGTTTCATCGCTATCGAACGAATGGTATATGAATGCATACGGGACTTTGTTGAAATGCTTCGCGCATCGTCGCTCATTTGTTGAATCTACGCGTGCGCTACCTATTGTAAAATGGATTTACTAAGTCAGAAACCTTCCTTGGAGTGTACTCAACATCTCACCCAAGTTTCATCGCAATCGGACGAATGGTATATGAACACATACGGGACTTTGTTGAAATGCTTCGCGCATCGTCGCTCATTTGTTGAATCTACGCGTGCGCTACCTATTGTAAAATGGATTTACTAAGTCAGAAACCTTCCTTGGAGTGTACTCAACATCTCACCCAAGTTTCATCGCTATCGGACGAATGGTATATGAGCACATACGGGACTTTGTTGAAATGCTTCGCGCATCGTCGCTCATTTGTTGAATCTACGCGTGCGCTACCTATTGTAAAATGGATTTACTAAGTCAGAAACCATCCTTGGAGTGTACTCAACATCTCACCCAAGTTTCATCGCAATCGGACGAATGGTATATGAACACATACGGGACTTTGTTGAAATGCATCGCGCATCGTCGCTCATTTGTTGAATCTACGCGTGCGCTACCTATTGTAAAATGGATTTACTAAGTCAGAAACCTTCCTTGGAGTGTACTCAACATCTCACCCAAGTTTCATCGCTATCGGACGAATGGTATATGAACACATACGGGACTTTGTTGAAATGCTTCGCGCATCGTCGCTCATTTGTTGAATCTACGCGTGCGCTACCTATTATAAAATGGATTTACTAAGTCAGAAACCATCCTTGGAGTGTACTCAACATCTCACCCAAGTTTCATCGCAATCGGACGAATGGTATATGAACACATACGGGACTTTGTTGAAATGCTTCGCGCATCGTCGCTCATTTGTTGAATCTACGCGTGCGCTACCTATTGTAAAATGGATTTACTAAGTCAGAAACCTTCCTTGGAGTGTACTCAACATCTCACCCAAGTTTCATCGCAATCGGACGAATGGTATATGAACGCATAGGAGACATACACACCCACAGACAAACTATCACGTTACATTGATTTTTATATATATAGATACGGTACTGAATATCACACAGATGACTAATCGTACAAAGGAAATTGTACGATGTAATCTAACTGGTCAAAAAGAAACGTTATTACTTTATTTTAATTACTCTGTGAGTAACGTGTTTAAATTAGAAGGAATATCAATTATCGTGAGAGAGAACTTAATTAATACTACATTCACACTCGTGTTACTCCAGTGCGCCAACTTTAATATAAAGGAGAAAAATGTACCATTCTACACAGCGCATTCTTCAATATTAAAAGTTGAAGCAAACATGAATCCGAGGCCACTGGGAAAAAGGAGTCAATTTGTGAGTGACTAAGACAGATATTTTAAAAGGTAGTTATCTACTGTGAGATCCGTTTGTTGGGAAGAATTAAAAAGTTGCGAAAATGCCATTGACTGCATGATACTCATATGGAACCCATCTTTCAAGACGATTTCTAGCTCCTTCGAGCAAATCTCTCATGCTATTAAAATACACACATCAAAAAAAGTTTTGCATCACCTCGGTTCCAAGAGTTCCGGAACCGTTAAATACAAAGGGAATAGAGATCAACACAAACAACATTTCAGCTCGTTTTATTGCTCATGAGACCCACACATTGCATGTTGTACCATCATACAGCTAGACTTTCAGCATTTGTGGTCCAGATTGCAGTACACACCACTACCTCTAATACCCAGTAGCACGTCCTCTTGCATTGATGCATGCCTGTATTCGCCGTGGCATACTATCCACAAGTTCATCAAGACACTGTTGGTCCAAATTGTCCCACTCCTCAACGACAATTCGGCGTAAATCTCTCAGAGTGGTTGGTGGGTCAAGACGTCCATAAACAGCCCTTTTCAACATATCCCAGGCATGTTCGATAGGGTTCATGTCTGGCGAACATGCTGGCCACTGTAGTCGAGCGATGTCGTTATCTTGAAGGAACGCATTCACAAGATGTGCACGATGAGGTCGAGAATTGTCGTCCATGAAGACAAATGCCTCTCCAATATTCTGCCGATATGGTTGCACTATGGGTCGGAGGATGTCATTCAGGTATCGTAAAGCCGTTTCGGAGCCTTCCATGACCACCAGTGGCGTACGTCGGCCCCACATAATGCCACCCCAAAACATCAGGGAACCACCACCTTGCTGCACTCGCTGGACAGTGTGTCTAAGACCTTCAGCCTGACCAGGGTGCCTCCAAACACGTCTCCGACGATTGTCTGGTTGAAGGCATATGCGACACTCATCGGTGAAGAGAACGTGATGCCAATTCCGTGGGGTCCATTCAGCAAGTTGTTGGGCCCACCTGTACCGCGCTGCATGGTGTCGGGGTTGCAAAGCTGGACCTCGCCATGGACGTCGGGAGTGAAGTTGCGCATCATGCAGCCTATTGCGCACAGTTTGAGTTGAAACACGACGTCCTGTGGCTGAACGAAACGCATTATTCAACATGGTGGCATTGCTGTCAGGGTTCCTCCGAGCGGCAATCCGTAAGTAGCGGTCATCCACTACAGTAGTAGCCCTTGGGTGGCCTGAGCGAGGCCTGTCATCGACAGTTCCTGTATCTCTGTACCTCCTCCATGTCCGAACAACATCGCTTTGGTTCACTCTGAGACGCCTGGAAACTTCCCTTGTTGAGAGCCCTTCTTGACACAAAGTAACAATGCGGACGCGATCGAACTGCGGTATTGACCTTCTAGGCATGGTAGAACTACAGACAACATGAGCAGCGTACCTTCGTCTTGGTGGAATGACTGGAACTGATCGGCTGTCGTACCCCCTCCGTCTAATAGGCCCTGCTCATGCATGGTTGTTTACATCTTTGAGCAGTTTTAGTGACATCTATGAACAGTCAAAGGGACTGTATCTTGGATACAATATACACAGTCAACGTCTATATGCCGGAGATCTGGGAACCGAGGTGATGCAAAACTTTTTTTGATGTGTGTATTTTGCCTCAGGATAATATGCTTGCAAAATTTTCCACAAAAAATCGTGATTTTTTGACTGCTTATAAACTGCCGAGCTATGGCCACTTCTGCGCAAAAACAAAGCGGTTGTTGACTAGTGTCGGTCAACACGATTGTGCCCAAATTAAATGGGTTATTATTATTATTATTATTATTATTATTATTATTATTTATTTATTTATTTATTTACCATAAATCGGAGAGAAGTATGGAAGGCCTAGTGAAAAAGGGCAAGCCCCACATACATATTACATGTTTCACTGCCCCAACTTACATCTGCAACTGGTTTGCAATATTTACATGTTTTACAAGGTTATTTGCATTATTTACATATTTAGAATATTAACATGGTTCACTCACTCTCTCACGCACGCACTTCCATCACCTCAATCACTCCATACATTCATTCATTCATTCGGCGAGACAATCAGTCACTCTTTATTCCCTAATCCTGAAAAATAGGAAGCATGAGATTAATAAATGCACTTGGATGACCAGTATGGAGTAACGTGACGACTGGCCTAATTTATGTGGACGACTGGCCTAATTTATGTGGTCCTTCATAATTTCCTCTCAGTTTCAAACTTTCCCTGTTGGTAAGTGACATTTCTTTGTTCTCCGTTTCCTTTCCTTTATCTCATTCATCGCTTTGTCCTGGTACGTAATCAGTGTTATAGAAGAAGCATCATCACTCTTCCAGTATAAGCAGGTATACATGCAAACCATTTATCACCTCTCGCCATTGTCACGCAGGCAGTCGATGCGCCAACCAAGTTGACGCACTAATCCAAATAGATGGCGGCAGATTTGCACCGTATTCCCAACTCCTGCTCGCGAACCAAGATATTCCACTGTGGCTGAATATTAAAGATTTTCCACTTTCAGGGAGAATTTATCTGCAGGGCTATTGAATGTGAGATTCCATATTTAGAGTTGCTCTCCTCTACTTCTGACAAGAGGAAAATTCTGGGTTGGTCCATTATCAAATGCCGTGGCACAAACCCCCACCCTAGGATATACACCGGTTACTACACCCATCACAGCAACGTAGGTTATCAGACGAAATTCCTACAAACTTAAATACACCACTTAGGAACAATATGTCCCTAGTCTTCAGTATGAAGCAGAGTTAATCCTCGTATTTTCGTATACGGCACTGGTTCGCTCGATCTCAGAACTAACCTAAATAAACCATCCTTGTGGTGGCCTACCGCAATCATTCCGAACCCTTAAAATATGATACGCAAATTAGAAATGTATCTGATACTCGAACAGACACCATCTTGAATCTGTGAAAACTTTTGAATTATAATATACGACATAATTATTAGCTCAGAATACATATTTAATATGACAAGTTTCAATGCGCAAGGATTATATGATTTAGCCGCCCGAAAAGGCACTTAAACTTATTTAAATCGCACGACCACCATCTTGAGTCTTTGAAACCTTTTCAATTTTACTATACGCCTCAAGTTTTAGGTCAAAATACATATTTAATATGCCTGGTTTCACTACGCAAGGGTTAAATGCTTTAGTCGCCAGAAAATGCTCTTGAATTTATTAAGCGCGTATGGCTACCGTGTTGGTTTCTTGCTTGCCACGATATTGTAGTTACATACGTGAAATTCTTTTATAGTCCTCTCTTAATGTACATACAGTAACTTAAAGCTGGTCGCTGAAAAAGGTTCTGGCATATTGAATGAGTACTGGTGGAAACTTCGCGTGGCCGTCATGTAGGATTTATGTCAATTATGGAAATGAATGGGTGTGTTTCCACAACCTGAAAGAAATTACATGAGATACATTTTTACACTCGGATGGCCAGTTTCGATCGTCAAGCGATCATCATCAGATCCCATACACTCAGGCTATTAATCTATGTTGATGCATGTATCTTAACCCACATATTAGTATTATACACACAGTCATCTCATGAATACAGGTTGTCAGACAACTTCACTCACCCAATTACGGGGATTGATTACGTACAGTATATGCCCTAAGTCTCTCAAATGAATTAACAACAATCAGTAAGAATTTGTCTTTGTTTCATTTAAGTGCTTGCGACACGGTGGTCACTAGGCCCATGAGCATTGGCGCGTTGGGGGTCTGTCTGATAAGATGCGTTATTGTACTGTCTGAACTACAGTACCATGTGTATTTATAATCAAAACTGGTATTCAGAAGAGAACAACCGTGGGCTTAAGTTCGGAATGGTTATGACATTTGCCTGGTGTAAAAGTAGGAAATTATGTTAGATCGCCTCTCACATTGCTGCGGTGGGAATTGATCTCACCGTTTCTAAATTATCCGTTCTAACGCTCAGATCTAAGTTTCTTGATTGAGCCTGGAATTAAACCATGAGGTCTCTCGCATGCTCGCTGTATAGCGTCCGCTAATTATTACAGCCTTGCATAGGTCTCCTTCCTCCTACGTGAAGTGCGAGATTATGAGGTCAGATAATTTAACTACTTTTGTTCGTTATTCTTCAGTATGAACCCACCAACAATGGTCTTGCATAGATAATAAACTAATAACATAGTGTTAGGATAGTATCTTGATTAGTGGTCAAGTGCAGATCAATAGTAGCCTTCTGAGTTAACAGAGCATGAAATTTACCATACGTGCTGTTCTGCATCGTTTCCAAGTCGTTGAACATTAATGGAGATAGCCAATGAGTTGAGAGCTATTTGAGTTATAGACTCCACCAATCAACATAATATCGACCTGTGGAGGTGATCTTCGCACGGGCATACTGTGCCCGAAAGCCACTTATGGCCAGGATATATTTTTAAGATTAGTATGTGTTCGCAGGAATATGATGAAAACTAGTTGGGAGCCATGGTGAAAATCAGAGATGAGCAAGTGTATTACAGATAAAGGAATAGGAGTATATGATTTACGAGTACGTCAAACTATGACATTGATGATGAACTCCCATTATAAATTTCATGTTGATTGACTAACCCGTTTAGGAGATATAAGATGAGCCCTTGCAGTCAGGTGTGTAGACCCCGTGACGTCAGCACAGTGCCAGAGTATTTAATGGCGAGACGAAGCGACAAATATCCATTCAGATTTTCAGATTTTCAGTTTTTCACTGTCAACAAGTACGCTCAGCAAGTGCCTTAGTTGGGGGAAGGTCATTCAACACGTCAGTCTACGAAGCGCAAGTTCGCTCGCACAGTGCTTGTCAACATAACATTCACCAAGTACAAGTTACACGAGGTGTTAACTTCAGATGCTCTCGTATTGTCAAACAGTCATCGCAATCAAATTTATTCTGACTAACATTTATCTACGTGTCTGAACGTATAAAACTTGCAAGTTTTAATAGTCTTCGAATTTATAGTGCACCATAGCACAAACCGACATAAGTTGAACTGCAACTTTAAATCAATGAGGAAATCGATAGCAACAACTGTGATGCCTCGTGAGGCAGCACTCAGAAATGCTGTGTTCGATTCCCACCTGAACCATTCTGGAAGTGGTTTTCCACTATTACACCAGGCACATGCAAGATGGTTCCTTACTTCAGGCCACAGTCGCCTCCTTCCCAATCTTCACCTGAATTACAAGTGCACACACTACTACAGACACCACAATAACACAGGTTATGAGACGAATTCTACACACAGAAGTAGACTGGGTTAAATGACCCGATGACCAAGACTCTCAAATGAAACGACAACAACATTGTTTGTACTCCTGGTAAATCTTAACACTTTTTTTCTTCACCTGACGTAAGTTCTGTGTTCCCCAAATTTCAATATTTTTACCGTATGTTTCCTCAAGACCACTTCCGGCGTTGTGAGTAGCATTAATATCACGCTAAGCACAACTCCCTAGGTTATTTTTGGCATCTTTGGCACTTAGCGCGAATGGTACTCATGCATTAAAATTGTTTTGTCTTATTTGAACTAAGAATGTAGGAAGTGTTACTGTTAAATTTGAATTACTGAAATTGTTACCAAGAATATGAACTTGAATAAAAACATTCATTCAAAAATAAATATCTTTAGAAACAAATTTTATATGACATTTAGATCCATTAGACTTCTTTCACTCTATACATTTCGGAGGTGGACATTTTGTTCTTAGGACAAATTTTAACTTTTGACATATTAAGGTGTTTATTGTAGGTATTTTTCGTTATTCCACCGTATGTCAGTAAACTTATGAAAGGAAGGAAGCTTGAGGATTTACGTGACCGTTGATCTCGCGCTCATGATCCACGGTACCTGCATTTTTACGGGGAATCCGAACCACAGGACGTAAGATTTCACTTGGAAAATCTCACATACATTGACCAGGAATCGCACCCGATCCGCCTTGTTGAGAGACAAACAGCATGACCAAGGATACACACACGCATAGGTCTGTTGAGCAACGATAAGCAACTAAAGCAAAATAATGCAGGCAATCAACAAAATAGCTCCGTGGTTGGATTCCAAGTAGTTTATAAGAGTCCGTGGTCAGGACGGATTGAATCCTAAGAGCTCCGGCCGTTTTGAGCAAGTGTTAAGTATATTCAATACACAATCGTAGTTATTCATGGTGTAGCGGCTAGCATCCTTGGCTGTCGCTTCGGAGATCTGATTTCGATTCCCGGTTCTGTCAAGAAGTTTAATTCTGGTCTGAAGGCTGGAACGGGGTACAGTCGGCCTCGCAACGCAAATCTGAGAAGAGGTGGGTGCGATTTCCACCTCAGCTATCCTGGAGTTGGTATTCCTTGGTTTCCCACTTCTACTCCAGAGAAATATTGGGATGGTGCCCGACTTTAGGTCACTGCCGCCTCCTTCACAATCTTCACCTGATTTACAAATACAGTACACACATTACTGCATACAGTGCACCTCAATAACACAGGTTATCAGATGTTTTAACATATATATCTCAGGAGCTGGGAGGAGAAAGGGCCACTGTTGTAAGTAATCTTATTGCAGATTCGACCTTCTCCTCCCTGGTCAAAGGGCGACTGATGTATGTAATCTTATTGCAGATTCGAC
Source organism: Meconema thalassinum (assembly GCA_946902985.2). Classification (NCBI taxonomy): domain Eukaryota; kingdom Metazoa; phylum Arthropoda; class Insecta; order Orthoptera; family Tettigoniidae; genus Meconema; species Meconema thalassinum. The sequence continues at coordinate 1,240,500,569 of OX336389.2, read as the reverse complement.
CTTCTCCTCCCTGGTCAAAGGGCGACTGTTGTATGTAATCTTATAGCAGATTCACCCTTCTTCTCCCAGGTCAAAGGGCGACTGTTGTATGTAATCTCATTGCAGATTCGCTCTTCTCCTCCCAGGTCAAAGGGCGACTGTTGTATGTAATCTTATTGCAGATTCGCCCTTCTCCTCCCAGGTCAAAGGGCGACTGTTGTATGTAATCTCATTGCAGATTCGCCCTTCTCCTCCCAGGTCAAAGGGACTGTTGTATGTAATCTTATTGCAGATTTGCCCTTCTCCTCCCAGGTCAAAGGGCGACTGTTGTATGTAATCTCATTGCAGATTCGCTCTTCTCCTCCCTGGTCAAAGGGCGACTGTTTTATGTAATCTTATTGCAGATTTGCCCTTCTCCTCCCAGGTCAAAGGGCGACTGTTGTATGTAATCTTATTGCAGATTCGACCTTCTCCTCCCAGGTCAAAGGGCGACTGTTGTATGTAATCTTATTGCAGATTCGACCTTCTCCTCCCAGGTCAAAGGGCGACTGTTGTATGTAATCTTATTGCAGATTCGCCCTTCTCCTCCCAGGTCAAAGGGCGACTGTTGTATGTAATCTCATTGCAGATTCGCCCTTCTCCTCCCAGGTCAAAGGGCGACTGTTGTATGTAATCTTATTGCAGATTCGACCATCTCCTCCCTGGTAAAAGGGCGACTGTTGTATGTAATCTCATTGCAGATTCGCTCTTCTCCTCCCCGGTCAAAGGGCGACTGTTGTATGTAATCTTATTGCAGATTCGCCCTTCTCCTCCCAGGTCAAAGGGCGACTGTTGTGTGTAATCTTATTGCAGATTCGCCCTTCTACACCCAGGTCAAAGGGCGACTGTTGTATGTAATCATATTGCAGATTCGACCTTCTCCTCCCTGGTCAAAGGGCGACTGTTGTATGTAATCTTATTGCAGATTCGCTCCTCTCCTCCCTGGTAAAAGGGCGACTGTTGTATGTAATCTCATTGCAGATTCGCTCTTCTCCTCCCAGGTCAAAGGGCGACTGTTGTATGTAATCTTATTGCAGATTCGCCCTTCTCCTCCCTGGACAAAGGGCGACTGTTGTATGTAATCTTATTGCACATTCGCCCTTCTCCTCCCTGGACAAAGGGCGACTGTTGTATGTAATCTCATTGCAGATTCGCCCTTCTCCTCCCTGGTAAAAGGGCGACTGTTGTATGTAATCTTATTGCAGATTCGCCCTTCTCCTCCCAGGTCAAAGGGCGACTGTTGTATGTAATCTTATTGCAGATTCGCTCTTCTCCTCCCAGGTCAAAGGGCGACTGTTGTATGTAATCTTATTGCAGATTCGCCCTTCTCCTCCCAGGTCAAAGGGCGACTGTTGTATGTAATCTCATTGCAGATTCGCCCTTCTCATCCCATGTCAAAGGGCGACTGTTGTATGTAATCTTATTGCAGATTCGCTCTTCTCCTCCCAGGTCAAAGGGCGACTGTTGTATGTAATCTTATTGCAGATTCTCTCTTCTCCTCCCTGGTCAAAGGGCGACTGTTGTATGTAATCTTATTGCAGATTCGCCCTTCTCCTCCCAGGTCAAAGGGCGACTGTTGTATGTAATCTTATTGCACATTCGCCCTTCTCCTCCCTGGACAAACGGCGACTGTTGTATGTAATCTTATTGCACATTCGCCCTTCTCCTCCCTGGACAAACGGCGACTTTTGTATGTAATCTCATTGCAGATTCGCTCTTCTCCTCCCAGGTCAAAGGGCGACTGTTGTATGTAATCGTATTGCAGATTCGCCCTTCTCTCCCCAGCTGCTGTTATGTATACACACTCAAGTACAAGGGGCTCGATGACCACGATGTACAAGTGTATTTCACTTGTTCTACTGAAGTGTTAATAGGAATCTGATAAAAGAGTCAAAATAGTAAGAAATGATCAATATATTTATTTGGCAAGTAACTGACGGAAATAGGACATTTGTTGGACCGAGACAATCGCAATATGAAATGATAAAGGTTATATTGCCGTGAAGCAAGGCTATTGTACTAGTGACAAAGAGAAGGCTAACGCCGTAGAACTCCGATTTGAATATAACTGGGGGATTTGTCCATGATAATGGGTCCAAAATATAGTCATGAATAATGCGGGAACGTTGTGTTGCATTGAAGTTGTAGCCAAGCTTACTGAGGCGTATATCTGACGACGTCTGCCAGATTAGTTCAGTTGGTAGAGCAAATTCAGCCAAAGCCAGAGTTCACGGGTCAAGTCCTGTATTTTTCAGACTATTTCATTATTTCTACCTTCTATCTATATGATTTTTATGTCTTGTACAATACGTGACCTATTAAGGGAAAATCCTCCTTGGTCAACTTCATAAACTACTTTCACTCGTCATGTTTTAGACCCTACACTTCATATCTTCAACAGATTTCTCTGTTATTGAGAATCATGCAAATAAATTATATAAACTGCTCAAAAAAATTAAAGCACCACTTTTTTCAAAGGCCACCAAATTTTGAAAAGTTGACCTACAAGCTCGAAATCTCAGTACGACGTTTGTCCTGACGCCTACCAAGCATATGCTTCAGCACAACTCCCCAACTTGAGTAGTTTCGGGGTAGCACCCCGAAAACCAGCCCATTTTCGAAAACCGCAAATTGAAGTTTGCGAAAAACGCTGCAGGACTTGTCGCAGGTTGCCAAAGCAGTCGAATATGAACGAGTTTTGCTCTTAAATGTTCCACAAACACGTTGAAATCGTTACATTTGACGTTTGGGCATTTTCAACCCCCTTCATCATCCCCTAACATGGACTACCATTGGGGGCGTCTGAGAAGGTACCGGGTGTGTTTAACCACCTGAAAACCTGTACACCGTCCTCAGTTGCTGATTGCAGTAAGTTCTTAAGGCTTCCGGCAATGTCCACACCCCCTAACACCCTCAACTGGCATGGGACAAAACCACCCCTTCTCGATTCACCCCTTAGGAATGTTTTAATCGAGATGTTTATCAGTGCTGCTAATGGGGGGGGGTCTTCCCCTAACGTTTCAAAAAAGGAACTGTGCCTTTGTCACCACCCCTTCCCCTGCAACCCCCGTTTGTATGATTTTTCGAATCAGGCCCTTTTTAAGGGCTGAAACGACGTCTTAATCGCTGAAAGGGCTGTAAAGGTCCTTAGAAGTAGTGGTGACACGAAATCAACCCCTTCCGATCGATGATTGACATTCCGTCCACCAAATTCGAAATTTTTGCAACCCCCACCCTCCCTGTCTGGACGCGTAATGCGTCATGGCAGAGTTTTCAGAGTTGGATGAAAATGAAGCTTATGGCCTGCAATGGAGCCCATAACAGCAGGCTGGATAGAAATTCATCGGTAGGTTGGGAAACGGGACCAACATTTTTCGAAAAAGTGTACAGCCTACAGTAAGTACGCCCATGCATAGGCAACCCACATCACGTCCGTGCGTATGGGTTGCCTATGATCGGCAATAGGTTACAAAGTTTGGCAATGGGAGAAAAATGACGTGATGTGGGTTGCCCATGCATTGGTGTACTTACTAGAGGCTGTTAAATTTTTTGATAACGTTTTGGTCCCGTTTCCCACCCTACCGATGAATTTCCATCCAACCTGCTGTTTTGGGCTCCATTTCAGGCCATAAGCTTCATTTTGATCCAACTCTGAAAACTCTGCCATTACGCGTTACGCGTCCAGACAGGGAGGGTTGAGGGTGCAAAAATGTCAACTTTGGGGGATGGAATGTCAATCAAACATCGAAAGGGGTTGATTTCGTGTCACCACTACTTCTAAGGACCTTCACAGCCCTTTCAGCGATTAAGACCTCATTTCAGCCCATAAAAAGGGCCTGATTCGAAAAATCATACAAAAGGGGGGTAGCAAGGGAAGGGGTGGCGACACAGGCGCAGGTCCTCTTTTGAAACGTTAGGGGAAGACCCCCCCATTAGCAGCACTGATAAAAATCTCGATTTAAACCTTCCTTAGGGGTGAATCAAGACGGGGTGGTTTGGTCCCTTGCCAGTTGAGGGTGTTAGGAGGGGTGAACATTGCCGGAGGCCTTAAGAACTTACTGCAATCAGCAACTGAGGACGGTGTGCAGATTTTCAAGTGGTTAAACACATCCGGTACCTTCTCAGGCGCCCCCAATGGTAGTCCTTGTTTAGGGGATGATGAAGGGGGTTGAAAATGCCCAAACGTCAAATGTAGCAATTTCAACGTGTTCGTGGAACCTTAAGAGCAAGACTCATTCATTTTCGACTGCTTTGGCAACCTGCGACAAGTCCTACAGCGTTTTTCGCAAACTTCAATTTACGGTTTTCAAAAATGGGCTGGTTTTGGGGGCGCTATCCCGAAACTACACAAGTTGGGGAGTTGTGCTGAAGCATGTGCTTGGTAGGCGTCGGAGCAAACGTCATACTGAGATTTCGACCTTGTGCAGTCAACTTTCCAAATTTGGTGGCCTTTGAAAAAAGTGGTGCTTAAATTTTTTTGAGCAGTATATTTACAGCTCGAGTTTACATATCAATAAAATGCCTCCTGTGTTTACTAGTAGTTTGTAGGGATATCGCAGTTTGGCTTTTGTATGCCCTTAAATACCATGCGCGCTCTTAACGAGAATAATTTGGGATCATTCCCATAGATGAACAATGTACGCTGCCAATAATAATGCTAATAGGGAGCCAGGAGTAGTCGTATCAGGGCACCGGGTTTGAAGAGACTTATGATTCTATTATGTCCTGCAGTCAGCCTTGAACTCACAATCCTTGTTCACTTCGTTAGCGAGGTCTGTGAAACGACTCCGATTGTCAATTTGTTCTGTGAAGGAGCACTTGCAACCGCGTACAGCCCTTCTACTTCCTTGCCCCAGGCAACAAAAGTTAACCAACTGAGAAATTCGTGCTGATTTTTTTTCTAGAAAGGTAAAAGCCATTATGGCATGGTATGAAGCGGAAGTAAATTACTATTGCAATCTAGAATGCATAACGCCAAATTGGCAGGGGCCAACTAGACATAGGCAAACAAGTTAAGTGAGACTAATGTTGTAGCTACTGTTGTTGCTTCATTTAGAGATTCGGAATATCTGAGTTCATGAGATCTGTGTACTGCTGTGTCTTGTTTCCGTGACTTTAAATAGTAAACGTAATATTAAATATTTTAGTCTAGATTTTAGGTTAATTTCAGGATGTCGGCTGATAGTATCAAGATACGATCCTCGGAACAAGCAGCTTCCAGTGCCCTCAGTTATTTCCTCTTGGCTGTCACCGCGGAGCTCAGGGTACGAACCCCAATTCTTCCAAGAATGTAATTATGACGGAGGGCTGAAACGGGGCACACTCAGCCTCGTGATGCAGAGCATAGAAGAGGTGGGTTCGATTCCCACATCAAACATCCTATAAGTGGGTTTCCTTGGTGTCCCACTTCATCTCCTGGTAAATGCCATGATGGTACCTAAATTAAGGCCACGGCCACCTCGTACCCACTCCTACTCACTTGAACAGCCATCACAAGGACTCCGTATATCAAACAGATTTATCGTATACCCAAAGTACATTGGACTTTATGATCACGATGTACCGAAGCTCTAGAATGAATCAACTACTAACAACGACTTGATTTAAGTAACCCCACTAGAAGTCAAATGGCGTGAAAGTAGGTGATCTGGTGGGACAAGAATGGGCATTTATTCGGATATGAAGCATTAGGATGGTTTCGACGACTACGGCTAGTCCGAATCGAAACTGCTCTGAAAATGAAAGTCAAAATATGTCCTATCTAAAGTCTGTCTTAAGCCTCTCGAAGTCCTATTCACTAATCGAAGAATAAATCAACCACTAGCAGAAAAATACGTAACGATTCCGTAAGCAATTACATCGGAGATTTAATTATAATAATACTAACAGACGTGAATCTACTAGCAAGGAAGATATTTCCTTATTTACAATACAGAGTCCAATTTAAGTTTATCAGTTGCACAATTAGTTTATCTAAGTTATGATGGTATTCTCTCCAACATTTCCATTTACGTTAAATTTAGCTAATCCTGTCTGACGTTAAAATACTACTGATAAACGAGACGCGTTTATCCAAAGAAAGTAAAAATAACAAAGCTATGCACATTCTGTCATAACTTAATAAAATTGAAGAAAAAATATCAAAGCTATTTACGACACAAATTGCACAGGTTCAGTACACTCCTATTGGCAATGTAATGGGCATTCCTACCTCCTCAGTTTCCTGCGATTTGCAGAGTAATGGTCATAACTGTAAAAAGGAAATTATGTTGGCAACTGCTGTGACAGGCTGCCACGTCTTACGTTGCTTATCATTATAACGACCGGGTTTTCACATTATCCCGTCATTAGATGATCGTCGTCTCAAAATTGGGAATTATCAGAATGTATTTAGAGAACGTCGAAACACTCAAACTCTTAGAAATATTCGGAAAGGAAATTTAAGTTTAGCATTCGTTAGTCTAGACTGCATAATTATTTAGATTTCAGTTTAGTTAAACATTTCTTTCACATTATTGTTATTTCCAACATTAATTCATTATTAATCCTCAAGGTGTATATTCTAGTGACCAATACACGTGTCTAGTGTAGCTAGAAATGTGGGAGAAACATCTAAGAAATACCTCGTAATATTGGTGAATCACTGTTCACTATCGTGATAAACACCCTGTGTGTATTATCAATAACATGGACTCGTCAGTTGCAATCATCAGTCAACTTGCCAAAAGTGAAAAGAGTTGCTGGAAAAATACCATATTCAATAAATTAGCTCCAAAACATGAGCTTAATGCCTCTCTAAAAAGTCACTCCTCTTGACACAATAATTGCATGATCCTAATTTATACAATGACGTCAAGTCGTGGACTCAAATTCGCAATAACTGCTCATATGGTCATACTTTCAGCATCAAAATCTAACATTAAAAAGTAGTCGAAATCTCATGACTTTAATAATTAGCAAGTGCCTAATACACTTCAGAATACCATACAAAAATTTAATTTCTTAAACATCAATTGAAACCATTCTCGAACTCGTGTTCTTTCGTATGTAAAGATACACATGTCATTCAGTTATATTATGTCGTCGCTTGTCGAGAATGAGTAAAACTAAACAAGGCCTCCTCTACTCAGGCTATAAGCGAAGAATGTTCCCAGCTGTCATGCAGGCAGCAAGCAGCTTATAATAATGCACTGCCTTGTAAACTCGTGCGGGTTCGCACCAAAAATATTCCTACAAAAATGAACCAATACCACGGCCACCACATGGCCTTGAAAAACATCTGCTAGCTTTCAACTGTTCGTAATATTACACACTGTCTTGCATTTCTTATAATCTCTCTCGACTCGTATTTAACATAGCAAAAGTTGGTTACAAGCAACTATACGCCAGGTGCTTCTTCAAAATGATTCGTTTGACCAGAAATAATCTTGAAACTAAACATAACAATCCCTACCTATCAGAATATGCAGAAAAATAGTAAGAAGGTCTACAACTACTCCACAAATAGCAATCCAACCCCGTTAAATTACTAAGTGTTGCGTTGACTTACAGGTGGTCGTTCATTCGAGCTTCGTCAGGATAATTATGGCTATTCCATGGCCTTGCTCCATTGCCATGCTTCACTCCAGCATATCATGAAATTCCTCGCTCTCCCAAGACATATTTGGATTATTGCATGCTCATCTCTTCCATAGAAAAAGGATACTTATTTGATTGGGCTGTATCTCCACAAGTAGGCATTTCCATTTGTAAAGTAAAGTTGATCCAAGTAGCGTGGCTTTCACAAGGCAAGGAAATACTTTTCACAGACTATAATTATGTGCGGTACAATAAAATAATGGCCATAAAAACCGCCACTGGCTTTAAAGATATCATTAAGATGATATTTAGCAACACTCCAAACTGTCTTAATGAAATGCACTTACACACCATGTGATCGTTGAACATCAATGCAATCCGCCTTCTCATTAACCAAAAATACACAGTTCCTTCTGCAGATGTTTTCTTAACTCCACAATATAACGTACAAATAAAGCACAACACTGCTTTAAGCGTTTAAACAGTTCATTGTCCTCACGGTAATTATCATCTATGGGGTATTTCCATAGAGATTCTACGTAGATTCACAGTTATAAGTTTCACTAAGTGCGTCCACCCACCATGGGGTTACCAAAACGGATATTTTTTTCACGTCCAAGATGACGGAAGTAAGCTGTAACAGCTGTAGTCAAGTGTTGATCCATTAAATTCCGATCGCGTTTCTGCGATGTTATACCATTATAAATAAGCAAAAATAATGCCAAAAATTCCAAAATAAAAGTGATGATGAATTCCAAATATTTCCAGGATTATAAATAATACAGGATGTACAAAAATAAATTATCCAGACACCAAAGTCAAATCAAGGTGCTCAAAGAGTTCACATGCTCCACGGGTGCGTTCATCAGAGTTCCAAGGTAAATTCCTCAATGTTGCCTCCACGCTGCCATCGATCTTCAGATCGAGAATGAGCAATCGGGCTCAATATATAGTGTGTATTTGCAATCAAAATATTAAATGTATACTTATAACACCACATATTTCAACACTCGACTACATCGATTAAAATTCGTTGTCCTTGATCTGCGGTAGAGTCTATTGTTGTTGTTGTTTTTGTTGTTGATTCTCTAGGGGGTTTGCGGCATCATGGTCTTGTAGCCCCGTGTACGTGGGTGAGTGTAGAAGTTGTCTGATAACCTGTGTCACTGCAATGTCTTTAGGCTTACTAGTGTGTGCACTTTTATACGAGGAAGGATTTGGGTAGGAAGCTGTTGTTGTTGTTGTTGTTTCATTTGAGATGCATGGACATCACGGTCATTTAGCCCCGTGTACTTGGGTGAGTGTTGACTTTTGTCTGATAACCTGTGCTATTGTGATGGTTGTATTAGTGTGTGTATATTTAATTCAGGTGAGGATTCAATCAATCAACGTATAATATCCGTATAGCATGATGTATTTCAACAAGCAACCAACATTCAATTATACTCCTTGAAAAGGATGCATTTAGGAGAATGTAGGCTATATATTATTTACAGAACATCTTGTTTCTTAAATGAAAATAGGCTTAAAATAATGGATTGCAGCCGAAAGAAATCAGAAACTTCTATTGACGTCAAATTGCCAGCTGAAATACTAAAGGAAGTAGGAAGCCTCTGCTACTTAGGAAGCAAAATAACCAGTCATGGACGAAGCAAAGGTGGTATAAAAAGTTGGTTGACTCAGGCAAAGAAAGTATTTCTACAGAAAAGAAGAATATTGATATCTGATACACGAACTAGAGGTAACAAATATTAGGGTAGCACATATGAATGCTGGGATAAATAGATGGGAGCAATGGCAGGAGGGTAGTCGTAATGAAGAGCTAACGGCTAAGTTGGAAACAAACACGCTGGATGAAGCTGTCCGTATAAGTCAACTCCGATGGTTGGGTCATATGATATGGATGGGGGTGGAGAGATTTATATAAGAGGTTCGTGAGTTCGGCTGTAAAAGGTATAGCAAGCAGAGGAAGGTCTAGGATGCGATGGTTAGATTCAGTGCTGAACGATTTCTAAGTGAGAAATGTAGGAGCAGAGGAAGTCCTAGTGCTTACTACTAATAGGGGACCATGGAGGCGACTTGTTCGCTAACAGAGGCTTTCACACTAGACTGGACGCTGAAAAGCATAATAGTTTCAAATTAAAATGTATGTCATAGGCCTGTAGTATATTTGTAGCTTGATTTTCATATGTTTAAGACTTTGTGTTAATTGTTTGTAGTCCAGAAGTTATTCACTCACATCATTAAGAATCCATACACATCATTCACTTTTACATGAATCATTCTAAAAGCGTTATTTATTACAGCCCCATAACTTATTTCAAATATTTTACTTATTTTTGGGGATTCTTTTGTTTTTTGTTTTGTTAAGTATATTACAACCGGGTGAGTTAGCCGTGGTCGTTACGGCATGACTGTTGGCAGTCGCTCACATCCGGGAGGCGAGGAGGTTCGAATCCCCCCGCCGGCAACCTTCAAGATGGTCTTCTGTGGTTTCCCATCTTCCTTCCAGGCAAATGCCGGGGTTGGTCCCTAACTATAGGCCACAGCCGCTACCTTCCAACTCCTCGACCTTCCCTTCCAACTTTCCTCCCCCACGGTACTTGTAGCTCACCCATTGGGTGTCCGTCTCGAAGCAGCTACAAAACTGGCGAGCCGAACATGTCCTCGGACACTCCCGGCACTAAAATCCATACGCTAAAAAACAAAAAACAAAAAAAAAGTATATTACAATAACTTAAATTATTTTGTTGAGTTTTGGACGGCATATCATTTTTATTTTTAGTATTCCTTTTTCACTAATAAATCCATCAGAATTAAAAAAGTTCTCATACAAATTTCCACACTCACCCAAGTACACGGGGCTAAATGATCACGATGTACACGCCACTCTAAAGGAACAACAAATTTTATGTTCTATTGTAGTCAGCCTTGTTCCTGAGGTCAGCCGATTTATCCTAAAATAAGACTTTCTCTCTATTTTCTATTGTGTTTTCTTTTAATTCTGTCTTTCCGAACTCGCTGCAAAATCGAGGTTAACATTAATTAAATAATATATTATTTTATTCAACGTTCATCCGCTTGTTAAGGTGACGCTAATTGAATAGTTGAACAAGCCAATTCAGTTTCTTAATATGCACCTACCACACAAACTACAGAATCAATGTAATGGAAATTTATCAACATCTACATTCATGATATAAACTAGTTAAGTTACTGAAAAGGCATCACATTCACTGATACCAACAATACAATTAATGATTTTTTGAAACAAAATGTCTATCAAACGGTATCTTTATGAATTAACTATAGAAGTTAAAGGGTGAAAAATGAATGCAATTGAAGATGATTTCATGGCTTGCAATCCAAATTAGAATCATGATTCTAGTGCTTCAAACTTTTTATTTGTAAATTTTTATTTGATAAGTTTAAAATTTTTTGAATTAATGTATTTTCTCCCAAGTTACATAGATACGGCAGGCATTACTTTGGGGCAGATAAATGCACAGAGATATATTGTGAAAATTTCAAGTAGATCGGAGCAGTATTTTTTGAGATAATGTACCTTATTTGCATAAAAATAAAAGTTGGAAGAAATGGCTGCCAAATAAATTTCTGCAAAGGTAGATGAATAAAGATTTAATAGAACTTCAAAAACCCTTCTCTCGGAAACAGATTATCATTTCTCCTCCAAACTAACTTCCTATGTTATTTCAATATGCTGAAAACCTAAAACATCAGAAGAGCGAAAATTGTATTTTTCAACCGAAACCTTAGATAGCACCGCCTTAAGGGAGAGGATGGTCAATTTACACGCAAATGGTGTGAGAATATACGAAATTGACGTACAAATAAATTATACACATACACCCGTGTAGAGGCAGACACGAATCAACACCAGACACATCGCTCAGTTTCAAATCTTCGCATACTCGTGCTTAGCTACATCAGTTGATCATTAACTTTCAATAAAAGGTTTATCCAGTGAAAAGTTAGTGTTTGATCATGATGCAGAGGTTGTTATTGAACATATTTTCTACATCTCTAACGTTCTAAAGGAACGACGATTAACTTAAGGTACTACACGACCCTTAAGACCGGAGGCAGATAGGTATAGCTCGAAGCACAAATGAAGAGTTATGCTAATGGGGCTAAGTAACAAAATGTAGGTCTTCTTTTCTTCTCTGAAGACAATCCTTTAACACCAGTGACCTCACTGAATGTGATCGTTTTGAAATCTTCACTTCGCCACCCTTCTTTCAACACTCTTATCGTTTCCCTCTATTTCACCAAATGTCTTTTTATTTGAATAACTGTAGGCGTGGTGATTTCAATCCATGCGGCAGAACTGATATTAACATTCGTTGTGTTAATAATCATATCAGCTGCTTGCTGAAAGGCCATAAAAGAACTGCCTCTCATCTGAACAACTTTAAATGGTTGCTTATTGTGAGCTGTTATTAAGGTATTAATTTCATCATCAGGAACATAATGATGTGTTACCTTTGCTCTTTTTCAATCAGTGCAAAGTCACGGTCACAAGCTAAAAATTTGTGGCCGGAAACTAAATATTTGTGTTCTATTGACTCGTAGGCACCACAGCTAATCAAGGACATGTAGAGAATAAGCATGATCCGATTTTTATTTTGAGTGCTACAGTTGTCACTCCATATGATAAGTTTTTTCTTTGACATGATATCAGGAACAGGACTTGGTACTTTAAAGAGACAAGATGCAATGTTGTTTGCGCTCCTACCACCTACACCTTCGTGCCAAAATAGTACATTGTGCAACGAGCCTATAATGGCTATAATTAAGACACGAGTATTTTTTATAAAACGAGCGTATGCGAGTTTTATAATTTCCATACGAGTGTCTTAATTACCATTATAGGCGAGTTGCATACGACTGTTTATGTTCGACGATAATTATAACTTTATTATATGTTTTAACATAAATATTCATAAATATCTGTTGAGAGTCAGCTACTGGAATTTTGTGATCGCAGAGCGAGCATTGGGTGTTATATCTTTGTCTTTCAAGAGCTTTGAACGACCGACGCATGCGCTCTGTGGGCTTGCAATGCCATATGCAGCCATATGTTTACATCAGCCGTCCCTCAGTAATATTGTCACCGCAGTCATTTGAAGACAATGCGCTGTGTAGAAATTAGTGTTGGTGATTTTAAGGTACAGTGCTATTTCTTGTCTCATATTCGCCAGTTTATTTACGCGAACATATGGACGGTGGGTATTCCATGTCGGTAATTTATTATAGTTCGATGTTGTGTTTATGTCCGACATGTTGGATTTTGAGCGCATGCGCGAAGTTATCGTTACCTAATTGGTCAATGAACGAGCTCTGATTGGCTGGAGAAACTGTATCATAATGGAAAACAGTGTTATAATGACCATCATTATGATACCGTTATCTGACACATAATAGTGAGGGTCGAACATAAAACAGATAACAGCATCACTTGTGTCATGAGCTGTCTCATTTAAAACATGTCTGAATGCGTTAAAGTGGGTACAAACAATACCTGTTGCTGGTCCACTGACAAAGTGCAAACATCACTCCCAGGCAGGATGAATTTGCACTGTCGTTTTGCAAACATGTAACTGCACTTTCAGCTTTCATGCGGTGTACTTGCAGCAGTGTTTTGGCCTGTACAGACTTACTTGTATTATTTCCTTTAATCTGCAAGTTTAAGTCACACTTCTTACATGTGTCTGTTCTAGGACGCCGAAAGCTTAGATGTAGAAAGTGACGCAAATACATTCTTCTGTAAGGTAACCGATGCACTCTGCTTCAAACATGATATCAGGAACTTCAAATACCTCATAATACCTCTTAATATTGAGGTCTGGAGATAGATATTCTTTGCTTGACACCTTTCGGGAATAGTGACTCATATCTCTTGGTATTGAATTTAAATGTTCTTAGATCTGGCGTAGGTTATCATCTACGTTCTTGTGATCATGGTCTCCTCCTCTACCATCATGGTATACTGTATCACCATTCTTTTTCTTTTTTGGCAAGATTTAATTTTTTTTCTTACTGATAGCAAAAATATCCATGAACTGACGTTCAGAGACACGCTTATGATTTCCCAAACCATCCGGTCCACTATATAAACAATGTGCTCTGTCGGCGGCTTTCATCAGGATTCGTTCCATTTATCTGCGATTCAAATGGCTGACATGAATCAATCCCATTAGGAACGTCCCTTGTGTTTGTTCATTTTCAGGATAGAGCTTTTCGAAAAGTTGTTCCCTCATTTCAGGTGAAATTGATGTGCAATCTAGATGACAGTTACACACTTTCTGGAAAGTCAATGTCAGCCAATAACATACGTAAACAGTAGCAGTAGCCTACAACCAGGAAACAAAAGAGGAAAACCTCAAAACCTACCTCGTTATTTGATTTCATCTTCGCGGGTATTTCTTTTCCGCGCTATGTATGATATTATTTATCTGCTACTCTTAAGTCATGCTCACGCTTTCTTTTAAGGTTTTCAGTTAATCTACTACGTTCCCTTGATAAATTATTATGCATATTGTTTTCACTGTCCGTTGCACCGCCAAACACGCAAGAGACTGGCTACAAACTGGTAAATGCAAGGATTGTACGTATATAATCTCCTTGGCTAGCATTGCCAACTTACTCTAGTATAACATTCTGCACTTACCCCATTTAGCATGTACAAGTCATAAGAATTACCTATCATGCCACCTACCGGCCTTCATAGCACCTACATCAACCATCATTGGTGATAGCCCTTTTAGCATGTAAAAGCCCTGTTAACATACCATCTCACAAAATAAAAATAACAACTTATACAAAATTGGTGCTTAGCCCCTTCAGCTTAATAACTCTTCCAATGCAATTGACCATATCTGTAGCATATCTGAATGGACTATTTCATCCGGTGCCCAATGAACATCTCCTGTAGGTTTGAGCGGTTTCGGAAATATTTAAATTCTACTTGGTCAGAATAATAAATGAAAAATGTCTTGAGATTCATTCGAAGGCAGAGCCCAAATTCGGCGGTATGGCTCCAGAAGAGGAGTACGGTGTGGTGGAAGCATCTGTAGGCTACAGCGGTGTGGAACGTAGAGGGGAGATAGCCACATTAAAACATCCCAAAAACCCTTTCCTACGAAGAGCGTGGTGGTGCAGTGCTCAAACTGCTGGCCTCTCACCAATGTGGATCAGGTTCGAATCCCGGTCAATGCATGTGAGATTTTGGTAAGTGAAATATCGCGTCCTGTGGTTGGGATTACACGTAAAAATGGAAGTCTCGTGGTTCTTAATCGCGAGATTAACGGTCAAGTATAACTGGAAGCTCCATTTGCTTTCGTAGGGCAGGGATACAGAGGCATTAAATATGAACAACCCTTTTGAAGCTGCAAAAAACTATTAATGAAAAGCTAAAATACCGTATACCAATATTACGTAGTTATAATTGAAGTGCAATTGGCCAGGTTTAGGACCCTGCATGATCGAATATCACACTATCTAGAACTCAGTTAAAGAAACTAGAATTTTTCAAATTGAGTTGCTCTAATTGAGATAAAATAAAGAAAATAAAAGTAATAAAACTCTCACGTTTCTTAAAAAAACAGAACTCATGCAAATATTAACGTCTTTAAAATTCATTTTCCAATTGCGAATAATCAGGAATAGGACAAAGCAGAATGACAATAATAATGAGAATATTAATAAAAACAATAATAATTTTTTGGGGAACTTGAAAAATAATGCGCATTTTTATATCAAATCCCCATTCATTGTAAGAAACGAAGGACAATATCAAGTGAGGAATTAACTGTTATTTCGGACACAAAACAGATGCCCGTGGACTTGTTTTCCCTAAATCGGTGCCTAAGGTGTAGGGATGGATGGAGAGGATATTTCAACCATCTCCTGTGATGCGATATGTATTTGTATTCATTGTAATTGTGACTGTACCTGTGATAACATGGCCCATTACAAAGTCAGTCGTTTCTGTTGCGTAGATATTTTATCCGATTGCTCCACAACAAGAGCTTTGACTGCATTAGGCCAATCCGCCCAGAGCCAGTCCATTGTATGCGTAACACAACTACATCGCTCTGTTAAATTCGTATGTGTGCCATCTGCAGGTTGGTGGGGTATTGTTAGGCAACCGGGAGCACATGATATCCCAGGTCAGAATGCGGCGAAAGACGTGCAATTCGTACAGTATAAAGTGCGTGGTATAGTGGAAGAATGGTTTAGTTGTATTACTTTGTGTTTTCACCATGTTGTACAACGTAACAAAATGATTAAATAATGCCCGGGGTGGATCCGCGTATGGCGAGTAGTTCTCCCAACATCCATATTACTGCAATCACATTTAGGAAGGCCATTCTATGTAAGCAGTCTGGCAACAACGTTAGAATGTCACGTGTGAAAAGGAGGAGAGGGATGGATATGTGATTGGACGGGGTTTCACCCACTCCATGAGACCAGTCATCTTATAGCCTGCCTGCATCACCTTCACTTACATACTATCTGGCTATGCGCCAGTTTCGTATTATCTTGTCTGCGTTTCAGAGATTTGTTGATGTTCACTCACAAAACCAGTCTGCAAAGTCTCGTTATCTGGTTCTCGGGTTTACGCACACAAATAATCGGTGTTCTCTGAATCGACGTGCTTTCCCTCTTTTTTTTTAAAGCGCACACCTTTTACTGCACGTTCTTCATGGTTTTCCGAGCTTCCTTACTTGGGGAATTGTATATTCCCGGCTTTATAGTTGCCAAGTACTAAGCTACAGGGTTTTGTTCCACAATGTTAATGTCATGCCATTTGCTCATCAAAACATGTTTCGCTACAATCGGTTTTGTATGACGAGAAAAAAATAATTTTTAGATATTAACGCGGCCACCACATTCAATTTTCCAAATTATATGCAATAAATCATTTACTGATATGCATATATCTAGCAGCTTCATCATACTAAATTTCACGACCTTGAGATGAGTTGTTCCCATCAAATGTAATGAAATACTAGAAATGTGGCGTTCGTTTGCTGCTTTCGTTCATCTTGCGTTTTCGAAGTAGGCATCATATCGACGTTATGTTTTCGAGAAGAACTAATTAGCTCATTTTCATATAACCTACATGTATTTTCTATTAAAAGCTCCCCCATTATTAAAAGGATCTTTCATGTGATGCATACTATATAGCTTTTGATACACGGCCTATGTCTTCACAAACGCCATTGGATAGAGAAAGTATGTGCAAGAATATATAACTTTGAGTATCGGTGAATTAGACTCCTCACACGAGATGGCATATTTCTGTAACGCGTCATGGAAATTCAATTTGAATAAACTCAAATGCACGGCTTCTATGATTTACGAAAAGTAAGGTACAGAATTTAGTGCCGTTAGATTACGATTATTATAATAACCTATCATACGATTCTTGTGTCCAATCGCTTGAATAGGGTACGTAAAATAAAAAAGAAAATAAGGTTGTAACATTTCGAACTGATGTCACCTTGATTTTTTGAAAATAATTGAACATGATGTGCCGTTTATCACCGTACAAAATTTCAAGATGATACAATATAGTATATGCAACTGTTGGGGAGATATAGTATGCCAGAAATATTTCGCGCGGCCACCATGTTGGATTGGTGAAACGTATTAACATTTGAAAGGCACGGTCGAGGTTGGATGGGGTATTAGTATGTATTTACCGAGTTCCATTTAAATCGCTTTGACCGTTTAGATTTTATTAGGGGAGGAGACCCACACACAAACTCACACACATCCACACACACACGGACAAAAGGTGATCTCATTCGGCCATTCTTTCATAAATGAAAATAGGCTCAAGGTCAACGGCCAGGTTAATCGCCACTGTGGTGTTTCACTGAAATTGATGCCGTAGATCGTAAGTTATTGCGGAACGCAGACACAACATACAAGCACACTCATGTAGACTATAGTCAAACATTATTTAATAATAATCTGAATGCACCTGATTACAATTAACGCAATCTTGACTGCAGGACTCGGTCATAATATGCTTCAAGTCAAGTATTGTAGGGTCACAAAGAATCAGAATTCTCTTTCAAGTATGCATTTAACACGCAAACTCGGCACAAGAAATGTTTTACTTACCATTACAAAGTATTTTCCTCTTTCAACTGTTTTACTTTTCATACAGTCAATGAATGACACCAGGGATCCTGTAGACTCACAAAGAGACAGAGATAAATTCTCTGAATCTTCAAATGAATATAGCCTAGCTAATATCGTTCAGAAATAGTTTAGTTATGTAAATTAACTTTAAATATGACTCTAATTAAAACAAGATGACGTATCACTGCATAACTGGCTGTGAGAGAGTTTGAGCACAACAGATAAATTAATGGAAATAGAGTTTAAAGTCCATTACAACATTATAATGGAGAGTGTAGGGAGGCATGAAGCCAGAGATAGAGAATTAAGGAGGTAAATTCGAGTAACAAGGTTAAACGCGGAGATTGAAATGACTAAATACAGCTAGTTGCATTCCCAAAGCTCGAGAGTGAATGAGATATTCTTAAATGCGTGACGGAAGTTTCCAGACGTTCGCCACAATAGTATTGAAATATTAAGTGTTGTGTGCACCAAAAGAAATGGAGATGCATTACTGAAGGGAATTAAGTTACGACCAGGATTCAGAAAATCTATAGCATTCCACTACTACGTTCGGGTTTTATTAGTGAACAATTAACAGGGTAAACGTCCTTGAAATGAATGTAACTTATAATATGTTAAGAATTAATTTACAAATTCCCTGCATCACTTATACTCGTAATTCATATACCATTTCCAAATGTTCCACGGGCCGAAGGGGTAGTATGTGGCCCTTTGGGTGCACATCCTGCTGGTGGTAGTATACTGATAAATCACAGGAAATGCCATTTATTACTACCAAGTATGATGAATGCTCACCCACGCCATTGCTTCTGGGCAACGGTTACACTTTGTGTACACGACTAAGACATGTAAGGGTGAAAAATCGAGTTCCTGACGCTTTAAAATGGGAACCCACCAGCTAAGGGAAACAACCCCGACAAAAAACATCGGCCTTCTAGGATTTCTGGGGGTTGGCGTTGGGCTGATAGCCCAACCTGTAAAAATTCATTGTTACAAAATCTGAAGTTTGAATAAGTGGCCTGACCTCTTTACGATGACGTGGCCAACGTTTGAAGGACTTCCGATTTGGGTCATGGAATGCTTTAACCCTGTACCTGACTGGGGTTCTATAAAAACTATCAGACCAGCTATTGCACATTGCTGCTATTCAAGAAGCGACATGGAGGGGAGTAGAAGAATCACATGATCTTTTTTAATTGCCAAAATAAAAAAACACATATTTGGTACTGGTTTCTTAGTAAATATACAAAGAAAACATCTTGTAACCAGCAGTGGTGTTACTACTTCCAAACACAATCTACAGAGAGACATCTCTTTACTTTAAGTATCTTTGGTTTGCCAAGGCAAACACATCATTATGTCTACTTTTTCATTGTCTAGAACTACATAATATTCTTAAACAGTGTGTCAGAATTCTTTAAAGTGCGTACAACGGTCACTCTTGGACATTATTTTGTGAACCAAGTAATGCAATTGAGACTGTGATAAACTTTTGCTTTGAGCACATCCACACACACAGTGTAGCGGATAACAGATGCTCACCAGGGTCGCGACCTGTAATATTTCCCAGGTGACCTACGATCTCAAGGTGAGACAATGACAATCGACACACATTTCTGTATGCATTTACAATGGATGTTTCTTAACGAGCGAAGTCATGTGTACGCTCGATCTGTAACCTGATCAAGTATTTATTATTTAAGGAATGTTTCAGTACAGGGTGCTTAAAAGTACCGTATTTTTTTTTAGATTGTCGCAAATGTTGTGAGCGAGTACAGTTTGTTACTGTCAAGTATTGTTATGGTTTGAGTAATCATTTGATGGACCTGACATATTTTTAGAAGGTTATTATCCTCACTTTAATGTGAATGTTTTCCGTCTTGAGACACGATGTTGGGTTGGTTACCATTCATTTTTGATTTGTGTAGACCGGCAAACCTATGTTTTGGATCAAGGCTGACCGAGGTGGTATGGTAACGGTGTATCGTAAGAGCTCCGTCGTGTTGTTGGCGTGCAGTGTCACGTGTACTTTGATGTGAACACCATGAGTTGGTAACACCAGTTAGAAACCTTGCATCACCGATCAACCATGTGTATGCATATTTCAATGGATGTTTCTTAACGAGCGAAGTCAATAGAACCATAGAGATGAATGAATGTCTCATACGAGTAGTGGCAAGTAGTGACTGAATTCAATCATGAATGTCATTATTACTAAATCAATGACGTTAAAATTACCGTTAGTCCTTAATCACAGTTTAAAATCTTGATCTCGTTTAGCTCAGCGGACCTATACATTGAGATTGGGGGATTTATTCCTACGGGAATGCCTAGCAGATGACATGGTTATACTTTCGACGGAGATCGCAGGCGAACCAAGAGTTCAGAACTCGTGGACCGCGACCTCATTTGGAAAACACTGCTGTTGAGCAGTACATTTCTCATTTCTTTGCACACTAATAGATGACGAGTGATGACAAAGAGTCATTCATTCTGCTGTAGGCAGGAGAATAAGAATTATGTTGTGTATGTTATATTTATTTGCTTGTATGTTATCCCAACATTTTGGGCTTTTCTACTACTTTTGTAAACTTTGTTATTGTACATCTTTTGTAAAATTTGTGTTGTACAAGATGACTGATTATCAATAGATTTTTGCCTAGTTTATTGTCACGGTGCTCATCGCCGTAGAGTAGTTAATGCAGGATTAGTTCACATTAGGTAATATTAAATGTACATTCTGGGTGGTACCAGTTTCACTTAGCTATTTTTCTGTCATGTATGACATGTTTTTCTTACATGATGTCTTCTTTCTAAAAACATCATTTGCTCTTGTATCTAAAATGTGTTAGTTTTTTTACCACTTCCCAAGCCTTGCATTCTTGTTTATTGTATTTAGGACATGTCGAGAGGGTTCTTCCATTATAATTTTGTTTTGCTCTTTTCGGATTAGCCGTTTTCCAAACCCTCCGACTGTAGGATAGGGGTTTGGTATTCTCAATAAACCATTCCACGAAACTTTCCTAAGCCTGGATGTAATTATTTGGTAGTTTGAACTTTTTGGGGGTGCATTTCGTTGGGTGTCTCTGACGATCACCATGATGGGAACCTGATGCTTTAGGAATGCAGAGTCTTGTGCCGGCTAGTCCCACAAGGAATGCAGTTCGATCCTCTCCGGCAATGTGTCTTGAGGAAGAGGTCATCTGGGAGGCCACATACGGTTGGTGGTGACCAGATAACCTCCCCTAACGGGCACAATACAATATTTTAAATGAGCATTAATATAGGACTGTATATGGTCTTGGTATGCCAAAAGCCAAATAATATCCTCGTCTTATTTCAGATGGTAGATTTGCATACGATAAAACATCAAAGTCAATAACTCAGGATCCATTTGTGCAATTAAGATGAAACTTTGTAAGAGGAAAGAAACAGATAAGGTAGTAAGTAGGCTACGCTTGCATTAGTATTCAGACTATCACACTGCATATAGCACGCAGTCACAAACTTGAATATATAAGACATTACTCTCACGACAATCCACTATGTAACCTATTACAGTTACAATGACGAAACGCAGCAAACATGTAGTCTCACATAAAAGGCTTTCTCTACATAAGGCCCAAGATAAGAGAGTCGATATCTTCATGTTGTTGGATGGACGTATTTTCATAATGTTACAATCAATTACTTTGGAGGCAAAAGTGGAATTACAACGAGACTTAATAAACGGGGAGTCTTATATATAAGGTAACTGTTAACATTCCTCACAGGACATTCAAATATACTGCTTGATAAGGACAAGAATATTATAACTATATCCATTCATTTAAATGGAAGAAGGCAATATTTTCTTTACTGAACATTTTGTTTTTGGACATGAAAATGTTTGCCTGGCGAGCGAACAGTAAACATTTGAAAGAATACATGTGTCGTTTCCTTTACTGATATTTGCATAAGTGCTATGGTTTACAAATCTCGTGTATTCGTTTCATACCTATATTCATACGTTTTTATTCTTTAATAATAACATCAGCGCAATTTAACTAAGATACCGTTAACGCGTTGGCTGGCTGAAGAGCAAAGGACACGTATAGTAATAATTTCCGAGTCAGGCCTACTGCATATTTCAAATGGAAACACTCAAATGGTAATATTCCAGGCAATAGAACCATAGAGATGAATGAATAATGTCTCATACGAGTAGTGACAAGTCCATTCGCGCCATGGGTGAGGCTGTCAGCACAGAACCTTGTCTCAGGTTGTTATTATTAGGGCATCACGCTATCCATTCATGCATCAGTCAGCTGTCAGGGAGGCATCCCATCATCGCGAGACTCCAGACTCTTCCCCATTCACAGTCACTAAGTTACTCCAGGATGGTCATTGTAATCCTGAGGGGGAACATTTCACTGTATGTAATCTCTATTAATATAGTAAGCTTTCTGTCTGAATATTTGGAAATGTTGGCTAAAACTTTGTATTTATCCGGGATGGAGTGCATAGTGACCATATATACCATCCGTATATTTGTGTCTGTTTGCTATGGGTTTGATGACTAAACTACTGGAGTGATTGTCATGAAATTCCGTATGTAAATAGGAGACATCCCTAAGATACAATTAGGCTATAAATTATTTAAGTAACACAAATGGGAGAGGGGATAAATGGGAAGCCTTAAATCCCCCAGTAACCTAATTGCGCAATCTGTATCCTTCTCTTAATATCGCAATACCAGGTGTGAGAACTTGCTGATCTGAGAATAACGCAAGGTGACATGTCCTGTTGGAGCAGTTGGAGGGACATTCCAATCAACACCATAGGGAAGATGAAGTAGATAGAGGAAAAGGTTTGGGAGTAAAAGCAGAAGTATGGTTTCAAGGGACGAACCCAAACGACAAAATAACAATTTATTTTCGTCAAAAGTAGTGAATAACAATAGAGAAGGAGAAAACAATCTGAAATCTAAAATATTTTTAACTTTCCAAAGTGGTGTAACGTGAGGGAAGGGGTGGCCCGCGGCCCATTTACAATAGTTGACGATATTTATTAATCTGATTAAACTTGAAACTTTTGGAAGCAAAATGATTGCTGTGCTAGAAAATTGAAACTAAATCTCTCACAAGAAAAAGTACTAATAAGAGATTTTGATAAGTTAGGCACAGTCTTGGTTACGAAAGACCAATCATTAAGATGCATAAATTGTAAACGACCCTAGATAGGAAGTTACAGTAGCTGAGCGAACTATACCAGCGATAAACAGTCTGAAGAGATCTGTGAAAAACTGAGGTAATAGATAGAAAAACTTGTCAGTAGGGGAGAGCGAGGGGTTCTGCCCCCCCCCCCCCCCCCCCCCCACCACCTCCACTACTCCAAATGCGAGCCGATAACTCCCGAACCCGTGGTCGGAGATTCACGAATGAGGTGTCGTTGGACTCGAGCTGACGGGGGCTTTCCTATGGACCACTCATTATATATATTTTTTTTGAAAATTTTTGTTTTCGAAAGTAGGTGATAGTTTGAAAACCAAACATGATAGAATGTTGTGCAATAGCTTAAACGAACGGTCTCTATGTCCTTTATTTTTTATAATAAATGTTGTTATTTTTTACATTTTTTTGAAAAAAGTTCAATTTTGAAATTTTTATATTTTGGAAACTAAAGAGTTTACAAATAAATATGTTTGACATAAATAAATGACCCTGATCCCCTCTACCCGCAAAATATATTTCAAGCCTCTAGGACTAAAACTGTGCAGTAGTGCTGACTGAGTCGCCCTACTTTCATATAAAACTTTGCCGATATCTCCCGAAGGCGTGGTCGGATTTTAAAGAACGAGGAATTGTTGGCGTTGGGATGATGTTCTCTTGGCTAAGCATGGGTGTTGGTATTTAAAAAAAAAAAGAAAATTCTTGTTTATTTGGATTGGCACTATTTTGAAAACGGTGAATCGGAAAAAGTTTGTTTTGACGTTAATGAAAGGTGGGTATGCCTTCTAGGCGGACAGCAAGTTTCAAGGGTGTGGGAGGAAAAACAAAATGATAGCCTACTTTCTCGCGAACATTGGTGATCATTGGCGAACGGATGGTCGGATTTTAACAAATGGGATGTCGTTGGACTCGAACTGACGTCTTCTTTCCTATAGACTACTCGTTATATTTTTGTATTTTTTTTGAAAAATTTTGTTTCTAAAAGTAGGCGATAGTTTGAAAAGCAAACATGATAGAATGTTGTGCCATAATTCAAACCAATGGTCTCTGTAACCTTTATTTTTTATAATAAAACTTTTTTATATTTTGAGATTTTTTGAAAACTCTTAAATTTGAATTTTTACTATTTCGGAAACTAACACGTTGACAAAAAATTTTGTTTAACATAAATGAAAGATCCCTATCCCCTCTACCAAGAAAATAAATGTCAAGTCTCTAGAACAAAAAAACAACTATGGATCTTTTTTATATTTTTTAAAAATAAAAGCGTGT
The DNA here is from genome assembly GCA_946902985.2 of Meconema thalassinum. NCBI lineage: Eukaryota > Metazoa > Arthropoda > Insecta > Orthoptera > Tettigoniidae > Meconema > Meconema thalassinum. The sequence goes on along the minus strand of OX336389.2, from coordinate 1,240,476,309 downwards.
TTGTAGACAGAGAGCCGGTAGCACTTGACGTATGTTACAACGAGGCCTTGACTGAGCATGGTGAATACAGGAAATGGCTATTTCGACGGGGGCGATGTATGGCAAAACGAGGGATTGTTTTCGATATTTTTTCCTATGACGAATGAATGAAGGCGAATATTTTGAAATGTGACAAGCATGCTAGGATTTTTACCGCTGAAGGGGATCTTTAACGTTTTAGTTAACGGTGATGAGCGAGATCGCTCTCTGACACAACAGACGGTTGTAGGATATGACCAAGTGATTCTTACACGTTGGCGATCTCGGTGACCGTGCCCGGAAGAAATGAATAGCTATTTTGGTGGGATGGCGGAGGGGGGGGGGGCAGCTTATGACGGTTGGTTTTGTGACATTTCCTATGACGGATAGAGGCGAATATCTGAAAATGTGTTAAGTGTGCTAGGATTTTTTTTACCCCTGAAAGGGATCTTTAACATGCCAGTAAACGGTGATAAGCGAGACTGCTGTCTGGCACAGTAAATGGTTTTAGAATATGGAAACCTATAACATTTGCTCGACCAAGTCATGTGCATGTACGCAAAGAGCCAAAACGGTAAGGTCATTGGCCTGAAATGTTATAAACTAAATATTGAACTGGGTAAAGTCATGTGTTTTAGGATGAAAGTATGTGGTTAACATGATCATGTATTGAGGATGGCCGCTTGCTAGTAATTATTATAACAGTAAAATGTTTAATAATAATAATAATAATAATAATAATAATAATAATAATAAAACACACACATGTTTTGAATGGTAACACGCACACAGTCCAGCTCACTGGTGACTGAATATTTTACCTAGCCAGAGGACTCGTGAGAGCTGTTGCTGGTGCTGACGAGGCAGGAATGTCTACGTCAGCAGGAAGTGTGATATCAGTTTACTTGCCTCGTGGTGGCTAGCAGGTGTGCTGTTTAAGCAGAGACCGCCATTTTGGTTCTGCGACAGTAGGACTACCAATGTATAAGAGGTAGCCATTTTGGTTCCTTATTAAAAACATGAAATTAGTATAAGGTACACGAATCTTATTCAGATTGAGGAATGTGAAGAGGCGTGGGAACACGTGCGAGAGAGAGACAGAGAACCATTCAAGGTCAAAACGCTGAGAAAATACAACGTTTTCTGTTGCTAGGCTAACTGATAACGATTGCGTTAGTCATGCACTTGCCATTTTAGCACACGGACGTATACAGTAGAGCTGTGAAAGAAAAATCCTTTTAAATACAAGTTTTTCGGGCTTGTAGGCCGTGGTCCAGACAGGATATCTCCCGACGTTTCACCGGAAACTGCGTCCGGCATTATTAAGGGTTCCGCTCCTTTTCTTGGTCAGCAGCGGGAAGGAAAAAGGAAAAGAAAAAGGAGCGGAACCCTTGATAATGCCGGACGCAGAGTCCCGTGAAACGTCGGGAGATATCCTGTCTGGACCACGGCCTACAAGCCCGGAAAAATTGTATTTAATTATGAACGCCGCCCGTGAAAGCCTAAGCTGTTATAAAAAATATTTTATTTTTTGGTAAGTACCTATGAATGATTATTTTAATAATGTCATGCTAATGAACCTTAAATTTGTAGTTATTGATTAGCTAATTATTGATTTTTTAATTTATTTGTTTGCAGACCTTACATGTCTGAGTTACAAGAAACCAGTTTACTTTTAAGCCCACTAGAAGGAAACAGCAAGAAGCCACTGCAAGTGAAGGTGGGATTATTTTTTAAACTAACTTGTTTCTTTTTGTTTCATATTTTATTTTATGAAATACATGTATTAACCTGAATTTAGGTATTTATAACGGTTTATTTTATTTATTTTTAGAAACATGGAAAGAAAAGCCTTACCGCCGTAGCAGTCGGTGAAGAGCCGAGACGCAGTAAAGTGCGACCATTGTTTCCAGGCAGTGAACTATTTAAAACTCAGGTAAGCCCAACATAAAATGCTATTCCATTTTACCACCACTGAAAACTCGTAGACAAAAAATTCATTACCTGTACATGACTAGGACGATGATTGCTTTCTTGATTAATGACTATGTTTTGGCAACCGGTACAAGACCATATTGGATCTTGTAAAAACAAAAGTTTTAATTTAACTGACATGTTGTTCCCTATAATAATAATAATAATAATAATAATAATAATAATAATAATAATAATAATAATAATAATATTAATATCGTATGGCCTCGGGTGCTGGGTGCAAGCTTTGTTATTTGACACACAGAGGGTAGCTTGCATGTCGAATTTAGTTGTTCCTTGACTATGAAAGTCAAGGAGGTTAAATGTTAGATATCTAATCTCCTTAAACTCTATAGCGCTTTCTAGTAGAAAAATGAGGAACTTTGTACCCTATGAACTCAACGAATATATTGACAGGTTTGAACATGATAATCTGAACAAAATGACATGACATTATTATTTTTTGTTTATGTATTGGTTAAAGGGGAATGTAAATGACTGCAGCTTTATAAAAGAAAATAAGTACATGGGTTACTGTTAGTGCCGACATACAGTTTATTATAATTTATATGGTGTTTTGATATATTAATGCCAATTAACGTTAAAGTTTTATTTACAAGTATTGATTGATTGAGTGATTGGTTATTTTGTTTGCTTTTAGGTGTCGTCATGCGCCATTAACGTAATGAACAGACAGTGAACAAGCATACACTGTGCTTTAAAGTACTCTGTGCAACGTTAATAACTTACAATAAGAAAAGTTTTATTATAACACATGGCGTTAGTACCAAATACAACAAGTGAGCAAGTTGGTTTACCACGTGGGTTAAATTTAAAATCAGAACATGACCGTTGGTTAACATTTGAATCCTGGCCTGTAGGCTTTTTGTCGACACATGAAATTGCAAAAGCCGTTTTTTTTACTTGAACCGAGAAGATGTGGTGCGCTGTGTGTTTTGTCGTATTGAACTTTCACACTGGGAAGAAGAGGATGATCCCTTTAGAGACCATTTGCGATGGTCTCCTTGTTGTCCTTACATGCTTGGAAAACAAGTGCGTAACATACCCGTGTATTCATTTTACCGAACCACAAGACCATTGGCCGCTACTTACGTTGCTGAATCACAAATAAATAATAATAATAATAATGATGTATTTCCAGCCAACAACGGTAGTGTCGATATATGTGGTCCATATGCCATAGACAGTGTTGAAATGGCATGTGCTTCTGAAAAATTGGGAGTTTGCAAGATTAAAGCACTAGCACACCCAGAGTACAGCTCTGTTGAAAAACGTTTAGAATCTTATAAAAATATTTGGCCATTAATATTAAAACACCTTACCAAACAGCTAAGTGAAGGTGTTTTTTTTATACTGGTGAAGGGGATAAAACAATATGTTTTTATTGTGGATTTGCTTTAAAGGATTGGCAAATGACTGATGACCCTTTTGTGCAACACGCTCGTTGGTTACCTAACTGTAAATACATGGTGTTGCTTAAAGGTAAGGAATTTGTGAACACTATTCATAAAGAAAACGTGATTGCAGCACAAGACATAAAAGTGCCTTTAGTGTTAGAACATGCGGAGCAAATACATGAGGTTGAAAATAAAGACTTGTCTCACGAACAGATACAAAAGTGTGACCAACAATTATGTAAAATTTGTTATCAAGATGAACTAGGTGTTGTATTTTTGCCTTGTGGACACATGATAGCCTGTGTCAGGTGTGCATTACAACTCAACACTTGTGCTATATGCAGAAAAGCAGTATCTGCTACAGTTAGGGCATTTCTTGCGTAAATAGTAAAATTTATCAGCCATGCATAGTGCAAAATCCCTAATTGCAAAATATTATTAAAGCGGTTTTAGAGTGTAATAGATATGCTTTTCGTATGTTTATAGACTACTACAATGAATGTTTTGAATGCTGTGGGTCAAGCATGTTGCTTAGAGACAAAGAAGCTCAGCGAATTGCCAACGCATATTCCATTCCTCATTATCAAGATTCGGAAATTGAAAACAGCATATGGTGATCGTGTACTTTGTGTATGTGAAAACTTTGAGACATTTCTGCCTACACGGTTTAATGATATGTCGGAGAGTGTTTTTGATGAAGTCAATAATGCTGTACAACCTGAACACTTAATTTATGAAGGTTTTAAAAACAATAGGTGCATGATTCGTTTTAATTAAATAAAAGAAACAAAATAATGTCAAATAATAATGGAAGATATAAGTCATGACAATGGACTGAAATAAAAATATGTGTATAGAATAATAATGTTTTAGTGTTTACTATTGTCTTAAAAAATATTATCATGAAACCAAAAAAGAGGTATATAAAGTTTGTAAATAAATGAAAATAATGGTACAATGTTGTTTTATTTTCTATAGAAGTCAGAATATTTAACATTGCAGAGTATACATGATTATGACAATAAAAAGCACACTTAATACAAGTCTTTGCCTTTATGATAGCGTGTTATAGTTTTAAAAACAAAGCTTGTTGCAGATCTTTTTTCTTCCACGGTGAACAATAGGCATGAAAACGTTATTGTCCTGTTTTGGATCATTATCACTATCATAATCATAAGCAGCATGATCTATATCACTATTATTATAATCACTATAATTATCCTCAACATTATCCTCAACATTACTAAAACTAGTTAAATACTCCTGTTCCTGTTCCTGTTCCTGTTCCTCTTCCTCTTCCACTACAGTGTCCTCATGTAGAGTCTGCGTGGCTTTTGATAATGTTAAGGGTTTTTTGAACATTGAATTATTTTCAATAGTAGTATTGTTTTGTAGCACTTGCTTTTTAACATTTTCATGATTTTCTGTTGACAGCAACAGTGTTTCATGCAGTACACTACATTGATGATCACTGACACTTAAAACCTCACTATTTTTACTTTTTAGCTCACTGCGACAATGTTTTGAACGTTGTTTTGAACAACGCCAAATAACAGTTCCATTTTTATTGGTTCGTTTCACAATATATGAATATCCTTTATAGAATGCATGAGGCTTACCATACCTAGTCACAGATACTTCCATATCAACTGTCAAGCATAGACTAAGCTCTAGTAAAGACAACTTGGTAATAAGAACAATAGTTTAATGTGCGAGCATATATGGGTGCAAATGTGGGAGCAAAATAGTGAGAGCAAAAAGTGGGAGCAAATATTGGGAGCAAAAAGTGGGAGCAGAAAGTGGAAGCAAAAATTGAGAGCAAAAAGTGGGACCAAAAAAAAGTAGGAGGAAGTATGGGAGCAAATGTGAAAGCAAAAGTGGGAGCGAGTATGGCAGCATATGTGAAAGCAAATGTGGGAGCAATAAAGTTAGAGAAAAAAGTGGGAGCAAATATGAGAGCAAAAAAAAAAACTAGGAGCAAGTATGGGAGCAAATGTGAAAGCAAAAGTGGGAGCAAAAAGTGAGAGAAAAAAAATGTGGGAGCAAAAAGTGTAAGCAAAAGTGGGAGCAATATGAGAGCAAAAAAAATGTGCAAGCAAATATGGGAGCAAAAAGAGGGAGCAAAAAGTGGGATCAAAAAAAAGTAGGAGCAAGTATGAGAGCAAATGTGAAAGCAAAAGTGGGAGCAAGTATGGGAGCATATGTGAAAGCAAAATTGGGAGCAAAAAGTTAGAGAAAAAAAAAGTGAGAGCAAAAAGTGTAAGCAAAAGTGGGAGCAAATATGAGAGCAAAAAAAGTAGGAGCAAGTATGGGAGCAAATGTGAAAGTAAAAGTGGGAGCAAAAAGTGAGAGAAAAAAGTGGGAGCAAAAAGTGTAACCAAATGTGCGAGCAAATATGAGAGTAAAAAAAAGTTAGAGCAAATATGGGAGCAAAAAGTGGGAGCAAAAAGTGTAAGCAAAAGTGGGAGCAAACAAGTGTGGGCAAATATGGGAGCAGAAAGTGGGAGCAAATGTGAAAGCAAAAGTGGGAGCAAAACGTGAGAGCAAAAAGAGCGAGCAAAAGTGAGTGCACAAATTGGGAGCAAAATGTGTGAGTAAAAAGTGGGAGCAAATGTGGTGTTTTACTAAAACAATCTCCCCTTACCTAACCTAACCTAACCTAACTTCACCTAACCTAACCTTCCAACTCTCAGATCAAAAATTAATTTCTGGCCATAGTCGAGTTGGAACCCAAAACCTCTGTGATAACACCCAAGTATACTAGCCACTACACCGCGAGATGGGCAAATTATCATGCAACACAACACAAAAATAAAAGTTTCCTGTAGTGTAACTCATTAGCTGACAACCATTGTTGATAATTCAAACCCAAGACCTCAGGACTTTTGTTTTGAACATTATCAGAAATATTATTCCATTTACATTTTGCTGTTGCTTATAGTTATAAGAGTTGGCATTAATATGGGAGCAAAAGTGAAAGCAAAAAGTGGGTGCAAGCATGGCTGGTTGTTGAAACTTTCATATCAACTAATACTCATAAATTAAATTTTAGTAGAGTGACTTGGCTAATAATAATAATAATAATGACAGTTTAAAAAAATTCAAGGGGATTGATATTTTTCAGGGTGTAATTTCCAAAGCACTGTCAAGAATAATAATTAAATGAATAGATTCCAAGAACTCTAGAGTGCTTTTAAGGTTAATGATTGGCTAGGAGTGAGATAGAACTAGCTAACCTAAGTTAACCTCAGCTCACTAAACCTAACCTTGTCACATGACCTGTTCTACAAGTATAGACTTGCTTTGAGACTGGCTATGACGTCACAGATGAATGGCGGTGGGAGGCAGGACATGACTTTTTGTTACACAAAAACATTTTCCTTTTTGACACATTTGCTCCCATACTTGCTCCTAGTTTTTTTTTGCTCTCATATTTGCTCCCACTTTTGCTTACACTTTTTGCTCCCACTTTTTTCTCTCACTTTTTTGCTCCCACTTTTACTTTCACATATGCTCCCATACTTGCTCCCACTTTTGCTTTCACATTTGCTCCCATACTTGCTCCTACTTTTTTTTGCTCCCACTTTTTGCTCCCGCTTTTTGCTCCCAATTTTTGCTCCCACTTTTTGCTCCCACTATTTTGCTCCCACATTTGCACCCATATATGCTCGCACATTAAACTATTGTTCTTATTACCAAGTTGTCTTTACTAGAGCTTAGTCTACGCTTGACAGTTGATATGGAAGTATCTGTGACTAGGTAAGGTAAGCCTCATGCATTCTATAAAGGATATTCATATATTGTGAAACGAACCAATAAAAATGGAACTGTTATTTGGCGTTGTTCAAAACAACGTTGAAAACAATGACGCAGTGAGCTAAAAAGTAAAAATAGTGAGATATTAAGTGTCAGTGATCATCAATGTAGTGTACTGCATGAAACACTGTTGCTGTCAACAGAAAATCATGAAAATGTTAAAAAGCAAGTGCTACAAAACAATACTACTATTGAAAACAATTCAATGTTCAAAAAACCCTTAACATTATCAAAAGCCACGCAGACTCTACATGAGGACACTGTAGTGGAAGAGGAAGAGGAACAGGAACAGGAACAGGAGTATTTAACTGGGTTTAGTAATGTTGAGGATAATGTTGAGGATAATTATAGTGATTATAATAATAGTGATATAGATCATGCTGCTTATGATTATGATAGTGATAATGATCCAAAACAAGACAATAACGTTTTCATGCTTATTGTTCACCGTGGAAGAAAAAAGATCTACAACAAGCTTTGTTTTTAAGACTATAACACGCTATCGTAAAGGCAAAGACTTGTATTAAGTGTGCTTTTTATTGTCATAATCATGTATACTCTGCAATGTTAAATATTCTGACTTCTATAGAAAATAAAACAACATTGTACCATTATTTTCATTCATTTACAAACTTTATATACATTTTTTTTGGTTTCATGATAATATTTTTTAAGACAATACCAAACACTAAAACATTATTATTCTATACACATATTTTTTTCAGTCCATTGTCATGACTTATATCTTCCATTATTATTTGACATTTTATTTTATTTTATTAAAACGAACCATGCACCTATTGTTTTTAATACCTTCATAAATTAAGTGTTCAGGTTGTACAGCATTATTGACTTCATCAAAAACACTCTCCGACATATCATTAAACCGTGTAGGCAGAAATGTCTCAAAGTTTTCACATACACAAAGTACACGATCACCATATGCTGTTTTCAATTTTCGAATCTTAATAATGCGGAATGGAATATGCGTTGGCAATTCGCTGAGCTTCTTTGTCTCTAAGCCACATGCTTGACCCACAGCATTCAAAACATTCATTGTAGTAGTCTATAAACATACGAAAAGCATATCTATTACACTCTAAAACAGCTTTAAAATATTGTGCAATTAGGGATTTTGCACTATGCATGGCTGATAAATTTTACTATTTATGCAAGAAATGCCCTAACTGTAGCAGATACTGCTTTTCTGCATATAGCACAAGTGTTGAGTTGTAATGCACACTTGACACAGGCTATCATGTGTCCACAAGGCAAAAATACAACACCTAGTTCATCTTGATAACAAATTTTACATAATTGTTGGTCACACTTTTGTATCTGTTCGGGAGACAAGTCTTTTTTTTTCAACCTCATGTATTTGCTCCACATGTTCTAACTCTAAAGGCACTTTTATGTCTTGTGCTGCAATCACGTTTTCTTTCCGAATAGTGCTCACAAATTCTTGACCTTTAAGCAACACCATGTATTTAAAGTTAGGTAACCAACGAGCGTGTTGCACAAAAGGGTCATCAGTCATTTGCCAATCCTTTAAAGCAAACCCACAATAAAAACATATTGTTTTATGCCCTTCACCAGTATAAAAAATCCAGCTTCACTTAGCTGTTTGGTAAGGTGTTTTAATATTAATGGCCTAACATTTTTATAGGATTCTAAACGTTTTTCAACAGAGCTGTACTCTGGGTGTGCTAGTGCTTTAGTCTTGCAAACTCCCAATTTTTCAAAAGCACATGCCAATTCAACACTGTCTATGGCATATGGACCTCATATATCGACACTACCGTTGTTGGCTGGTAATACATCATTATTATTATTATTATTTATTTGTGATTCAGCAACGTAAGTAGCGGCCAATGGTCTTGTGGTTCGGTAAAATGAATACACGGGTATGTTACCCACTTGTTTTCCAAGCATGTAAGGACAACAAGGAGACCATCGCAAATGGTCTCTAAAGAGATCATCCCCTTCTTCCCAGTGTGAAAGTTCAATACGACAAAACACACTGCGCACCACATCTTCTCGGTTCAAGTAAAAAAACGGCTTTTGCAAGTTCATGTGTCGACAAAAAGCCTACAGGCCAGGATTCAAATGTTAACCAACGGTCATGTTCTGATTTTATATTTTACCCACGTTGTAAACCAACTTGCTCACTTGTTGTATTTGGTACTAACGCCATGTGTTATAATAAAACTTTTTCTTATTGTAAGTTATTAACGTTGCACAGAGTACTTTTAAGTACAATGTATGCTTGTTCACTGTCTGTTCATTACGTTAATGGCGCATGACGACACCTAAAAGCACACAAAATAACCAATCACTCAATCAATCAATACTTGTAAATAAAACTTTAACGTTAATTGGCATTAATATATCAAAACACCATAAAAATTATAATAAACTGTATGTCGGCACTAACAGTAACCCATATACTTATTTTCTTTTTATAAAGCTGCAGTCATTTACATTCCCCTTTAACCAATGAAAAATCCACAGCCTGCTTCCAGTCTCCGACCGGGTCAGGAATGGAATGAATGAAGCCCCTATCTAGCGGCGAGGATATGAACTGTGCCGGCTGCCGAGGCCTGACGCACTCCTCTGGGGCAATGATGAAATGAATGACAGATGAATGAAATGATAGTGGAGAGTGTTGCTGGAATTAAATTTTTGACAGGGAAAACCGGAGTACCCGGAGAAAAACCTGTCTGCCTCCGTTTTGTCCAGCACAGATCTCACATGGAGTGACCGGGATTTGAATCACGGACCCAGCGGTGAGAGGCCGGCGTGCTGCCGCCTAAGCCACGGAGGCTTCCTTTAACCAATACATAAATAAAAAATAATAATGTCATGTCATTTTGTTCGGATTATCATGTTCAAACCTGTCAATATATTCGTTGAGTTCATAGGGTACAAAGTTCCTCATTTTTCTACTAGAAAGCGCTATAGAGTTTAAGGAGATTAGATATCTAACATTTAACCTGCTTGATTCTCATAGTCAAGGAACAACTAAATTCGACATGCAAGCTACCCTCTGTGTGTCAAATAACAAAGCTTGCACCCGGCATCCGAGGCCATACGATATTAATATAATTATTATTATTATTATTATTATTATTATTATTACAGGGAACGACATGTTAGTTAAATTAAAATTTTTGTTTTTTACAAAATCCAATATGGCCTTGTACTTTCCAGGTAAACAACCAATATGGTCTTGTACCGGTTGCCAATACATAGTCATTATTCAAGAAAGCAATCATCGTCCTAGTCATGTACAGGTAATGAATTTTCTGTCTACGAGTTTTCAGAAGTGGTAAAATGGAATAGCATTTTATGTTGGGCTTACCTGAGTTTTAAATAGTCCATTGCCTGGAAATAATGGTCGCACTTTACTGCGTCTCGGGTTTTCAGCGACTGCTACGGCGGTAAGGCTTTTCTTTCCAAGTTTCTAAAAATATATAAAATAAACCGTAATAAATACCTAAATTCAGGTTAATACATGCATTTCATAAAATAAAATATGAAACAAAAAAATGTAACAAGTTAGTTTAAAAAATAATCCCACCTTCACTTGCAGTGGCTTCTTGCTGTTTCCTTCTAGTGGGCTCAAAAGTAAACTGGTTTCTTGTATCTCAGACATGTAAGATATACCGGTTATCTGCAAACAAATAAATTAAAAAATCAATAATTACCTAATCAATAACTACAAATTTAATGTTCATTAGCATGACATTATTAAAATAATCATTCATAACTACTTACCAAAAAAATAAAAGGATTTTTCTTTCACAGCTATACTGTATACGTCCGTGTGCTAAAATGGCAAGTGCATGACTAACGCAATCGTTATCAGTTAGCCTATCAACAGAAAAAGTTGTATTTTCTCAGAGTTTTGACCTTGAATGGTTCTCTGTCTCTCTCTCGCTCGTGTTCCCACGCCTCTTCACATTCCTCAATCTGAATAAGATTCGTGTACCTTATACTAATTTCATGTTTTTAGTAAGGAACCAAAATGGCTACCTCTTATATATCGGAAGTCCTACTGTCTCAGAACCAAAATGGCGGTCTCTGCTTAAACAGCACACCTGCTAGCCACCACGAGGCAAGTAAACTGATATCACACTTCCTGCTGACGTAGACATTCCTGCCTCGTCAGCACCAGCAACAGCTCTCACGAGTCCTCTGGCTAGGTACAATATTCAGTCACCAGTGAGCTGGACTGTGTGCGTGTTACCATTCAAAACATGTGTGTGTTCTATTATTATTATTATTATTATTATTATTATTAAACATTTTACTGTTATAATAATTACTAGCAAGCGGCCATCCTCAATACATGATCATGTTAACCACATATTTTCATCCTAAAACACATGACTTGACCCAGTTCAATATTTAGTTTATAACATTTCAGGCCAATGACCTTACCGTTTTGGCTCTTTGCGTACATGCACATGACTTGGTCGAGCAAATGTTATAGGTTTCCATATTCTAAAACCATTTACTGTGCCAGACAGCAGTCTCGCTTATCACCGTTTATGGCATGTTAAAGATCCCCTTCAGGGGTAAAAAAAATCCTAGCACCCTTAACACATTTTCAAATATTCGCCTCTATCCGTCATAGGAAATGTCACAAAACCAACCGTCATAAGCTGCCCCCCCCCTCCGCCATCCCACCAAAATAGCTATTCATTTCTTCCGGGCACGGTCACCGAGATCGCCAACGTGTAAGAATCACTTTGTCATATCCTACAACCGTCTGTTGTGTGAGAGAGCGATCTCGCTCATCACCGTTAACTAAAACGTTAAAGATCCCCTTCAGGGGTAAAAATCCTAGCATGCTTGTCACATTTCAAAATATTCGCCTTCATTCATTCGTCATAGGAAAATATATCGAAAAGCAATACCTCGTTTTGCCATACATCGCCCCCGTCGAAATAGCCATTTCCTGTATTCACCATGCTCAGTCATAGCCTCGTTGTAACATACGTCAAGCGCTACCGGCTCTCTGTCTACAAACACGCTTATATTTTTAAAAAATATAAAAAAATGCACAGTTGTTTTTTTATATTTGACATTTATTTTCGTGGTTGAAGGGATAGGGATCTTTCGTTTATGTTAAACGAAACTTTTGTCAATGTTTTAGTTTCCAAAATAGTAAAAATTCAAAATTTAAGGGTTTTCAAAAATCTCAAAATATAAAAAAGTTTTATTATAAAGAAATAAAGGTCATAGAGGCTATTGGTTTGGACTATGGCGCAACATTCTATCATGGTTGGTTTTCAAACTATCGCGTACTTTTAAAAACAATTTTTTTTTTTTAAAATTCAAAAATATAACGAGTGATCTTTAGGAAAGAGGACGTCAGCTCGAGTCCAACGACACCTCATTTGTTAAAATCCGACCATCCGTTCGCCAGTTATCACCAATGTTCGCGAGAAAGTAGGCTATCATTTTGTTTTTCCTCCTACACCCTTGAAACTTGCTGTCTGCCTAGAAGGCATACCCACCTTTCATTAATGTCAAACAAACATTTTTCCGATTCACCGTTTCCAAAATAGTGCCAATCCAAATAAACAAGAATTTTCATTTTTTTTAATACCAACACACATGCTTAACCAAGAGAACGTCATCCCAACGCCAACAATACTTCGTTCGTTAAAATCCGACCACGCCTTCGGGAGATATCGGCAAAGTTCTATATGAAAGTAGGGGGCGACTCAGAACCGGCCAGTCAGCACTACTGCACAGTTTTAGTCCTTGAGGCTTGACATTTATCTTGCGAGTAGAGGGGATCAGTGCCATTCATTTATGTCAAACAAAATTTTTTGTAAACTCTTTAGTTTCCAAAATATAAAAATTTCAAAATTGAACTTTTTTCAAAAAAATGTAAAAAATATAAACGTTTTATTATAAAAAATAAAGGACATAGAGACCGTTCGTTTAAGCTATTGCACAACATTCTATCATGTTTGGTTTTCAAACTATCACCTACTTTCGAAAACAAAAATTTTCATTTTTTTTAATATAATGAGTAGTCCATAGGAAAGCCCCCGTCAGCTCGAGTCCAACGACACCTCATTCGTGAATCTCCGACCACGGGTTCGGGAGTTATCGGCTCGCATTTGGAGTAGGTGTGGGGGCAGAACCCCTCGCTCTCCCCTACTTGTGTCACGCATATAAAAAGAAGCAATTCAATTGCTGTGAGGTTGGCATACAGAAAGAGCAATTGCTGTTGAAAAGTTGGTCTCAGACCAGGATTAGGCTTAAAAATACCAATTATCAAAGAATTGCAGTGATTGCCTAAATTAGGAAAAACAAGTATGAGTATTAAAGTTGACGTGCCACAACAGACACAGTAAAGTTTGAAAGGGGCTAAGATAGTTAACCCTTGAGAGGGCGCGCACGGTCGATAGCACCGGGCTCATTCATTATCACTCGGTATCTTCCCTCTTCCCTCAGTATACCTTTGCATGGACTCGTCCTTTGCCGGTTACGCTTGGGTTGGGCGATTAAGTTCTATTAGGATTACCGCCAGCCACTCTTGTCTGTCAAACTTGTCTTAAAGACCATGCGCGCCTCCTGCAGTTTTGTTTACCCAGTCAAATACACCAAATACAAATACACAAATACACACAACGGTCACGTGCATCAGTTGTGCAAACCACGTCTCGGATATTGGCACTGACGATGACTAGGAGCCTAGTAAATGTGAGTGAACGACAACTATTATGGAAAATTTGATGACACATCTGCTTGGTTTTGTTGAATGTTTCACTTGTGTGAGACTTCTGGAAACAGTGGTATGTTTCAGTGATTATAGACTACTAGTTATAAAATCCATGTTGAAGAATAAGTTGTGTGTGCGGGTATGGTATAGTTTTGTATTTTCTAAAACCCTGTTTAAACCACCGTGCGCGCCTCTTCAAGTTATAAATAAGGGCGCGCCCTCTCAAGGGTTAAGGATTTATTGATACTGAGATCCTGGGCAGAGCAGGTGCCTATGCATTAGAGCAATATAATGCGAGTACCGAGAAGGTCTTGAGACTAGAACATGAGAGTTGAAAGTACCTAAGCAATATAATGCTAACAAGCACCATAAGAAACCTTTCAGGTGAAGGCAGTCAAATTATACTCGAAACTGAGACTTTTGACTCAAATAAATGAACTTATTGGCCACAGCAGATGCTGCTGAGAAAATTGAATTTATATACAAAAGGACATTTACGGAGAGAGAATGATGAATTGCTTGTGGAGCAAGATGTCTCCAGAATGATGCAGTGCCAAAAAGGCAAGTGAATGAACGGAGGCTGGCCCTAGACTATACCAAGATGAAACAGTGCCAAAAGGGCAAGACGATAATGAGAACTTGTGGAGCAAGATGGCTCCAGAATTATAATACTGGCCCTGGACGGTACCAGGATATAATGAGATCTATAAAGTTGATAAAGAACAATGAAGGTGCATAAAAGGAAACATCCAACAGTTATGTTGCGATTAAAGAAATTGCTTATATACCACTTGGTTTATTTAAACTGAATTACATTTGATTTCAAGTTCAAAAATATGGGCGGGGGGGGGGGGGTGGACGTCCTTGGACGTAGCCTCAAAAATTACCACAAAAAAAAATACACCTTGATTACTTAAGCTAAGTTTGTTAGTAAATGGTGAAATGGGCGAGGAAGGAAATTAGATATTTTCGCTGTCAGTTCAACACTGTAACTTGTGAACCAGACTGTTTTTGTGGCACGAAGCACTATCGAGTTTATAGACAGATTTTAGTAGATAAATATCACTGTTTACTGTTGTGAATTATTTTCCTGTGTAGAGGCTGTATATTGCGATTTTATTTCAGTTTTAAACATTGATGCCGTTGTTGTCTTGTGTTATTAGCAGACTTAAACCATTAAACCGTGACCGTAGGTGACAGTTTTAAGCAGAAACAGGTGCATTTCATTGTGACGTCACGGACTTTATTTTGAAGAGAAAGCTTCGAAAACTTTCTGGATGAAGATTCTTGGATTTGATGGAGTTTCGTGCAATTCCCACGGAGGCCCCATTTATTGGCATTTGACAGAGTTTATGAAAATTCCCACGATGCGCCCAGACACAAGTTGCAATATATCATTGACATGAACTCCCTCGGAGGAAATTGATAGTTAAAACAACACGTTGATGCTTTGACATTACAAGTAGAATCTAGCACTTTATGACTGGTGACTAGCCGGCTCGTTAAAAGTTCAATAGCTGTGTGATAAAATTGTTAAAACAGCTTCATAGCTGGATTAAAACAGCGTTTTACTTATCATTCAAGTGATGAATAGGCGGCGGGCGGTTGCTGTAGTGTTCATTACATACAGATCACAAAATGTTGGGCGAGGCAACTGACCTTCGGAGAGCTGTCTGATAGAGCTGCTGGTTGCACGTAGGAGAATGACAGCCGAGAGAGTTCAAAACCAGTGAAGCGAGCAAGGCGAGGGGGTAAGGAAAACATAACAAAATGCAAAACAAGAGAACTAAATGCAAGAAATCTCTGTTTGTGGCTTTCACGAAATAAATGATGAGAAAAGCGGAAAAAATATCCAATGCGGGATTAAAATTACGTAGAACGTATATCCACAGAATATACCACCTGTCATGGGTGTCGAAATGCGTGCACAGTGCCTCAATGAATTCCTAAATGAATGAAAATATGAGGAAATATATTATTTTTTTTGTATGAGGAGCTGTCACTAACACCGATGTAAGTCGAAACAACTCAGAAATCTATTCCTACATGGCGCTTTTCATTTATTTTAATTTTATCAAGCTTACAAATCACGAAAGTTTCATGCATTATCAAAATATATCTGAATAAAAAGCTCTATTACTATAGAACGGGCCGGCACCATAGTGTTTGTATTGCACACCAGTTTCTCACCTGTAGGCCCCGGGTTCTATTCCCGGTCCCATTAGAAATTTAAGAAACTGACCTGAGGGCTGGAACAGGGTACATTCACCCTCGTGAGTACAATTGAATAGCTGTCTTATCAGAGAGGCAGCACTCTGATCAGAGAGGCAGCACTCCGGACAAAAAAAAAACAAGATTAACGGCCGACAGGACTTGACTTGCTGACCACGTGGCACCCCACAATCTGTAGGCCTACAAGGACTGGGCAGTGGTCGTTTGGTAGGCTAAGGCGCTTTCAGGGGCTAAGTGCTTTGGTTATTTTGTAACTAAACAAAATAACACAGTGAGGGTCTTCTCTATATAAAGGAACCTCGCAGAGGCCCAGTGGTGGAGAGTTCGCAACGAGCCACCGCCTGATTTACAGCATGTACCGATTACAATAGTGGGTTCGGAAGCCCTGGATTATGTCATAGCATTTATTATACACGCAGCTGGCAAGATACCTTAGTAGAGATTACAAAGACTTGTGGTGAAGTACTGTAGCCTATCTCGTATCCCGTCAACATGGTTATCTATAAAACAAAACATCGAATTTTCCTAGTGGAGACTTATCTTCTCAAGAAGAAGTCTTGCACTAATTTTGTTCGTAAGTTTCAGTTCCATGTAAATTTTACTTGTGGGGGACCTCAAACAAATGGTATACAGAAACAATCCGCGTACTCTGAAGGCTCTCTATAACGAAATAACTGCATTGATACGAAATATTTGTGTGGATTAATTACAGCGACTGTAACAATATTTCCTACATCGGTGCAACATGTGTTAAGAAAATAAAGGACAGCATTTCCAGCAACTGAAATTCATGTAAGTAATTATGATTACTAAATACATTAAAAGGTGTAACTGTGTTAAACTAGTTGGGCACTACGCTGCTGCTAAAGCCAATGCCTTGCTCGACATTTAGCAAAACACAGTCTCCCGGCCGCCACACCGCACCTGCACGGTTCCGTTCCATAAAGAAGGCCCCCGCTGTACAAACCTAAAACAATGGTATACGCACAAATGAAGTGAATTACAGTATTATACAATATACTGAATAGCCTATGCTATAAATTGAAAAGTGGGCAGTGATTCCATGGAATTGACTCGGAATATATGAATGAGTACTTTGCTCTAAAATTGTCTTTGATGTGTTATCTCTCTTCCATTACACATCGAACTAACTATAAAACACTAAAGCCCACCAAGCTCACAGCGAGTCAAGTCAGTGGCAATAGACTAGTCAACATTTATAATTAATTCCATTGTATTTAAAGCTATAACTTACAACTAGCACTTGCTCCAAGTAAGCTTTCAATTGATAATGAGGGGATTCTGACTCATTCAATAATATCCCTTTACTATGACAGAAAGTTCTGATGAAATTTCAATCTCTCAGTTTTTATCTCCACGCGTGTCTTCGTAGCAAATATGTACTGCTTTGCACCTTCTATGTTTTTATATAATCCGAAAGAAAACATGACTTTAATTTTTATAACACCGGTTTTACCTACCACGGTAACTCAGCGCCCACTATTTAAAAACTTGTTGAATTTGTGTTAGTAATCTACAGACTAAGTAACCAGCCACGGTGGTCGAGAGTGCTAACGCGCTAGCTCGTGCCTTGCTGGCATCGGGAAAGAAGGGATTCGAATCCCACCTCGGCTGACTTGAAAATTTGTTTTCGTGGTTTCCAATTTTGAGCAGCAGGTAAATGCCGAGACGGTTCATTTTAACAGGTCCACGGCCGACTTTCTTCCAAATCCCTTCCCTGATCCTTCCTTAATTAGAACCAAGTTAGCGGTCACCTGGGCAATCGGCCTGTCACCATCCCCAATTTTATCAGCTCTAAATATCGTACTTGCGACGGTACACGAATGAACTCTCCCAGAGCCCGGGGTTGATGCCGAATTGGGAGGATAAGCATTTTTTAAAATCTGTAAGTAGCAATTAGGTGTTATATAATAGTGATCGACTCTCCAGTGTTTGTAAAACAACCAAAACGATTGACGTACTGTATAATCCCACCTCTTATCGATCCTCAGAAGTATGAACTTCGTCATCCACTTGGGTGCAGCTCGTCGAGCCTTCTCTAAATAAGCTGATCTTTATTTTGTAATTAGACTAATCCACACTTAGTCAACGGTAAGCAGATAAGGCCTGCTTCGAGGATGCGCTGGGGACGTGTAGCTGATGGAGTAAGATACCCTCCTAAGACGTTGAGCAGGCTGATGGATGCAGGAAAGAGTGCAGAGGCTTGAGAAATTCCACAATTTATTTTCCCTTACCAAGGTAATTCGATCAATACAACACTGTCTACTTGCACTGACACTACTATTTAGCATTTTCAGGACAAAAACAGAGTATTCGTGAAGAAAATGGGAAGATATTTATGGTTTACTTCCCTAAAAGCGTTCAATAATGCGTCTATGCTTTATCACAAACTTTGTCATGTACCAAAAGCAATTTAGTCAATCACATGGAAAATCTATGTAATTTAATTGACGGAAGAGATTTGAGATGTGAGGTGCGGGTTCAATTCCCGTCTCAGCCAAGAAATTCTGGTCTTAGGGACGGACCAGGGTTCACACAGCCTCGTGAGGAAGAATGAGAATAGGTGGATTCGATTCCCACCTGAGCAGTCCTAGAAGTGGATTTCCGTGGTTCCCCAATTCTACTCCAGGCAAATTTTGGGACGGCACCTAAATCTAGGCCACGGCTGCCTATTTCTCCTACCGTACACTCAATTGCAATTAAGCACACTAATACAGCCATCACAATAGCACAGGTTATCAGACAAATTACAAACACACTCATGTAAACGAGCACGGTGTCGCAAACCCTCATTTGAATCAGCGACATCAGTTCTGAGATAGTTAGAACCTCTAGAATATGAAAATAGGCAACATTAGTTGTTTATGGAATTGTGTGTTCCTTTGATGTGTTTCATTTAGAGGCATATAGCCTGCTGTATATCATGGTCACAAGCCACGTAAACTAGTGTGTGTGTCTGTGTAGTATTGGTCTGACAACTGTATTATTGTGGTATCTGTAATACTGTGTGTATTTGTAATTGAGGCTTGGTTTTAGGGAGAATCGACCGTGGCTTTAAGTTGGAAAGTATCCTTGCGTTGGCTTGGAGTGGGATTGAGAAACGACGGGAAGCCACTCTTATAAGGTGACTGAGGTGCCAATCCCAACTATCTCCTCCTGTTTCACCTCACGGGGCTGAATGTGACACGCTCCAACGCATGAGGCAACAGTAAATGTTCTTGTTGATTCATTTAGGACCTCTACAACGTCATGATCATGTAGCCCCGTGTACTTGGGTGTGTGTGTAATCTGTTCGATGATTTGTGTCATTGCGACGGTTTTAGTAGAGTGCATTTGTATTTGAGGATAGTATTAGGAAGGAGGCGCCCGTCGTCTTAAGTTAGGTATTATCGTGGAATTTTCATTGTGTACAAGTGGGAAACCACGGGAAACCACTTCTAGGGCCGCTGAGATGGGAATCCAACCCATCTCTTATCAGTTTTTCTCATTAGACTGAGTGAACACTGTTCCAACCGTCAAACCAGACAGTAGGTAATATAAACCTGGACCTTAAAAGCCGGTGTCTCAATTCGACACTACAGTTAAAAGCGGCTTCGGTGGCCTAGTTAGTAGCATGCTGAACTGCTGTGGCCAAGATAGTGGGTTCAAACCCAGCTGAAGTCGTCGGATTTTTAAGAGCGTTAAAATCCTTCAGTATGCCTTCCTTCGGAGGGGAAGTAAAGCCTGCGGTCCCATGTCATAGAATTATGGCATGTAAGAGATCCTTCCACAGACTAAACTCGTGTGAAGCTAAATTTCAAGGTTATATTTCGTTGGAACGCTCTATCAATGTTCCAACGTTAACCACTAGGTATCAGTGACATCTGGTAGCGAAAGTTGGAACTACTTGAAATTGAACGGAACTTGTATTGCACCCTATGGGTGTCCGCTTAAAGCAGCTACAGCTTCTGGCGAGTCGAACATGTCCTCGGACACTCCCGGCACTAACAGTCATACGATAAATAAATAAACTACTGTACAGTTAAATTTGTTGGCATAGCCGGGAACCGAACATAGGGTCTTTGATTTAAATACGCACTCTGCTAACATAGAGTGCAGCACACTTCACAGACCTTCCCTAGAACCATTCTGTAGGCTGCCCACCCTATAGACATAATAATAATAATAATAATAATAATAATAATAATAAATACATTCCTTAAATATCTTAAGGGCAATGACCTCATGCCCAGGCAGAGATTTCGCTCTATTATACTCATTAGGTGAGTAGGCCTAAGGAGTAGTGAAGAACAATGTGGTGAACTTTTCTTGGTCTGTTAGTAATCTCTGTTGTTGTACTTGTTCTTATAACTTTTGATAGATCTATTTCTAACTTATAGGACCTAGTAATGTGCCGTATACTACAAACCGCAGTTAGCCCAGTGCGAAAGATGCTAACTCCCGACCACTACATCCTTGGTTCGAATACTGAGCTACGAGGTTGCTTCCTATTACATCATACACATAAATGCAGTTGAAGTAAAAGTGGATATGCATGACTTAATTACATATTTTAATAACATGGAGAACTTCCATTTAAGTGCACATATATCATATTGCTTCCAAGTTTTCAATTATTCCTTAATTGAACATATTAATCCTGACACAACAGGGACTTTGCATTACATAATCCAAGCCAATGTTTGTCAATTAAAGCCAGGAAAAATAATGAGTCCTTTGGATGTAACGTAGAATGATTTACTACATACACATTTTTATTAAGAGATTCAACCGAACTCTTGAAACTCTCTAGGACCTGGAAACATTTCATCTCATCACGTATAACACAATTCTAATTCAAATTCTGATAGAATAGAAACTTTCGAAAACCTTGAATTGAAATAAATTACAAAATATGTTTGAAAGCAATAAACATATTGAGCCCGTACACGCTCATGTCCGTAATATTTCTTCAAGAGCATGTTTGCTTGTTGTGCTCACTTGAATAGAACGCACTCAGAAGCTTCCTCCTGAATTAAGCTTTCTTTTGACTTTGGGGAAGCCAGTATATTTTCTTCCTGGATATATTTTAATACATATCTAGCATTTGCATATCACAGGAATTTATCACAAGTAATTCTGTATAAATTACCACTTTATTGTGGCCTTGAATATTATAATTCATTATTTGGTAATGGTATTTGCACCGCAGATATGCGGAAGGCATGAAAGTAAACACTACACGACTTGGAAGTTCTTTGGAACCTAGGACGGAGCTTCCGACCACACCACACAGTTTTGTGAGTCTGACCAAGACACACAGTTTTGTGAGTCGGACCAAGACGCACGCGTTTAGTGAGTCCGCCGATACTAGGCATGATAGTACGTTTTGGAAGTCCACAGTGCTGAAGTGAAGTACAAGTATCTGCAGCCATCGAGCTGACTTATTGCAACAAATTGTGTATAATATCATTTGAACGCCGTGTGGGGTGAATGCAGCGAGATTCATCGCCAACAATTTAACGAAATTGTGAATTGGTAAATGTTTCACCACTTGCACATGGTCAGCTGACATTGATACCACGTTGCCGACAGCACGGAAAACTTCCTGTGTAATAGTGCACAGAAATAATAATTCTACGTACTGCATTAATAGCGAGCTAGGAGCCGCAGTGAAAATAATCACGAATAATAGTTTGTGCTTCGAGTATTTCTTTATGATTGCTGTGATATTACGTGATTTTGTATTTGATAGTATTAAAGCCTGTGAGCTTAGATACCACCTGTTGTATCTGCTAGAGTCTGTGGCAGAGTCTTATAATCATTTTTGAACTATCTGCACCTGTGTTTAAAATCAGTGCTTCATTTTGAATATTGTGAATATCGTTAAAGCTGTAAAAATTGTATATTTCTTCGCACCATGCATCGTAACGACGACCACCTGTACGACATGTTTCTATCCGTACTCATGATATTAACCATGGTGTAAGCCCAGTCATGGAGGGGGGATGTCAAGGAAACAACACTGCCATGAGGAGGAAACCCAGAGGAAACCGTACCGGAAGACCACGTGATGAGGAATTTCAAGAAGAGAATAGGCGAGGACTGTGGAGCCTAATTATGGAGCCTTATAATCCCTCCCTTAGAACGGAGTTGCATAACCCCTCTGTTCTGAGAGAACACGAGGTGAACTAAAAATGACATCCACTGTGAGTCTGTATCCTCATTACTGTACAGGGTTTGTCCGGGTAGATCTAGTGTAGTAACCGAACTTGATAGCAACCACTCAGGTAGGTGTAGTTATTAATAATTTATGACTTTCTTTCTTTCTTTCTTTATTTCTTTCTTTCTTTCTTTCTTTCTTTCTTTCTTTCTTTCTTCTAAACTGGTCAACCTTTGTGAGACACCCAGTATCATGCTTGCATGGGAGTGCGCCTGTATTTTTGTGACACATCAATGTATTTCCAATATATAGAATCCACCCATGGAGAGCTGCATATTCAGTCAATAGTAATTGACATGATAGGAATGAAGATCCATCTTCAAGTTTAGGGTACACCCGGTGTAGGAGCCCTCGTTCTGTTTCATTTACCACTCTTTAACGTATCATTTGGTCATTCAACAGTTACTACCACATTTTGTGAAGCTTTGTTAACAATATTTGTGGATCTTTAATGCCACGAAGTTCCGAGAGGGAACAGCACAAGTGTAATAAGAGAATTATCCATCCTGGTCATGAACCAGAGTACATTTCATCGTATCAGTTTAAACAACACAGAAGTGTGAAGTGTTGTGTGTTATACCCTTTAGTTGTGTCGAGGTGACACGCACCGTTTCTAACAATGACTGTAAATATCAGGGAGCGAGTGGAATGTCTTCGAATTTCAATGCAGTTAGGCTGCACATGTTTTTATCTGTCCTACAAGTGTATTTGGTAACTTTATAATGTTATATTTTTGAACAGGGCAAGTTAAGGTATAATACAATATTGTAGTAATGGAGAATGATATCTCAGAGATAAACGGATCACTACAGGACTGTAATCAGTGATTTCCGTTATATTCTAGACGCACAGTTTTGACATGTTAAGGGAGTAAAATTGATACTGCACTCAAATGAACGTTGTAAGACATTGTGAGTGAGGCGTGGCGCCCAAGGTCATGAAGGGACCAGGAACTTGTTTTATTACCCAGAATTCTGAGCGAGACAGACGTTTATTGATTAATTATTATGACAATCTGTTAGGTCACAGATAATTGAGGAATGTTGTAGCCATGTTTGGGAAGCGGTACAGGACTAGGAAGCACAGCTAATTGCTTATAACTTATGGTAGGATCGCCGCACATCTGGTGCGAGGTTAGCTCGCTTTTGAGAGCAACTGTGTTGCGCGAATGACTGCGTTCAATCAGCATATTAGTAAAAGGTTTATCCCATGATGTAATTGACCCAGTTATATTGTATCAGGCTAGCAACTCATGTATTTGTTGAGTCTTAGAACTCACTTGCTAGGGAGTATGGAGTCCCATTGCTATTTATGCCGGAGATGCTGAGCTTATGAGCCAGATCGTCCGAGGAACGTTATGCGTGCCGTTGTGTAAGTCGCGGCTGTGTTATTGTTTGAGCCAATTGGTAGCTCAGAGTATTGTTGTGACTATTAGAGTCACGTTTCTTCGAGGTAATCTTCGTGGAGATTTATGCTATTTGCTATGCAGCCTGTGTCTGGTGTCTACAATTTAAACTTTATTAGGGAAATGAAACCTACACTATAAACCTGAACTAAATCATATCTATAAATGATCTAATCCTACGTGCTTTAATATGGAATAACTGAGCATCTTATTCTTGCACCTATTGTCTTGTGAGCTGCTTTGACACCATGTGCTGTTTAATACCAAGTGTAAGTGATTTTAACTGAGCTGACACCTTTTTGACTGATAAGA
Source organism: Meconema thalassinum (assembly GCA_946902985.2). Lineage (NCBI taxonomy): Eukaryota > Metazoa > Arthropoda > Insecta > Orthoptera > Tettigoniidae > Meconema > Meconema thalassinum. Next base: position 1,240,452,166 of record OX336389.2, on the reverse strand, counting down.
ATCGCTGGAGCCAAGAGTTCGTAGCTGATGGTCCGCATGATTCTATGTGATGTTAGACGTAATCTTTATTACGCATTCGCCAACCTATCTTACATTCTTGAAATGACGACCGGAGGCAAAAAGCTTTCCCGATCAGGGTAAGCAGGCTCATATAAAATAACATGTGTGTGTGTTCATTTTCTTCATTTATCAGTGTATAACCTGAATTGTTCCCTGTTAGTTATAAGAGTGTGTTGTATTTTTTATGTATATTTTTTTTGGATAGACTGTGATTGGTATCCTTAGATTTGATTTAGTGCTTTGATTACTGACGCATCTCGTCGTAATACAGTATTTTATTCATGTGAGGAATTAGCTAGTTGATTAAATGTACATGTAAATATCGGCGTGGTACCATCCTAACCTAGGGATTTTTTCGGTAAGATGTTAAATGTAAATTCTAACAAGTCATTTGCTTGTAACTTTGTGCTACCGTGTAGAATTTCTTTCATGTGCCACGTTCCTAGACTTGTTGTTGCTTTGTTTTTCATGTAATCAAGGACTTTCGCGAGGGTTAGCTCAACGTCAGTTAGGGTTTGTTCCTTCGTTTCTTTATTGTAATTTGCTTTGCGGATTAGCCGATTTCTTAGCCCTCCGAAGTAGGGTAGGGGTTTGAATTTTTGAATAAATCTTTCACGAAATTTAACTTAAGTCTAGATCTTTTCATTTTCTAGCTTTTGTTTAGGGTGTGCTTCTTGCGTCTATGACATAGTCCATGCAAGGAACCCAATCCTTTGCGAGCACGCTTCTCGTGCTACGCTAGCCCTGAAGAAGTGCATCCGATCCTCCCAGGTTGTGGGATCGAAGGACGGGGTTATTCGAAGTGCCATTTGTCGGTTGATGGTACCCGGATAATCCCCTCTAACGGGCTCAGTATATCCAAATGTAATTCTATAATTTCGTTATGAATTCTTGTTGACGTTTTACTTGTTAATCCCTTCTTCCTCTTCTCCTCCTTGTTCCTATTATTTCTATCATCATCAGTCGGCATAATCGTTAAATCATGTTGCAGCTTGGCTTGAGAGAATTCTGAAGAACTATATGACATATATGTCACCGTCCTTGAAATGGTTTTCTGTGGTTTCCCATTTTCAAATCCAGGCAAATACCGGGACGAAGCCTTCTAATAGGCCACGGGTACTTACTTCCATCTCCTTGTGCAATTTTTCATTAATCTGCATTCATTTTATCTCACAATAACTCCTCTCATGAGGTTGGCATCAAGAAGCGCATGTGGCCGTAAATACACCCGCCACATAGATTTCCATCGCATATCATCTTCAATCCCGTTGGAAACGGGGGTACTGAGGGGTGAACATACAACTTTATGTAATATACGGCACTGAATTAGAAATTTTCTCGTTGTATATTTTAGCATCCAATACAACTAAGTTATATATTACCATAAATATAATAATGTAACTATTAATAAAAAAAATGTTCTTATTTCATTATCTTAAATAGCAAACCTGACCTCCGGTTTCTACCAAATGATTATTAACTAATTATGTATCAGCAAATTAACTCGGGAGTTAATTTAACTTTTAAGTACAAATATGTGCAATGTACACGTAGTTTCTGAGCAAGAGGAGGCCATGTAGCCCTAACAACGCAAATAAATAAATAAGTAAATAAATAAAAACGAAACAAATAAACAAAGGAACAAACAAGTAAATAAATACATTGGCGGGATGAAGAATCTTCAGATGATGAGGCAAAGCTTGTGTGAGTCATTAGACCACCACCACGCTCTCTGCAGGACAGGTTCTGTTACGGTATGTTATACTGTATGTAAGCAGCGAGTAATACGACGTTGGGAGCATGCACGGTGGTGGCCTTTGGTACTTAGGGACAACAGTCTAGGGACAGTGTCCTCATACGCTAACTGTACCTCCTGTACTTTTCCGGTAGATGTGAGGTTTTATGTCAGTCGGTTCACGTCAGATCAAGTGGGTTAAGGTAATATAGCTGCAATTGTTAGGACTTTGGTGAATGAAACCACGGTTAGGCAGACAGATATTTCATACCTGAATTTAAATATTAAATTAAAAGTGGAATTAGCATACTGTAACTGTACGAAATGTGAACAAGTTGATTAATGCAAATTCCTCTATATGAGCATAAGAAATATGCTTAGTATACGGCGAAATATTTATTTTACTATTACCCTTCATGGAATGAGCAGATGCAGTTCTTTCCTACATAGACGCTTTTAGCAGAACTGATCTGGGTATTTAACTCACATTGAGATGTTTGCCAAGCCCTTTAACGGAATAACCTGATCTAGTTTCATTGCTCTGCCCAGGCGCGGATCTAGAGTTTGGTTTTGGGGGGGGGTCAGAGATTCGATCTAGAGTTTGGCTTGGGGGGGGGGGGGGGTCAGAGAATCGAAATTGTTAAGAAAAATGGTATCACTAAAAACGCAATCACAAAATAACCAAACGTACAAAACCAGACCAATTTTTTTGCAAGCTTCATGGATAGAAATTTGATGCGTTTAGCGCACCAAAAATATTCGTACAAATTGCAACGGCGTGTTTTGCGACTTTTACATCGAGCTTCGAGAAAAGGATCAAGGTGAAGGCACGTTACAGTTTCGGCAAGTCGAGTTGGTACTGACAAAGGGAGAAAGTCACAGCTTAAATTGCCAACCAAGCTTGCAGTTTGGACGTCGGCAAAAATTTTTGGTGCGAAAAAAAGCCCCAGTTTCCTATCCGTGCATTGCTGCACATTCATCGTGACATCACTATAAACATCGATTCGGTAATCACAAGGTTTGCTAAACAAAATAGACGAGTTGATTTTGTTGTATAACTAATAGTTTTTATACAAGAGGTTTGAAGTTGTAAATATGTACAGTTGTAACAGAACATAATAATTCCAATAAAGATAATTCAGTATTGAATAAAATGAAAAAAAAAACTGTTTTTCAGTTAAAATTCATTAAGTTTTATTTGTCTGGTAATTGTGTTTTCGTTTTTTGAGTTTGCAAAAAAAATTGGTCTCCGTTTGGGGGGGGGGGGGTCATGACCCCCGTGACCCCCCCCCCCTTGAATCCGCGCCTGGCTCTGCCTGTATATCTGTTCGCATAAGTGATCCACTGAGATGCGTCGTTACTACAGTAGGCTATGTAATGAAACACATTTTCATAGGTTACCTCTAACTCATGACCTGCCAACTAACGTCATTTATTATAAATAATGTGAGTTGGCAGGTCTTCATTTATATTACCTAGTTATATTATATTGTATTGTATTGTGCCGGCCCCGTGGTGTTGGGGTAGCGCGCCTGCCTCTCACCCGGAGGCCCCGGGTTCGATCCCCGGCTCCGTCAGGGATTTTAAAACTGACGTGAGGGTTGGAACGGGGTGCACTCAGCCTCGTGAGGACAATTGAGTAGCTGTCTGACAGTGAGACAGCGCCCCGATCACGAATACCAAGATTAACGGCCGAGGGGACCCGACGCGCTGATCACGCGTCACCCCAATATCTGCAGGCCGAATGGCTGGGCAGCCGTCGCTTGGTCGGCCTTAGCCCGTCATGGGCTGTATAGTGCCAGGGGTTGACTTGACGCTTGTATTGTATTGTATTGTATTGTACAGTGTTAGGATATCAATCCTGTAATTGATAACAACCATTATGTTTTAGAAAATCTATGAGGTTGTGATTGAGCGTGATTCTGGCAGGCTTATGCACATTATTCCATTCACTCACACTCACAACATTTCCATGTTGGCGGAGACTTAAGTTACATCCAGGAAATAGAAGTCTACCATGCTGAAGGAACTCACATTCTCAAAGTTGAATAGCAGTATATCCAGGATCGTATAAATCCAACCCAGTGAAGTGAACCGCAGCCTGTCCCTGGAGAGGGGTGCCAGTAAGAAGCAAGACGTTTGGGGTCGGCACACGTCACACGCTATCGACTACCGATTGAGACATGCAGACCTCAGTGCATTCAAGGAATATTTAATGGAATTGCCTTCGTGGGAGAATTCTCATGGAGCTTTCATGTATTTAAATGGAATTCCTGTATGTTCTATTGATTAATGTATTTATTTTATAATCGTTAACCATCACAAGCAACATAACCGTGTAATATGTTATAGAGTCATGCAATGTTTGAAAATCGAGTTAATATGTTCCTGATATCTTTGCTGCAAGATACTTGTAGTGAGAAGTTTATTAAATCTGGGAAAAATAGTCTGCAACAATGCGATAAGCTTCCAAAGAACAACCCATTTCAGAACACCTGGGAGCTCGGGAAAACACGTCCTTTCACTTTTACTGCCAACTGTATGTATCCTACAAGGCCTATGGGCCTATAAGTTATCGAATCAAGAGACTAGATGCTCTGGACTATCTCTGTCTTTTCACATGTTGCATGATATGAAATGGAGTATCCATGTGGGTTGTGTCGTCTCCAAAGCGTACAAATAACTTTATTCTGTAATGCGGGTATTAAAAGGCAGTAGTGCTACCGCAATAGAATTAGGATATTTGACCTTGGTGTGGCCAATCTTGGAATACGGCTCAGCGGTTTGGGATCCATATCAGGTAGGGTTCATCAATGAGCTGGAGATGGTACAAAGGAAGGCTGCTAGGTTTGTGTTCAACGATCCTAATCCTAGAAGTAGTGTAACTCGAATGATGGAAAAACTAGGGTGGTTATCTTTGGAAAATAGACGGCCAATGTAGGCACTAAGCACTAAATACTAGTATTCCGACTGTCTACATGGAATAGAAACCAAATACGCCATTCAAAATTAATAAACTTTGCATTTGTACTTTATGCGATGATTAAATAAATATTTGAAGTTTTGGCAGACTGCTTTGAACACGTCCAGATTCTGAAGCTTTTCAATATTTAATTTGTTTTCCCTAAATTGTCAGAAGCTAAAATCAAAGCTGCTATTTTCGTCGGTCGTTAAATAAAGAAACTAATGCCAGCAAAGAATTTTCACAATTACTCAACACCCTCAAAAACCAATCATGGTACAACTTTAAAGCAGTGAGCCATGGCTGCCTTGGAAATTAGTAAGCTAAGAATTACAAAGAGCTTATTTCCACTATGCTTAAGAACTTTAACTCATGGGTTGCAGAATGTCCCTTGAAGTACACAATGTTACATGCTCACTTGGACAAATTTAAAGATAACTTAGGGACATATTCAGAACAGCAAGGGGAACGTTTTCACCATGGACCTTCAACAACGTTATCAAGGACAATATAATGAGAACATAATGAGTGATTATATTTGGGGGCTAATACGAGAAAGTTCGTACCCACACAGAAGAAGTACCAAAAATATTAATTTGTAAATACTGTTTGTATTGTTGTTTTATTTGTAAAAATGATAACTGTGTTTTGTAAATAACCGTGATGTAAATATACAAATTAACGTTTGTTTTCGTTTGAACTTATAAAAATAGAAAATTTCCTTCAAATTTTAACTTTCGTTGTGCTAGCTCCAAAAGCAAACTTCATTAGGTAATACTATTTTTAGCCTATATTCATTTTATGAAAAAAAAATAGGCTTATGAGATCACATTTTGTCCGTGTGTGTGCATGTGTGTGCGTATGTGTGTGTGTGTGTTGTGTGTGTGTGTCCCTTTAATAACTTCTAAACGGCTGAGCGATTTCAATGAAATCCGGTAAGGTCATAGCACCATTTTGGACAACCCCGACCGTGCCCTTGTAATTCAATTACGTCTCACCAATCCAACATGGCGGTTGTGCGATATATTTAACCAGCATTCAATATCTCCGAAACAATTGCCGATATCACCCTGAAATTTTGCACGGTGATAAAGGGCACTACTAGGAGTCTACCTATGAGAATTTCAAAAACCTGGTAACTACAAAACCATCATGGTGGCCAAGCGGAGTTGAGACTTTTAAGTAAACCTTTCTCGCAATTTAACCATCCGAACGCAATGAAACTTGGTAAAGCAAATGTTCATATACATGGAAATGCACTGGCATCTAATTCAGTTCAATTTTTTACATAACCTCAAGGTGGCGGATGTGCGAATTATTTCACTGGCATTGTATATCTCCGAAACTATTTCCCATATCACCCTGAAATTTTGTACGGTGATAAAGGGCACTACTACAAGTATCTGTGTAACTTTCAAACACCTGTAAAGTACAAAACGAACATGATGGACAAGTGAAGTTGAAATATATTAACAGACTTTTCTCGCGATTTAACCATCCCGAGTGCAGTGAAATGGTACAGTAAATGATAATACATATTGTAATGCACAGGCATCAAATTAGTTCAATTGTTGGGGAAGGTACCCCAGTATCGGACGGAACTCAATGTCGGACAGTGTCAGTTTCTGATGTTCAGCACAATGTTGCGGAAACTTTTGTGATGGTAGTACTGACCCTTCACGAGGTAAGTTGGAGGGTGACCATTGTGTGTCCATAAACAAAGAAGTAAGCACGTGGTGAGATGCTCTCTCTTTTGTGATTCTTTCTTGCTGCACGAAGATAATTTTGTGAACCTGTTCGGCACCTTAATACTGATGAGTGAAATATTTTAAGGGTTGTTGATTGTTAACCATACGTAAATGAAGACATGTGGATGATGGCGTAGCTTTTGTTTAAATGTGTTACGTATGATGACCCGTTCAACTTTTACGCGTTGGGCACCCAATATCGGACAAGCTTCTGGCACACAGTATCGGACAAACGTACCCGAAGTTTTCTTACCAATTCTTACAATGCCATCGTTTGTTTCAGACAAATATGGGAGTATAAAGGTGAATCTGGGTGATGGAAAACATAAAATTAGCAATTGATGCATTAAGAGGGGCTAAAATGAGCATTAGGAAAGCAAGTGAACAGTTCTGTGTCCCTAGAAATTCATTTTAGGTGACAGATTGAAATTAATTTCTCCAGCGAAAGAGAGACAAATGAAAACTGCCATGGGTGCATTTAAAAGCACGTTTTCTGATGAGCAAGACGCTGATATAAATATGTTTAGACAAATTTTTAGAACTGAATTCATGTCACAATTATGTAATAATTTAATTTTATGTTAATTTTTGGAAATCCTTTCCTGAGTTTATTATTATATTATATACAAAGCATAATGTGAACTCAAGGCGTGTTGACCTGAATTTACAATCTTTGGCGTAATTGGGGAAAAAAGCTAGGAAGGCACTGAATTTTGATTGCGAAACAACCCACTGCATAATTTGTGGTGAGAATTTCAGTGAGGACTGGATCCAGTGCAACATATGCAAAGGTTTCCTTGAAGGGACACTTCGTTATTATCAATGTGACATATGTGCTAGAAAGTAATATGGATATACTGTACATACATGAGCATAATAATAGAATAATCTTACAATATTGAGACTGTCCGATACTGTGTGCCTCGTTTTTGAATTGTGAAAAATGTGAGATTTATAAATGTTTTAAATTCTTTTATATCAGTATATAATGAAGAAAGATCATTTGCTACAATGAAAGAGAATCAAATCAAGTTTTCAAAAATAATTTTTAATTATAATTTGACCCTTTCCTTAAGCTATTATACAAAAGGAACCTTAAGTGTCCGATACTGGGGTACCTTCCCCTACTTAACCTCAAGATGGTGCCTGTGCGAAATTTTAAAATTAAGTTTTATTTCTTGTGTCGTAATTATGCGATCAAAGTGAAAGTTTGAATAATGAACCTGAGCAATAATTTTCCTTTAATGGCACATACCTCTAAGGCCTATACATACAGAACAATCCAAAATGGCAACCATCCGAAATATTTAGACGGTTCTCAATACCTAGGAATATTTTACAGCAATCAAACTGAATTTTTTAATGTCCATAGTGGCTATGGACGTAAATTCACCTATAGGGCTGTCAATAACCTGGTGAGCACAAATCCAACATGGTGGCGACGCGAAATATAAATATTTAAATTGACGTTCCTCGTGATTTATCCATCCGAATGCAGTGACACTTGGTACGGTAAATGCTTATACAAATGTTAATCCACTGGCATCTAATTATTTCATTTGTTTCCATAACCAAAAGATGGCAGCTGTGCGAAATGTTAAAATCTCGTTTTTACTTCATGTGTCCTAATCATATGATTGAAGTGTGAATACTAAACGTACACAATAATCTTCATTTAGTAGTACATCTTCATTTAGTAGTACATAACTCTAAGACCTACATACATAAAAATCCACCATGGCGACTATCCGTAATATTAGACGGTTCTCTATATCTACGAATCTATTACAGCAATCAAACTGAAATTTTGTATGTTGATAGGGGCAACTAACATAAGTAGGATATATGAAAATAGGCTTTAGTTCTTCAAGGAACTAGCCTACTTGTTTCTTTCATTAGTTAGGCATGATAAATAAAAATCTGAAATACAGAACCCAGACTCAAAATTCGTGTTGACGTGTGTAATATACCGAGTGGTACACCAGCCCCTTACAATTTAGTTTCATACAACGTGCAGTTTACAGGACAATCCATATGCATCGGTTCCTCTTTCTATGCAGGAGCAATACAACGAGATAATGGCGTATGCTTCAGAAAACAGCAGCAATAGTTAAAGCCATGTTTTTTTTTTTCATATTTGAAACTCAAATGCCCTCTCAAAACGGACAATGCTGCGAAAAACACGCTACCACAGGAAATGTACGTAAATATGTTGTTGTTGTTTCTCTTAGGAGCTTTGTGAGATCGTAATCATGTAGCCCCGTGTACTAGGGTGTGTGTAGATTTTGTATGAAGATCTGTTTTATTGTGGTGTCTGTAGTTGTGTTTGTATTTGTCATTGAGGCGAGGATTGGGATGTAAGCGGCCGTGGTCTTAAGTTATCATCCAACCCTGGATTTCCCTGGAGTTGTAGTACTAAACTGCGGAAAATCACTTCTAGGATTTGAATCCACTTCTTCGTAGTGAGACTAAGTGTATCCTGATCCAGCCCACATACCCGAATTATATTTCTTGGCAGGGCCGGGACCTCTGAAGTAACAGTAACTTACTGTAATTATAAGTGTATGGAATATATGTAGATGTTTCAGGACTTTAAACAAGGTATCATACCGGCATTCGACTGGATAAAATATGTAAAAGTGCGGCGATGGGCGACACCCAACATGGCTACTGTGAGCGACAGGATTCGACCATCAATCTCCGGAGTTGCTTACAACTCCACATCGCGCTGTCATGGTGCGTGATTTAACTACGCCGCGGGGGGTCTTCTGTAGAGGAAATACTGCAACTTTATTATGTGTAGCTCTGAATTGATCGCACTGTAACAATTGCAAGCGAGAAATGTCGAGAACTGAAATAATGATGGGGCATTACTCTTGGTATGGCGTTTCACTCGAAATAATATTGATGCTAGTGTGAATCGGCATTAACCTGGCATATTTGATAAGCTGTAATAAATTAGCCATTTAAAACATATTACCAATATAGAATTACAGTTACCGGCAGTTAGCTCTGCACTTGCCGATCCCACTCCCCCGTTATAGTACTGCAACGTAAATCATTTGCCACGCTGAGCGTGTCTTGATCTAATTGTGAGAACCTACTGTCGTGCGCGTCAATATTGTCCGATAAGGAAACATTCGGCACGCTGCCCGCACCACTCTACACCCCTCTCCTACCGCTGAGCTCTCTAGGCCAAGTGCACAATTAAACGCTGGTATCTATGGGTCAGGCTTTCTCAGCCTTTTTGTGGCTGTGAGCACCAACCCCATGCCATACCAAGTACCCGAGCACCATAAAATCGAATAGTATGATGATAATAATATTAGTGTAAGCATTAATAATCTACAATACAACAGTTTTCCTTTAATCCAAAAATATTCTACTCCTCCACAAATTTCGGTTTCAGCATCTTCCTCGGTTAAGTTCTCTGGTAGCCATGCTTCTCTTTACACCATCCATCCATTGTTCTCTTGGTATACCCCGTTTCCGTTTGCCTTCAGCTTGCCAATGTAATCAGAAATACGAGAATCAGGGAAATTATGCAGGTAAAATTTTTTTTTCTGGAAGTGGTTGAAGAAAGAAGACTACAATGGTTTGGACATATGAAAAGAATGCAGAATAGTAGAATTCCAAATTTAATGTTACATTAGCATTAATAATAATAATAATAATAATAATAATAATAATAATAATAATAATAATAATAATAATAAAGCATAAATCACCAGATATGCTGCAACTACTTGCATGGCATGCCAGTAAGATACATTTACGGGTGGACAGCCGAGTGGAATCAGCATCTTTAGTGTTACCAGGAATGTTCAATTATGTATATTATTTACACTGTATTTCACAAAATGATAACTTTTCTGACTGTCAGAACTTGAAATGAAAACACTGTTATTGCGGTTCGTGCAAAAGAATTTGAATTGATTATTGGATTTCAGGGGAGCTTGTGCTCGAGAGCACATTGTGGCTTGTAGAGCGAGAGCACAAAATTTCATTTAAAGAGCACCGTGTTGCTCGCGAGCACAAGGTTGAGAATGCCTGGTGTAGATGTTCGCCAAATTAGTCTACTTGAAATTGTTTTATAAATCCCTGGTCAGTCGTAACTGGTCAGTGATTTTTTGCAAATATTTTATCGAGGCGACTGTGGTTCAAACTTAGTACAATGCTTATGTAGTTTCCTAAATGTAGATTTACCTATCAGTCAGTGGTATCCTCATAGAACATTAGGTCCTGCAGTTGATGGCCAGGAGACATACATTCAAGTAACAAAAGAAGCATTCTGCAGCAGATTCGGTTAAAGTTCGTTATGGATTAGATCCTTAATCCTATGACTTTCAGTCTCTAATTTTGCGAGAGCACCAAGTAAACAACATTTAAGATGCTACATTAGATTATTGATAGGAGATTCTCTAATAAAGCCGTCAACACGCCATACAAATGAATTCTCTGTGAGTCGCTGGCGCCTAAGCCCTCTCAAAGGGTGGGTTATCTTGCTGGGCTGTTCGGGAGAGGAGAGCTGGCTCGGTTGGGAACTTGTTACGAGGGGATGAATAGCAACTACACTAAAGCTGAGCCATAAAGCGCAAGATTAACGTCACCCTACATCTTCTCGTATAGTCAAGTGGAGACTCAACCCTCAATTATTGATAATGCACTGTACCCTGATTAATTTTAAATATTAGCCTAGTTTCGAATTCTGTAAAAAATGAAAGAATTATTTTATTACATACGCAGGAGAAGTGTCCGTCCATCTGTCTGTCTACCTGTCTGTCTATCTATGTGTATTGTATGTATTTCTGCCCCCTATCAATTTCCAACTGTTGAAATCGAATTGATTGCAATTTGGTACAGAGGTAGCACTGGTAACAGGCATCTCAATCACTTATTTATATTGCTACCATCCTAACGAATACAAAATGGTGTCCTATCGAGTATGCAACGCTGAATTCAGATACGGACTAAATAAATACATTAATAAATAACTATGGAGTGGAAATTGAATGAAGTATGTTACAGAGATAGCACTGGTAACCGCCATCTTGAAGTTATCTATAAAATCAATGTTACGTGATAGTTTGTCTGTCTGTCTGTCTGTTTGTCCCCTATGCGTTCATATACCATTCAACCGATTGCGATGAAACTTGGGTGAGATGTTGTGTGCACACCAGAGAAGGTTCCTAGCTACAAATTATTTATGTAACAAAAAAGGGTGAGGGACTTAACAGGAAGACTTCAATCCCACAGTTACCCAATTGCACAATATGTATACTCATGACACCGCAATGCCAGGTGTGAGAATGACTTGCTGATTCATAGCGAAGTGACATGCTGTATCAGCACAGCTCTGATGCATGTGTCTCAATGGAGCCTGTAAGATTGTCTATCAATCACTTCACACCGATCATCTATTCTTTTTACCAGCTGGCGTGGGTCAGTGGTAAATGTAGTTCTTAAAACTGAACTCAAGCTTGGCTGCCGGTTCTAATACGGTCATGGCGAGCGAAACATTTGAAGTCTTTTATGCGTTCATATACCATAACCGATTTCGATGAAACTTGGGTGAGTTGTTGTGTGCAACACAGGGAAGGTTTCTGGCTTAGTAAATCCATTTTACAATAGGTAGCGCACGAGTGGATTCAACAAATGAGTGACGGCGCGTAAATCGTTTCAAGTCCCTTATGCGTTCATATACCATTCATCCAATTGCGATGAATCTTGGGTGAGTTGTTGTGTACACTCCAAGGAAAGTTTCTGGCTTAGTAAATCCATTTCACAATAGGTAGCGCACGAGTAGATTTAACAAATGAGTGAAGGTGCGCGAATCGTTTCAACTAAGTCATGTATGCGTTCATATGCCATTCATCCGATTGCATTAAAATTTAAGTGAGTTGTTGTACACACTGCCGCAAAGGTTTCTGAATTAGAAAAAAACATTTTATAATAGGTAGCATACGAGTTAATTCAACAAAAGAGTGTTGGCCAGTAAATCGTTTCAGGAGAGTCCTGTACGCGTTCATATATAATTCCGCCAATTGTGATGAAACTTCGATGAGTTGCTGTGCACACTCCCAACATTGTTTCTGAATAAGTAAATCCGTGTCACATTAGATGGTGCATGAGTAGTTTCAACAAATGCTCACATAGTCAGCTGTATGTGGCGTGCTCACGCGTCGTAAAGCCTTAGGATTTATTTACAAACACACCAGACAGAATATTGTTTATCCAAAGGCACTTCAGTAAACGAAATTACAATCCAAGCACTTATTTTTATTCTTTATTTCTTGGGCTGGCTGCGTGACTCAGCGGTAACGTTCTCGCCTGTTGTGATCAAGGTTGCAGTATCGAATCCTGGCGCAGTCAGTTGGCATTTGAGGTTGCGCAAATGCGAGGGGGCCGTGTCATTAGATTTACGGGCACGATAAAGATCCCCTTCGGGCCAAAATTCCATCCTCCTGGCGTCTCTAAAAGGGACGTAAAACCAATAACTTTCTATCTGTCTTTGATTGGCACTGCAAAGCATGCCGGGTATAGCTAGTAGAATATGAAAGTTATCAACTCTCAACATTATGCGGCTTCCATAACAAAAGCTAGCAGTAAAGTAATAAGTGCATAAGTTGCTTTGTATGACCAGAGCAAAAGAACAGAGACTCAATACATTTACGGTGGCGGCAGGGAGTATCATTAAAATATTAAAATCAACAATTCAGAATGTAATTGTGCAATTGAGCACATAACTTTGTATAACAGAAAAATCATTTAAGATATATTGCTAGCACGCGTTATAAGATTACCATGAAGCATACAGAGCGCAGCCGCCATCTTAAAATGTCACTCAAATCATTAACTCACAATTCATTAGAAATACAATGACGAATCTTCGAAAGCAGGTTCACTCACGCAGGAGACAAAGAGGAAGGCCACTGACTAAATGAATTCAAGATGGTGGGCTGGCGTGCCATTAAAAACTTTAAGATCAATCACCCAGAATGCGGCTGCGCAAATACCACGAAACTTGGTAAATTGGAAGCATTATGAAACATACAACGCTGGCAGCAGTCTTAAGATTATTACAATGAATAGACTATAGTGTGCAGCCGCCAACCTGAAAATCGATAACTCTTAATCTACGTGAACTACAATTGCGAAATTTAGCAATAATTTATGTCCATATACGTGATGCTCAATGTCGATGACAATAGATCAGCGGCTACATACAGTATTTTAATTATGGTGGCCAGGCGTACTATTAAAAGATTAAATTCAGTAACTCGGAATGTAATTGCGCAAATTTACACGAAACTTTGTAAGAGAGCAATACCATATAAGAGAGGTCCCCAACATTAGCCGAAAGACTAGCGAACAGAATAAGGAGCCATCTTGATAAGAAAATCATCAAAATAGATAGCTTAACCCAAAATACATTATAGCTACAATAAAGAAACTCCCAGATGTCACTAAACTTTGCATATACATGTAGGTAAGACCAAAAGAAAACGTATTTTGCGTTAATTCATTCCCAAATTCAGCTGCGTCACCTCAGAGATGCGAAATAGCACTAGTTGAAATATGGCCAGTAAGCACCTTTGTCAGTACAAACCAGTCGATCTGCTTATCATAGCCTTTATAGGGAGAAAAGGACGAATATTTGGGTATTTTAACACCACACCCCGCATGTTTCAGAGCAGATGATAATAATTTGGCGTCAAAACACCGTCCTGTAGATAACACGTCAACTTCCCGTGAACAATGGTTACCAAAGTTGCGTAACTAACAACTCTTCAGTGCGAATGCGTTGTCAGTCGTAAGGATTGTCTTTGCACTCTACAAGAGTAGAGTATTCGGTAAATTATTTGACAAATTTGTACACAATGAGGACCAAACAGCCATGCAAATGAAGACATTTTGACTTTCCGTTGAAATAAAAATAATATTTATAATCGGTTTGAACAGCTGTCAGCGAGATGGTCAAAGGGTAACTAATATTTTGTTTCTCTTAAATCAGACTAGCTATCAGTACAAGTGGCTTTGAAAGGAATGAAAGACGGTAACGACTCGTAGAAACGCTATTGCAAGCAGTATAATAAGTTATGGTAAGCATGTTTAAAATAGTGAACGTGTCCGGTGCGGTAGATGCCATTTAAGACATGAACCAAGGAGCAGGTGAGCTGTGGGTTTTAGAGCCATTAAGGGCAAGCAGACGGAGCCGACAGTAGGACGATTATGTAACCAGCTGGGAAGCAGATGGTGATGTACCTTAATGCAACTCATGCAAGTTCATGTACGATGCTTTTCTTCAGGATCTCAAGGCAGTGCGTGAGAAACCCTTTAGGCATGTACACTTCGTAGGCTTATTTGAGAAATTAATCGCCAATTTATTTTGTAAAAAAGAAGCAAGAACCTAATTATGTTGCATTCTAGCACTGCAGTGTCGTGCCATAATAACGTAGACTTAATATTATTTAATTATTGTTTTTAACTCGCAAACCGGTTTATGTGAAACGTTTCGTTGCGTGATAAACCTCAAACCAATTGATTCAAATTAAGGCCAAACTGAACTGGTATTAACCGTAATCAACAAACTCCAGATTTACAGTGCCAGAATCTTCAGCAATTGTATGTGTCACTCTTGGTTTGTTCCATTGGGCTACTTTTTTGTTTTGTTTTTTGTACTCACTGAGTAGATTAATGTCTAGTGCTGAAGACTACGATTGCGTTTCCTTTAACCGTGTCTGCATTTCAGCTCATTTTGCTTGAGCAGATGGTTGGTACACTTTCACGAAATGCATGATGTGCAAGATATCCTCAAGGGCTTATTAGTATCTCCAAGAATAAAATAGATGCACAATGCATCAATGCAGGATAACTCAAAGTAAACCCCAATACGATGATAAGTCAAGCACGCTGAGTCGTGAATTTGAACTAGGGACATCTCCCAAAACTTGGGAGCGCGCTGTGCTATCTCATTTATCCAACAGGGCGTATTCGAAATAAATATTCTCTCTTGAAATATTATTCTATTTGGAAGGCACACCTGGTCATTTTTTAATTTCATTCAAGAGCACATTCGTAATTTTATTGTTATTTAACTCGCCATCATTAAATCCTCAAGTGGTAGAACTAATCACAACCAGGAAAGTATTATCACAGAATATTCTATCCATCACTTGTATCTGTGGTTCACGTAATGTAACAGGTGAATGACAGTAATTATACTCCTCGTGTTAGCGTAAATTTGTAACCAAACATTTAATCTCACTGCCAGTGACATAAATCAATACTAGCGAGATGGATTTGAAAGCTTGGCACACGAGCATGAATTGAAAAATTTCTCGCCTCCGTTCCCTCCTTTTCCCTCCCCTGTCACCACCTGCTCTCCACAGAATTAAATGCCATTTCGCGCAGCATTCTTTCACTCGTGAATAGAGATCCATACATGAATGGCATTGTGTCTACTCCAACAGAACGGGGGGATGAGAACTGTTCTCTGATGATTCAATCTCTCGGCTGTGAGAAAGATGCAATTTTTGGTTAAATTTGTGTATGGTGGAACCATGGTAATATCAAGCAAAAATGCAAGTCCTTTAATGATCCAATTACGAACTTTCACTTGCTGACAACCATGACCGTTAATGCGAGAGAGCTTGGGAGTCAAAGTTATATAGCCGGGAACATCAGGAGTCATTCCAAACGGACTTAGAATGGAATCTAAGTGCTCCAAGTAGAACACAATCCCAAGGTTTGTTTGGAGCCAGGAGTTGGGATGAGCATAAAAAGAGCAAGTAGGTCCTTGGTCCATATATTTATTATGGTTCATCAACATGTGCTGGGAGGCGAGACCTATCATAAGGAGTATAATGGAAAAGAACAGCATTGTCAGATACGTGGTATTGCAAGTGCAGCGACGATATGACGGTGTGCCAGCAACCTCATTTTCTAGGTTCTTGCCACGTACAGTACGCTCAGGGGTCTGTTAAACACTTTACACTTCCTCAATTCGAAGTGTTTAGTTAATCACCCTTGTTGTTTCACCGCAGATGCAAGTATTTTACTCGCCATCCTTATGATATTACAATAATAAACTTTGGAAATCAATTTCGAATAAATACCGGGAAACATTTAATCTCACTGCCAGTGACATAAATCAATACTAGCGAGATGGATTTGAAAGCTTGGCACACGAGCATGAATTGAAAAATTTATTTCACGTCAATGATTTCCCAATAACACCCTCTTGTTGGGAAATTCCACGGAATATTAAAGATTTGTTCACGATCGTCATATTAGCTTTGATGCAAGCAGGATAGTTTATATTATGCTAAAGCAGAGGAGTCATGTATGATAGAAATAATTGTTGAATATAAATATATTTGAAAACCGTGACTCGAGAACTACATAATGCATCAGAACTCATCTAATTGGCAATTTCATATCAATACAAGACTGAAGCGAAGGTAAGGGAAGATTTTCTTCAAAGGAGGATCCCTGTTTGAAAGAAAAACATTTCCGTATAAATGATTCCCATGAGAACATTATGTGGGGTTATAAGCAGATTAAAACGAGAGATGTATATCTGAAATATATCATATTACTAGCCAGGCTGTCAATAAGCCCTCATTTCCACAGAATACCATAAATTGCTTTTCCCCACAGCAGAATAACTTAAAACGATCAAATATTAATGTGACATAACCATGATTTTAACCCTTTTCTCTGTCATTGCTGTGAACCATAGGGGATATAATGCTTATATTGCATGCTCAGTAACCTAGAATACTTAGGTTATAAACCAACAGTAAGTATCCATATTTCTATACTCACTGACTCAGTCATCAATATCTCTGAACCTTCTAAACCTGGAAGTTTTAAATTTTGCACGGTGGCTTCTCTAAGGTTATTGGTAAGGAATAAGACGGGACTTAACATAACTCATATACTCCGATGTGAAAAATAGTGGTTAAAATAAATAGTTCTTTTCCGGAACCGACTGAACTACTACCGCTGAAATTGACGTGCGTGTTCTTTGATAAAATCGAAGAGACATATGTTGGAGGAAATGTCGATGTGTTGTATTTTAAAACGTGAAAATGGTGATTGTATTTTTTTTAAATGTGTGTGTATCTATGAAACTGATTGAGCGGGAATCGTGAAACAGACTGGCTGCGAAGCGCAGCGGTAACGTTCTCGCCGTTTGCAGTCAGTTGGCATTTGAGGATACTTAAATATAAGGAAGCCCTGTCAGTAGATTAGCTGGCACGTTAAAGATTCCCTTCAAGACGAAATTCTGGTACCTCGGTTCTATAAAGTAGCAGTAACTTAAATAACGTAACACATGAAAATACATTTCTTAAAGTAAAGAAATATACGTAAACCCAGTGAAATCAGTCACTGACGTGAGAGTTTTCAGCATTAATGTTGCAGATGTCACACAGAACCTGCTGCGTGGGTTTGCGCATGGCAACTAATTCTCAATTGTTTACCCACTAGTTTTGAGTCGGGCGGAAGGTCGACTTCCAAGTTAATTATTTGAAATGGGGATTTAAGGCTTTATTCCTTTCTTCTCCAAATAATCGCCTTAAGGAGCGAGCTGTTTGGACCGCAGACGCTTCATTCCTTAGGAAATGAAATCTGTAGGGTATAGAACATTCACATGTTAGCAACTTTACCAAATAACAAAGAGAGCATATGGGCGAAAATGAAACCGAAGGCTTAAGGTTCGGTGAAAAGAAATATAAGTAACTCAGATGTACTCAAGTGCAAAATGAAAACTAACTGAAAGTTTTTAAGTGCTTCTTATAGGCTAATCCAGACTTGACATGCAATCGAAGTTGATCAGTGAGCTTAGAGTTCATATACATAGTACGTATTATTAGACAGTCTAACATGTCTAACATGTCTAACATGCAAGGAACGAATGCTTGGGTAATAAAATAAGTGATTTAGAACTTTACAAACCCCAACTCCGGACTTGAAGGTACTTTAAATAAATAGTCGGTTCTGCACTAATTATAAAGTAGTTATGTTTAATACCTCATTTAAGATAAAATTCATGTACATGCATTTTTCCATATACATTTCATTGGAAAAGATAAATTTCTCGATAAAGGCTGACTATTTGATGAAGCAGATACCAACCTTGATTCAGATTTTTAAAAAAATAAACGAGCACCATTGCGAATGTAAGTTGTGGCCAAAATGGTTCAGACTTCCATAAAGATGTATTGCTAAATTGGCTGGTTTTGAGAAGAAATGCGATTTTGGGCATCGATGTCTTTATGGAATATTTTGACCTTTATATATATTTATCTCATTTAGGCGTTTTAGTCCTATATAATTTAGTTTGGAGGATACTGTGTATATCCATTCATTCATTTACTTTATTTGCAGGGACTATAACATTCGGTTATTATTGCATTTAATATATACTAGCAACCCGCCCTGGCTTCGCCCGGGAAAAGTTATGAATGCAGGGTGATATGTTACTTTTAACCTAGGTCTTATAAGATTTTCTTGTATACGACATTAGTCGTTTTCCCTCTAGCAGTGAACACGGATAGATTTCGGTTTGTGTAACACGCGATAGAGCCACGTAAAGCTGTCCATGAGAAAAACATTCTCCACTGAGATCAACTCCAGTCACGCTAACTGTCTGACCCTGTGTTTTGTTTACAGTCATGCCAAAGCAGACTATTACTGGGAATTGTACTAGTTTGAAATGATAAGGCAAATCTGAAGGAATCATAGGGATTCTGGGTACTAAGACCGTTTCTCCAGTACCACAGCTAGTTAAGATAGTTGCTTCAATGAAACAGTTTTTCATAGTTTTCACTACCAATCGCGTACCATTGCATAACTTTGGTGGGTGTAAATTATGTAGCAATGTAATAGGCACTCCACTTTTAAAATAAGCTTGTGTGGTGGCAAGCCAGAAGGAAGTAAAGAATTTAGGAACACTGTAGCGTAATGAACAGCTTCTTCACTATCTACTACTGCGTCTACTGGGTAATATACTTGAGCCTGGGCAGTGAATTTGGAGAACACCAAGTCATTAATTTTCACAACTTGTTCGTTTGTCGGCGATAATATTGCTCTTTCTTTAAACCATGAATGAGACTTGTTAGATAGGTCATGGATTTGAGGATAAACGCTATCAATCAATTCTTCAATGCTGCTTACTAGAACACAGAAATCGTGACTGAGGGTAATTTTCCCGTCGATGACCGGTAAATCTCCATTTCAGTCTCTAAGTAACAAATTAGCAAACATGGTCTTATCTTCTGAAGATAAGAGTACTCTCATGTTAGTTTTGAGTGCCAATTTTGTTATATCCGGCCATATGTAAGATCTTTATGAAGCGTTCACTTCGTAGGCTCTCGTTCCTCTGGTAACAACTGGTAAGATTTGATGAAAATCTTCAGCAAAAAAAACTGTGCAGCCACCCATAGGTGTGTTCCGATTCCTTAGATCACGCAAGGTCCTGTCTACAGTTTTAACGGAAGTTTTGTGTGACATTGTAGCCTCATCCCATTCAACTCAAGAACAGTTTTGTATTAAACTGGCAGTGTTACTTTGTTTTGAAATATTACATACGCTTCCATCATTACTGCTGACTTTCAAAGGAAGTTTAAATGCTGCATGTGCTGTTCTTCCCCCTACCAAAAGAGTGGCTGCAATTCCAGATGATGCGACGGCAAGAGCATTATTACCACCAGGCCTCACTTTCGCGAGCAACAAATTAATCAAGAACGTTTTGCCTGTGTCTCCAGAGGCATCGAAAAAAATATCTTACCTTCCTTCTTAGTGATGCTTATGATGGAGTCATAAGCTTGTTTCTTATCGTGGTTCAGACGGTGTTCTCCTTGAGCAACGGTTTGAAGGAGCCGAGGACGAAGTCTTTCATCCTCTTGTGACAATCGAGAAATTATTTGTTGCTCTGTTTCATTGTTACGTGATAAGCACGTTTTTTTTCCGATGTCAATGAACTATGACCTATATCCATTTTACATCTCGGTATGATGGCTTAAAATCACTGACTGGACTATTAATTATAACGAATTCTTGTCAGACGTAATTTAAGAATGGCGAGGTGCATGAAACACAGATCCCCCTTCCGTCCAAACTTACATTGACTGTGTATTTTGCGGAACGAAAGGTTCACTGGCGAAATGAAGAAAAGCCGAGTTGCACTTCCAGGGGAATGGCGAGGTGCATGAAACACAAATCCCCCTTCCGTCCAAACTTAAATTGACTGTGTATTTTGCGGAACGAAAAGTTCACAGGCGAAATGAAGAAAAGCCGAGTTGCACTTCCAGGGGAATGGCGAGGTGCATGAAACACAAATCCCCCTTCCGTCCAATCTTAACTTGACTGTGTATTTTGCGGAACGGAAAGTTCACAGGCGAAATGAAGAGTTGTACTGCCAGGGAATGGCGAGGTGCATGAAACACAAATCTCCCTTCAGTCCAATCTTAACTTGACTGTGTATTTTGCGGAACGGAAAGTTCAAAGGCGAAATGAAGGAAAGCCGAGTTGCACTTCCAGGGAATCTCCAAACACAAGCAACCTTCTCTGAAATCTTAACTCAACATGACTCAACGGTTTGCTGCTGGCTGTATCTGGGGTGAAAGGTTCGCCCGCTAGTTAGGCAGTAACAGGGGTGATCGCCTTGTCCTTAGCTAGCTCGTAAACTGTCGCCTCAGTATTTGAATGGACATGGTTGGAAGAAATGAAACGTAAAACACTTATAGTGGAGATAATACTCATGGCTTCACTCATTAATGTTGAATTTCAGCGTTGGTTACGTCAAACTGCACCCACATTACTGAAAGTCTGATGAATCACTTTCAGGCTTCATCCACTGTGGGTATTACATCCAATAAACTTGATTAACTAAGCATAAATGTTGTTTGCTGGTCCACTATAGGACCAATTTCTGAATCTGACCGTCTGGAAGGCTTCCCTGTGATGCTGCATGACCTGCTCATAAATAATCAGTCAGGCAGCACTATATGCTATGTAACAGTGCACTAACTCAATATCCTTACACGAGTGCCGGTTGTTAATAGGCACATGCTACCACAGAAGCTCACAGTATAAACACTTTATAGATTGCTTTGTAGGTCAATATGCCCCTATGTAAACTTGATTACAATTACGCATCACAGACCTCAACCTAAACCGAGTGTAAATATAACAAAGGCCTCATAAGCACGCAGAAGCTTAATTCATAATGCATATTTCGTTGCATTTGAAGTTCATGCCAGGTACTCTATTTGCATTAAACCTCACAATGGCGGGATTCTTACTCAGCAATTTAAATGTGATCTTGTGTGATCACCGTTCTTGGAATATATTCTGCTCCTGATGCTTCATTCATCACAAGGATTTTCATTTAAGACGATGTTTCTATTAATTAATATTACTTTGTGAAATGTTAGTGTCGTTTTTATTGGTTACTTAGATTCTTTATCAGAATTGTTGGCCAGATAAACCTTAGGATTCAAATCTTCCTCAAATATAAATGCTTAATATTGTCAAAAACCAGTAGGATGTCTGATAAAGCACGCAAACATTGTCTTTATTTGCTATAGCAGAACGTAGAATAGCATTTAATATTGAAGTGTCTATAGGCTATGTGTACCTGGAGAATAACTGTTTTTCCGCTGGTTTTCATTGAAGTTGATGAATTGGCCCGTAACCATGATCCAGCATGCTTTCAATATTTTCCAGATAATGGAACACATTATAATTTGATGCCAGTTTGTAGGGAAGTGGATTTTTCCACCCTTAGCCTATGTATGAGGGCTCTACCGGTGGTAAGGCACCAGAGGAAAACATTCTAGTGGCATTCAACGAAAAACTTTTACAGGGAATTCCATTCTCAAAAGCGTTCATAGTTACGTAATCGGGACCACTGCTTGCAGTATCCACCGAAATCCAGTTCGTTTTATCATTTAATTCATCTTTTGAAATTACGTCAGTACAAAATTTCATTTAATTCAAAAAGTTCTACTCTGCGAAATGCGGAGAGATATTTCAGTCTCACGTTTTAATTCAATTTGGAAAATATTTTTGAAAAGTAATTGGGCAAAGAGTCTCTATCCAGAGATCTGTTTTCACTGGTTTTACGTATTTTTCTTTAAGAAATGTATTTTCAAGTACGTTACTAATTTACTGCTACATTTGAGAACCGAGGTGCCAGAATTTCGTCTTGAAGGGAATCTTTAACGCGCCAGCTAATCTACTGGCAGGGCATCCTTACATTTAAGTATTCTCAAATGCCAACTGACTGCAACCGGCGAGAACGTTGCCGCTGCGCTTCGCAGCCGGTCAGTTTCACGTTTCTCGCTCAATCAGTTTCAGAGACACACTCACATTTAGAATATTTACAATCACCATTTTCACGTTTAAAAATACAACACAGTGACATTTCCACAGAGATATGTCTCTTCGATTTATTAAAAACACGCACGTCAACTTCAGCGTTAGTAGTTCAATCAGTTCCGGAAGAAACCTATTTCTTTCAACCACTATTTTTCACATCGGAGTACACGTATATGAATTATTTTAAGTCCCGTCTTATTCCTTACCTATAAACTTAGAGAAAACGCCATGCAAAAGTTTAGACTTCCATGTTTAGAAGTTTCAGAGATATTGATGACTGAGTCAGTGAATATAGAGATATGGATACTTACTGTTGGTTTATGGCCTAAGTATCCTAGGTTACTGAGCACGCAATAGAAGCATTCTATCCCTTAAGGTTCACTGCAATGACAGAGAAAAGGGTTAATATCATCGGTATGTCACATTCTCGTTTGATCGTTTAACGTTATTCTACTTTGGAGAAAAGCAATTTATGATACTCTATGGAAATGAGGGCTTATATACAGCCGGGCAAAGATATAAAATATAGAATTAAAGGAAATCAAATCTGATAAAGAAAAACAAGATGTTCAGTAAAGAACATATAGCTGACTTTGTCATAAATGTATGGGTATAGTTATAACTCTTTGTCCTTATCAAGCAGTAAAACTTAATATTCTTGTGTTGAACGTTGATAGTTCTACCCTAGATAAAACTCCTCGTTTACTAAGTTTCTAATATGTTTACTAAGTGTGAGCCGCGTAGTGCGTCCAAATGTAATAGTTCAGTCCCTCCTGGGCGACCAAATGAAATATATTCCTGACGGGAGTAAGGAGGAACCACAACGAGTTCCACAGTTTGGGTGTCTAATGTAATATTTTCAATAAGAGATGTCGATCGTCATTGGTTCCAACACAATGTTTAAGACCAAAATAATAGAAATTAAAATACACCATGTAGTGCAGTGGTTCCCAACCTTTGCCAGCAGACGCCCCCCTTTTCAGATACGGGTGGTCATAGCGCCCCCCCCCCCCTCCCACACTCACCCCTCCACACGTCGCTTCTATAACCTCTTCGATAAACTGACGCGGAGGATATAGACCTAACCTAATAACACTACACAATGGAGTAATTATTTCTGAAAAATAATATAAAGTAGGCCTACGCGCTTTATATCTATTGCATACTAACTTCATTTTAGCACAATACAAAGAACACACTTTTACAATAAATCCTTAAATTAGTCAACAAATGTCAGTGATATGATTGACACTGTTTTCTTTTGGTAAGATTCGGTATGTTTGGTTTGGTATTTGACAGAGCATAGCGGAGATCACTTGCAACATCAAGCCGACAGCGCTGCTTTGTTTTTATGACACTCAGCGTTGAAAATCCTGACTCGCATAAATATGTCATTGAAAATGGGACAATGACACGCAATGCAACTTTGGCTAATTCAGGATACACAGCAAGACAGTTTACCCAGAAGTCATCTACTTTAGTCCAAATATTTTGTAATCATCTTTTAGCTTTGAATCACACTTCATATCTCTGGCTTCTTCCTGAAATTGTGCTGGCAGTGCTTCAATGTCAATGGCAAACGGATTTCTTGTTAACATCCAGGACCATTCATCCGACGAGATATCAGGAAAGTAGAAGTTGAATTCTTGTGACAGGGAATCCAAATGTGACTAAATTTGCACCTTAAGTTTATTACTATCAGGTTCATTTTCCGGCAAAATTTCATTAAGGCGGTGGAAGGATGAGAATTTGTTCAACTGAAGCCGGCGTTTTCATAACTGCATTTTTTTTTCAGGAAAGCTCTTATGCCATCATAAGCAATCATAATATTGTAACGTGTTTTTCGAGGGGATTTTACGCCACTGGCATAAGTCAGTAGGAAGCCATTCTATATTCATTTACGCGGCAAATTGTTCAGCCAAGAGAAGTTTTCATGTAACTTATTATTATTATTAACTTATTATTATTATTAAGGTATTTTTTGGAGCATTTTTATAAAATTATAAGTAATCAGATAGGTTTTCTATGTTATAGAAAACACTATCAAGAAAATTATTACGAACAACATTACCGTAAGAAAATTATATGATTACGGAATTTTACGGAGTTTTGTCAGTTAGGGTATTTTGAGAGAGATGACTCACTGGGAATTCGGCTACAGGCTTAATCTTGTCGAGTAGCATGACGCAAGCTGGGTTGTAGCTTCAAGAGAAGACGAGGTGGCCGAGTGTAATGACCCGGAGGTGGGGAAGTAGCGCGTGGGGGCTCAGCCAATCAGTGGAGACCGGGCGACTTGAAGACGGCACCGGAGAGGGGATGCGTGGAGTGCATATAGTGTTTGTGCGCCGTGGAGGCAAGGCGACTATCTTTGTAACACTTAACCAGTGTGGTTGTACGTGTGGTTGGTTCCAATGTTCGGACCATAAAGTTATCATATCTACAAGTATATCATCAACTAACGAAGAAGATGACGACGTCCAGGAGGCTGTGAGAAGCTCTCTTCAACATCCAGTACGAGGGAAATGCTTCGGCAATTTCCAGTGGCAAGCGCGAATGACTCAGAACTACGCAATCTCTCGTCTCTTTGTTTAATTTTCAGTATTTCAGTAACTTCATAGCTTGGAAATAAGAGTAAAATCAGTAATTTATCCGACTCCGTTTTCACGTAATTTCCTAGCGGTAATATTCAAATCGCAACGCTCCAATTTAAATTCAAACTTATTATTATTATTATTAATGTTGCAATACTTGTTTTATATAATAAATTCATTTCTTTTAACCATGCAATCTTTGCTTTCAGTAGGTAGCATTAGATATAGACCAATTCCTTCTCCTGATACAATTGTTTGTTGGGTTAATGATCCAATCATACCACGATCTGAGTGAATAGATTCTTGAAGGTGTTCTACCAGAGCTATGTGTTGTTAAATATAAATTTAGATCTCAACATAGCGTTGAGGTCTTGGCGCCCATTAAAACAACATATCTTAGGCAGAGTAAATATTTCAAAGTGCAACTCAGGGCTAGTAAAAACGTTTCAATTGTACGCTCCACGTGGAGCAAAGTAAATACCGTTTCACTTGTCGCTACCAACTTGGGGCTGAAAACCTAATAACATTTGTGGAAGGAGAAGGGTATGTATTTCTGTGCCTGTATTTTGGTTTTTTTTCATTTATCAGTGTGTATCAGCATGGGTAGTGCTGAGGAAGAGATGAAGTTGCGTAGTGGTCACCAGTTGGATAGTGAAGATACGAGCAGTATGGCTAGTCTTGGAAATGAAAGCAGTACAGGGATGTCGGAGGTAAATCTCGATACTGAGGGGGGGAATCAAAACAGTCAAGCAGGGTTAGAGAGTTTGCTTCTTCAGTTTATGCAACAAAATAAAATTAGCACAGTTGCTCTAAACGCTAAACTCGAACAAAATAATGCTAAACTTGAACAAAACAGTAGGGAAAATAGAGAGAGTACTGAAACTTTAAATGCTAAACTCGAACAAAATAATGCTAAACTTGAACAAAACAGTAGGGAAAATAGAGAGAGTACTGAAACTTTAAATGCAAAACTCGAACAAAATAATGCTAAACTTGAACAAAACAGTAAGGAAATGAGCAACAAATTAAATGAGAAATTTGAAGAGAACAATCTAAAATTAGATAAGAAATTTGAGCAGATTAGAGGAGAAATCAGAGGGGGTGATGGAAGAGAAGGCTAAAGAGATTATTGCAGATGTAGACAGAAAATTAGGAAAAGTACAGGAGGAGTTAGAAATTAGAATCAGTACACAGGCTGAAAATTTAAAAGAACTAGTGCAACTGGAAACACAGCAGGTCAAAAAGCAATTGGGGGGAGAAATTGACAAAATTCAAGTAGCAACTAAAGAGGTTAAAGAACAGCTGGGGGGAAGAATTGATAAAGTACATGCAGAAATAATCACTGAAGTTAATACTTTAAGGGAGAGGAATAAGGAAAGCATTAATGAAATTAGTAAGAAACAAGCTAAATTAAGTGGTAAAGTTGAAGCATCGGAAGGGAGCATTAGGTTAACTGTAACCAAAATTGAAAGAAAAGCTGAGGAGAAAATTGCTGAACTAGAACAGAAGTTGAAAGCTAGAATTAGGCATGAAAATAGTCAGAGTAGGCCAGTTTATGTGAATAGCACACACAGGGAAATAGAACTAGGCAAATTTAGTAATCGGCAGGGTTGTCCAATGGAGTTAATGAACACAATAGAAAATAAATTCGGGGAGAGGTTGGAAGATGGTAGTGTTGAGTGGTGCCAGGTAGTTGAAATTTTAGAGCAAGCGTTTGTAGGGGAGACAAGAAACTGGTTTGCTGTCTACAGAGACAATTTCGAGAATATTTCATATTTTGAAGGTAAATTCTGTCAGAAATTTTGGAATGAGGTAATTCAGTCTCAGCATCGTGAGGGAATTGTGTGTGGGAATTATAACCCGAGAGGCAACTACACTTTGACCGAGTACTTTTTAGGACGGGTATTAACGTGCAAATATCTGGATGGTTTGAAGGAGGAATGTGATGTAGTCAGGCTATTACTAAGACATTTTCCATACAGAATCAAAGAAGCTGCCTGTTCCAAAATGTTAAATCCATTTCACAAGTGGAAAATTTATTGAGTACATTCGATGCTCTGGGAAGAGGGGGTTACGAGGAGAATTTCGGTAGGAACCAGGGTAACAATAATAACAGGCCTAATGAGAATAGGGACCAGGAAGTTCAAGGGAACAGTGGCGAAGGGGCCAACGTTCGAAATAGGGGGAACCAAAATAATAATAATAATCAGCAAAACCAATACAGAGGAAATGGGTATGGTACAAACTACCAAGGTAGAAATAATGATTTCAGGGGAAATCAAGGTCGAAATAATGATTTTAGGGGTAACCAAGGGAGGTAAAATAATAATAATTATTATAACCAGAACAGGGGTCAAGGAGGGAATCAGCCCAATGGTAATAACGGACAGAGAGATACCGTTAACACAACCCAGAACAACCAGACCAGTGCAGTAGTGGGTAGTACTACACCAAGCGGTAGTAATGCTTTAAACACGAACCAGGCTGCGATGTAAGGTCAGAATCTCAGTCTATAACATGCCCTGTCCATACACTTATACAGGAACCCTATGACCTAAATGTAAGAAATGAATTATTACGTGAACTAAATGATGAAGGTATTATTCAGGAGGTGGTTAGTAAGAGCCCCATAGTTAAATTTAACGTGTCCGAGGCTTACACACTTTTTTAATTGATAGTGGTTGTATGAAGAGTTGCATAAGTAGTGCATTTTATGATAAAATGAAAGGAACTGGAGTAAATTTTGAGGAGATGCCAATTAAAAGCACTTTTGTTATCACAGCTGTTGGGAAGAGGTCTAAAGTAATTTCTAAGCAAGTTTTAGTAGACATTAAAATTAATAATCATATAGAAAAGCAGATTTGTCTTGTAATTCCAAATTTAGTATTCAGTGTTATCTTGGGTTCAGAGTGGCTAAGTAGAGTGTCTGGTAACTTATGTTATGATGTAGGGAGTTTGAAAATTAAATGGGGGGATTCTGAAGTAGAACTAGCGTTCAATGACCATATTCAGAGAAGTAGTGTTGTAGGTGTGATTTGTACTTTAAATGAGATATCGCCAGCCGTAGAGCGGCGTTCTCCATGTTTTGTGGGCAGTGTGATTACGAACGGTAGTCTAGAGGACTCGTTACGTGATGCTGCATTTCAGGGAAATATAGAGGTGGAACAGTGTGTTCGGCTCTATGATGTGTTATTGTGTAATAGGAGAGTTTTTGAGGATCGCATTGGTATGGCCAATTGCTATAAACATTCATTGAACGTTATTGATAGGTCAGTATTCACAGGACATAGATATCCTGTACCTTTCACTTATCAGAGTGCAGTTGAGGCACAAATTAACCAAATGCTTCAAGATGGGATTATTGAGCACTCAAACAGTCCATATGTTAATTCTTTGATGACGGTACCCAAGGCCGACGGCACAGTTCGTATTTGTTTAGACGCTCGTTTGGTTAACAGTAGAATTAGTTCAGATCAGCTGAAATCTATGTCAATAGAGGAATTAATGCAAACATTTGAGGGGAAGAAGTATTTCACTTGTGTAGATTTGAGTTCCAGTTTTTGGCAAGTGCCACTTATGTACGAAGATAGACCATTTACAGCTTTTAGTCATAAATATAACCTTTATAAATTTTGTAGAACACCTTATGGGTTAAAGAGTAGTTCAGCAGATTTAATTAGGGCTTTAAACATCGCATTAGGGGATGACACAGGAGGATTTGTAACCATTTACATTGATGATATGGTAATTAGTTCACGCAGTTTTGAGGAGCATCTACGTCATTTAGATATAGTTTTTCAGAAGTTAGATCAGGCAGGGTTCACATTGAAGCTGTCTAAGTCGTCATTCTGTCAGTCAGAAGTTACATTTTTAGGTCATAGAGTGTCGAGTAGAGGTGTGACACCAGAGGAAAGTAGGGTTAGCATGTGTGGACAGTAGCAACAGGGCATCGTTACAGACACTGAGAAATAGGTAGGTAGAGTAACGTGATGACGTTCATTTAAGGGAGCCACTGGCAAGGTTGGAAGCAGGTGATGCAGTAACATTTATAGTTTCCAAACGTATTGGCAAAACAGCATATGTGCTGAAGAATAGTGAGGGAAACAGATTATACGGGACGTATAATATACGTAGTCTACGAAAGTATGTGTCATAAAGTAAGTGTGTTTAGCTGGCGAGCCAGCCTATCAAATGAGTAAGTGTGGTATTTGGTGCGGGGAAGATCTGGTCTTCCAGGCAGGCGTATCAGAAGTCACACAGGGGGGTAGTATGTAAGTAATTGAGAGTTTTTAAGGTACAGGGAAATATGACGGGATTGTCGGATGCTCTTGAGCACTAAAATGTCTCGATACACCAAGGCCAGAATTTGGTAGCGCTGGTGAATTCCCATTTGTCTCCTAGAGATGGGTGAGCGCTTGAACAGGGTATTTTTGCTTAAGGCGTCCACGAGACAAAAGTTGGGCCATCAGAAGGCGAGACAGTCCTTCATGAAACTCATACATAACAGCACACGTGATTTCTGTTTACGGCCTCGCCATATAAGATTTGTAAGTGTGTAATTTAAGGTAATTTGTACAATGGTATTATTTGTGTGAGGAGAACTGGTCTGTGTTGAGAACTAGTATTAAGTAGAATATGGTCTACGGGAACTTAAGAAGACAGGGCGATTACGGCACAGAAATATTTGGTGTTATATGTAATGCGCATTTACTGTTTTTTTTTCAGAAGTCAATATTAATTTTGTCTATTATAAAGAGAGATTAAATGTTATGGTCACGATGCGTTGCCACAATAGTGTGATCGTGTGCTCAGTGATAAGTGAGATTAAATTTCACCATAAGGAAGGGACCTCCAGTGAAATTAGGAAGTTCAGTGGTGATAAACATATCAGAACACCTTTGATGCGTGTGATGTGACATCTTATATACAGTATATAGTCCTCACACATTATTTATGTCTATTTTCCCAACATAGAGAAATTTGAGAGGCGGAAATATCCGTGGAACATTATTCTATATGAAAAACATTGGACTGGTTGCAAAGTGCAATCCATAGTGACAACAAACTTTGACGCAAAGTGCGTAAAGAAAAATTATGAGTGTATATATATATGTAATTTAGGGTGATTTCATTTATGTAATATGTATTTTGGATGGGGATTTATTAACGTGTCTGGGATAATCGGATAATGGACTGTCGTCACGGTAAATCATCCGATGATCCGAGGCGAATATGTAACGTGTTTTTCGAGGGGATTTTACGCCACTGGCATAAGTCAGTAGGAAGCCATTCTATATTTATTCACGCGGCAAATTGTTCAGCCAAGAGAAGTTTTCATGTAACTTATTATTATTATTAACTTATTATTATTATTATTAAGGTATTTTTTGGAGCATTTTTATAAAATTATAAGTAATCAGATAGGTTTTCTATGTTATAGGAAACACTATCAAGCAAATTATTACGAACAACATTATCGTAAGAAAATTATATGATATCGGAATTTTACGGAGTTTTGTCAGTTAGGGTATTTTGAGAGAGATGACTCACTGGGAATTCGGCTACAGGCTTAATCTTGTCGAGTAGCATGACGCAAGCTGGGTTGCAGCTTCAAGAGAAGACGAGGTGGCCGAGTGTAATGACCCGGAGGTGGGGAAGTAGCGCGTGGGGGCTCAGCCAATCAGTGGAGACCGGGCGACTTGAAGACGGCACCGGAGAGGGGATGTGTGGAGTGCATATAGTGTTTGCGCGCCGTGGAGGCAAGGCGACTATCTTTGTAAAACTTAACCAGTGTGGTTGTACGTGTGGTTGGTTCCGATGTACGGACCATAAAGTTATCATATCTACAAGTATATCATCAACTAACGAAGAAGATGACGACATCCAGGAGGCTGGGGGAAGCTCTCTTCAACATCCAGTACGAGGGAAATGCTTCGGCAATTTCCAGTGGTAAGCGCGAATGACTCAGAACTACGCAATCTCTCGTCTCTTTGTTTAATTTTCAGTATTTCAGTAACTTCATAGCTTGAGAATAAGAGTAAAATCAGTAATTTATCCGACTCCGTTTTCACGTAATGTCCTAGCGGTAATAGTCAAATTGCAACGCTCCAATTTAAATTCAAACTTATTATTATTATTATTAATGTTGCAATACTTGTTTTATATAATAAATTCATTTCTTTTAACCATGCAATCTTTGCTTTCAGTAGGTAGCATTAGATATAGACCAATTCCTTCTCCTGATACAATTGTTTGTTGGGTTAATGATCAAATCATACCACGATCTGAGTGAATAGATTCTTGAAGGTGTTCTACCAGAGCTAGGTGTTGTTAAATATAATTTTAGATCTCAACATAGCGTTGAGGTCTTGGCGCCCATTAAAACAACATATCTTAGGCAGAGTAAATATTTCAAAGTGCAACTCAGGGCTAGTAAAAACGTTTCAATCGTACGCTCAACGTGGAGCAAAGTAGATACCGTTTCAATATGTGTGTTTTTGCCTTGGAGCCTTATTAGCCCAGTCAATAAAGGTTTAGTGTCGCAACTAATTAGAGGAAAGCTGATTTTTTTCAGGATGGTAGTATATAAAGTATAAAGTAAAAAAACACAAAGTCCCGACCCCCACCCCCCTTGCTTCCACCCCCACCCCCTCCCCAACCTTACAAGAGGAGTACTCTGGTTTAATGCTTACAGTTAAAGAACTAATGAAGTAACAAACGCGATTTTTAATAATCTTACGCCTAACATTATTCTAAACAAATTATGTCATATAAACTTTTTATGTAGATAGCGTAATTTCACCGTAATACTCCAATATATGCAAAAAAACTGCCACTACAAAACACAAAAAGTAACTTCAACCTATTGTACCTTTTTATCCTTCCGTCATACAATGAAATGTTTTGCACAAAACTTATAGACAATTTAATTAGCTTTAAAAATATGTGTCTACTATAATGCTTACCGTTCAAATGATGGCTTCAAAGAGAGCGATGAACCGTAATGGCCACCGCGTCGCCGCGCCAGACGAAGCAGCGCCGCGCCGTTGTCACTCGATGCTGAAGGGCACCGCTGTATGTACTCATATCCTTAATCTTGAATAGTCATTGAGTTTATGATGATGAAATATAAAAACTTTAACTTCAACTTTTCATTACCAAAATCCTCTACTTAGTACACTTTTATAGCTGACAAATAATAAAGTTTCATTGTATAGTATTTTTGATAACTTATTAATTCCTGCACAACTAACACGGCCTAATAATAAACAACGTTTATGTTTTTCCTTTTTTTTAGTATAAAGGGTCATTTTCTAATGTTTCATCAGTTTGGACTGAAGAATTTTTACAATACATTCCACTGCAGTTCACACACATAGATGTGCAATCGAACCCAGCTTTACGACAATTACAGCTTGTAACACACAATGTTTTGCAATTACAAGTTATCAGTAGAAGAAGTTCACTTGGAGCAGCAGGATTCGTCATGGGCTTAGGTATCAGTCTGTTATTTGATGTATACTGCCAACCCCATTCTTCTGCCGGAATTTTACAACCTAACCAAGTTTGAATCTGGTGGTAAACCCTCAAAATATGTTGATGAGTAGCATCGAAGTTGGTGGAGGTTTTGCTAAATCAAAATTAGACTTGAGAGACATTTTTGCGGTTAATTGCTTGAACTTAAAGTACCTGGCTTCATTGAGGGTTTCGAACTTTGATAAGTTGTACATGCTTAGGATAAACTGTTCTCCACTTTCTAGAAGGATATCTTTTGTAATGTCTTGTTTTGTGAAAAGCTCAGCCTGAGATCTAGCTTCAGTTGATTTACGTATCATGTCGGCTGCTTTTCACTTCCCTAGCCCATAGAAAACAGACGTCGTATCACAACCAGTCATTGAATGAGAACAAAACAGTAAAAATTTGCTGCTTGACATGTTGATTTATAAGAAAATCGACAGAGTACAGTTTGGACGTTGACGACGAAGGCTTTAAGAAGAAAAGTTTGGCGTCTTGCTGGGGAGCTAATGCTACGAGTAAAACCAAGAGATCTGTATCAGTTCCCACGACAACAACTGTAGTATTATTAGTTTGCACATATTTAATTGCCTGGTCGACAATGACAGTGTCAGCGTCACCTTCCGCAGAAAAAATTTAATATCCTCAGTCACACAAAATGTTGTAATTGCTTCTATCAACCTCTTTTTGTTATGAGGGTTTGCTAGAAAGTCTGCTTGTTGTGTTGTGCAAACTGTATTTTCATTAAAAAAAACTGTGTGAGAAGATTTCTTTGATGCTCTTCTCTCTTGTTCTTGCTGTTTTGTGGTTGGAAAGTTGGGATAACCGTCGAATACCACTGTAACTTTATTTCCGTATTTACAAAGTATAGAGCTTAAATAAGAATCTATTATTTCCTTAAAAGTGCTGTTTTTTCTTCAAACCACAGCATGCAACAAATATCCACCATCCATCACAAAAACATTTTCATTTGCCTTGAAGCTTTCTTCAACAATTCCATCTTCAAATAATTTCATAAGCAATGCTTTCGTACCTTTACGTATTGATGCCTCGTCAAATAGTGACGGTGGGTGAGATGCTAATTCGGACTCAAAATAAGATTTCAACTTAACGGGGCTGTCACAGATGCATAAAATTTGATTGAATATTTGCTGGGAGTTAATTGAAACTTCTTTAGATCTCACTTTGATAGACTTGAAACTTGCCTGTGTTGTAACCATATCCTTCCGCTGTAGTGCCAATGTTTCAGGAATCAAACCATTTGATACAGTACTCACTTCCTTTTCAATTGCGTATTTTCCACAGTCATAATTCATTTTTTGTATATCTTCCCTAACGATTTCTGCTGCTGTTCTAACAATTCTTTTACGTTCGTCTTCAGTAGTTGTTTCTCTGTTTTTGTACCACGAATCTAATACCTTGTGACTAGTATGTGACACATAAAATACTTCTCTTTCCAGATAAATTATGTACAACTAGCCGATCTTTGAAAAAATCTACAAGTTTTGACTTGAGATAATAATCACTATAGTCTATATCAGAACCACATAACTCCACTACTATCTCTCTTAATTCTTTTAGTGAATACTGGCACTCATTGTCGCTCTCAAGGTAATTAGTAAGCAAATTAAATTTATCTACAGACTCGGCTAATAATGGACGTCCTACCTTTTGTTCATGAGGTTTAGGTTTACAAAAGTCCTTATAACATTGCCCATGATAACGGGCTTCGGCCGCAACTAAATCAATCACATCTAAAAGCCTGGACTTAACTTTACAGGCCCAATCATCATTCCTATTATCACAAGCATTAAGGAGAGTTTGCTTTATTTCAATTGTTGAAACCTCATGAATTTGGGTTCGGTATTGAGAAGGAAGTTTTGGGTCAAACACAGCATTTTTTCACATAACAAACAGTCATGCTTGAAATCAAATTTGGTGTCTAATTCTCTGAGAAGGCGCTGCAAGGTGGAAGATTCCGAATTTTGAGCTTTTAATGCTGTTTTAATATTGCTAAGTCTGGTATAATTTTGCCTGCATACAGTATATACTTTTATTACATCGACGTTAACAACTAACCTATGGATTTCGTATTTTCTCTCAATACTACATTTTATTAAAGTGTGTATACCTTTAGTGACTGTTACCCCGGCATCTTTCACTTCCTCATTACATATTACGCATATATTGGTAAAATCAGTCATTATTGAAAACTGTTGATAATAAAGAGCGCCTAGCTGTAAAGTTTGTGGGTAACAGTTCAGATTTAACATGTTTTTACTATTTTTAACGGTTACCTTTTATCTTGCTTATCTCGCTCAACAATACATAACAATAGCAAAACTATCAGCATTTCACTGCACATGGCATAACACAACAACTTGTATTTCTGTACAAAAAGTAAAACTATCACGAAGCACAAAATGCAACGAACCGCACAATGCCATGGTTAACCGAACACTAAACAGGCAAGGCCCACTAATAACGAAAAGGACTCAATAAGCAGCGTAGTAGAGATAAGAGGGCAGTAAACAAACAAGTTGCAACGTGCAGTCTGACTCGTGGAGACAGCCAAGCGGCTGCCCGGCGGGATGCGCGGTGTCCGCTACTGTTCATCGCTCTGTGAAGCCATCATGTTAACAAATATATTTTGTAGACCCATAACGTTAAAGTAGCTAAACATTTTAATATAACATATTTTTTTCTACGACATAAGGGTAAATAGTTATAATTAGTATAAATTACTTTTTGTTTTTTGCAATGACAGTTTTCTGCATATATTAATGTATTTTGGCGATAATGGGTTGTCTACATAAAAATTTATTCTTAAATAAATTGTTAAAAATATTGTAAGGAGTAAAATAAAAAAAACAATCACGTCTGTAGCTTTATTAGTTTTCGAGCTGTAAGCATTTAACCATAGTACTGCTCTAGCAAGGTATAGGAGGGGGTGGGGGGAAAGCAAGAGGGATGGGGGTCGGGACTTTGTAATTTTTGGCTATTTACTTTGTATACTAACATCCTGCAAAAATTCAGCTTTCCTCTAATTAGTTGCGACAAAGCGTATATTTTTACCTTTATTGACTGGGCTATATGTTCAAACTGTTCAAAGTTTCAAAGAAATCACTAAGATATTTATGCCAATGAGACGATAAAATTGGCATTGATTTTGCTCCTTACAACACAGCAAATTCCGTATTTCACCTCCAACCTCGCGGCTACGCAGAGGTTTGTGCCGATAGTTGGCAATTATCAGTGTATTGAACGACTGACTTGGCGCGACAATCACTTGGAGAGATTGGAAGAATGTTTATTATACAAAATTGTAATATTCGAGTTGAAAATCCTTAATTCGGAAATCATTCCACGCCCCCTTGATAAAGCCCCACGCCCCCCTAGGGGGGCGCGCCCCCCAGGTTGGGAACCCCTGATGTAGTGAATACAATGTAGAATCATATTCTAATTTCATTTAAGAAACGAATCAAGGAATACAAGCCGGTAACCATGACAACAGTATCTCAAAGAGGTGACATTGAACTTTCCATCTCTTTCTGTAAGAAGCAATGCCACTCCATTTATTACATTTCTGTTAAAGTTCGCAAATGGCTATAAGGTTATCACGGAACCAACTAAGACTGTAAAATTCATCAATGCGTTTAAGGGGGTCAAGGGGTTCACACGACTTACACGTGCTAGCCTATATGTCGTACAGAAAGTCTATTATATCTCAAAACAGCAACATTATTTTCAAAAATTCCTGAATTGAAATAGTATTTTTGCGGCTTTTAGGAATAAGGCCCATTGGAGGCTAGAAACTGAATTTTTGTGCACCACAAGCCGTGTTATTTTATTAAAGGGGTCTCCCTGTGGATGGGAACTTAACAGAACGGTGACGTGTATTGCGTTTCGTCAACGAGATTTTCAATTTTATTTTTATATCAGGAAGTACACGTTAGGTGAATTTAGTTTGAGAGCACATTTTAACTATTTTTTTTTTGGTCAACAAACGGGTTCATCGTAAGGATAATTTTCTTTGAGTTAGTTAGTTATTGTTGATTTAAAGGGTGGAATTATGAGGTCATCTTCCCCTTGCTTTTGTTTGATACTGTGTGGTTGATATATCCATATTTGGATATCTGGGTGATATGTTGTAGTCAATAGAGTTAGTTTGTCTCGTGGCCACTAGGTGCCTTGACTCTCGCATAGATACAGTATATATACTAAATACACATATCTATGATTGGTTATTTATTCAATTTTGTTTCTTTTACGCGTTTCGGTATGTTTTGGACGGATGCAAGCAAAAAGTGGATTTTTCTGTCATTCTGTGTATCTTATGCACGCCTATAACTCGTGTTCGGAAGCGTGGAGCATCGTAGGTTATATATGGTATCCATGAGAGTCAATACACCAATCATTTATAAAACTCTTCACCGCACTTCTCATAGAAGGGTGGGTATAGAGAAAATCTTTTCAAAATACATGCTTAAATAGGTGGAATATAAAAATAATCTAAAAGGACGACCAAATCATATGTTGCGCTTCTCAATGTAAGACACAAAATTCGGGAGTCTATAAGGGGTCTCCGAAAACCACATTTTAAGGCCCTTAAAATAACAGTGTATTTGATATTCCCGGAAAACTAACTTCGCTCTGATAAACTTATGAAGGAATGAGCAGCCCCTACACATTGCAACAGTAGCTCAATTGATAACGTCTGGTTATTCATACCAAAGACCGTTCGAAGAACGGGTACTTTTGCTAGTAATAAGGATATACGGAAGTTACGTTAACGAGTTGGCCTAAGACAAATGTGGAGATGGAATATAATGTTAAGTTATTACCCAAGGTATGATTTTACTTTACTTTCCCAAAAAAGATTTAAAAGAAAGAGAGACTTTGTGGAATCTGGTCAGTTAGCTCATCGTAGATGCCATCTAGCAGGTTCATATTACTCATGGATGAGTAATCTGGATGACTGCAGCCGATTGGAAGCATCCGACCACTCGAAGTCGTGATATACAGTTGATATAATTAGTTAAATGTTATTTAGTAAGAACGAGAAGCTAGTCCTTTACTATGCATGAGTGCCATGAAGTCCTAACTTCATAAATCACATTAATGACTCTGGCTTGGTTCATAACCATAGTCATCTTGGTTCTTCTTCCAGGAAATCTCCCACTGAGCTTCTGACCAGAAATACTTTACTGTCGCCTAAAGTGACGAAACCTGCCTGACTTGGTAACGAATTCATCTACACAGTTTTCCAATCCCCCAAGTTAATATAATGAAATGTAGGAATAAACCAACTTTATGCTTTTATAAGATAAATAATTATATGAAATTGAATTTGATGGGATTTTTCTATGGCTCACACATCCTTACGACAAAATTAATAGTGATGATGGTTATAATAATCGTTTCGAATAAATAGAGTGTGTGGCTACAATATTGCTAAAACCACACAACTGATTAATAACAATAACTCCGCTGACTTAAAATATAGTTACTAAGGCGTCATTTTGAATATATTACAAGTTTCGTCGTACATTCGCTATTGCCACCAGAGAAATTGACTTTACATTAGTAGTGTGCGCCTTTCCTCCATCTTGAATGTATGCGATCGTTAATATTATGCCTTCTGGAGAGAAATCCTCTTATGTGAGACTACCGGCTTACTGATGTTCGTAATTTTAACAGTTATAGATACTGAACTAACGATATTAGTGCCTTATATTTAAAAGATGGCTATTGCGACTTATATGCAGTGTGGTATTCTTATGACTAATACTAGCGAGGTCAGTTAATTGATACTCATCTCTTACATAGTTTCGTGTTAAATGTGTAATTGGATCCTGCGTTATTGAAGTTTATAGTTTCTGTTCTTTTTCCATGGGCATATACAGAGAGTATTATACCCTTCAGTGTTCTTCTAGGATGCCGACTCTTACTCGGGTAGTGCTCTGTTCGGGGTGGCTCTAACTTACTCTAAACATCTTAGGAATATCGTCACAGGATCACAGGAGGCTTATCTTAAAAGCAGTAGGTCAGAGAACTCCTAATATAAAATAATTTATTTCACAAAAACATCATCTCCCTTTTCTCCCAACCATAGACAAATAAAAACAAAATCAACTCCCTTAAATTACTGAAATCAACGACATAAAAAAATGCAAAAATAATGTTTCACACTGGCTGAAACCAGGAATAGAAAATTAGACTATTTTACTGCAGTCCACTGCTTCAAGTCCAAGAGTTATTGTCAACAGACTTAATTCAAATAATTATGGCATAAATAAACCAGCCATTCTATCACAATAAATATTGCGCACTCATTTTTATAACTTGCAAAATTTGTTCTTTGGGAAATCGGACATGTCTACTCGTACAATCATCATCTTTCCTCACAAGAGTCAGACAATGAAGGCAATAGATTTACTCTAGGTTACGGGCATGTGTGTTTTTATAACTTTAAAACAACTACTTCACTCAGAGCTATGACTCCGTTAATTATGGTAACATAAACAAGTCAACATACATGAAGCATCAAATAAGTACTTCGGCGGCCGGTGCGCCGTGATCATTAATAAACAACAACATAATGAATGCACTCCAAAAATAATGACAATAGAATACATCGCTTCCTGAAGCGGTACACAAGAAGAAACCCCGGGAAGTTGGACTACCTCCCTTCATAGAATACAATGACAGACTCGACCTTGTGACAGACACACTTTCACCGTACTAACCAGCTGGCCGGCAACAACCTTCCTTGCTGCTTTTAGAATTCAGACGGCTTACCACACTTCTACCTGTCTCTTAAAGACTCCCTTTTACCTGCCTTGGGCTCGAGCAGTACACCTTTCCGACGGAGCTAAAGTGGACTCTCATCAGATAATGAATTCAATCATTTTACTTGCCATTTTATATATCGTCGAAGAACGCGGGAATATCACCTCCGCTTTAATTTCACTTACCATTATATATCGTCGAAGAACGCGGGAAATATCACCTCCGCTATTATTTTCACTCACTATTATATATCATCGAAGAACGCGGGAATACCACCTCCGCTTTAATTCTGCTCGACCCAGGATCGACTCTTAGCCTTACCTGAATATATCTCACATTACCCTCCAGCCATTCTTGTCTTACCTCTTTTTACCTTCGTGTGATAATCACTTACCATACTTATTACTCTCATAATCTCAGTGTCACTTACTGGTCTTGTCACAATATCGAGCGGTCTTCCCCATTTAGCTTTTTACATTCACATTGTGCATAAGCACTATCAAACAAATATTCCCTTGACTGTACATTCAACAAGATTAATGACATCCCAAACAAAACCATATTTAAAATAACACTTTGATGCTCATATACTTATTACATTATAAAACACACAAAAATACTCATTACTGATAAACACACAAACCTAAACAAACATGCCCGATATGCCTAAAATATCTATTTTTATCATAACTGCTTATGATCGAGATAAACTTATCCGATCCCAATGATGGGAAACATTATGGCCCACATGCCCCATACAATATTTAATTATCTCTCATATTTCCTGATGCGGTTCTGGTCCTTGAAATCAGTCTTCTTCATTAGTTGGTACATCTTGATAGGAGGATAATTTACACACGGTTTTTCTCAAAATTTCACCAAAACAAAGGTCCACTGTGAATTATTACCATTAACACAATGCACGGTTCTCGCACATGAAGCTCCTATCTCATATAGCTATCATCAACTTACTTAGTTCGGCTGACAGTTCATAGCTTCCTAGAATACTGGTTTAGCTGTTAATAGCTCGGGTGGCTATACCTATCATTACAACTGCGTCATACTGTTATGATTTGCACTGTTCTACTTCGCACTCGCGAATACTTCGCGATGTTCAATTTTCGGAGGTATACTCGCTCCTACTTATAAACTTGTAAAGAAAATGTTAATATTCTTATGGCCTCAAGCGCAGGCTCTCGCCTCTACAGCGCGTATTAAGAACTTATAAAACTTGTAAGAATCACGTTGATTTCTGAGGGCTCGAGGCACGGGCTTCCGCCTCTAGCGATGCCCCAAAGTTGACTAACTTCGCTGTGTTTCAATCCATTATTTATACGATTTCTCTTGAAGGGACGTGGAGTAGGGGGGGTTTTGAATTTATTTCCAAAATAACACTCACATGAATATGCGAACTAGCTCCTTAGAACGTCCTCATTTCCAATGTCTCAATGACTCCTTTTTATTCAAAATCCGATCGTTGGATCCTTATATAATGAGCTCCGTAATTTGCTTCATTGTCCCTTAATTTCGGCGGGATTTGGTCGAGTCTAGCGTCTCTCGCTGCCATTGGTCGTTTCAAATCCACCCCCTGATTTCATTTTAATTCTGGCAAAAATCGCAGAATAATCCAATTTAAATTTTGACGATATTTCTGAGAGGCTGGGATAATCCCCTATACGATGGTATAATTCCTGTTTCTGTATTCTAATTACTGCTCTAATTCCTTTCAAATGGGCGGGGTTTATTTGGTAGGTGATCGTTGAGGTTTCTGCATTTACCCGCGTAGTGTAACGACCTCCGCGCGTTGTCTAGGCGCATTTGGTTTCCAGATGTGGATTTTCTCTTTTCTGCTACCTTTGTCCGCGCTGGGAGAAAGCTTCTTCAAGTCACGTACGAACCATCCCTTTGTCATTCTAGTTTCACAAGCAACTTCTATTCTCACATCGACTTTGAGACATGAATTAAATTTTGTTGGAATAATATGTAGACTTTATGCTATCAGAGATGCATAAAGGTCACAGTATATGTAACTAATTGAATGCCAACTTATGGATTATAATATTTGCATGATACTCACGGCAACCATATTGCAATTACTTGGCTGATGACCTTGTAGTTTGGACCTCAGACGATTCCCAAATGAAGGTGTGTTTTTTTTTTCAAACTTGGTAGAGACCCGATGACTAGTTTAGTTATAATTCGATTTACGCCTTGAATACTTGGGAGTCTGCCATTTTCTTGTCGTTGGTTGGTGGCGACACAAAACATGACACAGAGGTTCCCTCTGCTTGTGCTACCTCTGTACCAAAATTGATTCAATTCGTTTTCGTCGTTTGGAAATTGAGAGGCCGGTGACAGACAGACATACACACATACTTACATACACACAGACGAACGGATATTTGGCCCGTGTAGAAGTCATAAGTCTACTTTTATTTTTTACCAAGTTCGAAACATATCCATGTCA
This sequence comes from Meconema thalassinum, assembly GCA_946902985.2. NCBI lineage: Eukaryota > Metazoa > Arthropoda > Insecta > Orthoptera > Tettigoniidae > Meconema > Meconema thalassinum. The sequence continues at coordinate 1,240,409,904 of OX336389.2, read as the reverse complement.
AGAGCTGGTAGAATGTCCAAGATGACAATAGCCCTTGTTAGTTTAAATAGTTGTTGACTTCTTTTCAGAACGTCCCTTTGCTTTAAAATAAGTCTAACCTGCAATCCTTCTCCCTCTTATTTTGTACGTGGATGGTTTACGATTTTGGAAGGATCATTGGATTATTGCATGCTTCGTGTGCGATATCGGAGAATGTCCATGAGGCTGATAGAGAGGGAATAGTCTCGTAGTCAGAAGAGTGACATCAGGTGGTTCGATATGGAAATAGTATTCACAACCGGATGTGTCTCCTGACGCCCACTTTATGGGATTAGTATGTGAAAGTTTAAATAAATGAAACTGGGGATTTTGAAGGAAGTGACTCTTGCTTATTAGAAGGTAATATCTTGAAAATTGGAAGCACGGAAAGCCATTCAAAAGGGTGGCTGACGGTAAGATTCGAACGCGCTCTTCTTCAGAGCCCGAAGAGCCTGACCTCCATGGCTGCGTGGTCCTTCACCATTGTGGCTGTAGACACCCCGGTTGGTAAATTAATTGACTTGGAATGAAGTGTTCTGAGTAACTACTACTGCAACTCTGGGCGGCTGTCGGAATTCAAAATTTAAATTATACAGTAGCTAGTTAATAATACTCCATTCATCGAGCATAACAATTGCCAAATGTCAGGTGCCTAATGAGCCAATTATTGTTAGCATACTAAATACTTTGCCTAAAATAACGCAAGAACTAGCCGAACCTGAAACTCAACTCTCATAAGTAGTTAACTTGGTATAATTTGATCCGTACAGACAAATAGCATTCTACTAAATATCACTTGCATGCTAGAAGTTACACGGATTTCTTTTAACCAAGTTACATAGCTTTAGCGCAACTTGGGCGAAAAGTAAGGCAATGTAAAAGCTCATGATATTTTAGTGATTTATTGATATTCTTTAATTCTTGCAAGAAGTGAGCCAAGTTCCATAAATGGTGAGGCGTTCGTCCTTGACGTGACTGTAATAGTTTGGCTAGAAGTAGTGCTAAATTAAGTGGGCGAGACAAATGACATCAACTATGTGCCTTCGAGGTATAACCTACTTATTTAGGTTTGGGTTATCCGAAAAGTCTAGGTGTAACTGTTAATCAACGAATTATTTCGGCTCTCCGATATAAAAGACTTACGAATCAACATTTTCGTCTCCCTTTAAACGTCCGATTTCGGAAAGCTTCGAGAGCTCCCTGTATGTTCGTAATTCCAGTAGACTGAGTATTCTGTTGTTGTAGTCATCAGGATGGTCGCATTACCCTTGTCAACCGGCAATATTATAGCATGAAGATCGTTATTTAGTTCTCATAGTCCTTTATGCTCAGAGTTAGGTAGGTTGCTTTTAAGAGGTTCAGCCTGGTCCTTACGTAACCGCTGGTAGCTGTCTAATTGCCACCCCAACGTTAGAGGTAATACCTTGACGGGATTACGTTTTGTGACTATGCTGTTTCCTCCCTTAGCCTGCACGCTGCTCTGAGCAGTAAGGTGTGCTCAGTAAGGCTGAAAATCACTCGTTCCTTATGTAATGCTTTGACGGACTGCTGATTATGTTGCTTCAGTAATCCGTGGAATTAATTTGACTGCGTGTGGTGATTTTATGATTGATTTCCTTTTTTCCTGTATTCAATTTTTCTAAAATATTTGTCCATCATTTGTAGCTGAGTTGGCTGCTATATTTTAAGTGGTGACCGTATAATTCCGTCGCTTTATGGTCCAGTTCCTTTTTCCTTTTTTTTTGCTGTTTATACGGGAAATTTAGCGATAATATAATAGTAGATAACTTCTTTCATAACTCAAAAAGACGCTGTTGTTGTTGCTGCTGCTGTTGTTGTTCTTTTTGTTTGAGTCTTCAGTTTTTGACTGGTTTGATGCAGCACTCCTGTCCGGAGCTATTCGTTTCATCTCTACATAGATACCACACCTTAGATCTGAGGCAATCTGATTAACATATCCTAACATAGGTCTACCCCGACAGTTCTTGTCCTCAACCATTCCGTCCATAAGTACGTGTTCTATTCCAGGGTGTCTTAGTATGTGTCCTACCAACTTATCTCTTCTCTTCATTAGCAGTCGCCAGAAACATCTCTCCTCTCCCACTCGTCTTAATACCTCTTCATTTGTTACTCTATCTACCCATCTGATCATCGTCATTCTCCTGTAGCACCACATTTCAAACGCCTCAATTCTCCTCGTTTCTGCTGCGCTAACAGTCCAAGTTTCACTTCCATAGGGTGCCACGCTCCAGGAAAAGGCTTTCAAAAATAACTTCCTCAAACCTAAATCTATATTTGATGTCAACAGATTTATTTTTATGTAGAAATGCTTTCCTTGCCTGAGCCAACCTACCGTTGGACTGATAAGAAAATGCCCTCCCCCGTAGAGGCGATTATTCTATTGGTGCAAGCTTTCATGACCAGGTGATGAATATTCAGAACGGATTTTTTGTTTATTATGCCGTGTTATGCAGTAAGCTTCTTGATATCAAACGTTAAACATAGAATTCTGAACATTAACTTGGGCGTGAAAGCCCACGCTTGCATATTATTTTGTAACCATGGTGTTGAATATTTTGGGTTTAGTGTGTCTAGAAAGAATGTAGTATTTAGGAGTGTTAAGCAACGTTTGCCGGAATAGACATGTTAACATTCAGCCCTGTGAAAGGAGTCAGGTAAGAACGCTACGTGACTGGAATGCAATGAAGGGGATAGAACCATGCAATGTGGAGAGCTGCGGTCTAGTCACGACCCTCGTCAAATCTGGGTCTGGCACATTAACTGCACTGACTGTTGGTCAATCTTGAATAGAAAAATCAACCTTTATCATCGTACACTTTCCATAATCTGTTGTTGCTTCGTTTAAGGGCCTTGGACATGGAAGTCATTTAGCCCCGTGTATTTTGAGTGTATTATTTGTCTGAAAACCAGTGCTATTGTAGTGTCTGTAGTAGTGTGCGTTTTTGTAATTCATGTGGCCGTGGCCTCATGTTGGGCACCATCTCGGCATTTGCTTGTAGTAGAAGTGGGAAACCCCAGGATGACTGAGGCGGAAGTCGAGCCCACCTCTTCTCAGTTATGCTTCACGAGACTCAGTGTGTCCCGTTCCAGCCCTTAGACCAGATTTGAATTTTATTGGTAGAACCAGAAATTGGACCCGGACTCCGGTGGCAGACAGCCTCTACGCCACAAGGTGGCCATTCTATAATCTCGTAGTTCACATATCCATTACATGTTTCGTTTATGTGTTACATGTCAATATGTCAATATGCATGTTTCTGGAGAAGTAATGGAATTTTACTCATTCATATACTGCACCCGTTCGCTAGACCTACCAGGATAGGACTCTGCCTCGGGGTCGCATTCAGTCCTCTACTTAACACATAAACTGTCCTAGATATTTTTTGTGATCTCATAAAGATCTAAATAGATGTATTAACTATATACTGTAGAAGGTATATCATCCTCAACACGTAGTTCCGTGAATAACTATATAGCCTATTTTCATATATCCTACTTATGTCAATTGCCTCTATCAACATACAAAATTTCAGTTTGATTGTTGTAATACATTCGTAGATATAGAAAACCGTCTAAATATTTTGGATGGTCAACATGTTGGATTTTTATATATGTAGGTCTTAGAGTTATGTACTATTACATGAATATTATTGTGTAGGTGTAGTATTCAAACATCAATCGCATGATTAGGACACAAGAAATGAAAATCAGATTTTAAAATTTCGCAAAGCTGCCATCTTGTGGTTATGAAAATAATTGAAATAAATTAGATGCCAGTAGATTAAAATATGTATAAGCATTTACCGTACCATGTTTTACTGCGGTCGGATGGTTATATCGCGAGAAACATCCATTTAAATATTTATATTTCGCGTTACCACCATGTTGGATTTGTGCCCACCAAGTTATTGAAAGTCCCATAGGTGAACTTATGTTCATACCTTCAATCAACATACAAATTTTCATTTTGATTGCTATCATAGATCAATAGATATTGAGAACCGTCTAAATATTTATGTTGGTCGCAATGTTGAATATTTATGTATGTGGGCCATAGAGTTATATATTATTAGATGACGATTTTTGCGTAGGTTTATGATATTAAAATATCTGTCCCAGAGGGCCTCAAAATAAACAACGATATTAAATTGTCTGTAAGCCTCCGTGGCTTAGGCGGCAGCACGCCGGCCTCTCACCACTGGGTCCGTGGTTCAAATCCCGGTCACTCCATGTGAGATCTGTGCTGGACAAAACGGAGGCAGGCAGGTTTTTCTCCGGGTACTCCGGTTTTCCCTGTCAAAATTTCATTCCAGCAACACTCTCCACTATCATTTCATTTCATCTGTCATTCATTTAATCATTGCCCCGGAGGAGTGCGTCAGGCCTCGGCAGCCGGCACAGTTCATATCCTCGCCGCTAGATGGGGGCTTCATTCATTCCATTCCTGACCCGGTCGGAGACTGGAAGCAGGCTGTGGATTTTCATTCATTTTCATTAAATTGTCTATCCAACAAAACGAACACAAGCGTATAAGTGAAAACAATCAACAACTTTAGCCTGCTAGCTTATCCGGTGTGGCGTGAGAGTTTGGGATGAGCAATCATTAAAGATACAACTCGAAACAACCACATGCTTGAGTTTGGATCTATGTTAGTTGCCGTTTTTCCTAGGGGTGGTCGAACTACTAAAAACTACACAATTAACATTTCTACAGGGTGCCAGGAAATATTCTTCGCAGTGACTACAAGCTGCTGAGAGAGATAGCGTCACCACTTACGTTGGCAGCACGGCTGTTGCTTGTATCAAAACAAACAAACAGTAAACGTTGTACTCGCCACAGCCATTCGTAGCATAATGTTGCACTCTTCCAATAATCTAACTCAGGGCATTCCATACAGCTCTCCCCGAGCGCTAGTGCTCCAGCTGCGTTCTAAGCCAGTGCTCCGATCACTTTGTTGGAAGGTAGTTTCAGAAGTGGTGGAAGGAGAGTGGCTGGCTGAACGCGCTGAAGTGTGCAGCCGATCCATCAGTCGCTAGTCTAGTCCAATGCGCTTTGTTGATAGCGTATAAGTAAATCAGTTTCGCAGTGGTCATGACTGAACAGCATACAAAAAAAAAGGAGTGATGAAGCAGCAGTCTTTAAATCAGATGGGAAATTTCATTTTTCTGTACCCTTATAAAGGGCATGCCAAATGTTTAATGTGCAACAGAGATGTAGAATAATGTGTTAAAAGGAACACAATTTGTTGTTGAATTTTCATATCTAATATGTTCACAATTCAGTTTGGAATAAATCACAATATTCTTTACTTAACACTTGTGTTCGTTTCCTGCACATTCCATACATCGGAGTACCATTCGATTTGTATATGTGGTATATTTGTTATGACAAAACAGCCCTATTAATATATCAACAATCCCACAGGAGCCGACGGCCACACGACTGTACGTACGTAACTAGTGAGCGGTGTCCGAACATCGTCCGTCTCGCGTCTCCTCGCAGTCACAGTGTAGTGGTGGTAGGGAAAGGAGCGCTAGTCTGACTGCCCAGTGCTCCCGGAGCGCAATCACTGGATGGCCCTGATCTAACTATATACACTGACGATTTCGACAGCCCGCAGCCCACACATGTGGCCTTCGCCCTATCAAGGACACCGTGCTGCCAACTTAACTGATGACGTAACCTCTCGCAGCAGCGCCTAGCCGCTGCGAAGAACATTTCCTGGCGCTCTGTATAACAAAAAGTTAAGAAAACGTGGCAAAATAAACTTACTGTGCTCGCACCCGTGAATATGACAGGTATTCATGTTACGAGTATAATTAATGATCAACTTGAATCTAGGGATTCATAATGATCTAGGCTTATTATCAAAAGTGAAAAAAATAATTAGCTTAGTGTATCACTTCTACGTCTGTCCTGGTCCTCGGAAATCAAAATTCTGAACTAGAGAAAACAACCAATACATCCAAATAAAAGTCAAACATCAAAATATCAAATACAACTAAAAGAGTAAGCAAAGCAACTATTTACATGAGCTTGAGCTCAAACGTGTAAGCCTTCACGCGAAAAGACTAACTGCTATCCATAGAAACGTGACAAATAATAATAATAATATGAATTAAACACAAACTTGTACATGTATGAAAATCCACAAAAACATTCGCAGAACAAATATATTTAAACTTTAAATAAACAGTTAATGACCAAACCATCAGCACAAGAACAAAATGAACATACCAAATTCCCGATAGATCTAAAAATGGTAGGGCTAGTTATCCTCAATTACCCTCATGTGAACTTGTCACAGTGCCTCAGCTGATTCCAATAAAGTGCGTGCGTGTGAGTGTGACCTCAACGTCGCTACCATGTGTGTGAGAGTGAGTGCGGATTCACTGGCCACTCCCCACAGATCAACTGGCTTTGTAGGCAATGTTGCCTTCTCGGAAAGAAATACATATTCTAGGGCAAAACTGGAACATTCCAGCCCCCTATTCCCAGAAAATCGCACCTTTTTCGCCCAGAAGAGGTCATACAACCTACCATCCTAGCACATGTGCTGAACATGCCTTCGAAGATATCATTAGGTGAACCACGGCCACTCGCAGATAAATAAACGCACGACACACCATGCAAATATTCCAATAGTTAGCTAACCAAGGTCCAATTGCCGCTGAAATTACCTGGGATCACTACCCTTACACCACCTTACTGATGAAACATGGCTGACCAGGCTAACTGGCCACCAACACCAAAGCCTGCTTAAGTATCAAAAAAAAAAAGAAACAAGTAGATCCATGAATAACTATACAGCCTAAATTAATATATCATACTTATGTTAATTGTCTCTATCAACATACAAAATTTCAGTTTGATTGTTGTAATAGATTCGTAGATATTGAAAACCGTCTAAATATTTCGGAAGGTCACCATGTTCGATTTTGATATATGTAGGCCATGGAGTTATGTACTATTCGATGACTATTTTTGCCTAGGTTCACTATTCAAACGTTCATTTCGATCGCATGATTATACACACGAAATAAAAACTTAATTTTCAAATTGTGCACAGCCGCCATCTTCAGGTTATGTGAGAAATTGAACTAAATTAGATGCCAGTGCATTACAATGTGTAAAAATATTTACTGTACCATATTTCACTGCGCTCAGATGGTTAAATCACGAGAAAAGCCTATTAAAATGTTTCACCTTCGCTTGGCCGCCATGTTATTCTTGTATCTGACAGCTTTTTGGAAGTCTCATAGCTGGTAGTACCCATTACCTCCGTACACAATTTCAGAATGTTATCAGTAATAGTTTCGGAAATATAGAATGCCGGTTAAATATTTCGAACATCCGCCATTTTTGGATTGGTGGGACGTAATGAAATTTCAAGGGTTTGGTAGGGGTCGGCCAAAATAGTACTATGACCTTACCGAGTTTCATTGAAATCGCTCCTGCCGTATAGAAGTTATTACGGGGACACACACATACGCACACATATACACACACGGACAAAAGTGATCTCATAAGCCTATTTTTTCATAAATGAAAATAGGCTAAAAATGTGACTCGGGCTGATGGCCCTGCACCCACACAATGGAAATCTATACCATTACTGATCATCAAAAATGTTGCATTTAGCAGATCCTGGCCCGGTTCCATCGGGTGAATTCTAATAACACACCTACCGATTCCTATCTAACCAAAACTACAAGGTCACCTGACTATCTTGTTTAAAAAAAGGGATCAAAACATAAAGGGGTTACCAAAAATATCTAACTGCATCGTGATTAGCTGAGGCTATTTTGAAATGTTACTGGCACGTTCTTGTCTTAATCCATCCTACTTTACAAAAAACAATGTTTTAATAGACCTACCCTATTTTAATCTAAAATGTTTACTTTAATTTCACCCTTCCCAAGTAATAACTGACACTATGTTATAAGTCAATGGTTGCTCATCCTCAACACATCTCTAGTTTGTTACGGCGACCATCGGCCGCCCCTCCCTAGGAAAATCAGCCCACAGTAACGTCACTGGTTCCGGTTTAGAACAGGTGCTTCGTTGATGTCTTTATGTTTGCTGATTTCTCATGCTGCACTGATAAAAACAATGATATCAATAAATGATCATGTAATTCTATGTCACACACTTCCTAGACGCAAACACCGATCCCGAACTATTTATTTGAGTGTCGAATATACTTTCGAACTAGCGTATTATGCATGTATTACACTCACAACCTTTGTTCCGAAATTATACAAATTTTCTTACCAAAAAATACTATAAAGTGCTTTAGTACTTGTTCAAAGAGTCCGCACGTAGACTCTCTATTATCTTCTGTCTTACCACTTCATTGTCTCGCCACTCACGAATTATCGTTAATACTTAGCAACTGTTTAATCTGTTCACTTATACTGTTCACTGACTGTTATACTTTATAAATTGCTGACACTGAGCTATTCAGGCTCAAGCGCTCCTCGTTTTGACAACACTGATTTAATATGAATACTCAATTCACTGCGCTGAAGTGAAGTTCACTACTTACTACTTTATCGCGCAATCTCATAGCGCGGCTGAGCGTGGACACAGTCCAGCGACAGTGACAAAGAATGTTTATTAATTATCTGGCCCGGTGGGGCGCAACCTCACGCCTCCCGAGTTCCAATAAGACTATTGTAAACACTTTGCTATTTTATCTGGCGCGGCACGGTGCGGCACACGCTTTCGTGTCCCGAGTTCCAATAAGACTGTGTTTGTTTTACGCCTTACTGGCGTATCTATTCTGCAGACATGGCCTGTTTACGTGCATAGGAACACGTTATCATGACTTCATTGGCCGTGAATTTTCCGGTGTGGATCATATATCATTTTGTGGCCAGTCTTTCGCTGATTTCAATGATGGGCTTGATTTACAAATCCAATCGTGCAAACTTGTAGGCCAGTCCCTCTGACGGGATCTCCCGAAGTCACGTGTTCTGGCTGGCAAATGGGGTGTGAACGCTGGCTATACCCACTATTTGCACAAGTTATGCCACGAACGTGAATATATTAGGTAATTTCAGACGTCTACAATTCCTTCTATATTTTATACCGTCCTCTAATTATTTTGCTTTCATTTAATTTATACCTTCTCCATTATATGGTGTCACGGAGAGGCAGTACTAAATTTATTTCTCTTTTGTACAGAATAGGTTCTCAGTCGCACATCGGGATCGCCACTCGCCTAGGGACGTTTGTAAAATCCCTCTCTACTTGCGTTTAGGTGGACTCGGTTGATGAACTGTCCGTGAGGCATTGTGTGAGTCTCCTAACTCCTCGTCCTTCTGGCACCAAGACATTTAGACAGACATTCTTCCTTTCATTGTCCAAGCATTTATTAAATTTATTAAAATTTCCATGTTTTTAAACCACTATATAATTCGTGACTGTCGAAGTATTGCTACGTGATAGTCCCCTTCATTGTCACACTGTGGTCCTAGTCCCATGAAAATAAAGATACAATACAGTCCATGAAAACGTGTTTTAGTGTAGAGGAACAATTTCAGCATACTCTCTTGTGACACAGAAAGTGCAAGTAGCATTGCAGTACATTTCAAGTGTTGCACAGATGACTTGATCAAGGATTCGAAAATTTTTAGGTGGTTTCGTTTTTAGCCTGAAATCTGGTGAGTTTTCGCAGCATGTTGGGTGACTGCAACACACCACATGTTATATACACTTACAGTGTATACGATCAAGAGCTTCCTTGTTATATATTTTGTCAAATAGTGAAAATACTTAATCGTGATAAATACCTTGTTTTTATGGTCCTCTTAATGAAAATGTTAAGTTGTTAGAAACATTTTAGTGGTCCGCGTTGTCGTTACTTGAAAATGTTACTTTAGTATATTTAATTTAAGTGCACATATCGCACCCCCTGTGAGAAGAGTGCCACATGTCATAATGTGCATTCTTTTCAGGAAAAGCATGTATTGATTTTTAATCATTATCAATATTAGTAAATACTACTTACGGAAAGTGCAATTAATGTACTATGAACTTCTAACATCCTTCCGTATTATACAGTTTATTACAAAGAATTGTGATGCATTATGTTCATTCAATTCTTAATTTATTTCAATTATTTGAACTGTGTTAATTGATTATTTTATTTTATTGTTTGGAATCATCCTAAACATACTCAGCGTTTGAGAAGATATAATAATTTTGAATTATGTCAGTTTTCTATTCAGCGTTTCTTAAAGTGTTAACAGTTATGGCAGGCACGCTGAACACAATTCTCCACTATTTTGGTGACTTTTTTATTTGCTTGTTCATTCATTCTTTTGAATATGTAATACGCATAACTTACACGAAATACTAGAACAATGTGTCCACAACTAGTATATATTGATAAACTATGGTATTACTATATTAGTAGACAGATACCGGGTGAGTTAGCCGTGGTGGTTACGGCATGACTGATGGCAGTCGCTCACATCCGGGAGGCGAGGAGGTTCGAATCCCCCCGCCGGCAACCTTGAAGATGGTCTTCTGTGGTTTCCCATCTTCCTTCCAGGCAAATGCCGGGGTTGGTCCCTAACTATAGGCCACAGCCGCTACCTTACAACTCCTGAGTCCTTACATTCCAACTTCCCTCCTTACCTCTCCAACGGTCCTTGTAGCTCACCCATTGGGTGTCCGTCTCGAAGCAGCTACAAAACTGGCGAGCCGAACATGTCCTCGGACACTCCCGGCACTAAAAGCCATACGCTAAAAAAAAAGTAGACAGATGGAGGAGCAAACACAGCCGAAATAAGTACCTATACAAAATATGTTACCCTCAGATGTAAATAATTCCCGGCCATCAAACATTTAACTCGACGTTCTTATTGCCTAACCACGAAGAGTGTAGGACCATGCAATGTTTACACATAGCTCTACAAGTCATAAGGGGAAGGAACCGTGCACGATGCTAGTTAACATAATAAGTAAATGACTGTTCAACTAAGCCAAATTTAGTAACCATGAGCTGTATTGCTGTATGCCTGTGCCTGTGTTGGCTCCCTTACTCAAGAACATATTCATGTTTCTACCCAAATGGACGAAGGAGCGTGCATAAACTGACTGTGATATTTAAGAACACATGACAGGAAGCTTGTATGAACATTAGACATGGATTATTGTTTGCTTTGTTGAAGCAATGCAATAATTTGGGTACACACATATGTTGATGAAATTGAGCTTAGCTTATTCTGTTGGCTTATATTAATTTTTATTTTTATTTCTTTTTAACATAGCAGTTATATATCAGTCAACTGTGACTTGTCACTCTCGGCGTTGAAAGTGATAATTACTGAAGACATTTCTTATACATTAGCTGATGAATCGGGATGTTGACGTGGTACCTCCATATGAAGGTTTGAAACTGGGCACAATATTAAATTCATTCGGTTGTACCAGAACGTACCAAAAACTTTCATTGCTATCTCATTTCTTGCAGTTCAGTTAAACTGTATACATTATGTAGAAAGGGTTGGACACCACCTGTCTTCCAAGTCTGCTTGGCACAATGGCACATGAACCTCACAGTAGAATGGCAACGCGCACTCAAAAATCAGTTTTACATCGATGCTGACGCCATAAACCTTCTGATGAATGTCATGTTATTTCGAAGATTTTAACGACCACACCTTGTTGCTTATTGTCACTAAACTTGAGACAAGATTTCTCTGTTAATTCGTACAAGTTCTAAACTCGAAGAAGACAGCAAATTAAGAGACCACATGTCATGTAGTACAGTGATGTTTGTAAGACTCAGTGTCACGAATTGAATACGTCTGTTTGTTACCTATAGCGATATGATTTGTTCTTGTTAGACTTTGTAAAATGGCACCGCGCATTCAAAAACAGCATTTCAATGCTTTTGAAGCCATAAAACGTTGACATTGTATGTGTTTCCCCTATTATTTTCGTTACTACGAGGATGGGGATGAGATGCGATGAATTTCTATGTGGCGGATGTGTTTTATAACCAGATGCATTTTCTAATGCCAACCTCATGACAGGAAATCATGATAGATTGAATGAATGAAGAAGAATGAAACTGGACAAGGAGTTGGAAGGAAGCGCCCGTGGCTTATTAGAAATTACCGTCCCGGCATTTGTCTGGAGTTAGAAATGTGTAACCACTGAATACAATATTTCAATGAAAACTGACGTTGGTATTTGAAACCACTCGTCTACCAAGTCCGCAGATAGTGTAGGTTAGCCTTATAGCGTAACGCTGCGCATTAGTGAGTGCAGCTCACCGCTGTCGGTAATCATTTCACTGAATTAATTGCTGATATTCAGTTTACCTTTCACTCGTTATCACTAGGGCTCGGATTTTGAGGAGCTAAAAATCGGGAAAATATTTATTTTTTGTGTATTAAAAATACTTGAAATATGTGACGAAGAAGTAAAAATATTTAATTATAATTTAGTTTATTAATCTGAATATAAACAATATGCAGTACCCATGAATACAATTTATTCTATGTCTCACTGATGCTGAAGCATTACAATACACAACGAGATACATCTTCAGGTTGTCCATCACAAATGACCGACGATTATCGCGAAACACTTAGGCCTATTCTGAAAGCGCACTTGAGGTGTTATGCAACTTGAGGTCGCAGCTCAGCCGTGATTGCTTTCCCACTTCGTCGGCAGAACAGAACGCCCCATCAGAAGTAAAAAAAAATAAAAATTAAATTCTGCAATAGACGATAACTTGTATTTGTTTTTACTTTAGGAATCGTAGAACTGCCTTACACTTCACAGTACCAAAAATTACCTGCATGTGAGTGACACTGGTTTCAGGTAGCTGGGAGAGAGATAGGGGGATCTAGCATGTGGTGCAATATAGCTATGGACCAGGAAATCCCCGGTTTACACAGTGAGTGGCACGGGGCGACAAGTTAAGAATAACACAGTTGCAAGCTGACATACGCTCTGCATGAAGATTAGATAGGTCAAAGGTTCTTCTCCGTTCAAGTGAAACAGAACGAAAATGCAATTAACTGAAAGATCTAGTATACTCATTTATAAAATGTTAATATTATGTCTTTTTATGAGCTAACAAGTGAAAAGCAGGAATGTATGTATTCATAGAAAAATGCTTATATGTATTTACATAAAAAATATTTATTTACCTAAAAATCCGAGCCCTAGTTATCACTTCCCACAAGGAACACTGACGGCATGCCTTTTGCTACCGGGATTGCGTTTCTGCTGATACACCCGAATTTCACTTCAATCCTTAACTCAGTTGTAAAGAGCCTACGGAGTATGTGATTTTAGATTGAGAGGGATATATTCCTCCAAAACAAGCGCCAGAAAGAAGGTACTACCGGCCACGTTACCCGAGAGCACTAACGTGCTAACTCGTGCCTCGCTGGCATCGGGAAAGCGTGGGTTCGAATCCCACCTTGGTCGTTCTGAAAATGGATTACATGATTTCCCATTTTCACCACGAGGCAAATGCCAGGACGGTTCCTTTCAATGGGTCCACAGCTGATTTCCTTCCAAAATCTCTTCCCTGTAACGTCCTGAAAATGTAATAAATGACCATGGGCCATAATTTCGAAACAGCCCGTTGACGTCCTTTATCCGTCCAATCACACAGGAGGAGAGTGCAGCAATGTGGTAACCCCCGCTAGCTTTAAGTGCTGCACGGTCAGCCTATCACCAGGGGACCTCCAACACAACTAACGTCCGCTGCTGCTTTGCGAGAGCTGCACTCTGGTTCTCTCGCGAACAGTCCTATAAAATAACCCTGGGCTGTACGTCTTGACAACACTCAATGGTAGGGCTACACTTTCCTCTAAACGGTAGTGACCACCTACAACAAAAATATAAAAAGGTAGAAAAGGAATTGCAGACTAACATAGATCAATACTCCCGGAAATGGAGTAGGAATGTTGACGTTTAGCGGATTCAATCAGTTTGAAATCGTTTGGTGTACCAAGTTAGGCTTATATTCTTGTTTATCCCTGCTTGAAACAAATGTTACTCATGACTTGATCAACACGATCATTCTGTAAATGTGCTAAATAGCTATAGTGAATATCGTTGTTGTTTCATTTGAGGGGCTTGGACATCGTGGTCACCTATCCCCGTGTTCTTGGGTGTAAGTGAATTGTTTTCTGATCACCTGTGTTACTGTGATGCCTGATTTAGTGTGTATTTGTAGTTCAGATGAGGATTGGGAAGGATGCGCCCGTGACTATAAGTTAGGAACTATCCCGGAATTTGCCTGAAGTAGAAGTGGGAAACTACGGAAAATCACTTACAGGATGGCTTGGGTGGGAATCGAACTCGCCTCTTCTCAGTTTTGCCTCACGAGGCTCAGTGTACGCCCTTTCAGCCCTCAGAACAGAATAACATTTCATTGTAGAGCGGAGAATCGAACCACTTGGTACATGGCGAGTACATTATTGTGACCGTTATACAGGAAATTGTATGTTTCTTACCTTTCAATAAGGATTGACATTGCGGCTAAAAATGCGCATCCCAAAGAAGATCAGAATTATTAATCGGAGAGCGTGAGACAGTTCCATTTATGGGAAACAGATCTAGGTTAGGAAAATATTTGGTTTCAATGTGTCCTAGAGTTGTAGACCTTCTGATCGTCAACCACAATGCACAATTTGGGAGAATGAACTTGAGCGAGAAAGGTCTTAAAATCAATATTATGGTATATGTGAAACATTTGCAGTACAGGGTCTTCAAGGCAGCGTGAGAATTGGCTTAGCGTCAGCGAACCGTGAGTGGTGAGAAATAAGCTCGTGTTGAAAGATCTTTAGCATTCAACAGGTGTCTGGGAAGAGCACCGACGCAGCAGTGTGATGGGAACAAGCTTACGTCTTTGAAATTCTGAACGTCAAGTCTATATTATAATGATTTAGTGTTTACAGCAATAACCACAGGAAGTGCATAATACTGCGGGTTCAAGCCCAGATCAGCCCAATGATCTAAACCAGGGGTTCCCAACCTAGGGGGGCGTGGGGCATTAACAAGGGGGGCGTGAAGTGATTTCCGAATGAAGTATTTTGAACTCGAATATTACAATTTTGTAAAATAAACATTTTTCGAATCTCTCCAAGTGATTGTCGCACCAAGTCAATCGTTCAAAAGCACTGGTAATTGCCAACTGTCGGCACAAACTTCTGCGGAGCTGCGAGGTTGGAGGTGAAATAATGATGATGATGAAGATAATTGTTGTTTTAAGGGGCCGAACATCTAGGTTACCTCGGTCCCTAATGGTCTGGGTGGTAGCGAAAATGACAATGAAATGGATACCAGAACGAAAATTAAGTGAGACTGAAAATACTTACAAAATGTAACTCAGATTGAAACGAATCACAAAATGGAGAGTGGTAATACTTACAAAAGGGAATTGATAAGGAAAATACTCACAAAAGGAAGAGATTGAAAAATACGCACAAAATGTAGTTTAGGTTCAAAATACGTTCAAAATTCAATGTAGAGTCGAAATACTTACAAAATGCAATTGAAATTCAAAATACCTACAGAATGCAAATGAGGTTGAAAATACGTACAAAATGCAATTGAGGTTCAAAATACTTACCAAATGCAATTGAAATGATTGAAAATACACAATGCAATTTAGATTGAAAAACGTACATTTCCGATCCTAAATAGTCACAAAGTGCAATCGAAATTCAAAATGCTTACAAAATGAAATTGAAATTAAAAATGCTTACAAAATGTATGGTAGATTCAAACTACTCATTTGGATGGACAATACTTCAAAAATGCAATATAGATTGAAAATTCTTAAAATATTTAATTTAGATTCAAAATACCCCAAAATGCAATTGAGAATCAAAATACTTGCAAAATGCCCACTATACAAAATGCAATTTAGATTGATAATACTTGCAAAAAGCGGTTTAGGTTGAAATACTTACAAAATTCAATTGAAATTCAAAATACTCACAAAAGTCCCAGACCCTATATTGAAAGACTTACTAAAAATCAATTTCGATTGTCAATCCTTACAAAATGCAATTGAGGTTGAAAATACTCGCAAAATGCAATTTAGATCGAAAAGACTTGCAAATGCAACGCAGATTGAAAATAACTTCAAAATGGAGTGTAGAGGCAAACAATTCGCTAAAGGGAATTTAGATACACTGGGAGACAATTAACAAAAACATTGCGGGAATCTTAAAGAGAAAAGGAAATATAATGAAAAGAAAACAAGAGGTCTGACCCCTCGAATAAGGAGGGATCACGAAAGATGAGACAAGGGTCAATTACGGTGGGAAAGTGAAAGACTCCCTAGGCCTCGGATATCCTAATACCGTCGGGGTCGGAAAAGAACAAGAGTTGACCAAGGGAGGTCGACAGGAAAGAAGACTGAGAGGAGCCCGGTACAGGTAAGTGGAAGCAATGCCAAACTCAGCTGGCGAACAAAATCATGCCAATTTTATCGTCCCGTTGGCATAACTTCGTGATTTCTATGAAGCTTTGAACAGTTTGAACTTAAAGCTCCAAGGCAAAAACTCGAATATTATGCATTCCTGGAAAAAATACAGTTATGGAAACGCCGGCTTCAGTTGAACAACTTCTCATCCTTTCACCGCCTTACTAATGAAATTTTTGCCGGAAAATGAACGTGATCGTAATAAACTTAGGTGCAAATTCAGTCACATTTGTATTCCCTGGCACAAGAATTCAACTTCTACATTCCTGATATCTCATCGGAAGATTGGTTCTGGATGTTAACAAGAAATTCGTTTGTCATTGACATTGAAGCACTGCCAGCACAGCTTCAAGAAGAAGCCATAGATTTGAAGTGTGAATCAAAGCTAAAAGATGATTCTAAAATATTAGGACTGGGTGACTTTTGTGTAAACTGTCTTGCGGTGTATCCTGTAATAGCCAAATTTGCATTGCGTGTCATTGTCCAATTTTCAAAGACATATTTATGCGAGTCAGGATTTTCAACGCTGAGTGTCATAGAAACAATGCAGCGCTGTCGGCTTGATGTTGCAAGTAATCTCCGCTGTGCTCTGTCAAATATCAAACCAAACATATCGAATCTTACCAAGAGAAAACAGTATCAACCCTCTCACTGATATGTGTTGACTAATTTAAGGATTTGTTGTAAAACTGTGTTCTTTGTATTGTGCTAAGTAATACGGGTACATAGGCCTATTCCATTATGTAGTGTTATTAGGTTAGGTCTATATCCTCCGCGTCAATCGAAGAGGTTACAGAAGCGATGAGTGGAGGGGGGAGGAGGGGGGCGCGATGAACTACCGTATCTGGAAACGGGGGCGTCAGCTGACAAAGGTTGGGAACCACTGACCTAAACAGTTACGGGTGGTCGACATATTTGCAGGCACCTACACGGTCCCAATGGAGACAAAGGTGCATCTTCTGCTGATGGTGGTTTATAGTATGAACAAACGCCATTCCGTTTATATGCATCCTTTTCTCCTCAACAAAAACAACATGACTACTTCGTAGTCACTTGTGTTAGGAGAGTTTAACACGTGTTGTGGACCACTTTTGAATTTATGAAGTACGATCCTTAAGGCTGAGAGCTGCCAACATACGAGTGTTGTTTGTTTTACCGCAATCACTCCAGAAAAATGCTGAGATGGTTCCGTGGTAACTTTACCAACCTTCGGCCGTAATATTTACCTTCCAGCAGGTCATGGCAGCGACCTTCCTAATCCTTGACCAATATCATTTGTTTCATCCACTTCATCTTCTTTTGAAGCCGATCACAAAGGCCGTCCCTTCGATGCCTTGTTAAAGCATGTGGGAATTTTTGAGATGAAATGCCACGCGTTGTGGTTTGAACTGGATGTAAAAATGAAGCTACCACGGCTGATGGTCGCGAGATTTACGATCACGTAAAATTAAAAGCGTCCTTCGTTTCTTTATCTCTCTTTAGCTGGTCTGTTAAAACTGCGTAAGGAAGGGCATGACGTATGGGGATGAACAATATAGGCTAATATGATGATTTATGGTTTACAAAAAAGAACGCAGAAAATGAAAATATCTTGGTCGTGATATTAATCTACTATAGTATATTGAGATGAGATGCACTTAGCCTCGTGAAAATAACTGAAAAGAGAGGTAAGTTTGAGTCCTACTCATGCATATCTTTAAAGTTACTTTCTATGAATTTCCACTTCAATTCCAAGCTAATGCAGAGATGGTTCATAACTTGAGACCACAGACAATTCCATCTCAATCCTAGCACCATAGTACAAGTACACACACTAGCACAGTCACCAAGATAACCCAGATATCAGACGGACTTCACAAATACCTAAGCAAAATTAGCTGATTATATCGATGCCCCAAGCCTTAACATGGGGCAGAAAACAACAAGTAATGCTTTAATGGTGGGTGAGCGATGAATGATACTTCTCATACAAGGTGTTGAGGATATGCAGCGTGTCCGGCTTGGATGAACTGTACAGTATACAGGGTCTTTCATATAAAGTAAGAACGGCAAGCGGCAGTTTTGTTATTGGCTGGTGCAGTGGCCTTGGCCGAGCTTGTGGCACGCCATGGCCCCCTGCTGTACAATTGAAAGCGCGCGTATAGTACATACGAGGGCTGATTTTTTGTCTTCAAGTTCCGATGGACCGTATAAAAATAACGGATTGACATACCAAACTGATTTTACTACAAAATGTTTGCTTGTTTTATTCGTATGTCTCAACACAATCGCCAAAACGATTGAAACATTTGTCGTATCGTTACAACAGCTTTCCAATGCCCTCGGCAAAATATTCTGCCACCACTGTGGTGGGTACGTCTGGAGAGTCTCCTAAAGTTTTTCCTTTTTGGCGAGGCGTTGCCGCTCAACCATACCTTCAATTATCGAATAAGGTAAAAATCATTCACGACCGCACTGTGCCAACGTTACGATAGACTTTTACAAAGAATTCAAATGGGAAGTTTTGGACCATCTGCCGTTTAGTCCAAACCAGCACTGAATGATTTTCGCCTTTTTTCGAGAATTGAAGGTATGGTTGGGCGGCAACGCCTCGTCAAAAAGGAAAAAAAACATCAGGAGACTGTCGAGACGTACCCTCCTCAGTTTCGGCAGAATATTTGGTCGAGGGCATTGGAAAGCTGGTGTAACGATACGACAAATGTTTCAATCGTTTTGGCGATTATGTTGAGACATACGAATAAAACAAGCAAAATCAGTTCGGTATGTCAATCTGTTATTTTTATACAATCCATCGGAACTTGAAAAAAAAATCAGCCCTCATATGTACTATGCGCGCGCTTTCAATAGTACAGCAGGGGGCCGTGGCCCGCCACAAGCTTGGCCATGGCCACCGCAGCAGCGAATAACGAAACTGCCGCTTGCCGTTCTTACTTTATATGAAAGACCCTGTATAAACAAATTTACTATCTACAATATAATATAGACAATCATCGGCGGTTTGTTTCTACATGTGTGGAGAAACTCAAAAATGTGTTACATGTCTAATGCACCTCGATATGCGCACCATTAGTGGCACAACAGATGTCAGGTCTGTATTCCAGCTCTCTCATTCTGTAGTTTGTACCATTGTAGATGTAACATTTGCGATAGCTCCTCGAATGCGATGGCATAGTTCTGGTAGATCACGAACCGGTGTTTGGCACACTTCATTCTTGACCCCCATCGGAGGAAATCAAGCGGCGTAATATCTGGGCTCCTAGGAGAGCCAATATAGTGGATGACTACCTCTCCCAATCCAACGTCCTGCAAAGTTACGATCCAAGAAATTCCTCACGATATCAGCATATTGACATATTGCACCATTTTGTTGGATGACCACACAACGAGAAAGTTGTAGTAAAGCGTACAACTACAACATTGTCTAGGTATCTTTGTGAATTAACGGTACTCTCCGCACAAATGAATGGTTCTATGACTCTGTTCTTCAACAATTCACAGCACACATTCACTTTCGGAGAGTCACGTTCCTGCTCTCTTCATGTTGTGGGTTTTTTCCGTTCTCCACATGAGGGACTTATGTCTAATCACCGTCCCGGAAATAACCTAAGGTATGTAGCTTCGACAGTAAAACAGAGCATATCAAAAAATGCCTCATTTTCGTCAATTTTCACGAGAACTGATTCCGCTAATGTCGATCGTCGCGGCTTGTCAGGTTTTAGTTTCTGATGAAGCTGCTAGGTATATAAAACATTTTGAGTTTCTTTACCTGTGGAAAAAACCGGCAATAATTATCTTTATTACTTTTCAAGACATCAATTCTAGTTTTATTATACTTCCAAGCTGGACACGTGTGTATGAGCTACAGGAAAAGAACACCTACAGTCCGGCCGCTGAGTGTCCGGCTCTGACGTTTGGCGATGGAGGGAGAAGAGGGGAAAAGAGAACAATATAGCCAACTTACGGCATTGAGGAGCTGTTAATAGAACCTTGAAACTTGCCATCAATGTCATTCTTCTCCAGCGTCTTCCCTATGTAACGTGGAAGTCTCACACCCCATTTGAAATTTTATGCATTATTTTATTATTCCGACATTTTGCAGTTACAGTACCTAAATTCTTCAATCGCAGTGGAATTCCGTCTATGTTGGCGAAGTCTCTTACTACCATGAAGAATGTTACCTGTACCAATCAGCGGTTTTAAGGTAAGCCGGTCTTTAAATTTAGCTCGATGTTGCCAAGGCTCTATTCTGTAGTCCAGTTGATCTGTGTGTTAGTGCAGGCCTGGAGTAGGTTTGTTGTCTTATTGTCTTGTGTGTGCACAATTACCAGTTAAGTGTGTGTTAGTATAATACTTTAGTAATATGGTCAGCGGTTCGTCAGAATTCATATAAAAACTTGTGAAATATTTTATGTAGTCCACGTTGTTTTATATTTCGTGGTACAGTACCGGCAACGCTGTCTCCCTCCCTTATGAGAAATGTCAGAGCCGGGCACTCGGCGGCTTGACTGTAGTCCATTTATTTACTTAAGGGCAAAAACAAAAACCATACTTGAGCTTAAAATGTGGAAATTCGAAGCCATACTTTTTTCAGTGTTGGCTATACAAATTGGCTTTTGTTGCTTTTCGATAGGTCAACACAATGCCCGTGTGTTGACTGACTCAAAAGTAAGAAAATGCCATATCAATTCAAAGTTCATTATTGTTCACCAGAAATAGTCTGCAAGGAAATACTGTCAACGTAAAGCCAACGTCAAGCAATGTAAAAGATATCAAGTTTCAATAAATCATCCACAACAGAGTAGACAGAAAGATGTGCATTCGCATTAAGGTTCGTTTAGGCTGGTACTAGCCTAGGACACATTTATGAATATGTTACGATTTGAATATTTATATAACATGGGCACGGTGCGCTGTGCAAGTTCATCAATGGTATGCAAATTTATTTTTTTCATATCTGCTTTGATAGCATGTGTGAGGCTTCACTTCGCACTGACATAGTTCAATGAGGGAACATTCCCACTTCGGGGTTGGAGTTGTAAGAATCAAATGGTAGCATAAAGAAGTAGTTCCGTGAAGAACTATAGAGCCTATTTTCATATATCCTACGTATGTTAATTGCCTCTATCAACATACAAAATTTCAGTTTGATTGCTGTAATAGATTCGTAGATATTGAGAACCGTCTAAATATTTCGGATGGTCGCCGTGTTGGATTTTTATATCTGTAAGGCTTAGAGTTATGTACTATTACATGAAAATTATTGTGTAGGTGTAGTATTCAAACTTCAATCGCATGGTTAGGACACAAGAATTAAAAACGAGATTTTAAAATTTTGCACAGATGCCATCTTGTATTTATGGAAACAGTTGTATTAATTTAGATGCCAGTAGATTAAAATTTGTATAAGAATTTACCGTACCAAGTTTCACTGCGCTCGGATGGTTAAATCGTGAGAAACGTCCATTTAAATATTTATATTTCACGTCGCCGCCATGTTGGATTAGTGCTCACCAGGTTATAGAAAGTCCCATAGTTGAACTTATGTCTATAGCCTCTATCAACATACAAAATTTCAGTTTGATTGCTGTCATAGATTAATAGATATTGAAAACTGTCTAAATATTTCAGATGGTCGCCATGTTGGATTTTTATATATGTAGGCCATAGAGTCATGTACTATTAGATTATGAAGATTGCGTAGGTTCATTATTCAAACGTTCACTTCGATCGCATGATTAATACACAAGAAATAAAAACTAAATTTTAAAATTTCGCACAGCCGCCATCTTGAGACGCCTTGCATGAGTAAACCTCGAACATGCAATACTGCGCGGCGGATACATAAAGACTGGCAGGAAGCGCATGGACTTGTGTAATGAATTCCGCCCAGTGACGTATTGGCTATCACTCCCAGTCCCTCTCCAACCGTACTCCGAGCATCACTGCTGAGTACTCGCGTGTACGCATACTCAAACTCGTGGATTTAGAACAGCCTACTATAGAGCACAATATATTTCAGTTTTCTTGCACTATTTTCCACTAAGATTACAAGTAACGGTTATAAAGAAGCATTTCCCATTTCAGAACTATGACAAAATTTGTAGCCGAGATCTTCTCGTTCGTCTATCTTAGCATATGATGATACAAATAACACATATTTTAAGACAAAAGGCATATATTTTAATGAAAAATGAAAATCCACAGCCTGCTTCCAGTCTCCGACCGGGTCAGGAATGGAATGAATGAAGCCCCTATCTAGCGGCGAGGATATGAACTGTGCCGACTGCCGAGGCCTGACGCACTCCTCTGGGGCAATGATTAAATGAATGGCAGATGAAATGAAATGATAGTGGAGAGTGTTGCTGGAATGAAATTTTGACAGGGAAAACCGGAGTACCGGGAGAAAAACCTGTCTGCCTCCGTTTTGTCCAGCACAGATCTCACATGGAGTGACCGGGATTTGAACCACGGACCCAGCGGTGAGAGGCCGGCGTGCTGCCGCCTAAGCCACGGAGGCCTGCATATATTTTAATAAAATATTTAAATTGCACATCACAATTTCTGACCGATGCAGTTACGAGCGTTCATCTTGTGGTGTAGTGGCCAGCATTCTTGGCTGTCACCACGGAGATCCGGGTTCGATTCCCAGGAAAGAAATTCAATTCATGTCTAAGGGCTGGAACGGGGTACAATCAGCCTCGTGAGACAGAACTGAGAAGAGGCGAGTTCGATTCCTACCTCAGCCAACATGAAAATGGTTTTCTGTGGTTTCCCACTTCTATTGCAGGCAAATGCCGGGATGGTACTGTACCCGTTTAAATTATGAGGATGCACGTGTCGTTATCCGAAGATTGACTGGATCGCAGAATCTCGAAGGTCCTTGGTTACAAAAACCTGCAAATCCTACCGACAAACACTACATGATGATACAGCAGTCCTACGATTGCGTTATGAACTACTCTACTGTAGTAAGAATTCTAGCTACATTGGGAGAGTGAGGAACTTACCAATTCTCGGGGCGGAATCCATTTCCATAACACACTCTCTCTATAATGAAAATAAGTCACGTAACTCGATGTATAAAAATGAACGAAAGAAAATGTATTAATAAGAAAAATAAGAAATTAATAAGAAAAATGACAATTAATTGAAAATAAATCCACCAATTAATTGAAATACGAGGCACGTCCAGAAAGTGAGTTCCGTTTGGTAATAAAATAAAATTGTGTACAGATACAGAAAAATTATTTATTGCACAACATTCTACACCTCTTAAACTGCTTTTCCACATAACTGCCGAACTTTTGCAGGCATTTGTCATAGCGTGGCACAAGTTTTTGGATACCTTCTTCATAGAAGTTTGCCGCCGACCCGTAAATGAGAGTGAAGACTCCCCTGTAAGATATCCTACCGTTTGGCTACCACTGTTAGGCAAATTGCGTGCTTACCAGGAGAACTGCGTATGTTTAGGAGTTCTCCTGACCACATACGCAATTTGCCTAACAGTGGTGGCCAAAGGATAGGATATCTTATAGGGGAGTCTTCACTCTCGTTGTGAACGCGGACCTCAACATTTAAACGTAGCCTATTTACATTAAAAACAGAACTTATAGCATTCTTCCTTCTCATACACATTAAAATATTATTAAATCCACATCAAATACTAAACTTCCAAGAAACATATCCTTATCCAGCACGCTTCCGTATAATAATAACTTTAAATGTTATTTATTAAACATGGCGTATTGTATGACACTCCCATACTCATCCTCTTCTGAAAACATTCGAATAAACCAATCATTAAGAGTTTATGTACATATTTACAACATATCTAATAATATTTCTTATTAATAATAATTATTTAAACGTCACTGAAATAATGGTTTAAACCGTTTAAATATTAGTTAAGATATGTATTCATAATTCTCAACACGCGTTTAAATGTTTCTTCTCTACGGTTAATGTTCATTGCTATTAATACTTTTCATATTAATATATTTTATTCTACTTTACCGTCGTCTCAAATTAGAGTTTATTGTTAAATTCTGGTTTATATGGCCATGCAATTAAGCCAAGCTCATGTTTAATTACAGTCAAATCCTTGATAATTCGGTTAATAAAATTAACAAACAATAGATAATAAACACCTCGCTTACGCTTTTCCCTACTTGTCATACTTCCAAGATATCATTCGAAAATATTTTATAAGACTTGTAACGTGTTTTTCGAGGGGTTTTTATGCCACTGGCATAAGTCAGTAGGAAGCCAGTCTATATTTATTTACGCGGCAAATTGTTCAGCCAAGAGAATTTTTCATGTTAATTTATTACTATCATTAATTTATTATTATTATTATTAAGATATTTTTCGGAGCATTTTATAAAAATTATAAGCATACAGATAGGTTTTCTATGTCTTAGAAAACGCTATCAAGCAAATTATTACGAACGACAATATCATAGAAAATTATGTGATTACGGAATTTTACGGAGTTTCGTCAGTTAGGATATTATGAGAGACATGACTCACTGGAAATTCAGATACGGGCTGATTCTTGTCAAGAAGTATTACGCAAGCTTGGGTTGCAGCGTCAAGGAAAGGCGGATAGTTGGAACGGAAATCGACTTCATCATCCGCGCGCCGTGTGTAATGAGCCAGAGAAGGGGAAGTAGCGGGGTGGCAGAGCCAATCAGTGGAGACCACGTAAGCTGGAAGTCGGTACCGAGGTGGGGAGCCGACAGGGGCATATATCGTCCGATGTTCCGTGGAATAGAGGACAATCTGTGTAGAACTTAACGAGTACGGTTGCACGCGGGAGTCGCTCCGATGTTCCGTGGAGTGGAGGACTAACTTTTGTAAAACTTAACCAGTGTGGTTGTACGTGTTGGTTCCGAGGTTCGAACCATAAATCTTCAAATCTACCAGTATATCATCAAACATCGACGAAGATGACGACATCCAGGAGACTGTGGGAAGCTCACAGCATCATCCAGTACGAGGGAAAGGCTTCGGCCATTTCCAGTGGTAAGCGCGAATGACGCAGAAATACGCAATCTCTCGTTTCTCTTTGTTTTATATTTCATATTTCAGTAACTTCATAGCTTGGGAATAAGAGTGAAATCAATAATTTATCAGACTCCGTTTTCACGTAATTTTCTATCGGTAATATTAAAATCGCAACGCTCCAATTTAAATTTTAAACTTATTATTATTATTATTATTATTAATTTTGCTATCCTTGTTTTATATAATAAATTCATTTCTTTTACAATGCAATCTTTGCTTTCAGTAGGTAGCATTAGATATAGACCATTCCTTCTCCTGATACAATTGTTTGTTGGGTTAATGATCAAATCATACCACGATCTGAGTGAATAGATTCTTGAAGGTGTTCTACCAGAGCTAGACGTTGTTAAATACAAATTTAGATTTCAACATTGCGTTGAGGTCTTGGCGCCCATTAAAACAACATAGCTTAGGCAAGGGAAAACAGTTACATTTATCACCCAACAGTTAGGGGCAGCAAGACTGCTACACTTGTACGCCCAACGTGGAGCAAAGTGAAAACCATTACATTTGTCGCTACCAACAAGGGGCATTAAATAACGTTACACTTGTCGCCGACAACTTGGGGCTGAAAACCTAATAACATTTGTGGAAGGAGAAGGGTATATATTTCTGTGCCTGTATTTTGGGGGTTATTTGTCTGTATCAGTGTATATCATTATGGGGGATGAGAAAGATGATGATGATGATAATTGTTGTTTTAAGGGGCCTAACATCTAGGCTATCGGCCCCTGAGGATGAGAAAGAAAGACAGATGAGGTTACGTAGTGGTCATCAACGGGAGAGTGATGATACGAGCAGTATGTCGAGTGATGGTAGTACCGGGGTAGCGGAGGTAAATCCCGATACTGAAACAGGGAGTGTATGCGGCCAACCAGAATTAAAAACTTTACTTCTCGAGTTCATGTATCAGAACAAAGTTAGTAGTGATGCCTTAAATGCAAAATTAGAACAAAACAGTAGGGAAAATAAGGAAAGTACAGACGCTTTAAATGCTAAACTGGCACAAAACAACGCTAAATTAGAACAAAACAGTAGGGAAAATAAAGAAAGTACAGATGCCTTAAACGCCAAATTAGAACAAAACAGGAGGGAAAATAAAGAAAGTACAGAAGCTTTAAATAAAAAATTAGAACAGAATAATGCAAAATTAGATAAGAACAACAAGGAAATTAGTGTGAAAATGGAGCAGATTAGAGGAGAAATCAGGGGAGTAATGGAAGAGAAGGTTAAAGAGATCATTGCAGATGTAGACAAGAAATTAGGAAAACTACAGGAGGAGTTGGAAAGTAGAATCAGCACACAGGCTGAAAATTTAAAGGAATTAGTTAAATTAGAAACACTGCAGGTTAAAAAGAAATTGGGGGGAGAAATTGACTAAAGAGGTTAAGGAACAGCTGGGGGGTAGAATTGAGAAAGTCCACTCGCAAATAGTTGCAGAAGTAAATGATTTAAGAGAGAGTAATAGAGAGAGCATTAGCAAGATTGAGGAGAAACATGCAAAGCTATATGATAAAGTAGAAGAATCAGAAGGAAACATTAAAGTAACAGTAAACAGTATTGAGAGGAAGGCTGAGGAGAAAATCGCAGAATTAGAATTAAAATTAAAAGCTAGGATCAGGCAAGAAAATAGTCAGAATAGGCCAGTTTTTGTGAATAGCACACACAGGGAGGTAGAACTGGGTAAGTTCAGCAATCGACAGGGGTGCCCAATGGAGTTCATGAACACTATAGAAAATAAATTCGGGGAGAGGTTGGAAAATGGTAGTATTGGGTGGTGCCAGGTAGTTGAAATTTTAGAACAAGTGTTTGTGGGGGAAACGAGGAGTTGGTTTGCTGTCTACAGAGACAAGTTTACTGATATTAATGATTTTAAAATGAAATTCTGTGAAAAGTTCTGGAATGAGGTTATTCAGTCGCAGCATCGTGAGGGAGTAGTGTGTGGTAAATATAACCCTAAAGGAAGCTCCACCATGACCGAATACTTTTTAGGGCAGGTATTAGTGTGTAAATATCTGGATGGCTTGAAGGAGGAAAGTGATGTTGTGGGGTTGCTACTTAGGCACTTTCCCTATAGGATCAAGGAGGCTGCTTGTATCCAGAATGTAAAGACAATATCACA
Source organism: Meconema thalassinum (assembly GCA_946902985.2). NCBI lineage: Eukaryota > Metazoa > Arthropoda > Insecta > Orthoptera > Tettigoniidae > Meconema > Meconema thalassinum. The sequence continues at coordinate 1,240,382,199 of OX336389.2, read as the reverse complement.
AGTAGAAAATTTGTTAAGCACATTTGATGCACTAGGGAGAGGGGGTTATGAGGACAATTTCAATCGGAACCAGGGTAATAATAATAATAGGCCTAATGAAGCCAGGCATCAAGAAGTTCAAGGGAACGGTGGCGAAGGGGCCAACGCTCAAAATAGAAATAATAATAATCAGCTAAATCAGAAGAGAGGAAATGGCTATGGTAATCAGTATCAAGGGAGGAACAATGATTTCAGGGGAAATCAAGGGAGGAACAATGATTACAGGGGAAATCAAGGGCGAAACAATGATTTCAGGGGAAATCAAGGGAGAAATTATAATGACAATAATTACAACCAGAATAGGGGTCAAGGAAGAGGACAGCCTAGTGGTAGTAATATACAGCCAAACAATGACAACACAGCCCAGAACAACCAGACCAGTTCAGTAGTTAGTAGTACTACGGCCAGCTGTAGCGGTTCTTTAACGCGAACCAGGCTGCGAAGTAAGGTCAGAATCTCAGTCGGTAACATGCCCTGTCCATACAATAATACAGGAACCCTATGACCTAAATGTAAGAAATGAATTATTACATGAACTAAATGATGAAGGTATTATTCAGGAAGTGGTTAGTAAAAGCCCCATAGTTAAATTTAACGTGTCCGAGGCGTACACAGATGTTTTAATTGATAGTGGTTGTATGAAGAGTTGCATAAGTAGCACATTTTATGATAAAATGAAAGGAACTGGAGTAAATTTTGAGGAGATGCCAATTAAAAGCACTTTTGTTATCACAGCTGTTGGGATGAGGTCTAAAGTAATTTCTAAGCAAGTTTTAGTAGACATTAAAATTAATAATCATGTAGAGAAGCAGATTTGCCTTGTAATTCCAAATTTAGTATTCAGTGTTATCTTGGGTTCAGAGTGGCTAAGTAAAGTGTCTGGTAACTTATGTTATGATGTAGGGAGTTTGAAATTTAAATGGGGAGATTCTGAAGTAGAAGTAGCGTTCAATGACCATATTCAGAGGAGTAGTATTGTAGGTGTGATTTGTACTTTAAATGAGATATCGCCAGCCGTAGAGCGGGGTTCTCCATGTTTTGTGGGCAGTGTGATTACGAACGGAATTCTAGAGGACTCGTTACGTGATGCTGCATTTCAGGGAAATATAGAGGTGGAACAATGTGTTCGGCTCTATGATGTGTTATGGTGTAATAGGAGAGTTTTTGAGGATCGCATTGGTATGGCCAATTGCTATACACATTCATTGAACGTTATTGATAGGTCAGTATTCACAGGACATAAATATCCTGTACCTTTCGGTTATCAGAGTGCAGTTGAGGCACAAATTAATCAGATGCTTGAAGATGGGATTATTGAGCACTCTAACAGTCCGTATGTTAATTCTTTGATCACGGTACCCAAGACCGATGGCACAGTTCGTATTTGTTTAGACGCTCGTTTAGTTAACAGTAGAATTAGTTCAGATCAGCTGAAATCTATGTCAATAGAGGAATTAATGCAAATATTTGAGGGGAAGAAGTATTTCACTTGTGTAGATTTGAGTTCCAGTTTTTGGCAAGTGCCACTTATGTACGAAGATAGACCATTTACAGCTTTTAGTCATAAATATAACCTTTATCAATTTTGTAGAACACCTTATGGGTTAAAGAGTAGTTCAGCAGCTTTAATTAGGGCTTTAAACATCGCATTAGGGGATGACACAGGAGAGTTTGTAACCATTTACATAGATGATATGGTAATTAGTTCACGCAGTTTTGAGGAGCATCTACGTCATTTAGATATAGTTTTTCAGAAGTTAGATCAGGCAGGGTTCACTTTGAAGCTGTCTAAGTCGTCATTCTGTCAGTCAGAAGTGACATTTTTAGGTCATAGAGTGTCGTGTAGAGGTGTGACACCAGAAGAAAGTAGGGTTAATAAGATACTTAACGCAGAGGTGCCACAGAATGTTAAACAGTTAAAAACTTACCTGGGAATTTGCAACTTTTTCAGGAGGTTCGTTCTTAAATACTCAGGGTTGGTAGAACCATTCAGGGAATTGCTTAAAAGTGGGACTCGGTGGAGATGGGAGTCCAAACATGATCAGGCTTTTAGAGCGCTGAAGGAAGGTTTTGAGAAAGCTGTAGTGCTGAAATATCCGTTAAAAGATAAGGAATATGTGGTTATGACAGATGCTTCACATATAGGCATTGCTGGAGTATTATGTCAGAAAGATGATGAGAGTAATCTGTGCATTGTATCTTTAGCCTCGCGAGGACTGACAGCAGCAGAGAAAAGATACACGATTACTGATTTAGAGCTTTTAGGAATTGTTTTCAGTTTAGGGAAATTTAGAATGTATTTAGTAGGGGGGAAATTTGAGATCCACACAGATCACCATGCATTACTGTATATGAGAACTTGTAAACTCAGTTCTAACAGAGTTAGTAGGTGGATTCTTGCTCTGCAGGAATACGAATTCACAGTAAAATATATTAAAGGTAAAAATAACATTCTTGCAGACATGCTATCGAGGGACACTAATTTATGTAGGGATTATCCTGTGGTTAAAGCAGAGGACGGTATTTTAATATGTGCATGTGTGGACAGTAGCAACAGGGCATCGTTACAGACACTGAGAAATATGTTAGTGGAGCAAAGTGATGACATTAATTTTGTATCATAAAGTAAGTGTGTTTAGCTAGCGAGCCAGCCTATCAAATGGGTAAGTGTGGTATTTGGTGCGTGGGAGGAGATGGTCTTCCAGGCAGGCGTATCAGAAGTCACACAGGTGGGTAGTATGTAAGTAAATGAAATTTTTTAAGGTACAGGGAAATATGACGGGATTGTCGGATGCTCTTGAGCACTAAAATGTCTCGATACACCAAGGCCAGAATTTGGTAGCGCTGGTGAATTCCCATTTGTCCCCAAGAGATGGGTGAGCGCTTGGACAGGGTATTTTTGCTTAAGGCGTCCACGGGACAAAAGATGGGCCATCAGAAGGCGAGACAGTCCTTCATGAAACTCATACATAACGGCACACGTGATTTCTGTTTACGGCCTCGCCATGTAAGATTTGTAAGTGAGTAATTTAAGGTAATTTGTACAATGGTTTCATTTGTGTGAGGAGAATGGGTCTGTGTTGATAACTAGTATTAAGTAGAATATGGTCTACGGGAACTTAACAAGACAGGGCGATTACGGCACAGAAATATTTGGTGTTATATGTAATGCGCATTTACTGTTTTTTTTTTCAGAAGTCAATATTAATTTCATCTTTTATAAAGAGAGATCAAGTATTATGGTCACGAGGCGCTGCCACAATAGTGTGATCGTGTGCTCAGTGATAAGTGAGATTAAATTTCACCATAAGGAAGGGACCTCCAGTGAAATTGGGAAGTTCTATGGTGATACAAATATATCAGAACACCTTCAATGCGTGTGATATGACATCATAAATACATAGTGCTCACACATTAATTATGTCTATTTCTCCAACATAGAGAAATTTGAGAGGCGGAAATATCCGTGGAACACTATTCTATATGTAAAACATTGGACTGGTTGCAAAGTGCAATCCATTGTGACAACAGACTTTGACGCAAAGTGCGTGAAGAAAAATTATGAGTGTATATATCTGTAATTTAGGGTGATTTCATTTATGTAATATGTATTTTGGATGGGGTTTATTAACGTGTCTGGGATAATCGGATAATGGACCGTCGTCACGGTAAATCATCCGATGATCCGAGGCGAATATGTAACGTTTTTTTCGAGGGGTTTTTATGCCACTGGCATAAGTCAGTAGGAAGCCAGTCTATATTTATTTACGCGGCAAATTGTTCAGCCAAGAGAATTTTTCATGTTAATTTATTATTATTATTAATTTATTATTATTATTATTAAGATATTTTTCGGAGCATTTTATTAAAATTATAAGCATACAGATAGGTTTTCTATGTCTTAGAAAACGCTATCAAGAAAATTATTACGAACGACAATATCATAGAAAATTATGTGATTACGGAATTTTACGGAGTTTCGTCAGTTAGGATATTATGAGAGACATGACTCACTGGAAATTCAGATACGGGCTGATTCTTGTCAAGAAGTATTACGCAAGCTTGGGTTGCAGCGTCAAGAAAAGGCGGATAGTTGGAACGGAAATCGACTTCATCATCCGCGCCGTGTGTAATGAGCCAGAGAAGGGGAAGTAGCGGGGTGGCAGAGCCAATCAGTGGAGACCACGTAAGCTGGAAGTCGGTACCGAGGTGGGGAGCCGACAGGGGCATATATCGTCCGATGTTCCGTGGAATAGAGGACAATCTGTGTAGAACTTAACGAGTACGGTTGCACGCGGGAGTCGCTCCGATGTTCCGTGGAGTGGAGGACTAACTTTTGTAAAACTTAACCAGTGTGGTTGTACGTGTTGGTTCCGAGGTTCGGACCATAAATCTTCAAATCTGCCAGTATATCATCAAACATCGACGAAGATGACGACATCCAGGAGACTGTGGGAAGCTCACAGCATCATCCAGTACGAGGGAAATGCTTCGGCCATTTCCAGTGGTAAGCGCGAATGACGCAGAAATACGCAATCTCTCGTTTCTCTTTGTTTTATATTTCATATTTCAGTAACTTCATAGCTTGGGAATAAGAGTGAAATCAATAATTTATCAGACTCCGTTTTCACGTAATTTTCTATCGGTAATATTAAAATCGCAACGCTCCAATTTAAATTTTAAACTTATTATTATTATTATTAATTTTGCTATTCTTGTTTTATATAATAAATTCATTTCTTTTACAATGCAATCTTTGCTTTCAGTAGGTAGCATTAGATATAGACCATTCCTCCTCCTGATACAATTGTTTGTTGGGTTAATGATCAAATCGTACCACGATCTGAGTGAATAGATTCTTGAAGGTGTTCTACCAGAGCTAGACGTTGTTAAATACAAATTTAGATTTCAACATTGCGTTGAGGTCTTGGCGCCCATTAAAACAACATAGCTTAGGCAAAGGAAAACAGTTACATTTATCACCCAACAGTTAGGGGCAGCAAGATTGCTACACTTGTACGCTCAACGTGGAGCAAAGTGAAAACCATTACATTTGTCGCTACCAACAAGGGGCATTAAATAACGTTACAGACTGAGTTACAATAAATAACTCATCTCCACATAACAACGTTGCTTCAGCAAGCATTAACCTCATTCTTAACACAATAATACATTTCTCCATAATACGTAAACAATCTCGTATGAGAGCTCAAATATTTCGTTGCAGATCATTTTTCAATAATACTAATATACGGCATTACTTATTCCTCGTATATCCAACAATAATTTCACGTAATATATTCACTTCTATATCCACATATTTCTACACGTAAAAATTTCATTATCCTTCCTACCAAAATATTCACGTTGTTACTTCAATACTCCTTCCAATAGTGATACTTGTACTTAAATGTAAGATCTCCGATGGTTTACTTTGAAAATAAATCCCCCAATTAATTTAAATAAATAAATTACGACTCGCTTGCCATAAAATTATACTTAAGAATCACACGACTGTCCATCAACAGCATTACTATTCATATTCATGCCTGATCAGCTGATCCGGAGTTCTCAAAATAAACATCCAGTTTAATAAACATAAACTGATAAATGCTCATAATAACAATAATATCCTCTAACTTATAAATTATTAACTCCATTGTTGTCAGTTAAGAACCATTCGTTACAGCTCTACACTTCCCAAGCTCTCAATCAGCTGTTCACTCAAGCCAGCCATCACGTGATAATATGGCATGATGGGAAGGCAGACGAGGTCACCTTGACACATAGAGACAAGAATTGCTGCGAATTCTGAGCAATACAAAGGAAGGAATATTGTGATTGGATACTGCCAATTGAGCAATTAGAAGAGGTATATTGAATTTAAATGCTTCTCATGAGTTAATTGTTTTAATTGTTATTAATATTAAATAAAAATGCTTAAATGCGACACTCCATACTGATCGTTCTACAGAAATTGCTAGATTGCAATATTATGTCAACAACACTACATAATGTTGCAATAAGATTTAATAACAATAATGTTATCCAGTGTCCAATATACCAGAATTCTCACTAGATTTAGAAGTTCCCTAAATATCAAATATAAATTGTTAATATCTTCTAAGAAGAAATATTACTGAAGTTTAATTAAATTAACGAAAGAACAAAGCTTTCAATTAAATAATAAATTCATCATCTCATAAAATATGAATACTATTTCAGTTCCAAGTCTTCATTGCAGTAGCATAACGTAGCATTAATATGACGTAGGTATTCTTGCAAAGATCGTCGCAATTGCGTTCATAAAATATCACAATTATGTTCTATTCCATGTTAATCGTGGTTATCTGCTCTCTATCTAGATCTTCTTACAACTAAGATTCACAAATTCATTATTCCAAACGAAGGTTGAAATTCAAATCGACGAAAGCAATCTGAATTATGAATTCAGAAATATTAATCAAAACGAAGAAAAACAATTAGAAACAATTCTTAACTCTCAGAAACGTAAATCCAAAATTCGAAAATTCCAATAATTCCACTAAAAAAATTGTTAAGTCGAAGTCGTAGTTAGAAATGGTGACTGAAAATCATCCATAAAAATATCTGCGTAGCTGAACATCAAAATCTAATTCACTTTCAAAAATTTATTAAATTCACAGAAACATGGAGAGTTTCTAAGGGTGTCAAACTACTTCAAATACTACAGAAAATAAATCTCGTCGTTCTACCTTCCGTTGCATCTTGAAGTTCAATGGTATAGGAAACAGCGTGATGATCCAAGTTCGCCTTGCTGGTGAATCTCGATCTCCACTCCATTCCACCCTTTCATACAGATTCCTCGGGATTCGAACTACTTTCCCCCGGTCTTCGCATTCGAATACCAAGCTTCATGCTTTAAACTGGGATGGCCCGAGTCTCATCCATTTCAGTTCTTCTTAGCGCAGATCTTCGAAGGCGTCTTCTCTTAAAATCGACGATTTTTACTGAGCATTTTCGTTTATTGGCCATTATAATTTCGAATTGTTAATCATTTTTGTAGCTGGTGTTATTGCTGCAGTTGCTCAAAGTGTTCATCTTCCTCTATCAAATGTGTCCCAAACGCATAATTATCTACTCCATACTATGCACTTCCATAATGCAATTATTCAACATTCCTCTCGAACATGTATTGACAATCATAGTGTAAATCATAGAATGCAAGATGCCACTATTCATTAATATAACACCAATGCTCATGTAATCATGTTGCTGTAGAAGTATCACTTGCGTGATGTCGTTGCTATGCAGTCAAATCGTAACTTGTAGCTTTGTATAGACTTCAATGCGAAGCACAATGTTCGTAGGACACTTCTGAATACGTTCTCATTCTTAATAATGTCGCAGAATTGTAATGTTAACTGCCTCAAATGTTCTTAATATATACTGGCGAAAGTCTGTTGCAATATTATATTCTTGCTTTCAATGCGTTTCACTTGTATTATAATTCTTCATCGCGCTAGTAGTTCGGCCGTACATGAATTCAGCCCACGATGGAGCCTCGCTGGCGGTCAAGATTCCCCGCACTCTATAAATGAATCACTTTGGGGTTAAATAGTCAAGCAGCACGTCAGGTCTCCCCGAGCGTTCAAAACGAAAAAGCCTCGATCTTGGGATGATTACTCCCTCCTAAAACTCATTTCACCGCCATTTTCCAAAATGGCGGAAATATTACGCAGTTACTTGCAAGAAGCAAATATACATCGTACAACGTATTTCTCCACAAAACCATGATCTTGACAATTTTCCTCCTTCCATTAAGAATCTTTCTCTGTTGAATAACATAATTTACAAGTACAGGGAGTAATTATATTGTGAAAACAATTAACTCATGAGAAGCTTTTAAATTCAATATACCTCTTCTAATTTGTCAATTGGCAGTATCCAATCACAATATTCGTTCCTTTGTATTGCTCAGAATTCGCAGCAGTTCTTGTCACTATGCGTCAAGGTGACCTCGTCTGACTTCCCATCATGCCATATTATCACGTGATTTGTCCTGTCTTCACAGTAACAACTCGTGCTTGACACATATCCAGGATTCATATTTCAATGCTATTGACTTATCATGGGGACCGAAATTATAACAATTTTCTCCAATAATTTTTCAAAATCGGGTTCTGTACCTAACTTAAGGTCACGGCCATTTCCTACCCCAATCCTCCCTAGATTACAAATACACACACTATTACAGACATCACAGTGCCACAGGTTATCACACACATTCTACATACACCCAAGTGCACGGGGACACATGACCACGATGTCTCAAAGCTGCTGAGTAATCAATGAGCGGAAAGTGGCTTGTCAATTCGGCCAGGCTCTCCTGACTGGAAAGACGAGTGGGTTCAAACTCCTCAGTTCTAATGAAGGCGAAACTGGGACTGCGCCTTCTAACAGGCTACGGCCTTTTCTTGCCGAGTTAAATTAATCTCCATTCAATTCATTTTTAATAACACCCCTGATGAGCTAAGAATCTGGAAGGGCGTCAATACGTAAAATCCATCCACCCTACATAACTCGCTACATCCCCCTATCCATAGAAATACGGATCAGAATACCATCTGAGAGAAAACATTAAAGGTGATTGCTTGTTGTTAATTCATTTTAGGGGCTTTGCGATATCGTGGTCATTATCCCAGTGTACTTGGATATAAAGAGAATTTTTCTGACAACCTGTGTTATTGTGGTATCTGAAGTAATGTGTGTATTTGTGATGCAAGTGAGGATTTGGAAGGAGGCGGCCGTGGCCTCGAGTTAGGAATAACCCAGGCTTTTACCTCAAGTAGAAGTGGGAAACCACAGAAATCCACTCCCAGGATGGTTGAGGCTGAGTGGACCTTATTCCAGCCTTTAGAACAGAGCACTAAAAGGTGAAGATGCACATCTGTGTTACCTGGGTCTGAACAGGCTTAAAGAAGGCCTGATCCCCGAGTCATATTGTTGGAGAAACTCGCTTTAAGGTCAGGAGTAATAACATTCTTGAGGGACGTGTTCGCTGTGTGGCTGCCATAATTTAACTTCTCGTCTGACGAGATTAGGCTGGCTGTGCGTACAGGAGACATATCGGCATGGCAACACTAATATCGCAGGCGGGCACACGTGCTTGAGCCTCCAGGTAGCTGGCAAGTTATTGCCTTATCGACAACTGGAGCACAAGATGCTGGGTATAGTCTCCTTTTCTTGCGTTTAGCCTTATTTCATTTATGAAAAAGATAGGCTTATGGGATCACCTTTTGTCCGTGTGTGTGTGTGTGTATGTGCGTGTGTGACCGTAATAAAATATAAACGACTGGAGTGATATCAAAGAAACACGGTAAGGACATATAACTATTTTGTCCCACCCCGACCCTGCCCTTCAAATTTTATTACGTCACACCAATCTAACATGGCGGCTATGCGAGATATTTCACCGGCATTCTATACCTCCGAAACTATTACAGATACCACCCTGGAGTTCTGTCAGGTGATAAAGGGCACAACTATAAGTACACTTATGTGACTTTCAAAAATGTGGTAAGTGCAAAACGAACATGGCGGCCAAGTGAATTTGCAACATTTAAATGGACGTTTCTCGCGATTTAACAATCTGAGCGCAGTGAAACATGGTACAGCAAATGTTTATACACATTGAAATGCACTGACATCTAATTTACTTCAATTGTTCACATATCCTCAAGATGGCGGCAATGCGAAAATGAAACATTAAGATTTTATTTCTTGTGTCCTATTCATGCTATCGAAGTCAACGTTTGAATAATGAACCTACGCAATAATAGTCATCTAATGGTACATAACTCGATGGCCTACATATAAAGAAATCCAACATGACGACCATCCGAAATATTTAGATGGTTCTCAATATCTACTAATCTATGACAGCAATCAACCTAAAATTTTGTATGTTGATAAAGGCTAGTAACTTAAGTTCACCTATGGGACTTTCAAAAATCTGATGAGCAAAAATCCAACATGGCAGCGACGCGAAATTTAAATGTTTAAATTAACTTTTGTCGCGATTAACCAACGAACCCAGTGAAACATGATACAGTAAATGCTTGTACAAACTTTTATGCAATGACATCTAATTTATTTTCGTTATTTTCATAACCACAAGATGGCGGTTGTGCTAAATTTCAAAATCCTGTTTCTATTTCTTGTGTGCTAATCATGCGATTGAAGTTTGAATAATAAACCTACGCAATAATCTTCTTCTAATAGTACATAACCCTATGGCCTACATAATAAAATCAAACATGGCGACCATCCGAAATATTTAGAAGGTTGGCAATATCTACGAATCTATAAGAACAATCAAACTGAAACATTGTATGTTGATAGAGGCAATTAACATAAGTAGGATATATGAAAATAGGCTATTTATTTCTTCACGGAACTACTTGTTACTTACCATATCAATATACAGTAAATATATCACTCCTCAGTGCAGTCTGGTGGCCGTGATTCGATCCCAGTGACATCGTCTGTCTAGTGGTAAGGCTGTGTGTTGCACCAGTGTGTGGATTATATTCTTTTGATCTCTGGATAGGTCACCAATGTCACTTGAGTGATGTCCATCATCCTTGGTTACATTAGCTAACACTACTGCTTCAATCACGCGGCAAGACATTAACATCATTCACACACTGGTGCAACATAGGTTATTACACAAATTCTACCACACCCAAGTACACGGGGCTGATTACCAAGATGTTCTAGTCTCTAAATTAAACAAAAGCGAGATATTTGGTTATTTTGAGTTACACCATTGGTAATGATGGTTGTTCTGTTGTTTCATTTGAGGGGCATGGACATCGTGGAATTTTGTCTGATAACCTGTGTTGTTGTAATGACTGTATTAGTGTGTGTATTTGTAATTCAAGTGACAATTGGGAAAGAGGCGGCCGTGACCTTAAGTTAGGAACCATCCCGGCATTTGCCTCGAGTAGAGGTGGGAAACCAGGTAAAATACACTTCTAGGATGGCTGAGGTGGGAATCGAACCCACGTCTTCTCAGCTTTGCCTCACGATGCTGTGTGTACCCAATTTCAGCCTTCAGACCAGAAATAAATTCCTTGGCAGAGCCGGAAATCAAGCCGGACTTCAGGGGTGACAGACAAGAATGCTAACCACTAAACCTCCGAGGTGAATTTGAATTTATTATTTCTCTTATACAAGCCACTGAGGTTACAAACCCTCTTTATGCAGCTGATAGATTACCATGAAGGGTGTGTTTTATCGTTCTGATGGGCAGTCCTGAATACTGGTGCAATTTATATTTATTCCAGATAATACTAGCTACCCCCAGGGGCTCACGACTAGTGGGACGTGGGTTGGCGACCACGGGGTCCCAGCTGAGTTCAGGCTCATCTCTGTCATCTTTCCTATCAACCTCCCTTGGTCAACTCCTGTTCTATTCCGTCCCCGATGGTATTAGGGTATCCGAGGCCTAGGGAGTCTTTCACTTTCCCGCCCTATCGGGCCCTTGTCTCTTCTCTTCTGATCCCTCATTCTTCGAGGGGTCACCTTTCTTTTTCTTTTCTTATCTCCTGCCTTCTGCTCAAGGCCCTTAAAAAGGCAAGGTGTCTGTAGCTCCACCGCTTCTGGTGCACCCTGGATAGTGCTACACCCTCAAGGGCTCACGGCTGGCGAGTTCGGGAGTTGGCGAACCCGAGGGTCCGGTTCCCCCCTTTTCCATTGCCTCTGGGGCGAAGCCTCTCCTCTTTCTCCTTCCTATCTGCCTTTCATGGCTCTCCTTCCTTCCAAGTCCCTCAATCCTCATTCTTCGAGGGTTGAGGGCATTTCTTTCCCTACTGTCCTTTATTTGCCTTATTCTCCTTTTGTTTTCCGTTTCTTCTTGTAGTATATAAGTTCATAGTTTTAGTTATAGTTTACATTTATTATCATCTTCATCATCACCCACACCATTAGGGGCCGATAATCTAGATGTTAGGCCCCTTAAAACAACAATTATCATCATCATCCTCAGAATACTAGCTAAAATACGGTATGATTCTTTACATTTTTCAGTTCTATCTGGAGCATTTGTGGTCAGGTATTTTTTTTTTAGCGTATGGCTTTTAGTGCCGGGGGGTTTCCGAGGATATGTTCGGCTCGCCAGTTTTGTAGCTGCTTCGAGACGGACATCCAATGGGTGAGCTACAAGTACCGTTGGGGAGAAAGGTTGGAATGTAAGGACGAGGAGTTGGAAGGTAGCGGCTGTGGCCTATAGTTAGGGACCAACACCGGCATTTTCCTGGAAGGAAGATGGGAAACCACAGAAGACCATCTTCTAGGTTGCCGGCGGGGGGTTCGAACCTCCTCGCCTCCAGGATGTGAGCGACTGCCAGCAGTCATGCCGTAACGACCACGGCTAACTCACCCGGTGGTCAGGTAATGATGAACACTGAATAATGAGATAAAGTTTACTGAAACTTGGAAGAATTCTTATCTATCACTTACCACACGTAGCGTGTTACGCACTACTTTCCACGTAGCTCACCTGTTGCAACTGAAACAAGAAACACATTCGTTGGTGAGTCATGTGGTAGAGTACAGAAAGGGGGATTAGGGAAATTACATGTATACACATCAACAACGTGTAGTGAAAGAACATTATTTGATACTGTAATCAATAAGAAGCACCCGGTTTACAGTTGTTGCCGCTGGGCAGGGTTGTGCTGCAAGTATTTAGTGGATTAAATTGACAGGGGCAATAGAAAGAGTCAATATAAAGTTTCATAGTGCCTGTCGTAACTACAATCTGAGTTGTAGCCAACAAATAAACAGTCGATGATAAAACCATTCAAAAACATAAGCACGTGTATCCACCTACTCTATACAACACACTAGTCAGACCGAAACTAGAATATGCTAGCATTATATGGAGTCCTAGATGCAAGACATATAGACTGCCTCAATGATTGAAAGCACACAAAATAAATTCCTAAAATATCTACATTAAAAAAAAACAGCTAACTATCCCCACTTGATACCATGCCAGGAACTGCTAATAAATTTTGATGTAGACAGTTTATAAATACGAAGAAAAATAGATGCCATGAAATTCCTTTTAAAAATTATAAACAATTCAATTGATGACTCAGAATTCCTTTCTCTCTTAAAATTCCATGTACCACGCAACAATTCAAGGAACAATATCACATTTGAAATTAAAAGAACCAGGACATCTGTCCACCAAAAAAAAATCACCGCTGAACAGACTATGTAATATTTTCAACAATGTTGCTCAAATAAATAATGCCATAAATTAGTACTTCCTTGACAGTATTTTTTATGAAATTCCTAACCACTCTCCAGAGATAATGTCTCAAACCTTGCAAATTGTGAATCAGGAATACTTACCACTGAGTCATTCTACCTAGCCAACCTTGTATTACACATGTATTATTTGTACTATACTGTTTTAATAGCACACCTAGTTATTTTAATTAGTTTAATTTAGTAAATGTTTAGTTTAAGTTAGTATAAGTTTTAAGATAACGTACTGTGTAATCTTAATGCCACTGTAATTGGGATGAAAATCCTGTTGTGCGCAAATAAATAAATAAATAAATAAATAAATAAAACGTGGGAAAGAAAGAAACGGGAATAATCTTGCAGATGTTGAGATAATTCCAAATAAAACTCATGAGCTATGAATGAAGGCAGCGGACTGTTATTAAAACCCTGGAGACACTCTTGGGCCATACTAATAAACTATTACATTTCCCTCGTATTAGTCTGTAGTCACATCGAGGGAGAAAAAATAGGGTCCAGTATCGTTTGCTTGATGCAAGCAGAGAATTGTCGACCTTCCCGCCAACACGCGTTAGTTGGGATGCAGCAAACGATATTGGAAGGGGCTGCTGAAGCATCTGGTTTACAAGTGTTGCCACTGGACAGGGTTGCTCTGCTATTTGTTTACCCTTCTGCAAGTGGGAACAAGGGGGTACCACTGCGCCAAAGCACGTACGGCTCTTAGTTTCTAACTGGCCATCGCCAATCGTATCACAACATTAAAATGATTTTTTTCTTCTACCAAAAGTTAAGTGTATAGTCTATGCACTGCAAAAAAAGAATGGTGCAAATGTTACAAAAAATTAAAAAAACATTAATCTTAAATAATGTTGAGAAGAAAATATTGTAATTTTATTATTAATGCAGCCAATGGCCATTTCTTTTTCTTTCTGGACGGGTCAGGGAAGGGATTTGGAAGGAACTCGGCCGTGGACCTATTGAAAGTTGGTGAAAATGGGAAACCGAGAAAACCATATTCAGTACGGCCGAGGTGGGATTCGAACCCACGCTCTCCCGATGCCAGCGAGGCACGAGGTAACGCGTTATTTTCTAAATCATATTCATTGGGCTCGTTGGTATGTAGATTGAGTTTATTAATGTTTCACAGTTCTATGGAAAGGCTTCAAAATAGGTATAGGCACATGGGATCTATCAGGCACTATGCGACCCTTCGAGCAACTTTATGTAGCCTATTGCGACTGATATAGATTTAAAAAGAACTAATTCTCTAAGGGAATAACCAACAGGCCGACCGAATTTTGAGATTTCTACATACCGTAATTATCTGCATAGTTCTGAGGTCTTGTATTAAATTGAATGCTTTGGGGACGTACCAATGTAATGTCGCGTCGCAGTTACTAATTAGCCAAAGTAGTGGAGTAATGACAGTTCCAAGCCACTCTAGAACCCTCCTCTTACCACTACTAAGCCTCAGCCATGTTAAATATCTCTCGAACGCGTGGTCCGATTTTGACAAATGAGGTATTGTTGGACTCGGGCTGACGTCCTCTTTGCTATGGACTACTTGTTATATTTTTGAATTTTTTTTTGAAAATTTTTGTTTTCGAAAGTTGGTGATAGTTTGAAAACCAAACATGGTAGAACGTTGTTCCATGGCTCAAACGAATGGTCTTTATGACCTTTATTTTCTATAATAAAACTTTTTTATTTTTTATGTTTTTTTGAAAAAACTCGAATTTTGAAAATTCTATATTTTGGAAACTAGGAACTCTACAAAAAAAATTGTTTGACGTAAATCAATGGTCCCTACCCCCTCTACTCCCAAAATAAATTTCAAGTCTCTAGAGAAAAAAATTGTGTGTAGTAGTGGGATGGTGGGGAGCTGCTTCCAAAAGCAAGTGGTGAGCCCCTGCGACCTTGGAATGGAACGAGCCATGCTAGGAGGGCGTGCTTGGATTCGTTTTTTTCGTCTCGTTGTGCTCTTTACGGGAATGTAGGTGTCGAAAAGGTGAAAATTTGGAAACACGGTCTTTTTGGGGTAAAACCGTGATTTTGAACTTTTTGCTATATCTCACGAACCAATAACGCTAGAGGCGTGTTCGACAGGTCCAAGGACTCGGGGTAACGTCCTCTCTTTTATGGACCACTCGTTATAATTTTTAATAAAATTGGAAACTCGATTTTGGGGTAAACACATGTTTTTTGTGATTTTGCCGATATCTCACGAAGCAATAACGCTAGAGGCATGTACGATGGGTCCAAGGATTCGGGAAGACGTCCTCTTTGCTATGGACTACTCATTGTAATTTTAAAAAAATTGGGAAACGCGATTTTGGGGTAAACACGTGTTTTTTGTGATTTTTGTCGATATGTCACGAACCAATAACGCTAGAGACGTGTACGAGGTGTCCTAGGACTCGGGCTAACGCCCCCTTTCAAATGTGGTAGATATTTTTTTCCAAAAAAATAATTCACAAAGGGCCTAACGCCGTACATGTTGAAAAAAAAATCATTACCGTTACCTGTTTATAATGTTTATAAAGCGTGGTGGTTGAGAGAGACGATACGGCTGGGTATGTGTGTGTTTCAACGAACCTGTCGCTAACCACAAGGACCATGCTTAATAGAACAATCGCTATTTCGGCGGATCGGTGTATGACAGAGCGAGCGTGCGTTTTTCCTGATATTTTACCTTTAACGTGTAAACGGTGATGAGAACTTGATTCTATGTTGGTCGAAGCGAGTATCGAAAACAAACGAGCAGGAGGTGAAGGCCATTTGAGCTTATTGGAAGGCTCCGATCTGACTTGACAACAGGTGCAATGGAAAAAATGACCAAGACGCTTGAAGGTGAAATAATCTGACCATTGTGGTGGCAGGGAAGTGCGAAAGGCGTGCACACATGTGAAACCACAGGCACGCTAAACCAGTGACATTCTGTCTTGCTTCGTACGTGACAAAATGCAAGTCCATGTGACATTTGATCTACCGCAGGTGTTCACCTTGGACGTTATCTGTCCACGTGCATGATAACTGTTAACAAGTTACATTCTGTCTTGCTTCGTACGTGACAAAATGCAAGTTGACGTGAAATTTGATTCGCCACAGGTGTTCACGTTGGGCGTTAGCTGTCCACGTGACTGATAACAGAATGTTCAAAGCGTGGGAAAAAATGATTATACATGCAACGTAGTATATATAAAGACATGTCGTTATAATTTCCACTCTCACTTGGGTGGACTACCTTTGAACACACTGCGTTGCATGAAACCCCTGGTCTTGTTTAACAGTTTTGGTGTTGGTGGAAAATACTTAACCGTGTTGTGGGGTAGGTATTTATTTATATACTTATTCATTTATACATTTATTGATTAATATATATGTATATTTACAAGCAATTATTTATTGATTAAGTAATTAATGATTTTATTTATTTGTTTGCAGATAACCGGCATACCTTACATGTCTGAGGGAGAAGAAACCATTGCACTTTTGAGCCCACTAGAAGGGAAGAGTAACAAGTCACTGCAAGTAAAGGTGAGATGATTTTTTTAAACTAACTTGTTTCATTTTTTTTGTTTTATGTTTTATTTTATGAAATGTATGTATTAACCTGAATTTAGGTATTTATAGCGGTTTATTTTATTTATTTCTAGAAACTTGGAAAGAATAGCCTTACCGCCGTAGCAGTCGCTGAAAAAAAACAGAAACGCACTAAAGCGAAACCACTGCCAAAGAGTGAACTGTTTAAAACTCAGGTAAGTCCAACTTAAAAATGCTATTCCATTTTACCACTACTGAAAACTCGTAGACAAAAAAAAAATCATTACCTGTACATGACTGGGACAATGATTGCTTTCTTGATTAATGGCTATGTTGTTGTTGTTGACTGGGAAAAGTACAAGGCCATGTTGGATTTTCTAAAAATAAAAATAATAAATTTAATTTATGGGTGGTTCCCTATGGACTCAACGAATATCCACAGGTTTGAACATGATAATGTGAACAAAATGACATGACATTCATTTTTGTTTATATATTGGTTAAAGGGAGGGTGGGGGAATGTAAATGACTGTAGCTTTATAAAAAAGAAAATAAGTACATGGGTTACTGTTAGTGCCAACATACAGTTTATTTTTAATGGTGTTTTGATATATTAATGCCAATTAACGTTAACGTTTTATTTACAAGTATTGATTGATTGATTGATTGAGTGATGGGTTATTTTGTTTGCTTTTAGGTGTCGTCATGTGCCATTAACGTAATGAACAGACAGTGAACAAGCATGCATTATGCTTTAAAGTACTCTGTGCAATGTTAATAACTTACAATAAGAAAACGTTTTATTATAACACATGGCGTTAGTACCAAATACAACAAGTGAGCAAGTTGGTTTACCACGTGGGTTAAATTTAAAATCAGAACATGATCGATGGTTAACATTTGAATCCTGGCCTGTAGGCTTTTTGTCGACGCATGAACTTGCAAAAGCCGGTTTTTTTTACTTGAACCGAGAAGATGTGGTGCGCTGTGTGTTTTGTCGTATTGAACTTTCACACTGGGAAGAAGGAGATGATCCCTTTAGAGACCATTTGCGATGGTCTCCTCACTGTCCTTACATGCTTGGAAAGCAAGTGGGTAACCTACCCGTGCATTCATTTTACCGAACCACAAGGCCTTTGGCCGCTACTTACGTTGCTGAATCACAAATAAATAATAATAATGATGTATTACCAGCCAACGGTAGTGTCGATATATGTGGTCCATATGCCATAGACAGTGTTGAATTGGCGTGTGCTTTTGAAAAATTGGGAGTTTGCAAGACTAAAGCACTAGCACACTCAGAGTACAGTTCTGTTGAAAAACGTTTCGAATCTTATAAAAATGTTTGGCCATTAATATTAAAACACCTTACCAAACAGCTAAGTGAAGCTGGATTTTTTTATACTGGTGAAGGGGATAAAACAATATGTTTTTATTGTGGATTTGTTTTAAAGTATTGGCAAATGACTGATGACCCTTTTGTGCAACACGCTCGTTGGTTACCAAACTGTAAATACATGGTGTTGCTTAAAGGTCAGGAATTTGTGAACACTATTCGTAAAGAAAAAGTGATTGCAGCACAAGACATAAAAGTGCCTTTAGAGTTAGAGCACGCGGAGCAAATACATAAGGCTGAAAGAAAAGACTTGTCTCACGAACAGACACAAAAGTGTGACCAACAATTATGTAAAATTTGTTATCAAGATGAACTAGGTGTTGTATTTTTACCCTGTGGACACATGATAGCCTGTGTCAAGTGTGCATTAGAACTTAACACTTGTGCTATATGCAGAAAAGTAGTATCTGCAACAGTTAGGGCATTTCTTGCATAACTAGTATAATTTATTCGCCATGGATAGTGCAAAATCCCTAATTGCACAATATTATTAAAGCTGTTTTAGAGTGTAATAGATATGCTTTTGTTTTGTTTATAGACTACTACAATGAATGTTTTGAATGCTGTGGGACAATCATGTGGCTTAGAGACAAAGAAGCTCAGCGAATTGCCAACGCATATTCCATTCCGCATTATCAAGATTCGGAAATTGAAAACAGCATATGGTGATCGTGTACTTAGTGTATGTGAAAACTTTGAGACATTTCTGCCTATACGGTTTAATGATATGTCGGAGAGTGTTTTTGATGAAGTCAATAATGCTGTGCAACCTGTACACTTAATTTATGAAGGTTTTAAAAACAATAGGTGCATGGTTCGTTTTAATTAAATAAATAAATAATGTGAAATAATAATGGAAAATATAAGTAATGACAATACACTGAAAAAGAAAGAAAATATGTGCATAGAATAGTAATGTTTTAGTGTTTAGTGTTGTCTTTAAAAATATTATGATGAAACCAAAAAAAATGTATATAAAGTTTGTAAATAAATGCAAAATCATGTTACAATGTTGTTTTATTTTATACAAAGTTAGTATATTTAACATTGCAGAGTATACATGATTATGACAATAAATGCACACTGAATACAAGCCTTTCTCACTTTACAATAGTCTGTTATAGTTTTAAACACAAGGCTTGTTGTAGATTATTTTATAGCAATGTCCACTCAACGTTGTTTTCGAAATGTGGGAAGCCGCAATGGTTGTATAGGCATAAAACCTTATTGTTATTACTATTTAGTCACTTTGATCCCCTTGCATATCAAGAGCACATGACCTAGTTGTTCCACTCTTTAAAACGACAACAACAACACTACCTCTTGCATAGTTTGTGATGTTGATGGCTCTTGCGACGTGGGAAGATGGATTAAAAATAACTTTTAGAACTGGGGTTAAACGTTGCTCATTAAACAATGCACTATTTTGAGTAGCAATATGGTTTTCTTTATTTTTTGTCGACGGCAACTGTGTTTCATGCAGTACACTACATTGATGATCACCGACACTTAAAACCTCACTATTTTTACTTTTTAGGTCACCACGACAATGTTTGGAACGTTGCTTTGAACAACGCCAAATAACAGTTCCATTTTTATTGGTTCGTTTCACAATATATGAATATCCTTTATAGTATGCGTAAGGCTTACCATACCTAGTCACTGATACTTCCATATCAACTGTCAAGCATAGACTAAGCTCTAGTAAAGTCAACTTGGTAATAAGAATACTAGTTTAGTGTGAGAGCAAATATGGATCCAAAGAGTTCAGGTAAAAGTGAAAGCAAATAAGCAAATATAAGAAACAAGAGTGGGGGGTAAAAGTGGTCGCAAAGTGGCAGACTCATTACACTATAATTTTAGCATCACGAAGCTCTTGTTCAATTTCTTTGATTTCCCAATCGTGACCG
Organism: Meconema thalassinum; assembly: GCA_946902985.2. NCBI lineage: Eukaryota > Metazoa > Arthropoda > Insecta > Orthoptera > Tettigoniidae > Meconema > Meconema thalassinum. The sequence goes on along the minus strand of OX336389.2, from coordinate 1,240,362,009 downwards.
ATATGCCCAGCTTGTCGTAAAGCATGCAATTGTCGAAGCCGTTGAATTAGCTTACTGGGTTTGTTCCAGTATACAAATTTAACAAATGATTTTTTAGGTGTAAACAAAGCATTACCATTATCATGATCATTATCATCATCATCATCATCATCTTCATTATTATCATTATGATCACCATTATCATCATGACCATCATCACTGTTACTATATAGTCCTTTTTGATCCTCTTGCAATACCACTTTATTTATAGTCTGAGTTGATTTTGACAGTGTTGAAGGTTTCTTGGACGTTGACAACTGTCCTAACATGACGTTTTGAGGACATGATAAGTCCTTTTGAACAAACACTGCACTATCTTTAGCCGCAATATCGTTTTCTTGAACTTGCTTTTTAGCATTTTGATAATTGTTTGTAAACAGTAAGCGTGGTTCGTTTCGAGCACTACATTGATGAACACTCACACTTAAAACCTTTCCATTTTTACTTTTCAGATTGCCTCGACATTTTGTTGACCTTTCTTTTGAGCATCGCCAGAATATTATTCCATTCACATTCTGGCGATTATAGTTATAGGAGTAGCCTTGATAGAGTGCACGTAGCCTACCTTTGTTGGTTGTAATAAGTTCCATAGTAGTAACTGACCTGTCAGTACGATGTTCACACTACAAAGGTTACAACTGTTTTGCTGATGGAGTGACCTACCATAAGCTTATATATTGGCTTATGTGTTGGCTTTTTGTGTTGGCTTTTCGTGTTTGCTTTTGTGTTGGCTTATGTGTTGACTTTCTGTGTTGGCTTTTTGTGTTGGCTTTTCATGTTGGCTTTTCGTGTTGGCTTATGTGTTGGCTTTTTGTGTTGGCTTTTTGTGTTGGCTTTTCGTGTTGGCTTTTCGTGTTGGCTTATGTGTTGGCTTTTTGTGTTGGCTTTTCATGTTGGCTTTTAGTGTTGGCTTTTCGTGTTGGCTTTTCGTGTTGGCTTTTTGTGTTGGCTTTTCGTGTTGGCATTTCGTGTTGGCTTTTGTGTTGGCTTTTCGTGTTGGCTTTTTGTGTTGGCTTTTCGTGTTGGCATTTCGTGTTGGCTTTTCGTGTTGGCTTTTCGTGTTGGCTTTTTTTGTATTGGCCTTTCGTGTTGGCTTTTTGTATTGGCTTTTCGTGTTGGCTTTTTGTGTTGGCTTTAGTATTGGCTTTTGTATTGGCATATTTGACAAGTTATTTGTGTCAATGTATTTAGTGGATTTTTTCTTGGTGTTGGAAAGTAGTTGAAAGAGAGGGAATATTTAAAGACTTAACCTCAGCTCACTAACCTAACCTAACCTAACCTAACCTTTCAACTCTCAGATGTTAATTAAATTATGTGCATAGTCGAGTTGGAGCCCAAGACCTCAGGGGTAAAAAAACAATTATTTTTGACGACTTATTTTGGTAACTTATTTTAATGGCTAACCTAACTTTACCTAACCTAACCTAACCTAACCTCAGTTCACTTTGGATATTACTAGTAAGTGTTCATATCCTCTGCTAGGTAGCATGCTAGTAGTACAGGTAGTGCTCATATTTACCGCTAGATAGCGGAAACATACTTTGCATGTTGCATGTGACACTTGTGAAGTTTAACCACATGCAAGACGTGCTTGTATAAGTTCTCTATTTAAACTCAATATACAATTAACCACTAAATGTTCAGAACTAACATGTATAGCCATGTTTAGGGTATATAGGAGACCCTTAGCAAGAAAGGCTGTCTAACCCACGAGTGTACAGCCTTGTCATACGCAGTAAGCACCTGTTGGCAGAAAACAACAACAACAACAATTTGAGAAAGCCAACAGGTGCTTACTGCGTATGACAAGGCTGTACACTCGTGGGTTAGACAGCCTTTCTTGCTAAGGGTCTCCTATATACCCTAAACATGGCTATACATGTTAGTTCTGAACATTTAGTGGTTAATTGTATATTGAGTTTAAATAGAGAACTTATACAAGCACGTCTTGCATGTGGTTAAACTTCACAAGTGTCACATGCAACATGCAAAGTATGTTTCCGCTATCTAGCGGTAAATATGAGCACTACCTGTACTACTAGCATGCTACCTAGCAGAGGATATGAACACTTACTAGTAATATCCAAAGTGAACTGAGGTTAGGTTAGGTTAGGTTAGGTAAAGTTAGGTTAGCCATTAAAATAAGTTACCAAAATAAGTCGTCAAAAATAATTGTTTTTTTACCCCTGAGGTCTTGGGCTCCAACTCGACTATGCACATAATTTAATTAACATCTGAGAGTTGAAAGGTTAGGTTAGGTTAGGTTAGGTTAGTGAGCTGAGGTTAAGTCTTTAAATATTCCCTCTCTTTCAACTACTTTCCAACACCAAGAAAAAATCCACTAAATACATTGACACAAATAACTTGTCAAATATGCCAATACAAAAGCCAATACTAAAGCCAACACAAAAAGCCAACACGAAAAGCCAATACAAAAAGCCAACACGAAAGGCCAATACAAAAAAAAGCCAACACGAAAAGCCAACACGAAAAGCCAACACGAAATGCCAACACGAAAAGCCAACACAAAAAGCCAACACGAAAAGCCAACACAAAAGCCAACACGAAATGCCAACACGAAAAGCCAACACAAAAAGCCAACACGAAAAGCCAACACGAAAAGCCAACACTAAAAGCCAACATGAAAAGCCAACACAAAAAGCCAACACATAAGCCAACACGAAAAGCCAACACGAAAAGCCAACACAAAAAGCCAACACAAAAAGCCAACACATAAGCCAACACGAAAAGCCAACATGAAAAGCCAACACAAAAAGCCAACACAGAAAGTCAACACATAAGCCAACACAAAAGCAAACACGAAAAGCCAACACAAAAAGCCAACACATAAGCCAATATATAAGCTTATGGTAGGTCACTCCATCAGCAAAACAGTTGTAACCTTTGTAGTGTGAACATCGTACTGACAGGTCAGTTACTACTATGGAACTTATTACAACCAACAAAGGTAGGCTACGTGCGCTCTATCAAGGCTACTCCTATAACTATAATCGCCAGAATGTGAATGGAATAATATTCTGGCGATGCTCAAAAGAAAGGTCAACAAAATGTCGAGGCAATCTGAAAAGTAAAAATGGAAAGGTTTTAAGTGTGAGTGTTCATCAATGTAGTGCTCGAAATGAACCACGCTTACTGTTTACAAACAATTATCAAAATGCTAAAAAGCAAGTTCAAGAAAACGATATTGCGGCTAAAGATAGTGCAGTGTTTGTTCAAAAGGACTTATCATGTCCTCAAAACGTCATGTTAGGACAGTTGTCAACGTCCAAGAAACCTTCAACACTGTCAAAATCAACTCAGACTATAAATAAAGTGGTATTGCAAGAGGATCAAAAAGGACTATATAGTAACAGTGATGATGGTCATGATGATAATGGTGATCATAATGATAATAATGAAGATGATGATGATGATGATGATAATGATCATGATAATGGTAATGCTTTGTTTACACCTAAAAAATCATTTGTTAAATTTGTATACTGGAACAAACCCAGTAAGCTAATTCAACGGCTTCGACAATTGCATGCTTTACGACAAGCTGGGCATATCGGTCACGATTGGGAAATCAAAGAAATTGAACAAGAGCTTCGTGATGCTAAAATTATAGTGTAATGAGTCTGCCACTTTGCGACCTCTTTTACCCCCCACTCTTGTTTCTTATATTTGCTTATTTGCTTTCACTTTTACCTGAACTCTTTGGATCCATATTTGCTCTCACACTAAACTAGTATTCTTATTACCAAGTTGACTTTACTAGAGCTTAGTCTATGCTTGACAGTTGATATGGAAGTATCAGTGACTAGGTATGGTAAGCCTTACGCATACTATAAAGGATATTCATATATTGTGAAACGAACCAATAAAAATGGAACTGTTATTTGGCGTTGTTCAAAGCAACGTTCCAAACATTGTCGTGGTGACCTAAAAAGTAAAAATAGTGAGGTTTTAAGTGTCGGTGATCATCAATGTAGTGTACTGCATGAAACACAGTTGCCGTCGACAAAAAATAAAGAAAACCATATTGCTACTCAAAATAGTGCATTGTTTAATGAGCAACGTTTAACCCCAGTTCTAAAAGTTATTTTTAATCCATCTTCCCACGTCGCAAGAGCCATCAACATCACAAACTATGCAAGAGGTAGTGTTGTTGTTGTCGTTTTAAAGAGTGGAACAACTAGGTCATGTGCTCTTGATATGCAAGGGGATCAAAGTGACTAAATAGTAATAACAATAAGGTTTTATGCCTATACAACCATTGCGGCTTCCCACATTTCGAAAACAACGTTGAGTGGACATTGCTATAAAATAATCTACAACAAGCCTTGTGTTTAAAACTATAACAGACTATTGTAAAGTGAGAAAGGCTTGTATTCAGTGTGCATTTATTGTCATAATCATGTATACTCTGCAATGTTAAATATACTAACTTTGTATAAAATAAAACAACATTGTAACATGATTTTGCATTTATTTACAAACTTTATATACATTTTTTTTGGTTTCATCATAATATTTTTAAAGACAACACTAAACACTAAAACATTACTATTCTATGCACATATTTTCTTTCTTTTTCAGTGTATTGTCATTACTTATATTTTCCATTATTATTTCACATTATTTATTTATTTATTTAAAACGAACCATGCACCTATTGTTTTTAAAACCTTCATAAATTAAGTGTACAGGTTGCACAGCATTATTGACTTCATCAAAAACACTCTCCGACATATCATTAAACCGTATAGGCAGAAATGTCTCAAAGTTTTCACATACACAAAGTACACGATCACCATATGCTGTTTTCAATTTCCGAATCTTGATAATGCGGAATGGAATATGCGTTGGCAATTCGCTGAGCTTCTTTGTCTCTAAGCCACATGATTGTCCCACAGCATTCAAAACATTCATTGTAGTAGTCTATAAACAAAACAAAAGCATATCTATTACACTCTAAAACAGCTTTAATAATATTGTGCAATTAGGGATTTTGCACTATCCATGGCGAATAAATTATACTAGTTATGCAAGAAATGCCCTAACTGTTGCAGATACTACTTTTCTGCATATAGCACAAGTGTTAAGTTCTAATGCACACTTGACACAGGCTATCATGTGTCCACAGGGTAAAAATACAACACCTAGTTCATCTTGATAACAAATTTTACATAATTGTTGGTCACACTTTTGTGTCTGTTCGTGAGACAAGTCTTTTCTTTCAGCCTTATGTATTTGCTCCGCGTGCTCTAACTCTAAAGGCACTTTTATGTCTTGTGCTGCAATCACTTTTTCTTTACGAATAGTGTTCACAAATTCCTGACCTTTAAGCAACACCATGTATTTACAGTTTGGTAACCAACGAGCGTGTTGCACAAAAGGGTCATCGGTCATTTGCCAATACTTTAAAACAAATCCACAATAAAAACATATTGTTTTATCCCCTTCACCAGTATAAAAAAATCCAGCTTCACTTAGCTGTTTGGTAAGGTGTTTTAATATTAATGGCCAAACATTTTTATAAGATTCGAAACGTTTTTCAACAGAACTGTACTCTGAGTGTGCTAGTGCTTTAGTCTTGCAAACTCCCAATTTTTCAAAAGCACACGCCAATTCAACACTGTCTATGGCATATGGACCACATATATCGACACTACCGTTGGCTGGTAATACATCATTATTATTATTTATTTGTGATTCAGCAACGTAAGTAGCGGCCAAAGGCCTTGTGGTTCGGTAAAATGAATGCACGGGTAGGTTACCCACTTGCTTTCCAAGCATGTAAGGACAGTGAGGAGACCATCGCAAATGGTCTCTAAAGGGATCATCCCCTTCTTCCCAGTGTGAAAGTTCAATACGACAAAACACACAGCGCACCACATCTTCTCGGTTCAAGTAAAAAAAAACGGATTTTGCAAGTTCATGCGTCGACAAAAAGCCTACAGGCCAGGATTCAAATGTTAACCATCGATCATGTTCTGATTTTAAATTTAACCCACGTGGTAAACCAACTTGCTCACTTGTTGTATTTGGTACTAACGCCATGTGTTATAATAAAACGTTTTCTTATTGTAAGTTATTAACATTGCACAGAGCACTTTAAAGCATAATGCATGCTTGTTCACTGTCTGTTCATTACGTTAATGGCACATGACGACACCTAAAAGCAAACAAAATAACCCATCACTCAATCAATCAATCAATCAATACTTGTAAATAAAACGTTAACGTTAATTGGCATTAATATATCAAAACACCATTAAAAATAAACTGTATGTTGGCACTAACAGTAACCCATGTACTTATTTTCTTTTTTATAAAGCTACAGTCATTTACATTCCCCCACCCTCCCTTTAACCAATATATAAACAAAAATGAATGTCATGTCATTTTGTTCACATTATCATGTTCAAACCTGTGGATATTCGTTGAGTCCATAGGGAACCACCCATAAATTAAATTTATTATTTTTATTTTTAGAAAATCCAACATGGCCTTGTACTTTTCCCAGTCAACAACAACAACATAGCCATTAATCAAGAAAGCAATCATTGTCCCAGTCATGTACAGGTAATGATTTTTTTTTTGTCTACGAGTTTTCAGTAGTGGTAAAATGGAATAGCATTTTTAAGTTGGACTTACCTGAGTTTTAAACAGTTCACTCTTTGGCAGTGGTTTCGCTTTAGTGCGTTTCTGTTTTTTTTCAGCGACTGCTACGGCGGTAAGGCTATTCTTTCCAAGTTTCTAGAAATAAATAAAATAAACCGCTATAAATACCTAAATTCAGGTTAATACATACATTTCATAAAATAAAACATAAAACAAAAAAAATGAAACAAGTTAGTTTAAAAAAATCATCTCACCTTTACTTGCAGTGACTTGTTACTCTTCCCTTCTAGTGGGCTCAAAAGTGCAATGGTTTCTTCTCCCTCAGACATGTAAGGTATGCCGGTTATCTGCAAACAAATAAATAAAATCATTAATTACTTAATCAATAAATAATTGCTTGTAAATATACATATATATTAATCAATAAATGTATAAATGAATAAGTATATAAATAAATACCTACCCCACAACACGGTTAAGTATTTTCCACCAACACCAAAACTGTTAAACAAGACCAGGGGTTTCATGCAACGCAGTGTGTTCAAAGGTAGTCCACCCAAGTGAGAGTGGAAATGATAACGACATGTCTTTATATATACTACGTTGCATGTATAATCATTTTTTCCCACGCTTTGAACATTCTGTTATCAGTCACGTGGACAGCTAACGCCCAACGTGAACACCTGTGGCGAATCAAATTTCACGTCAACTTGCATTTTGTCACGTACGAAGCAAGACAGAATGTAACTTGTTAACAGTTATCATGCACGTGGACAGATAACGTCCAAGGTGAACACCTGCGGTAGATCAAATGTCACATGGACTTGCATTTTGTCACGTACGAAGCAAGACAGAATGTCACTGGTTTAGCGTGCCTGTGGTTTCACATGTGTGCACGCCTTTCGCACTTCCCTGCCACCACAATGGTCAGATTATTTCACCTTCAAGCGTCTTGGTCATTTTTTCCATTGCACCTGTTGTCAAGTCAGATCGGAGCCTTCCAATAAGCTCAAATGACCTTCACCTCCTGCTCGTTTGTTTTCGATACTCGCTTCGACCAACATAGAATCAAGTTCTCATCACCGTTTACACGTTAAAGGTAAAATATCAGGAAAAACGCACGCTCGCTCTGTCATACACCGATCCGCCGAAATAGCGATTGTTCTATTAAGCATGGTCCTTGTGGTTAGCGACAGGTTCGTTGAAACACACACATACCCAGCCGTATCGTCTCTCTCAACCACCACGCTTTATAAACATTATAAACAGGTAACGGTAATGATTTTTTTTTCAACATGTACGGCGTTAGGCCCTTTGTGAATTATTTTTTTGGAAAAAAATATCTACCACATTTGAAAGGGGGCGTTAGCCCGAGTCCTAGGACACCTCGTACACGTCTCTAGCGTTATTGGTTCGTGACATATCGACAAAAATCACAAAAAACACGTGTTTACCCCAAAATCGCGTTTCCCAATTTTTTTAAAATTACAATGAGTAGTCCATAGCAAAGAGGACGTCTTCCCGAATCCTTGGACCCATCGTACATGCCTCTAGCGTTATTGCTTCGTGAGATATCGGCAAAATCACAAAAAACATGTGTTTACCCCAAAATCGAGTTTCCAATTTTATTAAAAATTATAACGAGTGGTCCATAAAAGAGAGGACGTTACCCCGAGTCCTTGGACCTGTCGAACACGCCTCTAGCGTTATTGGTTCGTGAGATATAGCAAAAAGTTCAAAATCACGGTTTTACCCCAAAAAGACCGTGTTTCCAAATTTTCACCTTTTCGACACCTACATTCCCGTAAAGAGCACAACGAGACGAAAAAAACGAATCCAAGCACGCCCTCCTAGCATGGCTCGTTCCATTCCAAGGTCGCAGGGGCTCACCACTTGCTTTTGGAAGCAGCTCCCCCACCATCCCACTACTACACACAATTTTTTTCTCTAGAGACTTGAAATTTATTTTGGGAGTAGAGGGGGTAGGGACCATTGATTTACGTCAAACAATTTTTTTTGTAGAGTTCCTAGTTTCCAAAATATAGAATTTTCAAAATTCGAGTTTTTTCAAAAAAACATAAAAAATAAAAAAGTTTTATTATCGAAAATAAAGGTCATAAAGACCATTCGTTTGAGCCATGGAACAACGTTCTACCATGTTTGGTTTTCAAACTATCACCAACTTTCGAAAACAAAAATTTTCAAAAAAAAATTCAAAAATATAACAAGTAGTCCATAGCAAAGAGGACGTCAGCCCGAGTCCAACAATACCTCATTTGTCAAAATCGGACCACGCGTTCGAGAGATATTTAACATGGCTGAGGCTTAGTAGTGGTAAGAGGAGGGTTCTAGAGTGGCTTGGAACTGTCATTACTCCACTACTAGCCAACGTTCCTCATTACGCTGTATCAAGGCTAATAATCTCAGCTTATAGCAAACCAAACATCTACCATGATGTGTAATTGCTAGAGACTCGGTTGGAAATGTCGATGTGTAGTGTCTCAACTACGAGCCAACAACTAAACCATATTAGAGGAAGATAACATGACTGGGGTGAGATAAAGTTATCAGTACCCTTGCAAAGAAGCTATGGATTGATGTACAATACCGGGAAGGGTGAGAGTTCAGCGTTAAATTTAAAGTAGCCAACCCTACATGGGTTAAATTTAGGAAGCTCGATGAAGCCTATCACAGCAGTATTACGAAACGTCGGCTTACTTGAAAACATAACGCGACATAACATTCCCAAAACAATCAATTTCATTGATATAATGTACACGAAAGTCTTGAAAAAGAAACGTTACTGGGTCTTTATCATTTCTTGTTTCACCCCGGTGTGAATCCGTGCGCGCTAAATCGCTCACCAGGACCACGATGAGAAGTTACAGCAAGTCCGGAGATCGGAGATTCACACCCCGGCGCTGACAATGGTTATCCTGAGTGTTGTATTCCCCCCCCCCCAATTTACCTAATTTCAAGTCCCGGGGCACCTATCCCATCCCTGAGCCTAATGGTTACAGCTATATACACTACTACAGTCACCACAGAAACACAGGTTGTAAGACAAATTCAACACAAACACAAGTACTCACCCCTCAAATGAATTATTAACAAAAACGACAATAACAAACAATGCATATTGCAGTACAAAATTAGGTTGAAATCAAATTTAGGATGTTAGTTTAATACAGTTGAAAATTGAATATCTATGCATGCAGAGTATTATGTTGGTAGCACTGACTTTAACGGTTTACTCTCAATATGTCTAAAACAACTAGGACTTACATTGTGTTAAGTTTGATATTAGTTGTACACACATATTGTAAGATATTGAGTCTGGGGTTCAAACTATTTCAGATCATTAATGCATATTTGGTAGCCGTGATGGGTCTGATAATAGGCACAGTTATTTATCGCAAGGCGTACATTGTACGCACAGAATTTGATTGACATCCCTAAGATGGTGTGGAAGTTACATGCAGTTAGACATTGCACCTATTAGCATGCTTAGAATCATGCTAGTAACACTGTCATTTATTAATTATAAATAATAATAATAATAATAATAATAATAATAATAATAACCCCTGGCACTATAGTCCATGAAGAGCCTAGGCCTACCAAGCGACCGCTGCCCAGCCAATTGGCCTGCAGATATTGGGGTGACACGTGACCAGCGCATCGGGTCCCCTCGGCCGTTAATCTTGGTTTTCGTGATCGGGGCTATGCCTCACTGTCAGACAGCTACTCGATTGTCCTCACTAGACTGAGTGTACCCGGTTCCAGCCCTCACGTCAGTTTCTAAAATCCCTGACGGAGCTGGAAATCGAGCCCGGGGCCCCCGGGTGAGAGGCAGGCGCGCTACCCCAACACCACGGGGCCGACTATGTATTAATTATTCAAACTAAATATTACAATTTTACGGACTATATGTGTGCCAATTTAGGAATAACTTCTTTTCATACGTACTTCCTGAGTCAACCAGCATTGGCTTCTAATTTCAATTGTGCTTACCTAGCAGTTGGCGTAATAGTCTGAAGATTTCCTGGTACAGCTCTTCATTTGTATTAAATTTGGTATCGATAGGTGCAGTCGTGTAAGAGCTGATAGGGATACACACAGAAAGGCGGACAGGCAGACACTCACATCACCCAAGATTGGTCTCTTGAGTCTACATTTTCATTATTTTTGCACATTGTTAAAAGTAGTGGTCTAGCGGTATATCCCCGTGTTCAGTTTCCTCCATGTGTTCATCCTCATGAGGGTTGAAGGGAATAAACCCTCTCCGAGCACTAGTTTCCTCCGTTCTCTCTTGCTCTTTCTACACCTGGTTTACCACCCAGCAAGGGGAGTTACTTGCTAGCGAAGGGGGTTGGTAATTGGGGAACTAGATGGATGTTCACTGGTGATGAGTCACTCGTTACCTAGGTCCAAGCCTATAGCTGTGAAGGAACTGAAGGATCAGCGACAATTCACTGAACCATTAAAAGAAGAAATAGGAAGAGGGCGAGCTCTAGTATACCTCATTCTCACTCCACTCCCACTTATTTTGTAGGTTACCTGAGTCCAATTAGCAAGTCTGGGTATATCTGTAGTGTACCGTCCAAACCAACCTGGAAGAGCTTTGGGCACGCATGCATTCTTACAGCCATCCGGTGTAATTTCTCCTTTCCGTTGTAACTTCTGCGCATTTCTTAATCCAGGTCCTGAGTTCGGCTTTGCCTCATGAGGTAAAAATAAGAAATAAGCGGGTTCGAATCCCACCTCTGACTACCTGAAACCTGTTTTTCGGAGGTTTCTCCCTTTTATTCCGGGTAAATTCTACTAGTTTAAAGTCATGGCCTCTCTACCTTCCCAATTCTAACCTCAAACACAAATACACACGCTCCTATGACACACAAAATAGCACAGATTAGCTAAAAAATCGATTCTATATACGGTATATATTGAGTCCGTTTGGTCTGAATTGCCAGGTTACTGAGAACCGTATCAACCACTGTGACACTCCTTTCCAAACAGAACCACACAGTAAGAGGTTCGAATGTGCATTCAGACTAGCCCAGCACGAGAAACCGCATCTCGGCCGTTCCCGGGATGTTAATAAAGTTACTAATCCTAACTTAGTCCAAAATACAAATCCACACGGAAAACACAAAACCACTAAATAATCCAGGCTTTTATAAAATACTTTCTCAAATTTATTAAAAAATTTAAATCCCTAGCCTACTCTACGGGGATCCCTGGCTATTCCAATTCTTAATCTATCAATAAATATTCCACGAAACTAATCTCAAAATATCTCCAGTAGAAGTCCTACTTACAAGAGAAAAATCACCAATCAAACTAGTACGTAACACGTAAATAAATCCCTAAGCAAATAAAATTCCCTTTAAGAATATTAATAATCATACAAGATCCTACTTGCAATCAAAAATCACCATCATCTACAATGTTTTAAGTAACATTTAATAGCCAGCTCAAATATAAACAACTAAACTATGTTGGTGTCACATACAACATTTAACGTTAGGTTACATTTCCTAGCTAATCCTGAATTTACGTTAAAATAAAAATTTAGTTTAAAATTCTATAAAGGAAAAAGCAAAAATCAAACTCATAAGAAACAAAGCTAATTTTCCGTGACATATCAAAAAAAACTGAAACACGATCAAACAATCATTCACAATATAACACAGAAATATACCCTCCTAAGCGCGACCTATACTGGATGCACCGCTGATTGCAGAACATAGTTATCTACTTCAGGAGGAAATTACGGTGTTAGCTGCGGGGCTGAGACCGACTCATGCTAAAGAATCATGAATATCCATGAGGTCCACCGCCTCGTATCATGACATAGGATTCGTCTCACAATGGGGTATAGTCAAAAGTCTGATGACTCACATAATGCATAAAACAACTCGCGATCAAAAATAATTAAACCAAATTAAATTACAAACAAGCGGTAAAGCTCAGTTATTATACAGTTTGGAGTTTAGGTCAATTTTATGTCACTTTTAATTTTTTAAATTTCGCATGTTTATTATTATTACTATTATTATTCAGATCTTATTTAAATTTTATTTATTCCCTATTAATTATTAACTTGTGGATTATTTATCTCTCTATTAGAACATGATGATGATGATGATGATAATTGTTGTTTTAAAGGGCTTAACATATAGGTTATCGGTCCCTGATGGTTTGGGTGATTGTGAAGATGAAAATGAAAAAGAACTGCAAACATAAAACTAAAACTAACTACTAACTTACATACTAGAAGAAGAAATGGAAAACTAAAGGAGAATAAGGCAAATAAAGGACAGAAGGAAAAGAAATGCCCTCATCCCTCGAAGAATGCGGATTGAGGGACTTGGAAGGAAGGAGAGCCATGAAAGTCAGATAGGAAAGTGAAAGAGGAGAGGGTCATCCCCAAAGGTAAGAGACAAAAGGGAAAAACGGACACAGCTCAGGAATCCCTCGGGGTCGCCAACTCCCGAAATCACCAGCCGTGAGCCCCTGAGGGTGTAGCATTATCTAGGGTGCACCAAAAGTGGTGGGGCTACATACACCCGGCCTCCTTGAGGGCCTTGAGCAGAAGGCAGGAGATAACATGAAAAGAAAAAGAAGGCTGACCCCTCGCAGAAGGAGGGAATCAGGAAAGATGAGAGAAGGGTCAATTAAGGCGGGAAAGGAAGAGACTCCCTAGGCCTCAGATACCCGAATACCGTCGGGGTCGGAAGAGAACAAGAGATGACCAAGTGAGGTCGACAGGAAAGAAGACCGAGAGGAGCCCGGCACAAGTAACTGGAAGCAATGCCGGACTCAGCTGGGGCCCCGTGGTCGCCAACCCACGTCCCACTAGATGTGAGCCCCTGGGGGATCTATTAGAACAATCTGAGCGTATCATTACTAGTGGCTCCTAGCCCACTCTCAACCATACACGCACTCTCATAAGCATGTTCAATACCATCAATCAGCTCCGCCATGAGCCTATTGAAATTAGCTGGTGAAGCATCCTGTCTTGGACTGCCTCAAAACACCCAATTTGGCTACACAAAAACAATGCATTGACCACTGTCGTGCCAAACTACCTTTACAATTTATCCCTACATTTATACAAATTCTTGCACAGATAGATTCTTAACTTGAACTCTCTTAGCCATCCACAATATCACAAGTTAGAATTCCTGTTCCTGCAAAACATTCAAATATCATCACGCGTCTACATGCGTTTTTCTTCTAATTACGAAAATTACATTAATACCTTTCCCATGATTTTAATTCATAAAACGAACGCTACGCTCGTCATATACCAAGTTTGTTGTCTTCCGTCTAAGCTCTTTGCTTATTTCATTTTCTATGCTAACATGTGTGTATTATTTTATGTCACCATCTCAATGTAACTTTGATGCTTTAAAGATTACTGGAACTCTGCCATCAGACCGGTTTTATACAGTTAAATACTCATATACTACCCTACCAGTGAATTGTTACCGGTGGCGGAAATCGGAACTAATGCGCTCCGCCCAGCCACACGCCTATGATAGGCGTCGAGTCGTCGCCAGAGAAACCTCTTGGCATGTCATTTGTGTGCATGATTCATGCCAGGTCGTGCGCTGTGCGGTGTGTTCTCATTGTATGACTGTACATGCATTCGCCTCTTGCCCCCCAACCGCTCGCTGCAGCAAAAACGAGGCGAGATGACGTAATGTATACACTACAGGCCCACTCCACGTCTATAGGTAACAATTCCCTGGTAGGGTAGTATCACATCCATTCTTTCACACATAAGCTGAAGCAAAACACGGTCAACACGGAGCCTGCCTATGCTAGACTCTGTGGCTCATTTAAATACTGCACGTCTCCTAGTTGTGCTACTTCTACTAAAATAATCTTGGGATCTTCTCTACAACCAAAAATATATAATCAACCTGGCTATGATGGTATATTAAAACTCTGCAAATCTTCTAGGTTTGTGCCGTGTCTTGTGTGGGGTTTCGCCTAGAACACCAAGCTGGCTCATCAGCGAGCTCTTGGTATCCCCGCCTGGACACGGTTAAAATAAATTTGGTTTCTTAAGCTAATTTGAATATGACCAGAAGCACAAATGAATTTTACTGGAAATGTATTAAGGAGCTAACTCACATATTTGTGTTGTGGGTATCCGGGGTTCGTGGTTGTACCCAGGACTAGAAATCTCTCCATACCAGTGGCATTCAATCATGTCGGCACTGATCATCTCGCCTTTGCTCCTTGCAGTGAGTATTTAGACAATCATCACTCCATTCCCAATGACCATGTGGTCTACCATCTCGTCATCCAGGAAATTGCAGTTCGATAACATGTTGCTCGGTTTCATAAAATAATTTATTTGCACTGAAGTTATAAACTGATACGATATTTGAAATTCACTGCATCCAATCTTGGCAGTTGACAAAATGACCATAAGAACTCAGTCCACAGGCTTTACACAAGCTATGAAGCATTTGATAAGATTTGTTATGAATATGCGCCGAACAAAACACACGTAAAAATGAAAATAAGATATACCTCTCAGCGTACTTTTCACGCTCGTAATTTGTGTAACAGTAGTTCACAGTTCAAAGAATTATGTAGAGTTTCACAGTTTTAATTTTACCCTTAGGTAACTCACACGTTTAGTGTCCTTGCTGTCGCCAGCTCGATCTGCCATAATTACGAAAAATGCTCGTAATGGCGTTTTCACTCTTATATTCACTCGTGATACTTTATCATAGGATTTCAGTTCAAAACAGCGTTATTTGCGCTAACGAACAATGTCTTAAAGTGACTCGGCTACACTTCCGATTCGACTTTCACGTTTATTCACCATGTAATGTTCGTTTTACAATCTCTGAAATATGCGTACTACAGAGTGCTGACAATACTGTTCCACTCAGCTGTCGTAAAGATACTGTATCTGGTCAGTTGGCCATACTACCTCACATGAAGAGCTCCAGTTGAGCCATAACAACACTTTCATGCATTTAAATATTCCATCGAGAGTCGCTAATTATTCATCCAAAAATACATTTATAATTTCAGGCAATTTTCTACAGACAAATCTCTACTTAGTATAAAACAAAGTCCCCGATTCTTGGATGTTACGGGTAAACTCGAGAACCACTGGACGGATTTTGATGCGGTTTTCACCATTGTGTAAAGGATATCTCGAGGATGATTTCAGTAGAAAATAATTTATTTATGATCTAAGGAAGCCGACCAGTAACGATTTCAGTGGAAAAGCCTAATAAAAACCTGGCGTCCAAGTGCTTTGTAAGCTTACTCTGGGCAAACCGTTAAAAATATCTAAATAATATGAGTGTAAGAATTGTTCATCATGAAAAGTTCCACAAAAAAGTCCGAGAGAGCATATGTCTATCTTCAATACATCGCCCACTATAAGTGTTTTTACGTTTTAATTTCTTCCAACCATGTCCATTCAACTACTGAGGCGACAGATTACGAGCAAGCTAAGGGCGAGTCTACCATCCCTGTTACATCCTAGCTAGTGGGCGAACCTATTGCCCCAGATACAGCCAGCAGCAAACCGTTGAGTCGTGTTCAGTTAAGACTTCTGAGAAGGGTGGTTGTGTTTGGAGTTTCCCTGGAAGTGCATCACGGGTTTTCTTCATTTCGCCTGTGAAACACAGTCTAGTTAAGATTGGATGGAAGGGGATTTGAGTTTCATTCACCTCGCCATTCCCTGGAAGTGCAACTCTCATTTCGCCTGTGAACTTTTCGTTCCACAAAATTCACAGTCAATTCGTTCCACAAAATTCACAGTCAATTTAAGATTGAACGGAAGGGGGATTATATTATATTGAATTATCCTGATTGGCGTATACTCTCCACTTAGTATAAAACAAAATCCCCGATTCTTGGATGTCATGGGTAATCTCGAAAACCACTGGATGGATTTTGATGTGGTTTTCACCATTGTGTAGAGGATATCTCCAGGAAGGTTTTTGTAGAAAATAATTTATTTATTATCAAAGGAAGCCAATCAGAAACGATTTCAGTGAAAAAGTCGAAAGAAAAACCTGGTTGTAGCCTACAACCATGCCAACGATGACGTCAGCGCACCGGTCAAACGGGCTGGTATTTACTGGGTAGTTCCACATGACATTCGCTGTGTACTCATCCACAGAAGGTTCAGTATAGCACAGAGAATACGCCTAGAAGACCCTTTGCAGTGGAGGGCCATAGGAAGAATGGAAGCAGGAAAGTCGCAAATTGATGTGGCCCGATGGCTTAATGTGAATCGTTGTGTTGTTTCTCGGATGTGGCGACAGTGTGTAGGGACCGAAAATGTATCCCGAAGACCTGGGCAGGGCCGACCACGTGTGCCATCAGTACGAGAGGACCGTTATTTGGCTGTAAGGACACGACGGTACCACCGTGGTACTGCACGGAAACTGGCCTCTGAGCTCGCAGTATCCACTTGATCAGTTATAACGAGGTAATCAGTGTACAGAAGGCTTCAGCAGGGTAGTCTTTATTGTCGGACACCTGCTGCACGCGTCTGCACAGAAGGGAACGTCTAGATTGGAGCCGTTAACATGCCAACTGGGCTCTCGAACAGTGGGCCAATGATCTTTTCACAGGTGAGTCCCGATTTGGTCTGGAGAGTAATTCTCGACGGATTCGCATTTGGAGAGAACCTGGATCACGATTTTGGGAACCAATCATTGTAGAAGGAGACCGATATCGAAGAGGATCCCTAATGATACGGGCAGGGATTATATTGACTACTCGCACACCTTTCAGGAAAATGTACGGGTTAATAGGCAAGGTTCAGCTGATGTCAGGTATCCTGACGAGATCTTGGGACCTCATGTTCGGTTATTGCGAGGTGCTGTGGGCCCAGTCTTCGTACTGATGTATGATAATACCTGATCTCATTGACCACAGGTGGTTGATGTTTTCTTGAAAACGGAAGATATTTCACGCATGGTTTGGCCTACTCGCTCTCCGAATTTGAATCCCATAGAGCATGTCTGGGACGCACTAGGTAGACGATTTGCATCACGTCAGCATCCACCATCCACTCCCCAAGACTTTTGAGCTGCTCTGCAGGAAGAATGGGCGTTATAGCCTCAACATGATATTAATGACTTCATTCGCATCATGACCCACCGTTGTCAGGCCTGTATTGCTGCCACAGGTGGTCACACCCCATACTGAGCACATTACCCAGTTGTCGGAATGTGTATACAAGTCCATGGAGTTGGAAACGAAGAACTTTTGTCTACTGTTAGGCATGTTGCAGTGGTTTACGTTCTGTATTCATTACATTGTTGCTTCTTTACTATCACCTGCTTATACTGTTTTGTGCCAAAATTAACGCAACCTTGAAACATTTTCGTTTGCTGCTTTAATTTTGGACACCAGTGTATATTTTACCTGTGACAATAAAGTCCGGTGAATAGTCCTGTACTATCAACATAGATGAACAGTGCACGACAGTGACCCTGGTGTCCTTCGAAATAGTCCCATCCCGTAAATATGCAATGCTGAGATCGACGATACATGTCCTGGAAACTTTGCAAGAAGGCGTCCTTTGGGATGGTGTTCAAAAGCCTCATCACGTTGCGTTCGGTCTGAGCGAAAAGTTCGGATTGTTGGCTTACCTGAAATAGCAGTTACTGCCCTTCGAAGTAATCCCCGTGCATGGTTATGCACTACTGAGAATGTCTGTACAAATCCTGGAAACTCTTTATGAATAGCCTTCAGTCGGGTCTTCACATTACGTTGGATGTCCGAAATGTCCGAAAACCTCTGGCCCTTCTGGGTTTTTCGGTGACCATGGACCTGGACCCCGCCACTCCATACTTTGACGCTTGACTTCGGGGTCGTACCTCAGACACCAGGTCTCGTCACCCGTGACGATGGTTTTGAGAGCCATTCCATTCCACAGAACATTCATCCTTCTCAATTGCAAACCGCCGAACAGGTGTGCATGTTAGGTTGCATAAATGCATCCTTCTCACTGCCACCCCCCGAACAGGTGTGCATAAATTCATCCTTCTAAACTCGCAATGTGTCAAACAGGTCTTACACGTTGCGTTGTGTGTCGCCAATGTAGCCAAGTCGACCGTTCTGACTTTATTCACCGAACGCAACGTGGAGGCTCTTGAACAACATCCCAAAGGATGCCTTCTTGCAAAGTTTCCAGGACATGTATCGCCGGTCTCAGCATTGCATAGTTACGGGAGGGGACTACTTCGAAGGACAGTAGGGTCACTGTCGTGCATTGTTCATCTATGTTGATATTACAGGACTATTCACCGAACTTTATTGTCACAGGTTGTATATACAGTATATACACACACAAGAAAAAGTGAATGGTGTTCTCAATGCCCAAGCCCTTAAAAGAAAAACAAGTTTTTCTTCTGGCTGTGCTTTAATGGGTTGCATGATACTTTGTCCGGTGTTTGCAACTGTTTGGACCAGTGTAGTGCAGAATGTATTGTTTAGGTCACCAACCTTCCGATAGCAACTCGCTTGGCTGGGGTTTGATGTTAAGGAGTTGCTCAGTGAAGGGTAGTCTCCCTAAACGTAATGTGTTCGTATCAGCGGAAATAGGTGGGATGCGGAGAGAAGGCAAGATGGCCACCGTGACCTTGTTCATGCAGGAACGTGCTGAGCGGGCATCTGGGGCCTGGCAGGAGTGAGTAGAAAATACAGTTACCGGCAGTTAGCACTGCACTTCCCATCCCACTACACCCGTATACTATTGCAGCGTTAAACATTTGCCACGCTGAGCGTGTCTGTGTCTGATTAAGATAGCCTACTGTCACGCGCGTCAATGTTCTCAGATAGGGAATTATTAGGCCCGCCCCCACACCGCTCTACACCCCGCTGCTACCACTGAGCTCTCAAGGTCAAGTACAGAGCTGAGCGCCGGTCACTGTACATGAGAGCTGCTTCTGGTAGCTTTCCGACGCAGTGAGGTGCTGTGTCGAGGGAGTAGAACTTGTGTGTAGTTGGCGCAAGGTCATTGGGAGAGTAGTGGAGATCGGGTCACCTGCTTGAGTGTATCTTCCGTATGGCACAGGGCGTGATAGTATTCACCTGATGAATAGAGATTACCAATGAAACAAGATGTTCAATAACGAACACATAGCCTACTTTCTCCTAAATACATGGGTATAGTTATAACTAGGGCCCGGATGTTGATGACATGTCATAGTTTTACTGAGCTGTCTGAAACAATGCTGAAGTACATAGAAACTCTGGACGGGCCACCCCGTCCTCAAATATGTCATTTTTATTTTGCTTCTTTTTGCATTTTTTGTAATTTTTCTATTTTAAGAGCATTTTTAAGTGTGGTAGATTTTTTTGGTCTTATTTTAGAGAAATCGGCCATTTGAGGTCATTTTTTCCCCAATTTATTCATATCACAGCTTTATATGAGGGAGTTACGTCTCTCAGAGTTAAGAAGAAGTTATTAGCTGATACAAGATAATTTGAAATATTGAAATATTGATTCTATTTCCTTAATCAACCGGGTGGAAACTAGTCTCAGCAACAATCGTGCCGAAATTGCTGCGGGTAATGCATGAGAACTGAAAAAATTGCCGGACAAAAACACCGGGTTTAAAACATTATGCAAAATCTCAGACATTCTTTCTGATGAAAACTACTGCACGGATGGGATTGAGGAGGATTTAACAGCAAACGACCTTTCAAACTTCAAGTACACTCCGATCACATCAGTTGATGCTGAACGCAGCTTTTCGCGATATAAAAACTTGTTGGCTGATAATCGCAGATCATTTACATTTGACAACATCAGAATGGCATTCGTAGTGCAATGCAAATCGGACTAAAGTGAACATAAACCTTTTGTTAAGTGCTAAAAATCTATTTTGATTGACTTTTCAGTTTGAGTAAGATGTCATTTTTGAAATATTGGTGATTTTATTATTATAAAATCATTCTCTCCATTTTATAGTGCATTTTTCAAATTTTTGGACATTTATTACAGTCATTTTTGAAAATGTTAAGTGCATTTTTCAAACTTTTTTATGGCATCAACATACGGACCCTACTATTTGTCCTTTTCAAGGAGTATAATTGAATGCTGGTTGTAGTAGCTTGTTGAAATACAACTTGCTACTGTATACGGATATTAAACGTTGATTGATTGAATCCTCACCTGAATCATCTATACACAATTTACTACCGCCATCACAATAACACAGGTTATCAGACAAAATTCAACACTCACCCAAGTACATGGGGCTAAATAACCATGATGTCCATGCATCTCAAATGAAACAACAACAACAGCTTCCTACCTAAAT
The DNA here is from genome assembly GCA_946902985.2 of Meconema thalassinum. NCBI lineage: Eukaryota > Metazoa > Arthropoda > Insecta > Orthoptera > Tettigoniidae > Meconema > Meconema thalassinum. Next base: position 1,240,341,007 of record OX336389.2, on the reverse strand, counting down.
CTTTCCTCGTATAAAAGTACACACACTAGTAAGCCTACAGACATCACAGTGACACAGGTTATCAGACAAATTCTACACACACCTAAGTAAACGGGGCTACAAGAACATGAAACCACAAAACCCCTAAGTAATCAACAGCAAAAGCAACAACAAAAACAACAATAGACTCTACCGCAGATCAAGGTCAACGAATATTAGTCGCTGTATTCGACTGTTGAAATATGTGGTGTTATAAGTGTGTCATATAATATTTTCGATTGCAAATACACACTATATATGCTTAATATTATAACGTGTGAGTAGTTATAAATCAATAAATAACTAAAAACGAAGTAAGAAATTGAACCTGCAGGGATTTGATCCACGATCTTCCAGACTATGAGCCCAGGTCGCTACCAAACGCCACGGATGCGCTACGATAATACTTGGTAAACAACTGGTTTAGTATAACTGTATCACATTTTGTGTTGAAATCAGCGATTTCATTTGCGTTTTCTGGCGTTTCTATAAACTATTTGATACTAAATATGTATTATTTTGTTCAGTACATTCCAAAAAGGATATAAACTTCCATTGTTACGGAAATATATGGATTTTCGAGCAAAATAGCGGCCATTTTGACAACGGGACGGTGCGTACCCACAACGATATGGCATGGTCAGCCTGACCTGTTAGTCATTTCTACGGTTACGTATTCAATTATAATATGCTAATATCCTACCGGTCACCTCCTTGAGGACAGTTTAAACCTCCCTAAGTACGATAAGCTGAATTGTTGAGGCCAGGCCTTGTTGAATCGTAACTTACGGTTAGGCAATAACACATACATGATTCATACACCCGCCATTTTGAAACTATTTGGATGATGACCTTGTAGTTTGGGAAAAAGACGCTTACCACATTATGGTATAATGTTGCAATATTTGGTAGAGATTGGATAATTAGGCGAGGCGTAATTTGATTTAAGCTCAGAACATTTGCGTGGGCACCATTTCGTTTTTGTTAAGATGGCGGCGATATACAACATGATACTGAGTTGTCCCTTGCTAATGCTACCTTTGTACCAAAGATGGTTCGATTTGGGTTTCGTTGTGTTTGAATTGATAGGTTGAATCGATTTGCACACATATATGGCCACCATCTGCAAACTATTGAGCTGATGACCTTGTAGTTTGGTCAAAAGACGCTTTCCACATGAAGGTATGTTGTTGCAAAATTTGGTAGAGATCAGATGATTAGGTTAGTCGTAATTTGATTTAAGCTTTGAAAATTGGGTGGCCGCCATTACGTTTCCGTCAAGATGGCGGTGATACAAAACATGACACTGAGGTGCCCTTTGCTAGTGCTACATCTGTACCAAATTCCGTTCAAATCGAATTCCTCGTGTTTATATTGATAGGGGGATACGCATATGCTGAGAACAAACATATACACACACACTCACACAGACAGACACACAATTTTTGGCCCTGTGTAGATCTCATGAGTCTACATGTAGATTCAACAAGTGAGTGACGACACGCAAAGCGTTTCAACAAAGTCACGTATGCATTCATATACCATTTGTACGATAGCAATGTAACTTGGATAAGATGTTGTGTACACTTCAGGGAAGGCAGCGCACGAGTAGATTCAACAAATGAGCGACGCGCGAAGAGTTTCAACAAAGTCACGTATGCGTTTATATACCATTCGTCCGATAGCGATGAAACTTGGGTGAGATGTTGTGTACACTCCAGGGAATAAGTCTGGCATAGTGAATCCACTTTACAATTGGCAGCGCACGATTAGAATCAACAAATGAGCTACGACGCGCATGAGTTTCAACAAAGTCACGTATGCGTTCATATACCATTCGTCCGATAGCGATGAAACTTGGGTGAGATGTTGAGTGCACTCCAAGGAAGGTTTTTGGCTTAGCAAATCCATTTTACAATTGGTAGCGCACGAATAGATCAACAAATGAGTGACGACGCGCGAAGCGTTTCAAAAAAGTTCCGTATGCGTTCATATACTATTCGACCGATATCGATGAAACTTGGATGAGATGTTGTGTGCACCTCAGGGAAGGTTTCTGGCTTAGTAAATCCAATTTACAATAAGTAGCGCACGAGTATATCCAAGAAATGAGCTACGACGCGCGAAGCGTTTCAACGAAGTCCCGTACGAGGTCATATACTATTCGTCTGATAGCGATGAAACATGGTTGAGATGTTGTGTACACTTACGTGAAGTTTTCCATCTCAGTAAATGCATTTCACAGTGGGTAGTGCACGAGTAGATTCAACAAATGAGCGATCGCATGCGATCGTTTCAACAAAGCCCCGTATGCGTTCATATACCATTCATCCGATTGCGATGAAACTTTGGTGAATTGATGTGTACACTCCAGGAATGCTTTGTGACTTAGTAAATCCATTTTACAATAGGTAGCACACGAGTAAATTTAACAAATGAGCGATGGCACGCGAATTATTTTAACTAAGTCCCGTATGCGTTCATATACCATTCATCCGATTGCGATGAAACTTTGGTGAATCGTTGATTACATTTCAGGAAAGGTTTCAGGCTTAGTAAATCCATTTTACAATAGGTAGCGCACCAGTTGATTTAACAAATAAGCGATTGCACGCGAATTGTTTTAACAAAGTCCCGTATGCGTTCATATGCCATTCATCCGATTGCGATGAAACCTTGGTGAGATGTTGAGTACACTCCAAGGAAGGTTTCTGGCTTAGTAAATCAATTTTACAATTCGTAGCCTACGAGTATATTTAACAAATGAGCGATGGCACGCGAATTATTTTAACTAAGTCCCGTATGCGTTCATATACCATTCATCCGATTGCGATGAAACTTTGGTGAATCGTTGAGTACATTTCAGGGAAGGTTTCAGACTTAGTAAATCCATTTTACAATAGGCAGTTCACGAGTAGATTCAACAAATGAGTGACGGTGGGTGAATAGTTTAAACAAAATCCCGTATCTTTCATATGCCATTCATCCGATTGCGATGAAACTTTTGTGAGTTGTTTTGCACGCTCCCACGAGTGTTTCTAAATAAGTAAATCCATTTTACGATCGTTTAGAGGCAGTTAACGGGAATTGAAAAAATAGTGTATCCAAAAGCACTTCGAGAAACAAAATTACAACGCCAATGCTTTCTTTGATTGGCATTGCAACGCATGCCGGGTACAGCTTGTAATAAAATAATTATTGATGGTCAACATAAAATAATATTTCCTACTATTTAGATCTGTTCCTTAGTTGAGATATTTAAAAAAGGTGTAGTTATATGTCCGTCAGTTCAAATGTTCATTATATTCAAAATAGAAACGCTAAAGAATACGGAGTGATCGTAATTGCCGTAGTTATTTTATAGTGCATATTTCTTGAAACGTGATGCATATTTGACCATTAATTAACGCATTTTTGCATGCATATTTATTCATTTAATAGTGCATGAACTTCCGGACCTTAATCTTCACTAATATATTGCCTCATTTATCGATGCGAAGAATATTAATCAATCTTATTCGCAAGATGTCAACCCCTGTCAGTTTAACACATTCTGCACAACATTGGTTCATATATATAACGTACGTATTATACATTTATGATTGGGTGAATGTAGAGAGCGTTTGTGGGTTTTGTAGACTAACTGAAGATCTCCACCAAATCCTCTACGTTTCTGCCGTATTTGTTGTTAGGCTTCGAACAAGTTGGCATCATCAGCAGGTGCTTGGGGCACCGTATCTGCCCCTGGCAGAGCGACCCTTGTGCTACATCCCTTTTATGGGGATGCTCTATTGGGGATGCTAACAACTCCTCAAGCATTTTTGCTCACCATGTGCCCCATACATGAAGGTAGCAAGGATCACTATCCTGGTGGGATCCAGAAGAGACGTCTGCTATGACTCCAACTAGGTACACATGGGTAAAAACCCACAAAATATACCTAGATGATTTGCTGAAGATTTCTATCTAAGCCATGAAAGGCAATATTCCATAACTGAGAATAATTTTACAGGGTGTGATGTAGGACCGTGACTTTCATATGCATCTTGCATTATGGTCACTCCACTCTTCAAAGTATGAATGGTAGCAGGTTTATTATCAAGGCTTTCAGGATGGTGCCGCGTCATGTATCGGCGATTGTTTCACTGGACAGAAGTACAGTACAGACACGAAGACGTACCCATGATGAAGGCTGCTGCAACGGCAGTCGAAACGTTGGGGAACAATTACCGGCATGCAACGTGGCTCTATCCTAAATGTCCGCCTCGTTGCGTAGTGGCTAGCATTCTTGGCTGTTACAACGGCGACCCATGTTCGATTCCCGTCTCTACCAACAAATTTGGTTCTGGCCTGAGAGCTGGAACGAGGTACACTCAGCCTCGTGAGGCAAGACTGAGAAGAGGCATGTTTGATTACCACCTCAGCCATCTTGGAAATGTTTTTCCGTGGTTTCCCACTTCTGCTCCAGGAAAATGCCGGAATGGTACCTTACTTAAGGCCACGGCCGTTTCCCACCAAAATCCTACCCCGAATACAATTACACACACTAGCGATGACACAGTTTATCAGACAAATTCTACGCACTCCCAAGTTCACGGGTCTTCATCACCACGATCGTGCAATGCCCCTAAAAGAATCAACAACAAACAACTCTATCCTGAAAGCTTAGATAATAAACTAGATACCGGCTGCGAAAGCCTAAGATCTAAATGATAGCAAGTGGCATAAAGGTGGGTATACACTTGCGCGCCGCGCACTGCGCGCGGTGCGTGCGTCGCGCGTGTGTTGCTCGTCCAGAATTATTATTTAGACGAACCTCCCGCGATCCATAGGAAACCCACGAACATTCTCTATTAAGTTTGGAGTGTGCTAATTATAATCATGTCTCCGGCGCACGAGGAAAACCTCGCGATTGCGGTGATGAGTGATGCGGCTTTTTTAATGGCAAGTGTATGCAAAAAGAAAAAGAAACGACGACGACGTTGGTGGCACACTGACCTGTTTAAAAAATGAATGGTGCGGAGCAAATGATAGACTTGAAGTCACAAGAAAAAAGCGGCCAGTATAATAAGAATTTTACTCGATTGTCACCTTCTGACTTTGAAAATCTGCTGCAGAAGATTGGACCCCGCATTTCCAAAGAAGATACATATTTCCGCCCTGCGATATATTTTACTTTTCTCACGCCGGTAGGAAGACAGCAGAGTTATCACTTTCTTCTTGCATTGGTCCGCAGATATATCCATCTGAGCTCCTATTTCCCTCCAGGCACCTGCTTTTAGTCTAATGGTTTCTTAAAATGATCCTTATGTTGAGGATCCCACAGAAGAGGCATTTTGCGATAAACATCGATCAGTTTTATCACAGATTCGTCTGACCACACCATTATCACCACTCAAAACGCACAAATATTGCAATCAGATGCGCGCGAAAAACAAACGAACTTCTCACAATTCCGTCCAAATCTGAACTGCGAACACTCAAAGTGCGCGTGGAAAAAACCGACAGGAGATGGATCGTCGTGCGCCGCTCGCGCGCAGCTTCGAAACCCCGTACTAATCTAGCGAACTTGCTGCGCGCGAGCGGCGCGGCGCGCAAGTGTATACGCACCTTAATGGCTTTTACTTTTAATACTCCTTGCACCGTCATATTTTCCACACAAAGCTAGTATTCGTACATTCATATCATGGGTTCACATAAATAATTAAGGCCAACAGCCCCTCCCTGCACAGAGTGTCTATATAAGCATATGATCGTTATTAGTAAATGTATTGTGCCCGTCCCACAGGTGAAACAGTTTTGCGTGACGACCCGGGTATAATTTAATTTTATAATTTAATTAATCTGTAAACCAACAGCAGTAGTTACACTCGCTAAGGCGCAGTACTAGAACACGGGGCCAAGCTATCTATGGACTCGGTAGACGTGGGTTCGAGCCTCACCGTCGGCCGTCCTTGAAATGGTATTCCGTGCTTTCCCATTTTAAACTTCAGGCTAATGCTGGGACGGTACCTTCTGACAGGCTACGGTTGCTTCCTTCCACATCTTTGCCCAGTTTCATTCATCTCCATTCCTTCTCTCATTTACTCCTCTCATGAGGTTGGCGTCAGGATGGACATCTCACCGTAAAAACCACCGGCCACATAGAATTTCATCGCACCTCATCCCCGACCCCGTTGGATACGGGAATAATAAGGGGTTGACATACATTCCCTAAGCTGTTTCAATGTTATTGTTTTATTGGATACGAAATAAAATCCCGCGCACCTCCTGTGCTATCAATTAACGAGAATTTAAAAAAGTTATTTAATTAAAATAAGCTCTCGATAGTCGGTCACCGTTTTGCTGAATTGCATAAAAATAAAAATAACACACGACACTTTGTAATGGGTGACCTAATTCTACTTCTAATATTCACATTACAATGGTTAAATTAAATTATGCACAAATCTCAATTTTACAACAGTGTATTCCATCCATATAGTCGTCAACTGAATTATACTGCTTGAAAAATACTATTTAAAATGAATATCAACGATGGATTAACATCACTCATCTGCCTCGATCAGCTGATCCTTGAAACATCATTAATCACAAATACATCCTCACTTTACTTCTTCTTCAGACAAATGTCCTCTTAATTGCAATCTGAAAATCGTCCATAGGTTTTCTGATATTCCGTGAGCAACATCTCACTTCAATAAGTATTTCCTATCATCTTGCCCTAAAGTATCAAATATTTCCATTGAGTCGTATCTGGTAATGTTTAAAAGTCAATAACGGATCTAACATGTTATTCTGTCTCTTCTGAACAGTATCTTCTCTCAATTATAATAAAAATAACTCTATTATACGAAAACTTCCTATCAAAATATTGTGCAGCTGCGAATTGCATTCAATTACATTACTCCAAACAACAATAACTGAGTTCTGGTTACCATTCATCTGGTTCAAAAATATGCAGATATCTTAATTACAATAGCATCCTTGTCTATGTAATATTTTCTCTAATTATATATTCGTTTGCAAGTTTCCTCTCACTAACATCAATATTTCTATAATACTCAATATGTCAACACGACTAGCCTAAGAAATGACAAAGCTTTCATTGTTGCAATAATATCAACAAACCTCACAATAAATATGGTCCTTTTACATCAACACTCTCAATAAATACCTTCCATATGCGACATAATGCAATAATTGAGCTAGGATAACATCCTGTACAATTGCTCATCAATAGAAGCGACTGAGCTCAAAATAACTCCTATATATTCGCTCGCGATAACAATGTTGACCAAAATAAACCTGCATTCTCATTAGATTCTGCATTACATCAATTTATTGAAATCTCCAAGAAAATGACTAGTTGTTCTGAACATTCCTTTCTGTCTGGCCATATTTATGTGACTTCCTTCATCACCATAGTTCTATTCAGATAACTATTCCACACAATTGAAGGGGTGATAGGAAAAACAACCCTTGTCAATACAACATTCTTCAGGAGAATGAAAAAAACATTAAAGTTTCATTCCAGAATTAGCCTTGACATAGGTTGTTTTCCAGAACCACTGAAATTATTGAAGGCTATATTCTTTGACCAGGGCAGTTTTTCTAGAAACCATAAGCAAAAACAGACGACAAACGTACATTGATATCAATAACTAGTTTTCGACAAAAACGTGACATGTGTTGTTTTTCCTATCATCCCTTCAATTATTCTTTCTATTCGAATATTGCATTATAGCGCAATATCACTCTCTCATATTTCCTACTTCATCCTCATTCCATTAAGTGTATTACAACTTACTCAAACATTATCATAGCTGTTAGGAACTTCATCAATTACGTGAACACTCAGGATACGCACCTCTCTATGCATAATTACATGTCAAATTTCAATCCGGAGGTAAACTAGTCCCCCGTTGGGATCTCCGGGTGGGGACTAGTTAAGAGGGGGTGAACATCACAGAAGTGACAAAGAGGAAAACTGTTATTCTACGGATTGAAACGTGGAATGATAGAAGTCTGATAGGCAGTAGAAGGCTAGAAAACTTAGAAAGGGAAATGGATAGGTTGATGTTGGATTTGGTTGGGATTAGTGAAATTCAGGGCTTTTGTTCAGGAGACTATAGGATCATTAGCACGTAATCAAACAATGGCCAAGCACAGATTAGTCTCATATTGACTAGGAAACTTACACAGCGGGTAGAATATTATGAGCAATATAGTGAACGGATTATTGTAGCAACAATCAATACCAAACCAAAGTGCACCACAGTAGTACAAGTCTATATGCCCACCAGTCAAGCTGATGATGACGATTTTGAAAAGGTTTACGAATAAATAGATGAAGTTCTGAGGTATATCAAGGGTGATGAAAATGTTACAGTAATGGGAGATTGGAATGCTGTGGTAGGAAAAGGAAGAGATGGGAAAATAGTAGGAGAATTCTGATTAGGTGAAAAAATGATTGAGCAAGCAGGCTGGTGGAATTCTGCACCGAGCATGAGTTGGTCATCGCTAACACCTTATTCATAAATCACAATAGAAGGATATACGCATGGATGAGACCAGGAGATACAGGGCATTACCAAACCGACTTCAATTTGGTCAAGCAGAGATTTCGAAACCAGATTTTGGAGTGCAAAATATATCCCGGTGCTGGCATAAACCCCAACCACAATCTGGTCGTTATGCATTGCAGACTTAAGTTGAAGAAATTGAAGAAAGGTCAAAAGCCAAAAAGGTGGGCAATAGACAGACTGAAAGGGAAGGACGTGAACAAATGTTTCAAGACGAGTATAAAGGAAGAACTATTGAAAAACTCTGGACAAGCTACAATTGCAGAGCAATTGGCACTTTTGAAGAATGAAATCACAAAATCCGCAGAAGAACAAATTGGTAGGAAAGAAAGAATAGGTAGAAAACCGTGGATCACGCAGGATATACTAGAATTAATGGACGAAAGGCGGAAGCACATTAATGAAAGAGATGAAAGGGGAAGAGCAGAACACAGACGTCTGAGAAATGAGGTTAACAAGAAGTGCAAGGATGCAAAAGATGATGATAATTGTTGTTTTAAGGGGCCTAACATCGAGGGTATCGTCCCCTAGGATGCAAAAGAAGAATGGTTGAAAGAGAAGTGTGCAGGTGTAGAAAATGTTTTGATATTAGGAAAGGTAGATAAAGCTTATCGAAAGATTAAGAGTACTTTTGGGGAAAGGAAAACTAAGTGCTGCAATATTGAGAACTCAGATGGAAAACCTTCAGCAGATAGGGAAGTAAAGGTTGAGAGATTGAGAGATTGAGATTGATAGCTTACATAGAGTCTTCGTATATGGGAAAGGAGATTGAGAATTATGTTATGGAAAGGGAAGGGGAAATTGATGAGGATCAAAAAGGAGATTTAATTTTGAGATCAGAATTTGACAGAGCATTGGAAGACTCAAGCAGGACTAAAGCACCTGGCATGGATGATATACTGATTGAGTTGCTATGCTGCATAGGTGATGAAGGTCTGATCAGGGTATTTCACTTGGTGTATAGGATTTATGAGACAGGTGAGGTACCCTCTGACCTCAAGAAGAATGTTATCATACCTATACCGAAGAGAACAGGGGCTGACAGATGTGAAGATTACCGGTACAATCATCTTGATCACTCATGCTTCAAAGATCCTGACTAGAATAATTTACAAGAGGATGGAAAGACAGATGGAAAGAGACTTGGATGAAGACAAGATTGGCTTCAGGAGAAACGTAGGAACAAGGGAAGCTGTACTAAGTCTTAGGCTGATTTTGGAAACTAAAATAAGGAAGGATATGAGAATGTTCATGGCATTTGTAGACTTAGTAAAGGCTTTTGATAACGTTGATTGGAGTAAGTTGTTTGACACTTTGAAAACAATTAGAATAAAGTACAGGGATAGGAGGGTGCTCTTATACAGGAAACAGAAAGCAGTAGTTATTTGAGCGGAAGGACATGAGAGAGAAGCTGGTATTCAGAAAGGTGTAAGGAAAGGCTGCAACTTATCACCCATAATGTTCAATTTATACATACAACAAGCAATGAAGGAAATAGGAGAAAAATTCAAAGTTGGAGTAAAGATTCAAGGAGAAATAATTTCTACTGTGAGATATGCTGATGACATCGTCATCTTGAATGAGTTTTAAATGGTATGGATTCTGTCTTGAGGAAAGAATTCATGATGAAAATTAATAAATGTAAAACGCAAATATTGGAATGCAGTCGAAAGAAATCCGATACCCCTATGGATGCCAAATTGGCAAGTGAAAAGCTAAAGGAAGTAGGTGAGTTCTGTTACTCAGGAAGCAAAATAACCAGCGATGGACGAAGCAAATAGGATATAGAAAGTAGATTAGCATAGGAAAGGAAAGCATTTCTACAGAAAAGGAATATCTTGACATCGAATATAGATTTAGGTATTAGGAAGTCAGTTTTGAAGGCCTTTGTTTGGAGCGTGACACTCTATGGCAGTGAAACTTGGACTGTTGGAGCAGCAGAAAAGAGGAGAATTGAAGCGTTTGAAATGTGGAGAAGGATGAAGATCAGATGGGTAGATAGGGTTATACCTATAAATGAAGAGGTATTAAAACGATTGGGAGAGGAGAGATGTTTCTGGTGACTGCTAATGAAGAGAAGAGATAGGTTGGTAGGATACTTACTAGGACACCCGGGAATAGCAAACTTAGTTACAGAAGGAAGGGTCGAGGACAAGAACTGTATGGTAGACCAAGGTTAGAATATGGTAAACAGATTGCCTCAGATGTAGGGTGTGGTACCAAAGTAGAGATGAAACGATTAGCTCAGGACAGGGAAGCATAGAGCGCTCCATAAACCAGTCGAAAGACTGCAGACTCAAATAACAACATCGCCTGCTTCAGAAACGCCCTCTTGGCTTGGTTGTGCGTATGACCAGCTCGCGTTTACTTGCTAGGCTATTGTACAGGGATGATATGCGGGTTTACTCGTAGAAGGATCTTAAGATTATCGAATGTTTAGAGTGTGGAATGTGGAGAATATCTTTGAGCCTGGTAGAACGGGAAGGGGCTCTTAATAAGAAATGTGACAGCAGGTGGTCCGGACGAGAATGGCCATTTAAAATAGAGTGTAGGAAAGACATGTCGTGTCATGTTGAGAGGAGGGATGGTTATGGCTGAAAGAAATAGGGCATATGATTAGCCTGCTGGACATGTATACATAATGTAACTAAACAATATTTTTCGCTAAATCACGAATTTGTTATTTTAACCTTTTGACGTATTTAGGTGCTTCCTGACCTGTGTTTCTGGTTACCTAGTAATGGCCACCCACCCTGTATAGTCCTGAATAATTCGCAGAGAGACTTGTAATTTAGAAACATTGCGACAAATGTAATTTTATACCAAACCTCTACGAGATGAACTGCTATATGATGGTCGGTTACTAATTCTCTGTACAATTTCAGATGAAAAGCAACTCTTTTGTAATTGAGGAGGAGAATGCTGTCATAAAGCCTATGATACGCCTTGCTTCCTGGGTGGAGGACTCTGCTTCGTCACTCTAATGTGAGAATTAATGGAACAGAGAGCAGAAGATAAAAGCCCTCGCGTTATTTCCTTCATTCGTAGCACGTACCTCAGAGTTGTGATATGATGTCCCAACCCTTCTTTCTGTGCTAAGTGTCACCAGGCCAGCAAGATAGCCAGTTTCCGGTTATTCTACCCATACCCCTCCTTTCATCTTTCTTTGGCTAACTTTTGATGTTCCTTTGTGAGGTGTAGCCAGTCGGCTTATCTAATTTCTTCAGCATTCACACTATCTCTCTCTGTGGTATTCTTTGTGCTCCTTATGAGTAAAAGACCAAGAATTTATTATATATAGTAGCACTTGAAAATCCCTTGTTATTTCGCTGATATTGAGACAGTAGTTGACTTCCCAACAAGAGGCAATAATACCTTAGATGTTTATCTCGTAAGGCCTGTAGAGCTGTATATTAACTGTCTGAAAGTACCAGGAATTAGTGACCATTCTGGGGTTGAATTAAATATTAGATACGGTGACATTACAAAATTAGACTCCGATGTAGCAAATAAGATCATATTCCAGTATCGCAGGGCGGATCAGGGCAAATTTCAGGGGTATTTGAATGAGCTATTTGTAGGATGGGCATCGGAAGGAAATCACATTAATATCCTGTGGACTAACTTTTTGAACATTTTAAATAGCGCTATTGATAAATTTGTTCCATTTAAATTACTGAAACAAAACCCAGATCCTGAGTATTACACACGGGAAATCAGGAGTCTTAAACGGAAAATTAGGAAATAATACAATAAAAGACATGATAGTGACAAGTATATGTCCTTAACAAGAGAGCTCGTCTTAAAGAAGAGGGCTGCTCATGACAATTATATGCAAGGTTTACTTGGTTCGGGAGGCGATGGGTGGAAAAAAATACAGTTATGTTAGGAGAAGAAAGGGAAATTCAAATAATTTGTCGATGATAATGTCCGGTGACGGTAAATTAATTACTGAGAAGCAGGCCATTGCTAATGAATTAAATGTCTTTTATGGTAGTGTGTTCAATAAATCCAATAGCTGTGTGTTGGACCTTAACGATGAATCAGGGGCTCCACTTCTCCAAATAATCTAGTCAGCAATTGTAAAGCTAATACAAAAATTACGTTACAATATATCGAAGGGTCCTGATAATATTGATAGTGATGTACTTAAACTAGGAGGTAGGGCTGTGGCACGATACTTACAGGTGATGTTTAATGTGTCCATAAACAATGCGCAAATCCCGGATGACTGGAAAAGAGCTACGGCAGTCCCAATATTTAAGGGAGGGAGCAGACTTGATTTGGGCAACTACAGGCCGGTTACTCTTACGTCCATCGTTTGTAAACAGATGGAGCATCTCATTTGCGACTACTTGAGGGAACAGTGGGAAACATTATCATGGTTTACTGATAGACAACATGGATTTCGGAAAGGTTACCCATGCGAGAGTCAGATGCTATCACTTTTTCAAGATATTAGCGAATCGTTAGACGATGGAGTTTCAGTCGACGCCGTAGTTATAGAATTTGCGAAGGCATTTGATGTCGTGCCAAATGACATCCTACTCCATAAATTAGCTTCGACGAAGATTGATAGAAGAGTAATTTTATGGATCCAAGAAATTTTGACGAGTCGTTTCCAGAAAGTGAAAGTTGAAGGCCGATTCTCGGATGAAATTACCGTAACGTCGGGTATCCCTCAGGGCAGCGTAATCGGAACTTTGTTACTTTTGGCGTTTATAAATGATTTACCAAATGGGATTCGCAGTGACTGTTGATTGTTTGCGGATGATTGTGTAATATATCGAAAGATACATGACTCACAAGACAATGCAGTACTTCAAGATGACCTGACCCTGGTCTATAAGTGGGCGATTGAAAATAAAATGAAAATAAACACAAGAAAAATAGGGAAAGTGCGAAGGAAAGATTTTCAATATAACATTGGCTCGGAATCGGAAATATCTGTAGAAGAAGATTCTTGCAAATATTTGGGTGTTCACGTAAGAAATGATATGAAATGGAGTAGTCATATAGGATGCGTAGTTTCTAGAGCTTACAAATCCCTGCACTTTGTAATGAGGGTATTAAAAGGAAGTAGTACCTCTACTAAAGAATTAGGATATTTGTCACTTGTAAGACCTATTCTGGAATACGCCTCGGCGGTTTGGGATCCATATCAAGTAGGCCTCATAAATGAGTTGGAAATGGAGCAAAGAAAGGCCGCTAGATTTGTGCTCAGTGACTTTAATCCCAGGAGCAGTGTGAGCCGTATGTTAAAGAAACTTGGATGGGAATCACTTGAGGCTAGGAGGATGAAATCTAGACTCTGCGCTATGTACAACACGTATACAAATCAACCAGCATGGGGTGAGCTTAGCAAACGTATGGAAAAGCCTACTTACATGGGTAGGAGCGATCATCCTTTCAAAGTTAAGGGCCGACCACAGCGAACAAATTATGGTAAATATTCTTTCGTAAACCGTGCCATTGATAATTGGAACTCTTTACCTGCCGCAGTCTTAGAGCCTTTTCCCAAACATATAGGCGTGTTTAAGAAAAGACTGACTATTTGTGTAAATACTCCAGTTTAATTGTTAGTGAATTGTTATATACAGATATTTATTTGTTATGTATATCTAATTTGCCACCGGGGAACACACCTCCAATTGCAAATAAACGATGAATGAATGAAAAATGTTCCGTAGTTTGTAGCACTCTACATTTTTTTAATGTTGGTCAGTTAATTTAAAAAGCAGTCGGTTATGTAACCCTTATTTATTTTATGATGATTCCATAGCAATTAGTGAAACAAAGCAGAGATTAGGCTGGGCAATTCATAAGTTTGTTGTTAATTCTATTAGGGGCTTTGCGACATCGTGCTCATGTGGCCGCGTGTACTTGGGAGTGTGTAGAAGTTGTCTGATAACCTGTATCACTATGTAAGTGTGTGTATTTGTAATTGAGGAAGGATTTTGGTAAGAAGCGGCCGTGGCCTTAAGTTAGATACTGTACTCGTATTTGATTGGTGAAGGATTCTATCATTTGAAAAGTTTTGAAACGAAGCCAATGATAAATAAAATCGAGACTATATTACGACCAGAAACTGGTTTGTCTCAAGTAGCAAGTTAGCCGAGCTCCGCAAGTGATATAATTTGCTGCATATATACGAGCCGAGGTGCAGGAAACTGGTCTCGGGTCTTTGTGACGGCGAGCCGAGCATGGCCGAAGGGAGAGACTGCACGCGCCACAGGAATTCGGACGTGTGCCGACTACTTCGACCCTACGTCAGTCACGTGACCAAAGCAAGCCAATGGAATGCCGTGTTACAACGACTAAACTAATTACCATAATGAGCATTTCTCATTACGAGAGTTATTTAAACACTTCAGGACACCAGAAAAGTTGTCAAATTTTATATAAAAATTTATTGAGACATATTTGAAGGTAATTAGATGCATAATTAGGAAGTAATGAGTATTTGGAATAAACGCGCAATTGAGGCATGTTTTTTTATAGAGGTGACGCTAACTTTTTATCGAAGTGGGAGAGACGCGAGTTGATTCCTGGTTCTTTCTGCCTCTGTCTTCATAGGGGACAGACGTCTTCCGAGGCAGCGCAACAATTAGCAAGACAATGTTAAAATATTGCAACGACGTCGCAGAAGAAGTTTAAATTACAAGTATATAATACAATAAAGCATCGAGAATTGCGACATAATCATTGATTAATTACTATCTACACATTTTGAACTGCAATTTATGATATCGGAAGGAGGCACGTGATAGCTGTATGAAACAACGTTCGAGGGTGATTAAAATTCTTCACTATATTCATCACTATGTCTAACGAACAGAAGTTGAGAGGGAACTACATCAACGCGACTACAGAGAGTGAGATGAATCACTAAAATGCTAGAGGGAACATAATCCATGATGCCATCTAGAAAATTCGAAATGGCGTAACATAAATTACGCGGGGGAGGTAAACATCTTTTGTCTCCTGCATAACTATAAATCTACGGAAGTCATTTCTACATTACTACAAATATGGATACGTCTACAACATAAACTATGCGACTTTACAGAAGAAAGAAGAAAATCCTGTACGAGCGAGACCAGGGGGATCCCGGTTTGATCAAGAGAGAAAGGGTGGACCCATCTCATTAAGAATAAATCCAGCAGAATGACCGCTGAAAATACACGTTGATGATGGTGTTCGAATCCCACTCCTAGGAGATTGACGACTTCAGAAGGTGATCCAGGATGTTCCAGTACCACAGCTATAAGCAGCGGTATCCCAGAAACGTTCCGTTTCTGATGATCAACGAGGGAAATCCACTTCTAGTCAACCTTACCGCAACACAAGGTAGAATCAAGACCAAATCAGTATCCCATATTGTAGCATTGTAGATAGTCTACATTTGAGAATATCTGACCATTATGTTTATTGATGCCATTTTTCAACTTTTTAGAACTTTCTTAAATTTTTCGACACAATATTTTTCATCGTAATGTCATGTAGGATTTTAGTATCGACTTTCATCGATATTTGATATTTAGGGGGCGATTTCGACGATTTGGATTTGCTATTTGAAGTTTAGAGCATTTTGCAATTTCGAATTTATTTTCGGAGATTTTATTGTTTTTCTTTCTTTTTTATAAGTTAGATGGGTTTTATTTGGAAAGTGTATTCCAAGAGTTTAATTATCTGTATAGTACGAGGGCAGTTTTTTTTAACCTCCGAAGGGCTATATAAAAATAACAGATTGACATATCAAACTGATTTTAATACTAAATGTTTGCTTGTTTTGCACTTATGTTTCAACATAATCGCCAAAATGATTGAAACATTTGTCGTATCGTTGCACCAGCTTTCCAATGCCCTCTGCAAAGAATTCTGCCGCCACTGAGGTGGGTACGTCTGGACAGTCTCCTGAAGTTTTTCCTTTTTGGCGAGGCGTTGTCGCCCAACCATACCTTCAATTCTCGAAAAAAGTTGAAAATCATTCAGTGCTGGTTTGGTTTAAACGGCGGATGGTCAAAAACTTCCCACTTGAATTTTTTGAGAAAGTCTATCGTAACGTTGGCACAGTGAGGTCGTGAATGAGTTTCACTTTTTTGAGAATTGAAGGTATCGTTGGGCAGCAACGCCTCGCCAAAAAGGAAAAACTAGACGTATCCACTTCAGTGGCAGCAGAATTCTTTGCAGAGGGCATTGGAAAGCTGGTGTAACGATACAACAAATGTTTCAATCATTTTGGTGATTATGTTGAAACATAAGTACAAAACAAGCAAACGTTTAGTAATAAAATCAGTTTGGTATATCAATCTCTTATTTTTATACAGCCCATCGGAGGTTGAAAAAAAAACAGACCTCGTATATTTAGGAACTACGATCTTGTTAACGATCTATTTCAAGATCTGAATAGAGTTATTATGGATAACTTATTATCAGATCTGGTTGTGAATATTTATTTTCGTGATTCACTAAGGTGAATGAATGTATTTTATTGAGGACGAATTTACGCTGTAATACTGAAGGAATGTGAAGTTAAAATAAATATTCGAGTGAAGTATCACAGCTGATAGAAGCTGGCATTAACTATGTTAATAATGAAAGAAAATGAGAGTTATTGAAAGAATATTATTTTATTATATTACCAATTAGGATAGTACATCGAAGGAACCAATGTTTTTATTACAGTATTTTTACGAAACTCATATTAACTGCAGAGTGAGAAGTTTCGCAATATGATGTTATGTATTTTGAGAATACAATTGTTATAATAGTAAGGAAGAAACGGGAAGCATATCTGAGAGAGATATTTTATAGTATCCTCGTATTGACGGTTGATTGTATTGTATTTATGGCAATGGGCATGGTTTCACTATTCCTGAAGAGATATCTGTAGAGACAGATTTGAGAAATGTTAATGGTATTTGAAGCAAGAGTTATTAATGGAAGAATATGCAGTTTTATTTTGAAAGGATTATTAGTAGTTATCGATATAGGCGTTACAGTTGAAAATCCTTGAAGCAGTAGGACAGCTGATCTTTGTTGAAGTTGTATCAGATAGAAAGTATAGGAACAACGTATCTATGTTAAGCAGAAGTAAATTGAGATCTATCTAAATGGTTCTGAGTAGATATTGATGTAATGGTAATTATTCGACGAGAATGAAAAGTTATTTTTATTAAGATGGAAGACCAGTGGATGTAAATAAACTATGTCTTTACTTAACTGTACGGATTATAGAATCCTGAATTGAAACAATTACTGGAAAAGACATAGCGATGTGGAGATTTACGAGATTCTAAAGAAGTCATGCTGATATAAGAAGTAGGAGAAATAATGTAAATATTTTGAAGTTTGAAACTAGCAATCTTGCTAAAATTTTGTAAATAATCTGTTTGAGACATTTGAGGACAGTGTCCACCCCAAAGTCTATGAAGAAGGGAACACGGATCCAGCTCAGAAAGCCCTCGGGATCGCCAACTCCCTTGAGGTAGTAGAATTATGCAGGGAGTACCTTCAGAAGTAGGGCTACAAGCACCCTGCTTCCTTTAGGGCCTTTAGCAGAAAGCTGGTGATAGAAAAGAAAAATAAGGGTATGACACAAAGGCCACTTAAGGCGGAAAAATAAAAGACTCCCTAGGCCTTGGTCGCGGTTGGAAGAGAACAATAATTGCCCAAGGAATGTCGACAGTAAAAATGACAGAGAGGAGCCCAGGACAAGTAAGTGAAAGCAATACCGGGCTGAGCTGGGAACCAGTGTTCGCTGATCCATGTCCCACTAACTATTGGGGGATAACTTAGATGGAACAGCCATGAAATCATCCATATACTATGCAAATGGAAATATTACGTTTATCGTCACATATTATTAGAGAAGCACTAGTATATACTGCATCAAAACTAACATTTCACCTGGACATTTCATGCTCTATCTGAGAATGTGCGCAAATACTGTATATGTTATTGCATACACGGTATACACAATATTTGGCAGTAATCCAGTGAATGTTATGGGAGTTCAATTCAATTAAACAAGAAACCTGCAAGGGTACGTAGAATTAGTTTGAGAACACTAATATATACAGTATGCGTGTTGCTCAAAATCTATCTGCAATGTTAATACATTGTAGTGAACAGCGTTTCAGAACTGTTTATATGAACATATTCTACGATATTGAGTCTAGGGTTCAAATGTTGTCCGACTGTTACATACCGTTGGTAGTTCCGTGGACTCTGCAAATAGACATACTTAAGGCTGCAAAGGCACACATTGCACGTTAAAAAATATGTAGGCTATAGGTCCGTAAATTAGTATGGTAGTTGCATGGAGTGGAACTTTGAACATAATAACGTGCTTAGAACTTTGTTGGTAACACTTACTTTGACGATCTACAGTAAAGTGTAAAATATCTTGTCCTAACAGTGTGCTAAGCCTAAGTCTGTTCCGTACACATATTCCGAAACATTGAGTCTGGGGCTCAAAAGACTTGAGATCATTAATACACGGTAGCCGTGGTCACTCTTATAATAAGCACAGTCATATGTAGTCGATTACTAAGGCAACACTGAAAAATGGCTTCAAACACCATAACCCAGTCATATGCACTAAAGCACACATTCCACATACAAAACTTGGATGTAATCTATTTGTAGGTATAGACGTTAAAAGCAGTTAAACATTGAACCTATCAGCACTCGCATATACATGTTGGCAACACTGCCATGTACGGATTGTTTACAATTAATCTGAAATGCTATGAGCCACACATGTGCCAATTTTGGAAGAAATCCATTTTATTAGTATAGCAATTAACATTGAACCTATCAGAACGCGTAGAATTATGTTGGTAGCACTGTGATATAATATGTGCTTTTGAAAATGAATTTGAAAAAAATGTGTGCCAATTTTGGAACAATTCTCATGACTACCCTCTGAGATATCCAACTTTAAGTTCCAATTTCAATTGCAATTTTTCAGCAGTTGCTAGCACTGGCGTTCTTTTCAAATGTGGCCTTGAGATATTCTGGTATATATTTTCACTCTACCAAATTAGGTTCCGATAGCTGCAGCGGTATAGGAGTTGGTAGAGTGGGACACACACACACAGAAGGACAGACAAACACATACATTTGCTCAGATTGTTCTCATAGTTTACGTTTTCATCATTTGAGCAAGATGTGAAAAGTTGGTGAAAATGAATGGTGACGTTGCCGTAACTGTCTGTTCAGGCCACTACCATAAAGACACGCGAACAGCAAATGTCTTATAGAAAGGGAAGTGTTGTAGGATTGTTGAATTGAATGCTGCAGAGCAGCACGGGTCTTCTAGTTAAAATTAATTCGAAGAACTTTAGATGATTTGATTGCCTCTGTGCTGTGAGGTCATTGTGAGACAAGCATCAAGCGCAAGAAGAGATAGTTTGCGTCCTCAGACTTTCAAATGGAAGAGCTTCATAATAAAAGGTCAGTGCTTTATCAGTTAGTAAACACCCTTGTCTGAATTCCGTCACTGGCTAGGAGTGCAATGGCAGGTACAATTAGAGCTCGTTACACGGAGAACAGCTACAACCTTGTCCCTTCTATAATATATCAGCTTGCCCAATTAGCGTCGGGACAGAGGATCGCCTACAGCGTATCGCGTCTCCTGTCTCCTGGAGGTGACTGATTACCGCTGATTATCCCAACATACTCATACTTGGGTGAGTGGTATGTTTGGCTGAAAGCTGGCAAATTGTTTGCTGAGAAGTACCGTTAGAAATTATAATGGTTCTTCAATTGATATTATTCTGAATCAGGAGTAAGGTGTAAATCGTTTCCACATCGGGGAAACAAGACCGCTGATAAGGAAAGTGCGTGTATATCGCATTTCAAATCCTTACCGAAGCTAAATGATACGCATTAGGACGCGTATTAAACTGTTTTAAAGGGGAGAGTGGAATCAAATTGGCGCACTTTGAATAACATATGGAGGATGTCTCAAAGTTGTGCAGTAATACATCAAGGGTAAAGTGCTGGTTTGTGACATTTTAGACCTCGGATTCAAGTAACTAAATCTATATTATCTGAGTCATCAGCTTCATAATCCCCATAAAGCGGGACAACATGAGAATGAGAGTATAGACGACCAACGTAAGAGTTCCACGAATATATAAAAACAGAGGACATTCCAGACTAAAACTACTTGTTACCGCTGAATTCAATTCCTGGCCAATAGTGTGTTGTAGAATAACATACAACGCACGTATAAACCACTTCCTGAAATTTTGTACCTTGATTCCTCCACAACCAGGTTACTAAATGGCAGGCCATGCCCCCATCTTCTCCTTAATCTTAGCCGCATGTACAGGCACACACACTAGTGTAGATACCACAGTAATGCAGGTTGTAGAAGAGATAAGTTACACGCTCACTTATACACGATCTTGATGACATTGGTATCCCATGTTCCCTAATAAAACAACTGTAAGGAAAAGGAGGGCACAGCTCCCATACCTGGAACAAAATAGCCTACATGAAAATGTAACGTTTTGAAGCCATTTTTCAGTGTTGCCTATACAAACAGTTATTTTTTACCTCTTCAGTTGGTAAACACGAATTTTCCCAATGACTGGGCGGGGTACAATGTATATAATATGTAATTAACACTCCTGGAGAAAATTACATGTATTTGTTTGTGATCACTGTTATAATGGGGCAAAAATAGTGATCATAAATTAATGCATGTAAATTTTCCAGAAGTGTTATTTACATATTATTAACATTGGCACCCCCCTCGACCCACCACCCCCACCCCCACCCCCGCAGTCATTGGGCAAATTCATGTTGACCGACTGAAGAGTTACAAATAACAACTTGAACATATAACCGCAGTCGGACCTGCTGTCCAGACAGCAAGGTGCATGGCGAGGAGGCATCTTTGATCTAGATAACATACAGAGCCACCTATGTACCAGACTCAGAACCTGCCTTACGATATAGTTCTCATTGGAGTGGTTATAACTACTGAGTCAAGTTTCGAAATGTGCCCTCAGTCGGGATTTAGACCTAAATCTCCTATTGTACAGTCAGCTGCGTTTAGCCATTTACATCAATGAGGACAACGTATTCACTGAAGGCCTCGGATTGCGCCTTGACAGTACCAATTTGACCGTAGTTAGAGTCAGATCATACCGTAGTACGATGCGCAACGATGGAAAGCATTGTGAGCAACGAAGTAAAACGAGTATGATAATGAGGCGCGAGGGTATTCAGTTATTATTACAAGCATCAGCCTGCATTTTGTGTGCTAAATTAGAGAATATTGATCAGAAACTGTATAAGGAAAGATTGAATTCCCTCGATAAGAGACCGCAAGATATTTCGCAATATTGGAGAACGTGAAAACAGACCGCGAGGTGCTTAGGAACTATGCATATACTATAAATGATAAGAGCAAATTTCTGGTGACAGTGGTTAAATTAATTGGGGAATATCACCTACCACGCGACAGTATCATGAAATATAATGCTGAAATCGTGTGTTGTTGTTTGAGTCTTCAGTTTTTGACTGGTTTGATGCAGCTATCCATGCTCCCTGTCTTGAGCTAATCGTTTCATCTCTACATACCTACCACGACCTATATCCGAAGCAATATGTTTAACATATTCTAACCTTGGTCTACCCCTACAGTTCTTGTTCTCAACCCTTCCTTCCATAACTAAGCTTGCTATTCCTGGGTGTCTTAGTATGTGTCCTACTAACCTATCTCTTCTCTTCATTAGCAGTCGCCAGAAACATCTCTCCTCTCCCACTCGTCTTAACACCTCTTCGTTTGTCACCCTAACTACCCATCTGATCTTCATCATTCTCCTGTAACACCACATTTCAAATGCTTCAATTCTCCTCTTTTCTGCTGCACCAATAGTCCAAGTTTCACTGCCATAGAGTGCCACGCTCCAGACAAAGGCTTTCAAAAATGACTTCCTAATACCTAAATCTATATTCGATGTCAACAGATTCCTTTTTTGTAGAAAGGCTTTCCTTGCCTGAGCCAACCTACTTTTTATATCCTCTTTGCTTCGTCCATCACTGGTTATTTTGCTCCCTAAGTAACAGAAGTCTCCTTCTTCCTTCAGCTTTTCATCTGTCAATTTGATGTCCATAGAGGTTTCTGATTTATTTCGGCTGCATTCCAGTATTTTTGTTTTACATTTATTAATTTTCATCATGTATTCTTTCCGTAAGACGGAGTCCACACCATTCAAAAACTCATTCAAATCCTCAGGCATTTCGGCCAAGATGACGATGTCATCAGCAAATCTCAGAGTTGAAATTATTTCTCCTTGAATCTTCACTCCCACTTTAAATTTTTCTCCAATTTCCTTCATTGCTTTTTCAATGTAAAGATTGAAAAGTATGGGTGATAAGTTGCAGCCTTGCCCCACACCTTTCTGAATACCAGCTTCTCTCTCGTGTCCTTCAGCTGGAATGACTGCTGTCTGGTTTCTGTATATATTTTATATCGCCCTCCTTATTCCAATAGATTTTAAAATGTCAAACAATTTGGTCCAATCAACGTTATGAAAAGCCTTTTCTACGTCTACAAATGCCATGAACGTTCTCTTATTTTTCCTTATTTTACCTTCCAAAATCAGCTTAAGACTTAGTACAGCTTCCCTTGTTCCTACACTTCTCCGGAAACCAAACTGGTCTTCACCCAACTCCGTTTCTATCTGGCTTTCAATCCTCTTTTAATTATTCTAGATAGGATTTTTGAAGCATGAGTAATCAAGCTGATTGTTCGGTAATCTTCACATCTGTCAGCTCCCACTTTTTTTTTTGGTATAGGGATAATAACATTCTTCTTGAAATCAGGAGGTACCTCACCTGTCTCATAAATGCTACACACCAAGTGAAATAAACTGATCAGACCTTCATATCCTATGCAGCGCTTTGTTCCTGCTTAAGTCCTCCAATGCTCTGTCAAATTCTGATCTCAATATTAAATCTCCTTTTGCATCGTAATCAAAACTTGTGTGAAGCTAAATTGTTAGGTTAGATTTCGTCAGAACGCTCTATCCAAGTTCCAACGTTCACCACTAGGTATCATTGATATCTGGTATCGAAAGTTGGAACTACTTGAAATTGAACGGAACTTGTAGCTCACCCTAAGGGTGTCCGCTGGAAGCAGCTACAGACTCAGGCGAGCCGAACATGTCCTTGGACACTCCCGGCATTAAAAACCATACGATAAATAAACACTGTTATGATGTGATTTCTATGGACTATGTCAATCAGTCAAAACTTTGGATAAGTATCCTACCTTATAATGAATTTTTGATATGAAATGCCGTATATAGGAGTTGAGATATCTGTGTTCATTGTATATAGAGTTAATATTTACTATTCTGTGCGATTTCCGTCAACAGAGCTCTCATACGCACAAGCCTCTACAATGTTTAATTACGTTTTTCCTATGGGCATGTTGCCACAGACTTTTATTTAAATAAAATGTTATTGTATGTGCTCTTCAGGTATTCTATTTTTCACATTTGCGCAGTCATGAATCAACATGCCTTTAGTTTTCAGAATGTTTTATATAATGCATATAGTACAAGAGAGCGAGACTTTGGAACATTATTTTTTTAAATATATTTCGTGGTCTCAGCTCATTTGGAGAGTTTGGACTGTTTATTTTGAACATATCTACTTATAGCCTATTTTCATAATATAAATACAGGCCTATTAGATCAACACCAAATAATTTACACTTGTCTGGGCCTATGTTATTGAAACTTGGTCAAAAGTTATGTCAATCCTCAGAGATACGAACCAAACCGTTTTGGTTTGCCTTAGCCTGAAATAAATTCATGTGACATTAAAAATCGTGACAACCAAGAAGTTAAAACGGTGACCATGGGAAATTTTTCAATTGAATAGCCATTGCTAGGAACTTATCCCGACTATACTCTCGGAATTTTATACCATGACAGAGAACTATAAAAAATTTACTTATACGGTCTTTGAAATCTAACAACCAAGAAACTAAAATGGAGGTCATGCTTGTTTTCAAAATCCCATGTCTGCTATCAGCTTGAAATATCTCAGTATAATGTAAGATATTTTTACTGATATGAATTTTGAAGGCATTGCAAACAAGAAACGAAAATGATGGCCATGTAAATTGTAAATTGTAAATTGAATTGCCTTTGCTTGAAACCTATTACAGCAATCAACCTTTAATTTTGTGCCATGCTAGTGAAATTTAAGAAGATTCCATCAATATAACTTTTGAAATCGTAGCAAACAAGGAACCTAAATGAAGGTCTAAAAGTATTTTAAATTTCATTGCCATTGCTCGGAACCTATCATCGTTATCAGCTTTAAATTACTTTGTTCGATGTTATAGGATTATAAAAAGTTCACCGATAAAAAACTTTCTTCGGCTTTTCCCAATTAATTGGGGTCGCTGGAGCCAACCAGGCTCATTTTGATTTTGGTCG
Source organism: Meconema thalassinum (assembly GCA_946902985.2). Taxonomy (NCBI): domain Eukaryota; kingdom Metazoa; phylum Arthropoda; class Insecta; order Orthoptera; family Tettigoniidae; genus Meconema; species Meconema thalassinum. Next base: position 1,240,315,923 of record OX336389.2, on the reverse strand, counting down.
GGGATTTAAGGCCGGATGCCCTTCCTGACGCCACGTGATTTTCCAGGTGAAAATTCCACCTCGCTATCACCGGGATTCGAACCCTGGCCGTCCGGGTGATGGAAAGCCACTGCGCCATCACGCTCCCCTAAAAAAGTTCACCGATACAATTCTTAATATAGTGACGAGCTCATCCACACCAGCAATAAATCAAAATATGCTCGACGCAGAAAGCAAGAGCATGCGATGAGTGCCAAGGCAGAGAAAAAAAAGTAACAGGTCAGCGTGCGCGAGTTCATTCGAGTGCAAACCAGTATAGCAGAAAGACGTATGGTGGAAACGTGGTTACCAATGGAAGTGCGTGCTGTTGTGCGCAATCAATGGGCGCGTGGGACTAGTGTTTCATATGTTCATCGCGACCTTCAGAACATCTCTGGAGATGACTTCCTGGGCGCTGGTGTTCGACATTTCGTGACGAAAGGCAGATTGTTGAAGATGAAGACCGTTCTGGGTGCTCCTCCACGACCACATCGACCTGGTGTTATCCGAGAGGTGCGTAACTGGTCTGATGACGAATCAGTAATGTATGTAGACGTGGTCAAGCCCACCACATGATGCACGAAGGTGTCAGCAAGATGGGTGAGGAGACAGCTCGCTCCTGATCACCAGACTGCAAGAATGGCAATAAGCCTCAAACACTTGTGGCGGTACAAGCTCGAGGGCAATTACGTTCTTGTTCAGGATCATCACAGTATAGTGGATGAGACATGGGTGCACCACTTTAACCTTGACACCAGAAACATCCCAGCTCACCCATACGGAACAACTGGAAATGTTGCAGTCCTCAGAGAAGATCGCTGGGCACCGAATTTTACGAGGGTGTACTGAAACTGATTTTATGGAAAGACAAATGTATCAGTGTCGGTGATGTCTATGTTCAATGATAGTTGTTGATGTTGTTAATTCATTTAGGGGATTTGCAATATTGTTGTCTTTTAGCCCCGTCTACTTAGGTGTGTGTAGGATTTATCTGATAACCTGTGTTTTGTGGGGTCTGTAATAGTGTGTGCGTATTTGTAATGCAGATTAGGATTGGGAAGGTGGTGGCCGTGGCCTTAAGTTAGGAACCATCGCGAAATTTGCCTGAAGTAGAAGTGGGAAACTACGGAAAACCTCTTCCAGGATGGCTGAGGTGAGAATCAAACCCACCTCATTTCAGGTTTGCCTCAAGAGGCTGAGAGGACATCATTCCAGCCCTCAGACCAGAATAAATGTTTTTGACAGAGCTCGGAATCGTACCCGGACCTCCGGGGCGACAGTCAAGAATGCTAGCCGCTGCACCAGGTGGTGGATTAATGTGTTTTATCACTCTGTAATACAGCTTACCGGTGATGTAAAATGAAGAATCTTACATTCGGTACTCCCCTCGTGCTACCAAGAAACCAAACCAAAGCCGCCTATGGCATCCCAGGGTCTTGGCCTTGACCTTGGCCTACCAATTGACCACTGCCCAGCTGTTTGGCCTTCAGATTGCTGGGTGATGCGTGGTTGACGCGTCCAGTCTTCTCAGTCGTTAATCTTGGTTTTCCTGACTGGGTCGCTGCCTCACCATCAGACAGCTACTCAATTGTCCTCACGAAGATGAGTGCACCCCACTTCAGCCCTTACGTCAGTTTTTAAATCCCTAATCGAGCCGTGAATCGAACCCGGGACCTCTGAGTAAGAGTCAAGCCTACTACCCCAATACCACGGGGCCTACCCTCGTATTGTCAAGTCGGTGTAATTTAAAATATGTATGGACGAAATATTGAGACTATTATTCAGAAAATGTTCTATAATCAATCTGCTGAAGGAACGAAACCATACTGATTTGAATCTGAAATGAACATCCAGGAAGGAAGACACTGCTAGCTTGGAGGAGAACGTGCTGTAACCATGGCAATGTGGAATCTGGTGCTCTCATCTCATTTTCTATCTAGAGTCTAGATATGCCAAAGGCAACGCCTGTGTGCTTGCAATCTAGATATACGATGCATGCTTTAACAACCTTCCGTAGGCACAGTAGAGTTTCAACCACTAGTTGATACTTCAAGAAATAAACGTAGATTGAATCTTTTCCAAATCCAACACTCTCAATTGAAACTATGTGATACTAAAAAAAAAATATTCAAAAATGAAAGTTCGTAAGCGATAGAGCATAAAATGTAATACATAAGCTCAAAATATATTTTAGGTCAGCTATGATTTTTAAACTGCCCAACCATGTTGAAACAGACTACCTCGTGGTGTAGCGGTGAGCATTCTTGACTGTCGCCCCAGAAGTCCGGGTTCGATTCTTGGCTCTGCCAAGAGATGTAGTCTACTTCTGGTGTGACGGCTGGAAAGATTTACACTCAGCCTCATGAGGAAACATTGAGAGGAGGTGGGTTCAATTCCCTAGAAGTGGTTTTCCGTGGTGTTTTACTTCTACTCCAGGCAAATGCCGGGATGGTTCATAACTTAAGGCCACAGTTGCCTTCTTCACAATCCTCACTCCATCTTCAACTACACACACTGATGAAGCCATCACAATCACATAGGTTTTTAGACAAAAAGGTACACTCACCCAAGTACACGAGGCTAATTGACCACGATGTCCAAGCCTCTAAAATGAAACAACGGCAAAAACAAACAACATTGGGAAAAACCCGAACGAGGAAACAAAAATTTGTTTAAGGATCCCTGTGGTACATTCCCCTAATCTGAAAAAGAGAGCACTAACGCTAGTAATGAGTAGGATATGAAGCCATTCTGTCTAAAGAACATCATTAACGAAGTACTCAATGTAACCCAGACCTCTGCGGTGACGAGTTAAAAATAGGAAACCATGGCAAACTATTTCAAGGACAGCCAATGGTGCGTCTATAGAGTTCGCAGAGAACCTCACGGCCTAGCGCTGCGCGTTAGCGAGCGTAGCTACTGCTATCGGTAAGTGGACATTTTATAATAATTAGGTTAAATTCGTAAAACTATTAATCACTAAATGTAAGCCATTGATACCCTGCTTTATCTACAGGAGTAAAGCACCTACTGCATGAAAAGCAATACTTGGACATAACTTGGCGAGAGGATTGACGAATACTTAGTGCGTGTCTGTAGCGATTAGTGTTTTCAGGAAAATAGTTGTGTTTCTTACGAGTAAATGGCAAAGATAGCTGTTTCAGAAGCTCGTACGCATGAATTCTGCATGCCAGCCAGACTCTGTTATTGAATGAGCAACCCGTCCTTTAAACCAATTTACGTCTTTCCGGTGCAAAAATAGCATTTCACTACCACTTCCTGCTTCCTTCTCTGCCACTAGCATGTCCACTGGCCTACTTTCCCGGTTTCACAGTGTTGCAAGACGTTTTGGCCCGGTTTTGCATTACTTATATAGCCGCTATACGCGTTAATTTGAGACAAAATAAATCCTCTTAGATCGTCGTTCAAACAGATTTTGTTTCACCCCACGGTGTAGCTGAAGGGACCTATGAAATTTACAACTACATTTTTAAAGATACCAGTACCAAATTTTGTCGGCATATTTGCGCAGTAAATATTGGTTATTATACCAAGATTAAAACATTTAGTTGATTTAGTCTTCCATAATTCATTTGTAATCAATTAAAAAGCTTCTAGCGTCACACGTATTACGAATACTTTAAAATTTTGCAATGCGTTTGACATATACACCCTGTATGTATCTGCACCACCGTTAACAATGGAACGACTTGAATCAATCAATCATTTTAATGGTGGAAGGATGGATCAATTTTTTTACAAACAAAGACTAAAATACAATGTCTCTTAAAAATCACAAACTTTTAGTCACAGATCACCTTAAATCGCGCGTCAAAACCTGGACGGGGAGCTACAGAAAGTCCGCAAATTAGAGGTTTCAATCCTGGTTCTGACAGAGGCTATCCTGAGTGTTTCTTTGTGGTTATTTCCACACTCCCTCCAGACAAATTCCGAGATAATACCTTACTTCAAGTTCCGGAGCACCTAGCCCATTCCTGTCCCTAATACAGCTACACACGCTACTACAGTCATCATACAAAAATACAGGTTATCAGACAGGTTAACATACAGGTTCATCACACGTTGTTGAGGACCATGATATCGGAAAGCCTAGTGAATCAATAACAAGATTTTGGTTGTCTACTTGTACAGCCGTGATCCATTAACGTGATAAATCATTGAACTAAAATGTGACATAGGCCAACACTATTCTTTTACTTAATTGTGCTTCACTGCAAAAAAATTGCCAAACACATTGATTGCATCGAGTCCAGTGATTCACGTTTGGTGGTCGTATTTCAGGAAGAATTGCTTGTTCCTTTCCAACCCTGCTAGATATAATCCACTTCTCGAAGCCAATCGCAGACATACAGAATCAAACCACGTCCCCAACTTCAGCCCCCGGTCAAGTGCCCTTACATCACTCACTGCACCACGAGCTGACTCCATAACGTTCTCTTTTTCCAATCCTTACAGAAACTGACAGTTAAAATTGCACATGGTTAGGGGACAGAGAACCAAGATTTATTACAATTAACTGGCATTTAAAGAGCAGATACCATCGATGTTCTGCACCTTAAAACAACAATCCCCACCATTACAACCATCTAGCTGCCATCAGATGCCACTTTCACTAAAAGTATTGCAGTTCTGGTAGTTAACCCTCTCAAGGGACGTGTAAGCCTACGTATGTTCATAGTGCGAGCCCATTTGTTTGTCTCTCCTTCATTCCCTCGACAGACAACATACTTATAATAATAATAATAATAATATAATAATAATAATAATAATAATAATAATAATAATAATAATAACAATACCATTTTATAGAATATCTAGCCTAATCATAAAAAGATTTTCTTTAAGCTCAGATATCACCAGATTTCTACAGTAATAACCGTTGTGCTAGTCAAAGTTGTATGAAATATTTGTTTTTGTTGTTTCTCTTGAAGAGCTTAGACATCGGGGTCATTCATCGTTTACTTGGGTGTGAGTGAAATTGGCATGTCTAACAACCTGTGTTATTATGATGGCAGTATTAGTGTGTGTATTTGTAAGTCAGAGGAGGATTGGGAAGGAGGCGACCGTAGCCGTAAGTTAGGAACCATCTCGGTATTTGCCTGGAAAATGAGCAAGAAACCACGGAAATGAACTTCCAAGATGGCTGAGGCGGAAATTAAGCCCACCACTCCTCATTTTTGCCCCACGATGCTGAGTGTACCCAATTCCAGCTCTCATAACAGAATTAAATATCCTGGCAGAGCCGAGAATTGAATCCGGTCCTCCAGGTCGACAAAGAAATATTTGCCCAGATCACCCGCTTCACGCATTTTCTATCCATACCTTATTAGATATCGGTTTGATACTCTGTGTTAGTTTGCTGCTCGCTTACCGTAGCTGAAGTAATTTGTTCTAATTCTGCCACAGTTGGCTGCGTGAAATCCAAGAAACCATGGTCATTAGAATTAATGGCTAGTTTACGGAACTCATCGGGCAAAATTCAGACAGTCCGGTGCGCGAAGCCTCAAACCACAATATGACAATACACATATATCATTAATACCATAAACATAATCACAATATACCTGCCTAATGCTTCTCCGTGAACATATTCCTTAATACAATGATCACGTAACATATTGCACGGAGAGAAACCATCCTTGCCTTTCTTCACAACCGCTGACAACTATATAGAATACTGTAGTACAGTTGCTTATAATTTCATAAGAGAAATACTGAAGCTTAGTTTTTCCAGATTTTAAGCTGGCATTTCTTCCATCACCATCAAATCCCTACACTGATCTGGAGTTAAGATCATATCCTGATACGATTATAACCAATTAAATCAACATCTCATTGAAGAAATTAACCTGTGCAGACATCATCGATGTTCTTCTTAAAACAACAACAAAGCATTATTCCTATTTATATTGCTAATCCTTAATCATCAATGTTACCTTCGAATAATTGTAAAGCTATCATAAAACTAAAACAATCTATTTTGCTTAACTAAATTTGCCGGATATTTCTCAATTAGTCCTCCAAATGTTCTTCCTTGAAAAATCGCAAGTTCTCCGTCATGCCACTCAAACTTCAATACACTTTTAAATAACTAAGTAAATTGCCGTGGTGCGTAACAAATCACTAAAATTACAGTTTTTGGAAAAGTGTATTACTTTCTTCAATCTCAATATTCATAAAATACCATGTTACATCTATAACATGTTGCTTCAGTGGAAGGGAAGTGTGTCATCTGATATACTTCAATAGTTTACCCTGTGCTGTTCATCTGATAAAATGGCTCTGTCTTAACTGATAGGCTAGGATCAGTAGATGTTTGTGGCGGAGGTAAGTATTGTGGGGTGAGCAACATCTGTTGGGCAAGCTTGGCCTGCTGGGGATGGAATATATTTTACGTCGAAATTGTAATGCAATTAATCTGGTACATACAAAGGAACGGAAACTACCACGGAGTAAGACAACAGATATATAGATAGTGAGCCCGTATGGCTCATGTCTGATCGTACTTTTTATTTATGGCATCTTGGAAGAAGGTCGAGACGCTCCGCAGAAATTTTGAACTTGCTCCGACATAAGCTTTTCACGTTAGTACTGAATATGCATACTTCCAGGACATGAAGGAAATGACACAGCAGGCCATGGAAATATTTTGGTAATTCAATTACATTATAAATATAAGTTAATAACTTGCAAGATAATGGAAATTATTTGATTTTATTCCCGGATTGTTGGCAATTTATTAATTAATAATTTACATCGCAGGCGATTTATGGATTTAGTTGCTACACGACTCAAGAGTTGAACCTATAAGGGAAGTGCATTCAACAGCACGCTTACTCCGATTTTGCTTCCGCATGAAAGCGGGTGTTCATTTGTTTGTGTGTGGAGGAAACGTGATTTACTTCTACTTCTACGTATCACTTGACTGCAGGAGCTCGGCAGTTGGTTTTCCTTTCGTTTAAGGTACTGAGGAGGCACTGGTCATTTTTATGAAGGCTTAGGAGAGCCACATGAAATCAATCTGAGATAGAATTGAGCTTAGCGTATAGTTTGACAAGTCAGGAGTGAAGCTGTTGTCGTTTTATCTTTTGATTGAAGGGCTCAGGATGCGCTATGAATTATTATGAAAGCTTTGAAGTTATAGGAATATGTTGCAAATGCTCAGGAGCCATATGGGTGGATAATGATGTATTTTTCGTATCGCTTTATATCACACGAGAAATAGGAAAAAGGTTGTGTTTTCTGATGGCTTTGGCATGTCAAAGTGAACTTGTAAATGTGTAAAGCGAGGAAACGAACTCTTTTCAATATTTCAATAGCTCGTGAATGTTAGGAATGGACTCCAGTTTTAAACAGCTAACTAGATTGTGATATTTCGTATTTGTGTATTTGAATGACAGTGAGCTCTGCAAACACTCTGAATACCTGTTTAGCGCTGTCTTGTGACAAGACACACCTGCCAGGGGTAGTAGGTTTCTTTATTGTAACAGAATGCAACTATGTGAGATGACAAATATTGACTATAATTAAAAGGAGTTTCTTTCACTCAGAGTCGTGAGTTCGATTGAAGTGATACTCCATGGTCACAGCTGTAGAAGTTGATTATTGATATTTTTTTGATAACGTTCACTATCTGTTAGGATCTTCGATAATTTTGGATGTTTGAGGAGAGATTCAATTTTATTTCGAGACATAAATAAGATGATTCCTTGCCACGTTTACATGACCGATTGTGTTATGAAGGGAAGTGTTATTGTTGTGTCTTTGGAAGACAAATGAAGTAATAGAGCCGACATGGATCGCTCATATGGTATTTATATGAGTATTAGGTGGCAGTGGAAGGTTTACCCTGTCAGCTGTAGGTTTTGCAAGCAATAGAGCCAAACATTTTTCGCTATTAGGGCACGTGTTATAGTTGTGACAGTCGTGTATAAGGTAAAGTGAGTATTCTCACATTTTTGATGAGACATGCTTGAAGTAGTGTTTTTGCTGCTTGCCAAGAAGTGTCATAAGGTCACTAGGGAACTTAACACACAGTAAGGGATAAATAAGGGACTAAATCTGAACATAAAAATCATGAAATGGAAGTTTCTTCATTTATATTGAATTTAATAATCAGGTGACTAACTAAGATGTGAATTGTTAAACTTTTATTCTTATTGAATGACCAACACTCTTCGAACAGATGATTGCTGCTCATTAGACACATAATCTAGGACAGATGACAAGATTTTTAGACGACTGTGGCATTGCTGTGATAACCTGAAGCCACAGGCAATTAGCAATTATGCGACCTTAGACGCAGTTCTGACTACACTGTTGCGAATCTAACTTACCCACACCTAGATGGCAATTAAACACAAACAGTGTTTAATCTGTGTAGGCAGGCACGCAAATGGCGTGAATAGTAGGAGTGTTCAGTGTGTAATTGTTGATTACTGTAACATGTGTGTATTTTATTGTTAGGCAATAGTTGTGCTATTGTTTGGATTTCCTTAGCGTAGATGCTTCACGTCTACAATTTTAACGTCAATTAGGGATTAGTTTCTGAAGTAACGTAAATTAAATGTTAGAGTGACACCATTGTAACTTAGGTATTATTATCGATGCCATTAAATGTAAATGAAATACTTTTCTATTGTCGACGTTTAAATATTTATTTGCAGTAAATTAAGCGTTTGATTATTATTATTATTATTATTATTATTATTATTATTATTATTATTATTATTATTATTATTATTATTATTATTATTATTATTCATGAATCATTATACTGCGTATGAAATTATTCCGTGTCAGATTCTTAGCTTGACTGCCATGAATTACTTTTGTGAGGGTTTAACTTGAATTCAGTTTAGAAGATTATTCTTTTTTTCATTAGATTTGCGGACTAGACGTGATTTTTATCCTCCAAAGTAGGCTAGTGTTTTTAAAATAAGTTTTACGGAAATTTTACATAAGCCTGGGCTATGTATTGCTAGCTTTGCTATTTTTGGGGGTGTGTTCCTTGGGCTGGTTTCATAACAATTTACCTCACACTTAACCCGATACTACCCGAGTTAACTGTCCCGTGTGGGGCTGGTCTGAGAGCACATCCTCTCCTCTCAGTGTGTGGGTCCAAAGGATGGGGGTGTCGAGAGGGCTGTCGGTGGTCAACGTTCCCCCGATATTGTTGTCTAACGGACACAATAGATAGGTAGATCGTTTGCTCGTTTGCTCTGAGATACAACGAGGTTAGGAGGCTAAGGTCAACTGCCCTGAGATCCCTTCACAGAAAAAACACAAAATGTACTCCGACATGTTTATGAACTAGTTCCAGCACAAGACTGTTATCTCAGGTCGTAACGGGTTTTAAGAAAGGTGGAGTTACGAAATTAGTCCAAAATACACATCCTGCATGAATGGAAAGATATCAAGCCAACAAAAAATAATAACCAGTTAAGATAAAATGTCATCAATTGACATCCATTAGTCACCGACAACTAGTCAATATACGTACTTTATGTTTGTTAATATGTGATTTTTTGTTATGATACTGAAACTGATGATTGACCTTCAAATGTGCTTGGTTAGTTTGATTATGTGATTGGTGTTAAATGGTCAGGTTAGAGTGGATTTTCAATTTAGCTGCTTGCATGGTTTGCGGACCATATGCAAATAGCTTCAAATAGCTTCTCTCGTCACTACCTGCACTGAACTGAGAGGAATTTCCTGTGTGCTAGTTTTCACTTATTCTCCTAGGCTCCCCACCCCTCCCACATTACTGTCTGTGTTCATCGAATATTATAACTTATGTGTGCTGCCAAGTCTAGAGCCTCTTAATATGGTGTATGTTACTGTACAGTATACTGGACATCATCAATTATTAAAGGCCAGTTTTCATTCTCGCCACGCGTTTGCTTCCATTCCTTCAATCATCTGGCGCACTGCGACCAAGTGAAGTCATCGTTGGGCGATGTGTGAAAGCATGTATATTTGGAAGAGTTATTTCTGAAATTCAATACCAGTCTTAATTTTTATATTCACATTCTCAAGTTTCACTTATTTAAGTCAATGTAGCCAGTTGTCAAATTTCTGCATACAAATTAAATTCCAATATTTAGAATAATTTTTCTTAGGTAGATACCTATACAGTAGGAAGTCTTCCTACCCTTCTATGTTTCTAGGATGTTAGGGTAAGGGGACTATGCACGAGACAGAACTTTTGAAGATTCCTGTACTCACATGGAGATTAAGAAGGGTATTTATTTGTTTATTTGTTTATTTGTTTCTTTATTAATTTATAAATGATGTCTATTTATAAGGTAGTTGTCAAGTAATTATGTTTTTGTGTTTCATTGTTACAGTACACGGGACTGAAATTAACACGATATCCAAGCCCCTAATTGAGAAATTGGCAACACGTTTTCATCAACAACAACAAAAATGAGAAGACAAACAGATCAAACTGCAAATATAAACTCATTCTTGTTCTGCTTACGGTTTTGAAATGTTGTATGGTAAGGGAACAGTGTATCTATTTTGAGTACGCGAAAACTTTCCTTAAAATACGAGAGTTTAATGATGTTTGTACGAGTTTCAAGTGGCTAACCAATGTGATGCAGCTAACTTCAGTGGACCAGCTGCTGGCACTTTCTATTATCTCTCTGTGTTCGCTAAATTAGTGGCATACGTCGCGAAGCATGTTCCCAACCTAAATATGATGGATCTCCCTTGCAGCTGAGGGTGCTGCAGAATGAAGGACGTGCTCCATCTCTCATCGGAAAGCTCCAAACTCTAATGCCTTTGTTGCTTGGATGCAAACTGACGTAACATCGTCCAAAAAGTAGCCATATGTGATGAGATTGCTTACCTTCGTAAGCTCTTGTATTGAAGAGGAACTTTTAGTACTGGCCTATTGACAGCAGTCTTTTCTTGCAATCAAACCTGTGGTGTAGCCGTGCGCGTTAAATCTCTTACCACGACTGCGATGGGAGCTGCAGCAATAATGGAGAACGGAGGTTCGAATCCCGGCGCTGATAGTGGCTATCCTGAATGGTGATTTTTACACATTTCCTCCTTGCAAATGACGGGATATTTCCTTTATTTAAGTTCCAGGGCACCTAGCCCATTCTTTACCTTTATAATTACAGATACACGAATCATGTTCCCTGCCCAGTACAGAACCTAGGACTATGTGTTCCAATGAGTTTGGTTTCTAAATTATATTATTATTATTAATTCTTCTCATTGGGAACCTAGCCTGTTGTAACCTGTTGACATACCATTTAGGAAAGCGCCTCGCCAAGCCATAAAATTAAAAGCCAAATCATGTAATCCCTCGCTTCCTTACAAGCATTAGCCATCTAAGAACAAGATATCCCAGTCAGATAATCTAAAACAAGCTGTCTCCATTTAAGAACATGGAAACCGCCAGTAAACAGCTCTCTTTCCTAAGAAAACCTTGAGAGCTATTTATGACGGAGTTCTGAAATTTCCAGAAGGAATTTCTACCCAACCTTCAACATTTTTACGCATCATTATTTCTCCCACTCAGAGAGACAACTCCCTCCTAAACGAAGTAAGCCTCTGATTGGCTAGTCCTTCAGAGAAACTCATAACCCCCACTATAGATTATCCAGTATTTAACTTGGCACACAAGGGCAGCTCTTCCTCTTCTTCACTTGTAACTTTGGGTGATGTAACTCTATTTAACAGGACTGCCAAGCAGTCAGGCTACATGCCTTGTACATAAATTATTAACAACTGTGAATGTATTACTTGTCGGTGGACTGATAATAAATAATAATCATTGGGAATCTTCGTGTTCAGTTGATTCAAGAAATACCAGTCTCGAGGAGAACCCGAGTCGACCATGTAATGATTGTTGTCCCGCCTGGAAGCAGAGTAAAGGGATCTACATATTTAATTGAAGACCCATCCAGGACTACAAACTTAATTGTGGTTCCATCCGGGATAACGTATTTAATTCACCCACTTCGCAATCGACAAAGAAACACAGATTATTATACGAACTAAATAAATACCCAAGTACATGCGGCGGATAACCAAGTTGTCCCAAGCCCCTAAAATGAGACAACAATCCTGCAGTCAAGTTTACTCTGTATTAACTGACACGTGAACTCCAATGACCCACCGATATACTATTGCACGGAGGTGGCAATATCTGTGGCACGCTGACGTTTGAAAGCAAAAGCAACATTTGCTGTTGGTAACATTGTATGGGAGTCCCGTCCAATATCGATCTTCAACAATCTATTTATCCCTGATTTTTCTACGCTTTCGTAACATCCTTTAGGTTCACTCTAACAGGTACCCTCTTTCAAAACAGTTAACATTTGACCGTGACTCATTTCAATAACAATAATAATAATGTTATTGGTTTTACGTCCCGTTTTATTACTGCAGCTATTTGAGACGCCAGGGTGCCGGAATTGTGCCCCGACGGGAATCATTAACATGCCAGTAAATCTACTGACACGGCCCTCTCGCATTTCCCCACCCTCAAATGTCAACTGACTGCGCCAGGAAACGATCCTGCAGCAGAAACAGCAGACGAGAACGTTACCACTACACCATGCATCCAGTCGGTTCATTTCAGATCTGAACACTCCTGCCACATTCACCTTGCTTCTGGGAATGTTATGTCTACGGTAGCTAACTCATGAGTGATAGGAATGTATCCTCTTCAGAACGTTGCAAGCGCAAGATCCACATTTTTCATAAACTGGAACAAAATCAAGGCTTTTTTAAAATGGAATGATTAATATTAGTTTTAAAAGTAGAAAAATCCTGATTTGAGGATTTAATTTCGAAATAAAAAGCTTGGCATCTATAAAGTAATGAACAAATTATTGTTTTCCCGGATAGCTACTTTGCTTGTGCAGCACTTTACCCCACTGCTCCTCTTTCATTCAATCTCTATGTTCCTATTTACTCTACCGGATGGCAGTAATAAAACCGGAAGTTCACGGATGGCCAATGGCTGTGTTTTCAATTGATTTTGTGTCACCTAACATGTTGACATCGCACGGCACGACATGGAGTGCCGAGTCATATTTCTCGTCTTTCAACAAATCGATCACCTCTTCTACTGGGTTTGATACCTTGATCTTGTAATACAAAGTCTAACACACTACTAATTATCCACAGTTAAATTGAATAATAATAATAATAATGGTTATGGTGTGGATTTAACGTCCTAGTATACCAGGTGAATCAGCTGCCCCTGATAATATTCTTCTATGCAGCCCAACTAGCGTTGTTATCAAGAAGGTCGATATTTCTCTGCTTGCATCCCGTATGGTAAGCATATCCCGCAAGCGATAATGAACATTATCATTATTCCGTCGATGTGACTACAGACTAATACGAGGGAAAAATAATAGTGTCCAGTATCATTTGCGGGATATACTGGCAGTGCATTTGTACCATACGAGATGAAAGCAGAGAAATATCGACCTTCCTGACAACACGCGTTAGTTGGGCTGCATAAAACAATATTATTAAGGGCATCTGATTCATCTGGTATATTGGTTCCTGGATACGTTTGAGTGCCGAAACGTGGTCCTGCAGAAGTTCTTTTATGTGCCAGTCAAGCTACTGAAGGGGCCTGGTGGCACAGTGGTCAAGCAGCTTGCCTCCAACGAAAGCAGACTTGGTTTGATTCCAGTGTAATGCAAATAAGACTTTCGAGCTGAAATGTCACGTACGCTCGTTAAGATCCTACGTAAAAAATGGAGGACATGCGGCTCATGATCGTGTTATTAACGGGCAGGTTATACTACAAGCTTCCTTCCTTTCTAAACCTACTGACACAAGGATGTTGTATTTGAGCAACTTCAAACTGAGCCGATATTGAATCCAACACCACAGGCTTACCAGTATGACAGTTACTGTACATTGTATTTGTGTTGTGACATTCGCAAATATTTGATAAGCATTATGAAATGCATACCCTTTTAGGATATTTTCTGGAATGTACTATCGTTAATCCTAATTATTTGACTATTGTCAAACAGTCACGTGCAGTAACAGGATCAACGGCAACATATTAAAAGAGTGAATCTGCTTACGACTCCTTTAGAAAAAGTAACATATACGTTACTGTTAATCATTTCCTTTTCCTTTTAAATCATGATGTCTGCACATTCACACATTTTGAATGGTCATACATTGAGTCATAGAAATTAATTTTAAGATACAGAAACAAACCAACAGACAGCCAAAAGGTGACTCTCTAACAGTAATCATACCGTATGAACCCGCTTCTTGGCTGTTGGCTAATAAACATTCCCAATTTTGCTCATTCGTTTCCTTATAACACATTCCAGTTTCCGTAGCTTATATGTTGTTACTTTCTGTTATACAACCAGGACGTAAACTTTGTCATTGGCGATTTCAACTGTAGAAGCATAGCTTGGGGATACCCAGATTCTAATGCAAATGGAACAAGTCTAGAAATATGGACTGAGGCTCATGACTTGCATCTGATTCACGACCCAAAGCTCCCATCTTCCTTCAACAGTGGCAGTTGGAAAAGAGGGTACAATGCAGACAATATATTCGTGTCCTCAATGGTATCAGGGCAATGTGTGAAGACAATGGGTGACCCTACCCCTCGCACTCAACATAGGCACCGTGAATTCCGTGGTGATACCTGAAGAGGCATCATTCAAGAGGAGGTTTAATTTCAAGAAGACTGACTGGACGAAGTTCAGTGAAGAGCTTGACTCGGAGATAATAAACATTCCTCCACAACCTGAAATGTACGACACATTCGTTGCATCCAGAAAATTTCAAGGAAAACTATTCCGAGAGGGTGTAGAACTCAATACGTTACAGGCATGTCCGGTGATGACAAAGAGCTATGAAGAGGATCAATTTGCTGAAGAAACTATCCAAGCTGGAGAAACACTGTTGGAAACCATTAGAGCAACTCGCATAGCCAAGTGGAGAAACCTGGTAGAGAACCTCGACTTGAAGCTGAGTAGTAGTCAGGCCTGGAAACTGCTTGTAAACCTTAGCGGCGACCCTCTAAAACTACAGAAGAACCTCACTGGAGCGACACATGATCAAGTGGCGACCCAGCTCCTGCTGAATGGTATCAACAACAACTCAAGCACAGATCTTCAGTAAATATTGAGCAAATAAATGTTTTGCACCTGCAATGCATCAAGCAGGGCAGGCAGCATCAGGTGCACACAATGTCGCTTACTGATAACCAGGCTCGATATTTATCCATTAGGAGGCATTTCCCAAGTCTTTAATTTGAATGGGTCCCCACCAGATCCTTGCAAACGTTTTCAGACTCTGTATTTCTAGCGTTTCTTTTGCGTCTTTGATGACACTTAGGGAGATGCGTGGTTACACCTAGATCTAGAAAACTGAAGCTGTAAATACAGGTTTTGTATCCATAAACTAGTGTGATTTTTGAAATAACGCCTCTAGTAAATTGTGTTAATTACGGATGGTCTGTTGGAGAAACCAAGTTCATTTCCGGTACCATTCTCAATGCCAAAGAACTGGTTTACATGGTGTGCAATAATCATCGTATCTTTATTTGAACGGAATGACAGAATTTTCAATAGATTAGAATATGCGTGGGAGAGTCGGAAAATACAGATTCCCCATTGAACAAAGGATTATTTCATGTCTGACTTTCGGACAGTTGGGGTCATTCTTATACACGATTATGCAAGTTCCCCAAACGGCAGCAGAAACTGCCGAATAAGTTCCCACCTACGGTAGGGAAAAGCCCTTACAGACCCGAACCGGTGCATAGTTACTTCCACTTCTCCTTTAGATTTAAGAGGACACTATGAGTTATTAGGCAGATTCCATGCAAGCACACACAACTTACACACGGAGATGAAGTTCCTAAAATGAAACAACCTTGATTGCATGCAGTCTCCTACCATTGTTCCAACACCTATGACAATGTGTGTTACTACGATGTTAAGGTGAGGATATTCAATTGTCTCACAAGAAGGTTTCAATGATATATTCATCATATGTGAGGAAATACTGCACACAGGGCAGCAGTTTACCCCCTGGGTCTTCTAACGGTGCATGTTTCGTGGTGTACTAGGTAGAATTTTTGTCTGCTAATCTCAGGCCCAGACTTGACTCCCTACTATGCTAATAAATTTAATTCTGATTTTTGAGGTACTGGAACGGCGACCTTGACATGCAAATCACCGAAGTGGGGTCAATTTTGAAGACTTAATTGAGGCCAGTGCAGGGGCGTCCAGTCTTTGCACGCTCAGCGTGCTAGCTAAGTTGCGCCACACGCTGGCGGGCGAGCTCTTGCATCTGTTGACTGGGTTGTCAGACGGCGCTGCGATAGCTCTCCGGCGTGTCTGACCGAGTCAATTGGGATCGCAAGCGCATCGGACGTAATGTATACAAACAAATTCTTCGTGCAATGCGTTGGTTGTCAGGTTCATGATTCTGATTCGCGCGTTACTCCGCGTACCAGTACTTTACGATTCATGCTTAGTATTAAAATAGTCAGAAATTCTGATATGGTATCATAAAACACATTTAAGGTATTGCAATTTCGGTCACATTATTCTGTTTTTTCTGCTTGTTTTGTTTCTGTTTGTTTTCATATTTACAATAGACTATACCGTTTGACGTTCGACCGATCAACCACAACACAGCGAAGGCAGTACAAGAGGGAGTGAGACGGGGAAAAGGGACAGACATATAGTCTGCCCCCACCATCGCTGCAAGGCCTTACGCGCGAGAAGAACGCTGGCGTGCAGTCGGCGTGCCGTATGGACACCTCGAGACCAGCGAATAATGAGAGTTTACCATTCCTTATTATGCTGAACAAGTATTCGCACCATGCGTTAATCAAGAAGGGTGGGTATTTTGATGTTTCACTTTGGAGCCAGGAACATTTTGAATCACAGTCGCATGTACTAGTGGGTGTGGCTTGGTGCTCTTGCTGTTCTTTGTGCGTTACCTGTCGCCTGTGATACATCTGAACCACTGTCTGCCGAAGTGAGCAGCCAGCATGCTGTATTTGACAGCAAGAGCCATGCAAGCCCACGAGGCGTGGAGAATGGAGACTTTGAGTGCTACTGTCGATACCGTCCTCTCATTTACAAGAGAGGCGTGCGCGCTTGGAGAGGGTACGAAAATGAAGTTCCTTAATTGAGGACTGGTTGCAAAGAATACTAACAGCATGGGTATTGGAAATATGTCACCAATTGTATTCTTTGAAAAGTCACTGATGAGCCACCGTACTAATTCCCAGCAGGAAAATAAAAACATGTGACGCAAAAATAGATTGCTTTCATACTAAAATGAAGAATATTTCTGCTTAATCCACACCGCTATTTCATTTGTGCAATGCAATACATATTCGCAGGAAGTAGGCCTATGTTGCGGATTCATTATCCTGGGATTACGGTAGATCTCCATTTCCTGTTGGGAATGAAGGAGATTTCTGTTCTACAGAGATACACAGATATGAGAAGCTTAAATGAGGACCATTGATGGAAATATTTAAAGTCTAGCAATGAACGTGATTCAACATGTCTTACAACTTCAAATGTATAGTAGATTCCATGTTCCAATAGCCGTGCATGACACTTAATTCGAAATAATGAAAGTGGTCAATACTGCTGTGCTGAACGTACTACAAATCATTCTGTCACAAAAATAACACTGTATTAATGTTAAAATGGCTAATAGAAGCTGTCAACTATGAGGTCCTGTATTGTACAATCTCCCACTTGTACACAGGTCCAGACGCGCGTGGGCTTGCCGCCATAATTGGTTAGCGCAGCCCATATGGCTTGTGAGATCATATTTTGTCCGTGTGTGTATGTGTGGGCATATGTAAGCAGCTTGTAGATTTAGCTCATGCATTGACTGGAAATCGAACCCAATCCACCTTGATGGGGGGAAAACACCTTCACCGCTGCGTCACCACGCATATTTGTGTGTGTCCCTAATAGAATCTAAACCACTGGAGCTATTTCAATAAAACTTGATAAGGACTTAAAACAACACCGTCCAAACCTGACCCTGCCTTTTAGATTTTAATGATTATCACCAATCTAACATGGCAATTGCACGACGTATGTCTTTCGGCATTCAATATCTCCGCAACGATTTTTGCAATCGACCTGAAATTTTGTGTGGTGATGGAGGCTATTAAGGTATTACCCGACCTAGATGAGTTGATCACCGGAAAGAATGTGAGTTAGATCTGTGGGGTAAGCACACTACACGGAAAAACCGTACAGTCTGGCTCAGTTCAGTTGCCAGCTGGGTAACGTAGCGTCTAATGTGCTGGTGATGGAGCTTAAAGAAAACAAAATTATTCATGAACAAAATCGGAGTGTTAATTCCGATGTTATTATGTTTTGTGACTGAGATAAGATGAAAGGTATGAAATTACCATGTTACAAATGTCACTGAACGTGCTATTGACTGTGCCGGCTATAGTATAAAAACGATATGTAGGATACGAAAGAAGGGCCAACATGGAGAAAGTTAAGCGAGCAAAATTAAGTCAATTTATAAACAGGCCAAACCACTTGCAAATGAGACTACTCTGGACGATATGGTTAAGTCTATTATTTGCAGGAAATGTCAGCAATATGTTGTGTTCAAAAAAGAACATAATATAAAACTAGCAAGTAATTCACTAAATGTTTACAGGAATTGTATACAGTTTGTTATGATTTCCCTCTTGGTAATGCTCGAGGGCTCGCGTACAAGATGTTCAGTGCTCAGTTGTTCTCCTCGACTGAATGTACTGCGATGATGTCATGTTCGATACTGTTCGCACTATACTATGAAGAACGCCACTCACATCGTTGGGGTAATAAGTTCACATATGTGACTTTCATAAACCTGATAAAAACAAGAACAGAATAGTGAAGACGTAAATTTCAAATATTTTAAATGAATTTTCCAGCTAACTAATCATCCGAGTGCAGTGAAACATGGCACAGTATATATTTATTAAAATATAAATATATTGGCATCGAATGTTGATCAATTGTTATCAAAACATTCAAGATGGTGGCAGTACGAAATATATAAAATACGTTTTTATTTCTCATATTTTGTTCAAGCAATTGAAGTTAAGCTTCATATAATGTACCACTATAGTAATCTCTATTAATATTCTAATCTATCTTAATGTGAATTCTCTAGCTTACTTTTCGTAAATTATAGAAGCCTTGCATTTTACTTTTCATATTCTGTGATTCGTTACAGAAAAATGCCATCTCTACTGGAGGATTCATAAATATATATTCTCTCGCGTAACTTTTATTGTAGTAGTAGTAGTGATGATGGCTGTTTTAAGAGATGGAACATCGAGGTCACCTGCCCAAATCCTTTAGGGTAGGTATCATAGGTTTTAGATTACATGCATTATCTTTTCTGAAAAGGGTACTAGTGTTTCGGAAAGTAGATAGGCCAATACCATGGACTATGTATTCTGGTTCACAATCCCTTAGTGTTGTATTCATGTATTATAGATAGCGCCCCATCATGTGTTTTAGACACTTACTTTACAGCGCTAGAGGAGTCTTGTGAGTTATCTTAGATATTGATGTACACATTGGTTTAAAACAGGGTAACCGCTAGGTCTAGTACCACAGTAATAACATTTTGCTATCATACGATGTTATTTTGTACTTAATTCTATAGTGGTTACAATTATTTTGATATTGTGTTTTGAGTTTGAAATTATAATTATAATATAAAATAACCTCTGGCACTACAGTCCAGTAGGGCTAGGTCCACCAAGCGACCGCTGCCCAGCCATTTTTGGCCTGCATATATTAGGGTGACGCGTGGTCAGTGCGTCGGGTCTCATCGGCCGTTAATCTTGGTTTTCGTGATCGGGGCGCAATCTCACTGTCAGACAGCTACTCAATTGTCCTCACGCGGCTGAGTGCACCCCGTTCCAGCCCCAACATCAGTTTCTAAAATCCCTGACGGAGCCGGGAATCGAACCCGGAGCCTCCAGGTGAGAGCCAGGCGTGCTACTCCAACACCATGGGGTTTGAGTTTGAAATTGTTGCCTTATAATTTTTCATTATATAGGTCATGCACCAAGAAGTATTTAGTCCATCACATGGCACATCTATATCATTGACTGGAGAATATTAATGGAAACTACAGTAGAATATATAAAAATAGGATATTTAGTTCTTCATGCAACTACTTGTTGCTATATTTGGAAGCTTGTTATAGATTTGTGCCACTGAATGTTTTTGGTGAACTATTATTGCCATGTAATTGCTAGCGGCAACAAACGTTTAAATAATTGTGTGTCTACCTAGTTTATTTTATCTCTTCATATGTACTCATTTATTCACCTTCGCCTTTCATATCCGTCCATTCTGTGGGTGAAATTATTACTGTACTAATCAAATAAATTCGTTTCTTCCAACGCACAGTATTTCACCTTTTGCCTACAGTTTTGTTGTTGTTCTGTTAAATTTAGGGGCTTCCAAGCCTCATGTACTTGGGTGTGTGTTAGTGTAGAATATATCAGATTACGTGTTATTCAGGTATATATACTTGTGTGTACTTGCAAATGGAAAGGAGATGGCAGTGACTTTGAGTGAGCTACCGTTCTAGTATTTGAATGCAGTAGGAGTGGGAAACCACGGACATCCACTTCTAGAATGACTGAAATCTCAACCGAGATGTGAAATGTGATCCTCACTAGGCTGAGTGTAGGCCTATCCCGTTGCAGACCTCTGACGAGAAATGAATGTATTGTCAGAGCCCGAAATCGAAACTGGCACCTTTGAGGAAGCAGGATCAATAGCTTACAGTTCTATCAGTGAGACATGTTTCAGCATATTTCCAGTTACAATTAAATATACAGTGGGCCTATGTATTCTCAAGTTTTTGTGTCTTTTATATTATATTCTGAGACATCACTGTCGTCATACCTGTGTACTTTCTTCTCCTAAAGCCAATCCCTTAACTCGTATTATTGTGGCGTCTCTAATGGAATATTTATTTATCTGCCAGAATTTGTAACTGGGCAGAGCTTGCTGAGATTGAAATATGTTCAAATTCGAGAGATCTGTGTCGGTAGAATTACTAGCAAGGTAAAGTCGTGGCACCATACGGTCTCTTAAACAGCAACATCTATTAAGCCTGTTCAACACATATTTTGTAATAATAATAATTGTTATTATTATTATTGCCGGTCTTGTGGTGTAGGGGTAGCATGCTTCCTGTAGCAAATTGAGAGCGTTAGAAACTACGTGTCACGGGAGACTCACTGGGCTTGCTGGATTCCTAGACCATTCAGATCACATTGTCCCCATAGTGATCTAAACAGAATGGGTCACAATCTCGATCAGTGTCCATGGGTTTGTTACTGAGTCTGGTTGCCTTGAACGTTCTATGGGGCCATCTTGTGGCTCAAATAAGATGACCCACGTGCTTTGAGTTGGTTCCATTTGGTACTAACTAGAGAGGCGAGTGAGCCCAGTCGGGGAACAGGCTGCCTGAATGATTACTACTACCACTAACAGTGATATCACTAACTAGCTTACTTAAGGAAGAATCCTCAAATAATGAGTGTTGAGTGATCAGGTAAGAGGAAGGCCTATGAAAGGAAAAGAGCAGAGGGTTCTTCCCCACAGTTACTGGAAAGAAGAAAATTGACTATTAATCAGAAATCCCTCAGGTTCGCCAATTTCAAACTCACAAGCTAGGCTATACTCTCCCCGTACTTTTATTTTCAACCACTGACAGGCAGATAATATTTGAAGCATATTCCAACCCCCACCACGAGTAGAAATAATACCGTTTAAAAAAAATCCTATTTCCTATAATTTGTTCATTTATTTCCCTTTCTTGGAAGCTACTCAACGCGAACAGAGTAAGAGACAGTATACTCAAAGCCATGAATCTAGTGTTCACCGGCAGAAACACGAAGACAAAGCTCTGGTGACAGACTGCTCATCCCACGTTCAATGTTACGTACCATGGTTTGTGTCATCTTGGTGGCTATCCCATGAGTGCCTCACCTTAGTTGTTCCTAACTCACGCCAGACAAAATAATGGTGTACCTTGTAATAAAATGCGATCTTTATTCGTCCATCCTTCATGTGTAAATGAGCAAGTTTACAGGAAAATGGCCCCACACACCACATATTTCAGACTTTACTCACCCTTCACGAGTGTCTGTTTAAAAGAAGCCAGAATGAACAGCAACATTCAATGAAATATAATTATCATTACACAAAAGATTTAACACGACTTAATACATATATATAATGTATTTGCTCAAGTCTTGAGAATGTCATCTCGCAGAACGCCAATCCTGGTATTGAGAGTTGGTGAAATGGTGGGCAAGGTGCTGTGTGTTAAGTATGAAACTGTTTATACCCGTGCATGTGAATTTAATATCAGAGTTTATCGAATTTGACGCAGAATGAACCATAAGAGATACACGAACTTCCGAAGAATATACAACCGTGTTTCATTCACATATTCACGTATTCAGGATTGGGTGATGTGGCTGAGTTGTAAGATAGAGAACAACATAAAGTAGGTCGTGAACGGATATACCAATTAAGACCGGAGGAAGTGAAAATATTTCATTTTAAGAACTTAAAGACGTATTTGATTTATATGGCGGTGACGATATATCACAACCGCTAAAATAAATGGGATATTGATTCTCCATCAAAATCGAAAAAGTGTCAAAACCCACAATAAATGACCTGATGTTCATCGACCTTCGCGAGCTACGAAGCTACGAAGACAAACAAATATAATAACTCAAACCTAAGTGAGACATTCGGCGAGGAGAATACAGTGGTACTACGAGGGAAAGGAATGAGAAGGATGTTATCAATATTTTCTCCATACTCAATGAATAAACAAGGAGAAACCAGAGTACGAAATACAAACTAATATTGTATGAAGCTGGAATTAATTCTGACGGTGCTACAGGACGGTGATTCTAATCCAGAGTCACAGCCGGTGCGTACACAATTAGAGAACGGAAAACATCCAAAGAGAATAATCAGATAGCAAAAGAATACATCAAAAGCTAGTAAGTATAATTAATGAAAATGTTTCATGTATATGAATACTATACTGCATTATTCAAATAAACACATAAAATATCCGTATGAATATTCAAGTATGAGCAAACTAACTCCACCTCCAAACGTTATGACTATTGCTGTTCTATTCACTGTCAAGCAATTAAGGTCAAACGAGCCCTATCATCATATTATAACGCTAAGCTGCATGTTTCAAAAAACTCAGATTCTTAAACTAGATGGATTTAGAAGGTGCGATTTGTACTAAAATCTTCCAAATTGTCCCAATTATACAGGAAAATTCTTGCGTTTATTGAAAAGTCAACGGATATATGTATTTGTTTATAAAGGGCGTTTAAACAAATAAACAAGACGATAGACACTGCCAGAACTGTGTCGCGTCGAATCCGCATAACAGCGAAGCCCGGCGGGTGGGCTATACACATGGGGCGCCCACAAGTAAATGATTTTAACGAATGAGTAGAGCATCATGCACTAAAATACTTCAAATATGTATGCAATTATGCAATAAACAGGTGAAAAATAAATAAATGTGCACATTTGGATTAAACTTTATTCCACATAAATATTTATAGGTATCACTTATTACAACAACAAAAATAGCAACACTGTAGGTAACTAGAACATAAAATACGTGGATGCCACAGTAGAGATATTAGATAATGAACAAATACAAGTTAAGCTGTCAGCCTAATTCCACTAAGACAGAGTTTGCACCATATACGAAGCATCTATATCTTCTTAATGGTGTTTGGCTTCTAAAGAGACCTGGTGCATGGTTTTTGATTGAATGCTCCTGAGTATCCAGGGCAACGTGGTGAGCTCGTAATGATGAGTACATAAGAGAAACATGGTCTCAAAGATAAAGTAAGTAACCGTGTAAGTCTATAATTCCATACATTAGCAGGGGGGCAATTACAAGGCTCTTCGAGACAAAGACTAGCGTGCTAAACAATTAGTTATGGATTATCAAAATGGGAGACATTGACGTCTCTTCTGTACACGTGGGTAGAAAAGAACGCTCAGAAGTCTTGTTTCAAATTACATATTTGGAAAACCTTATAAACTTTGAAGGTCTGCCTCGTGATGTAGTGACTACCATTCATGGCTGTCACCCCTGTCGTCTGGCTGCGTGTCTCAGGGGTAACGTTCTCGCTTGCTGAGCCCAAGGTTGCAGGTTCGAAACCTGGCGCAGTCAGCTGGCATTTGAGGGTGCGCAAATGCGAGGGAGCCGTGTCAGTACATTTACTGGCACGTTAAAGATCCCCTTCGGGGCACCCCGAAGTCTCTAAAAGCCAGGGTAGTTAAAAGGGACGTAAAACCAATAACATTATTATTATTATTGTCACCCCTGAGGTCAGAGTTCGATTCCCGTCTCTGCTGTGCAATTTCATTCTGGTCTGGGGGCTGGTACGGGGTACACTCAGCATCGTGAGGCAAAACTGAGAAGAAGTGTGTTCGATTCCCACCTCGTCCACCTCAGAAGTGGATTTCCGTGGTCCCCCACTTCTACTCCAGGCAATTGCCGGGATGGTTCGTAAGTTATGGCCATGGCCGCCTACTATCCAATTTTTACCTCAATTACATGTACATACGGTACACTACGACAAAGACCAAAATTACATAGGTTATCAGAAAAGATCAACACACACTCAAATAAACGGGGCTGATGACCACGATGTCCAAGCCCCTAAATGAGAACAACAACTATTACATTTTAGTAGTTGTTATTATAATTTAGGCATTTGGCGCATCTTGGTTATCAGCCCGTGCACTTTGATGTGTGCCGGACTTGTCTGATAACCTGTGTATCTGTGATGACGCTGTAAAGAATTGAAATCATATGATTTCCAGATCAGGTAGCATTCCAAGCTGCTGAACTTTCAACCTGGCCAATGGTAGTGGGTAGAGTCAATTGAAGGTCAGTATCTAAGAACGTTCTATATGATATCTGCTGAACTGTTGAGGAATGAGGAGAGATACTAGTCACGTCTTCATTATTTGTTTGCGAACTTTGTGAACATTCGAGAGAAATAGAGTCGATATCAATGGTCTGTGCGCCAGCCAGAAAATTGTAGTATATATCACAACAGATTTAAGGAACGTCTTCTTCACTGAAGCCTAATGTCCACCATTTTGTCAGATGGAATGATTCAGAGGCAAGAAAATTTAACGGCAATTGAAAGTATACGACGCTAAACTGATTTTAAAGTAAATTATCAGGATCAATTATTTACAATATTTGTGATTCTTCAGGTTTTTTTTGTTTCTTTTTGTCGTGTGGCCTCCTGAGAGGCTGAGTGCAGGTCTTTCTAGTCGACGCCCGGGGGGGACCTGCGCGTCGGGATGAGAGATGGGAGGGATGAAGATGAATGAAACTGGGCAAGGATGTGGAAGGAAGCGGCCGTGGCCTATCAGAAGGTACCGTCCCAGCATTTTCCTGGTGTTTAAAATGGGAAACCAAGGAAAACCATTTCAAGGACGGTCGACGGTGGGGCTCGAACCCACGCGTCTACCAAGTCAGCAGAGAGCTTGGCCCCATGACCTAACGCTGCGCTTTAGCGAGCGTAGCCACTGCTGTCGGCATTCTTCAGAATGAAATTACATGATTAAACGATATAGAAAGCAGGGTGAGAATCCAAGAGAGGTTCATTGGGTAGGGAGGAAAAGTGAGGGGATGGGTTGGGAATGGAGGAGAGAGGGAGGGAGGGAAGGGAAGTGATGTGAGTGCCTGTGATATCACAGTTGAGCTTCGTTAATTAACTGCAAAGTGCTCTGCTTTTACAACTGGCCAATGTAGCCCGAGCACTTGCATCTTGTTTAGTGCGCAAACTCTCTCATTATCAAACAGAGGGACAAGGGCCAATTCAACAGGCTGATTTAAACACGATTAAATAGTAACTCTTTCTCGTCAGGGCACAGTAACACTAACCTAAATATCTCGATCAGCTTAAAATATTCACAACATGCAGTCATGTCCGTTCATAACGGGTTAATTTATCTAGTATCTACAATTGCCTCATATTATACCACGTCCCCCAATTTCCGACTTTATAGGCTATCACTGCAAACAAGAATAAAGTAAACGTGTAGTTTAACGTGGCTGTTAACCACAAGATCACAAGCTACGGTACCTCCTTTATATGCGGATCTTAACCTCACGACCACAAGCACCTCCTTTATACGTGGGGTATGAACCCCTGCACATACATTTCCACTTCGCATTTGACACATTCATAAACCAGAGATTGAACTCCGTCCACCTTCGTTAAAAACAAACAGCTTATACGATATGCCGGACATTTATACACCCACTTGCCCCGTAGTTAAAAAGCATTACTTTTAAGACACTTGTGTCTAACATCAATTGGAAACAATTTCGTCATAAGACAAACAGTTTTGAAGAGAGTGGAGCTAAATGTTTAAAAGAAAATATTAAACATGCCATGTATTATTTGTTGTTTTGGAATAATGCACTGTTCTGTTTGTGATGAAAGATGAGAAAAAACGTTTCATACTACATGTGAGTATTGTGGGTTTATTTACACCCATTGAAGTGCATATAGTATTTCACTGATGTCTGAGTCTCACTTATGACTGTGGTTATATGGAGACCACTGAATTATAAGTGGTACTGATTAATGGAATACTTGGCTTAGCCAATGCCGGTGGATACTGGGAAAGCTGCTACTCATAGGGTCAGGGGTAGCCTACTTCATTTGCTGAAAGAGGAAAGATTGTCAAGCTACTTTCCTCCTGCCCTTGCCTAGTAATCCTGATTATAGTGCTGGCTTTTAGGGCATTCACAGAAAACTTTGAAAAGATCCAACCAGTCTCCAAGGTGATAACTTAATGACTGGGTGTAATATTAATGAATACTTAGGAAATTTATGTTTTGGCCTGCCTGAGCAGCCAGTCCTGCGTTTGATTTCTAAATCTCCGTGTATTAAAACTGCTCCTAAATAGGTACAATAGGTTGAAATATATTCAGCCATTTCCCCATGATGGTGGTACAAACAGACATACACACTAAAAATAAATACTGACAAGGTATGAGTTGACCAGGGGTGGTTAAATACCTCAAACAAATGCCAAATAAATAAATGTATAAACAGGCAACAAAGATGAGATAGAAATCTGAAATCTGAAACTTAGTATACATACAAGTAGGCCTATCTGTGGTTCTTCTCAGTTAAAAGATGGATAACTGAATACCTGCTTTTCGAATAATGATGCCATTTACATCCATCAAGCAGAAGAAGCCGTAGGTTGGGAGGAATTTTTGGGGAGGTGAGTGGAATACTTCACTTGCAATGAGTAGGCTATCACCCTCGTCCTTTTAGAATGCAATAATATGGTATTCTGAATTAAACTGCCTACTTACTCCTCATTATGTATGGAATAGATAACGTCTGGAAACGGTCGTGTAGGTACACAAAGACGTGACTTCGACGGGTATAATAAGGTAATTTGCCTTGGTGAAAGTTGTGCCAAGTGTTTGCGATCGTTCAATTCAGCCATCAAAGTTGAGCGTCTGGCAACATCGCATCAGTAGAATGTTGCCGTAGTGAAACATCTACAGTATAAGTGTTATGATGTGATACCTCAGCGGCAAAGCACATTTAATATTTTCGTCTACGCTGCGGGAAATCCAATTCATTTACATTACTGGCTTTTTAGAACTCAATTCCTGTCATTTTTGACAGTAGAGACAAACCCCAATTGGCTTCAATAAGCATGAATTAATTAAATAGAAACTAAAATTGTTGGTTGTTTAGAGGTAAAACATGAGAAACAATAAATTGGGAAGTAAAGTAAGGTGAACGTTGCTAAAATAAGAAAGGAGGGAAGATAACGACAGCATCGACAGTTAGTATTTTGACAAACACACTTCATCCCAAGGGGGGCCTGTTGGTGCAGTGGTCAAACTGCTTGCCTCTCACCAAGACGGACCCGGTTCAATACCCGGTTAATACATGTATGATTTTCGAAGTGAAATATCACGTCCTGTGGTTCGGTTTCCACATAAAAAAGGAGATGCCGTGACTCATGACCGCAAGATTAATGGTCACGTTAAACTACAAGAAACTGGCTGTGTGGTGCAGTGGTAACGTTTTCCCCTGCTGTGCTCAAGGTTGCAGGATTGAATCATGGCGCAGTCAATTGACATTTGAGGGAGCACAGATGCAAGAGAGCGGTGCCAGTAGATTTACTGGTATGTTAAGGATCCCCTTCGGGGCAAAATTCTGGCATCCCAGCGTCGCTAAAAGCCGCAGTTGTTAAAAAGGGACATAAGACCATTATTATTAAAACTACAAGCTTCCTTCCTTTGCTTACACTTCATCCCCAGATGGCGCAAAAGCCATGCGAATAATTAGCATCACCTTCCATGCACACACTCAGCTGTGACACTCATTCATTCATTCGTTCATTCGTTTATTTGCAATTGGGGGTGTGTCCCCCGGTGGCAAATTAGATATACATAACAAATAAATAATTGTACATAACAATTCACTAACAATTAAACTGGAGTATTTACACAAATAGTCAGTCTTTTCTTAAACACACCTATATGTTTGGGAAAAGGCTCTAAGACTGCGGCAGGTAGAGAGTTCCAATTATCAATGGCACGGTTTACGAAAGAATATTTATCATAATTTGTTCGCTGTGGTCGGCCCTTAACTTTGAAAGGATGATCGCTCCTACCCATGTAAGTAGGCTTTTCCATACGTTTGCTAAGCTCACCCCATGCTGGTTGATTTGTATACGTGTTGTACATAGCGCAGTGTCTAGATTTCATCCTCCTAGCCTCAAGTGATTCCCACCCAAGTTTCTTTAACATACGGCTCACACGTGGCACATTGGGCTAGGGAAAACCCGTGGTAGGCAGAAAATAAGAAATCTTATTTTGTTCGGTCAAAATAGGTCTTGACAATTTCATTCATCTCCGGCCTATCTTAAAATCGTACATTTACGTTCTGTTTTGCTGCTTATGCAGGTACCATCTTACCAGAGATTAGGAAATTCTCTTTTGAGCTGGAAAATTCAGTGATAACTGCATTACAGCTGTTGCACGCTACGAGAGATTGATTTGTCTAGACAATCAGCACATGTTTGTGATCGCAAGAAACTGTCGACAGGGGCCACACAAGATAAACAAGAGCGAGTAGACCTCGTCAAATTAAAGCTCATCCCGCGACGTAGCCATGCGCGATAAATCACTCACTACGTCAGCGACGGGGAGATACAGTAAACTCGAAGATTGGACGTTCGAATCCTGACGCTGACAGCGGCTATACTGATTGTGGTTTTCCCCGGGGTTTGCTAGACTCCCTCCAAGCAAATGGCAGAGATATTTCCTTATTTCAAGTTTAATAATTACAGTGAACCCAATACTACAGTCACCACAGGAACACAGGTAATCAAACGAAATTCAACAATTACACGGGCCAGTTGGCCAAATTGACACAAAAGGAATTATTGCTGTTCTGTCATTTGAAGGGCTTGGATATCGTGGTCGTTTAGCCCCGTGTACTTAGGTGAGTGCGGTATTTTGTCTCATAATCTGTGTTATTGTGTTGGCTGTATTTGTGTGAGTATTTGTAATTCAGGTGCCAAGGAGGAGGCCGTGGCCTTAAGTTGGGAACCATCCTGGCATTCGCCTGGAGTAGAAGCGGGAAAGTCACGAAAAACCACTTTCAGGATGGTTGAGGTGGGAATCTTCTCAGTTTTGCCTCACGAGACTGAGTGTACCCCATTTCAGCCCTCAGACCAGAATTAAATTTCTTGGCGAAGCCGGGAATCGAACCCGGATCTCTTGTACGACAGCCAAGAAAGCTAGCTGCTACACTACGAGGGGAGTGTAAACGAAATTAACAACAACAACAAAAATTTGCGGCTTGAATTTCAAATCTCATCGGAGTCAAAAGGTGATTCAAAGAATCACGAACAACAAGCAACGTGAATATCGTTAAATTAAATTAAATTAAACCTACTTCGGCCAGTCAAATATTGTCATGTGAGAATGACTGAAAGTCACGATTTGCTACGAATAAGAGAAATCGCTGATGTAACGGAGACACATGGAGCGTTGGTGTAAGTCAGGCTGTTCCAGCCGAGCAGTTCGCCCGTGAGCAGCTGAGTACTCGCCGCCTTGTGTGAGTAAACCTGCAATATGCAATACAGCTCTGCTGTAGGGGTGGCCGTTAATAAGCGGTGGATATATCAAGATTGGCAGGAAGCGCATGGACTTGTACTATGATCTTCGCCCAGTGATGTATTGACTATCACCCCCAGTCCCTCTCCAACCGTGCTCCGAGCAACACTGCTGAGTACTCGCGTGTACGCGTACTCAAACTCGTGGATTTGGAACAGCCTGGTGTAAGTGATTGGAACCGAAAGCAATGCACAGGAAATTTCTTCATGACTGTTTCAAATATTTTCACGACGGACAAAATGAAACACATTTTGGTTGACGTCGACTAGCAGAACCCCAGACATGATCGAGCAAGCCCGAAACATGCTGACATGTACAATCGAAGAACACGTAACAAAGGTTCTTCAACTGGTTCCTAAATGTTGGTGTTAATTCAATTGGGTCCTTGGGACATCATGGTCATCATCCCCGTGTAAGGAGTGTGTGGAACTTGTCTGATCCCCTGTATTTATGTGATGACTCTACTAGTGTGTGTATTTGTATTAGGGACAGGGATGAGGTATGTGCCTCGAGACTTGAAGTAAGGTACTATCCCGACTGGAGGGAGTGTGGAAAACCCAGGGAAAACCACAATTGTTATAGCCACTGTCAGCGTCAGAATTCGAATCTCCGATCCTCAGACTTTCTGCAGCTGCCCTCACGGCCCTGGTGCACGATTTAAAAGGCGTAGTTTCTCCGCGGGACGGGTTCCTAAATATACCTTGGCTTACGGTTCCCATAGGCTCTATAAGCTTTGTGTTTGATGGTGATTATTGTGCAGGTAAACAAATGTATTTTTCAGTGTTTTGCTTTGTTTCTTTTATAAAATAGTTCACTGAAGTATAAGATATTTGTATGGAATTTGCTAAACTGCGTAAGGGTGGTTACTGTACTAGTGTGTAATGTGTAGGTTAGCGACAATGTCCCAGGGCTTCAAATCAGATTCCTTTACAGCGACTCTAGTAATTGAGAAACAGTGCCAGAAAATCACGTTCACGATAACACCCTGAAGATGCATTGAACTGACCTTGCCAGAAGCATGCTTTGGTACGTTCGACTACGTTGGTCAAACATCAGAACTAGCCGATACGTTAGTTACTGTTTGGGTGTAGAAGCCCTCCATTACCGGAAGTATAAATGAGTTTATTATCAAAATGTAATGTTTTTCGGTCAGACAACACAACTATGAAACCCAATTGTAATGGGCGGTTCCCTAATCCGGAAAAAGTTTACATGAGATTAATAAATACACTTGGATGCCCAGTTTCGATCGTCAAGCGATCCATTAAACTTAGGCTATTAAATCTATGTCTACAAGTATGGGTTGTGATATTTACAATATACACACTTATTTACTGTGGTTTCAGTTGTGGTTAAACTACCTTAATTAGTCAAGATATGTGATTTTTTGTTGAGATACTGATAGTGGTGAATGACGTTCAAGTTTGTTTGCTTATTGTTCGCTTTTGCGAATAGTTTTTGTTAGTGTTAGTTTCCCGTATGGTTTGAAACATTTGTTTATTTGTTCTGCCCTATTTTTCTACTTTGCCGTAATTGCAGAGTGAGCGCGGTTCTGGTATATTTATTCTTTAAGTACAACTGATATTTTAATTGTATTCATGTTTTACAAATATTTATGTATCATTACTCACCTATTCTGAAGTGTGTTTTTAGTGTTCCTCTCTCGCGAACTGTCACAAAATCACTGAGCCAACACCACCTAGAGAGAAAGCCTTGCGATATGAAGTTGACAAGCGAGTGACGTAACGGAAGCCCGGCCGTGGACATTGAGGCATAACATTCGAGTTTGCAGGTTATGGTATGGTTTCCGCGTGTTGTGTGTTGTGTTTACAGTCCCAGGTACTGATTTTCTTAGATTTCCTACCCGGTTATACTTAATGGTTATCAGTGCAGTGTAATGTTGTGCCTATTAAGTGCAGTGTTAGAAATTGTAAAGGCAATTACGCCAATGGACCGAAAGTAAACGTTTTCTCATTTCCTAATGATGAAGGTGAAAAGTCGAAATGGATACGAGCTATTCACCGCAAGGATTTTATTCCTACGAAATATTCTATGGTACGTGTTACATCAATACTTATGCTCCAATTCTCACAAGTTTAGTGTAATGGGAGGAAGGAACTTTGTAACCAAGTCTCTTTTCTTGTAGGTGTGTGCCATCCATTTCAAGCCACATGAGATTCAATAGACCACTACTATGTATGATGAAAAGAATGGAAAGCTAGTTACTGCTCCGTTGTATAAACCGAGACTGATTAGAGGTTAGTTAGCAGATAGTCCTACCCTTAAATTTTAGCATAGGCTAGCTCTTCTGATCACGAAAATTCATTTAGATGTAGAAATCAGAATTTTCTAACCTAAATTATGTGCTACAGGCTAATGTCGTAGGTTAGGTTTATTTGTTTTATGGGGCTATCAATTTCAAGTGGGAGGTATAAGTGGGTGTTAATATGGATAGTATTCACATTTCTATTGGGGTTTGAATTGCAAGCTAACTGCACGAGGTTAGAGACCGATAACCTGTAGCAGGCCCTGATTAATCTTTTTTTTTTCTATTGCAGTAATCTAATTCATTACATTTCTTATAGGGGTGGGGGAAGAGGTGTGTGTGAATTAGGTTGGAGATTGAATAAATTTAGAATAAATAGAGTAATTAATGTAATGCAAGACTGTGATAAAATGATTGTGTCGTAAGTTAATGTTCGAATTAAATTCCTAGGAGCAGTCCCGTCTCAGTTCCCCAACTGCCCAGAGAATTTAACTGACACTGCAACTGTCTACCGAGAAGATCCAGATGATAGGAGGCGTAGGATTGATAATGAAAGTTTATCGAAGGCTCTCGTTGAAAGTATGCAGACATTGGCGGAAAATCTGGAAGCAGTTTCATTCATAAACTTTCAGGAATTGAAGGTGAAGTTAAACAGTGTGAGTCTTCATCCTGAGTGGAATTGCATTAGAGAGGAATCTTGTATATATTTTATTTTAATGAAGGAAAATCCTAATCCACACTTGGGTTGCTGCATTAAGATAACATAAGGTTTGAGTGCCTCCTTGTATGTATCGAATACAGAAGTGAAACGTTGTAATAACATGCCTTTACCAAGACAGTTAGGTACAGTGCTAGAAATTGAAGAACTTATAAGGAATGCCCATTCAGTGTATGCTGGTCCTGATGCATATGAACAACAAAGTGTTGAGGATACTATATCTGTTATGGACAGTTTATTTAAGAACTTGGAGAGTAAGTTCCCTAGGAGAGGAAGGATACATTAGAATTCTTAAAAGAGCAAGTTCACTTGCTAACAAAGCGTAAAGTGAAGAACTATTCCTGGGAATTGCTTGTCTCATACAGACAGATAACCTAGAAGCTTGATTTGGAAAATATCGCCAACTGGCAGGGAGCCAGTACAATATTTCCCTGAAGCAAGTGTTTGAGGTGGAGAATAAATTGCGCCTTCAGAGCATCCTGAACCTCAATGCTGCAGTGAGCGAGTATTTTGAAGAAGACAAGACATGTGACATTTTAAGTGCTTTTGATGCTTGTGTTGCTGATGATAGTGATGTAGAAGTCCTACAAGTTTAGTATTGGCCTATCTTACACTACTTCAATGGTTATTGCTCGTATGTTTTTTTAAAGCGAAATGATTTGCAATTATTGCAAAGTCTTTCTTTGCGATGAGGCAGGCCAGAGTGATCACGCCAGCCTAATAAATGCCAATAAGTGAGGAGGACTATGCTATCCCCATGCAGATGTACTCAACTGTGCTGTATTTACTTTTGTTGTTATGAGTAAGCTACTCAATAGCTACAAGACAGAATTTTTGCATCACTGCAACCAGCGGAGTGTTTTGGTGAATGTAACACAAAGATGTCTGCCCACTGTACTGTTTACGGGGCACAGCTGCCCAAAGCATGCCAGGGCATTAATTGAAAAGACTGTACTGGGCACTGCCAGTAATATCTTGATTAATAATTTTGTACACAATGTTAACGACAGGTTTTCACCCCAAACTTTGGCTCAGCATAAGAGGAGGAAGCTTGTCCAATAACTGTTCATGGCCGTTCAGTAGAAATTAGGAAATTTACAATATTCTTTCATTGTATGTACAGTGTCGTTATCATTGTGCGCCCCGGTAAACACGGCAAGCTAAGCCGGCGTTGACTGGCGCTGATCGTGGGCACGCGTACAATGTTCAGTCGGTGGTTGGTGCACACTTGAACACTTTTACCAACCATGTTCAATAATATGTACAGTGCTCATAGTCGATGCCGAAAATGCCCTCCCTCTCGTGTAACACACACCTGACATTTTCTGATGAAAGAATGGACAACAATCTCAGCAATTCTGCTAGTTTTGTGCTGTGTCTTGTGTGGGGTTTCGCCTAGGACACCAAGCTAGCTCATCAGCTGGCTCTTGGTCCCCGTTCTGTAAGAACACAACGTTGTCTGTTAAAATGTTTATTATTTACGGTGCCTGTTTTCTTGAATCGTTTGGCGAGCCTCCTAATTATACTGGCATTACGCACAGGTCTTCCTGGAAACTTGATTCGACATTTTCATCTTGTTTCAGAACAAGACTTTCTGCTTTTCATATACCGGTACGAATTATGGATATACACACGTTCGTGCAATGTGAATTGGTGTCTAGGCATGACCAACAATCACAGTAATCACAACACTCACTAAACGTGCAACACTAACTTCTAAACTTTGCAGATACACACCCATATAAATGACAAAACACGTGTGATCTAACGATATGAGTCAGCGGAGCAGGGTAATGCGAGGTCCACTCGCTCCGCACCTGACCAGCCAAAAGACGCCATTGTTTGCCGTTATTTCCAGGGCGCACTAAGATAATGACCCTCTGGTTCAATTAATATTGTGTTACTTGATCCACTTCTGTACATGGCTAATTACTAATCTGTAAGTATAGCAGTGGCGGCTGGTGGATAATTGTTATGGGTGTTGTCCTTTTTCATTAATGGGGGGGGGGGGTAAAAGACTGCTTGATATCAAAGAAAACTGTATTCAATTGCGCGGTAAAACGGATGTACCTCATTCATCACGAATGCCGCAGTTCAGAGAACATCACATTATCACTGGATCACCGGATTAAATAGTTAGGTTACATGAAAACCTGCAAGACATGGTATCGGCAGTTGACGGAGCATCTCAGATGTCTCCGTCCGCTCCTCGGCTCCCTTGTTGCAATCAGCGGGCAACGGCCAGCCGAGTTAACTGTTGGGATAGGACCTACTCGGTCTAGCATCTCTGCCATACCCTTCACTATTGAGATCTGGTCGGTGCTCGGGCCTGGCAACGAGCACTCCTAGACGGTTGGCGCGCTTTGCTTTCTCAGACAGTTCACAGTAACTTGCTATAAGATTTCCTGAATTATTAAAGAACAGAATTATGAATTCCTATACATATAAAAGGAAACGTACAGCTTTTATTGCATGTCTACCCCTTATTATTCCCGTTTTACAACGGGGTCGGGGATGAGATGCGATGGAAGTCTTTGTGGCGGATGATTTTTACGGCCGGATGCCCTTCCTGCCACCAACCTCATGAGAGGAGTTAATGAGAGATGAAATGAATGATGTTGAATGAAACTGGGCAAGGATATGGAAGGAAGCGGCCGTGGCCTGTCAGAAGGTACCGTCCCAGCATTTGCCTGGAGTTGAAAATGGGAAACCACGGAAAACCATTTCAAGGACAGCCGACGGTGGGGCTCGAACCCACGCGTCTACCGAGTCAGCAGAGAGCTTGGCCCCATGGCCTAACGCAGCGCTTTAGCGAGCGCAGCCACTACTATCGGTACATGAAATCACTTTTAACTGGAAAATATTTTTATCATCATCTGTTAGCTCTTGGAATACAGTAGCATATTATCCTTCTGTATTTCGCTCTTTTAACATGTCATGAACCCATTTTCTTCGTTTCCTCTTTCTTGTGCTACGCTCCTGCTAGTCAAAAATAATAGCACATGGAACTACATTTTTTCTTGACCACATACTGTCACTAAGACTCCAAAATGGACTCATATAGTCATGCCAATTGAACGGTACTGTAATGTACTGTATTGTGTGAATACAACGTTTAACGCAAGGGGTATCGTAAGGAAACGGAAAGGTTACGTATTGTATAGTGTGAATCAACCTTTATCAAACAACATTCCCCAAAACTAGGAAAAGTCAGAAAAGAACGCAAAACAAACATTGCCTATTTATATCATGATACGTAAATTTCAGTTTTATTTATAATGGTCAAATACTAGAAATGAGAGCCAGTGTGATATAAACCAATATAGCCTTATTACTCTAATTGTAAAAAAACCAATGTATACAATGTATACAACGTACAGCTTTAATTACTAAAAATATTATTACGGTATTAATTGCTTTTCTTGAATTAATCTGGTCGTTGTGCATCACTGCATCCTTATTACCGGCCGCCACTGAAGTATAGGATGATCAATGATTTGGCATTTACAATAGGTAGTGTAGTGTTAGCACACCAAACGTTGAACTGATTGCAAGAAGTTGTCCTAAAGTGGAGATGTCAGTTTAAAATGCAACTAATAAACTCTGTGTACAGTCACATTAAACGTCCAGTCCAGAAATTGGTATATAGCTCTGAAAGCAGCAGAGTGTTTTGGAGAATGGTGGTTGTAAAGCGAAGGTTAGAATGGAGAGGGTAAGTGTACGCTTTAAATGGGATATTTCATGCAATTTTAACATACAATTTCTAAGAGGGTTTTTGTTTCAATTTGACAGATAAAATGGAACACAATCTGGAATGAAGTCTTGCAAGTTTCTTTACATCTAGTTTCATTGGATGAACGTTAATGTAGGCCTATTTTAAAAGTTTTAATCTAATGTAACATAACTTACATGCTAGAGAGTATTTTTAGGAAGTGTTCACATAAGGACTGTTGAAGGTGCAAATGCCTAAAAATGTATCCACCCTGTAAATAATATAATATTAATTCTAAATGAAAGTAAAACGCAGCTTATACACTTGCATCAACATTGAAATTAGGAAACCTGATCAATACTGCACCTCATATAAGTTATGTGCTAAAGTACATAAATATGTGTTTATATTTATTGCTCTTTTTATAAACGGTTGCTATGTTCTGACAGAGCTTGCATCTCGTTGAACTGTCAACAAGGCGTACTCTAGCAGCACACACTGTTGATGAAAAAAACATTCATCGGGGCGTGATATGCAGTAACCATTTTCATAAACCATTGATCTGGATGCGTTAGGCTGTAACCATTGTCAAAAATCATTGGATTAGACAAAACGAAGGTTAGAATGGTCGGGTGTAGGTGCGGCCTTGGCCGTGCGCAGCTAATGGGACACGGTTGACACAAAACCATTGATCTGGTTGCGTTAGGCTGTAAACATTTTCAAAACCACAGTTGTGCGGGGGGGGAAAAACAAATATTTACTATAGTTGATCATAGAATCGCCGATTGAAATTACAGATCGTTATGAGGCAATTTCCACAATCCATGGTGAATAAACGATTCAATTCGGCGCACGATGTAATGAACTAAGTGGTGCGCACTAGCTGCTGATCTGGGCGCTCCTTTGTTTTTCATAGTACCATAAGGGCGAGGTTGGCAGAACTGTCATGGTACTGTTTTGATGACGATTGATTTGAACAATAGCGCTGACAGCTGTAATTTTCTCTATATAAGTCGTGATCCTATTTGGGATGGCTGGGTGGGTCACAGACAGCGGAGGAGGAAATATCTATTAAAACATCGCTCCCTGATTTATTTCTCATCGTTTCATAAGGTATTTTGGCTAATTCATGTATTTTAGAGAATTTTATAGCGCCTTCTATCTTCATTCATAGCTACCGTTGATTTCAATTTGAATTGTCACTACTGAACCTCATATATGTGCTAAAGTTGCTATTTTAAAAACGGCTGCCATGTTTCTACAGCGCTTGCATCTCGTTCCACTGTCATCACGGGTCACTCGAGCGGCACGCACACATTGTTCCCAACATGTGAGATACAAAATCACTGTTGATCAAAGAAATCATCGGGATGCGTTAAGCTGTAACCATTGTCAAAACTCATTGATCTGGGCGCGTTAGGCTGTAACCATTGTCAAAAAACATTGGATTGGACAAAACGAAGGTTAGAATGGTCGCGTGTAGGTGCAACTTTGGCTGCGCGCAGCTAGCGCGGCATGGTTGACACAAAACCATTGGTCTGGGCGTGTTGGCTGTAACCATTGTCAAGAACCATTGGATTGGGCAAAACTAAGGTAGAACGTCGGGTGTAGGTGTGGCCTTGGCCGGGCGCAGCCAGCACAAAACCATTTATCTGGACGCGTTAGGCTGTAACCATTGTCAAAAACCATTGGATACCACATAACGAAGGTTAGAATGGTTGGGTGTAGGAGCGGCCTTGGACGAGCGCAGCCAGCGGGGTACCATTGATCTGGACGCATCAAAAACCATTGGATTGGACAAATCGAAGGGTGTTGGTGTGGCATAGTACCGTAAGGGTGAGGTTGGCAATACCAGTTTGATGATTGATGTGGACAATGGTGGCCACAGCTGGAATTCTGCCTACATAAGTCGTGATGCAATTTGGGATGGCTGGGTGAGTCACAGACGGTGGACATCTATTAAAACATCATTCCCTGATTTATTTCTCATCGTTTGATAAGGTATTTTGGCTAATTCATGTACTATAGAGAATGTTATCGCTCGTTCTACTTTCATTCAGTGCTACCAATATAATAGGGAATACAAAAATTTTGTATTGAAAAGTAGAAAGGATCTTATGAAAAGGCTATATTTATTTAACTAGTGAAGGATAGATATGGTCATCTTTTATTTTTTATTTTTACAAAACAGCACAGTTTGTGTAACATAGAAAATATGAGAACAACATGTTTTTGCAGATGACTCACTGTATTCAGTTGAAAACAAAGTGCTAAGATCACTGGTAATTAGCATGTTTTATGTATTGTCGGGTAAGCTTATGCCATGCTTGATATTGTAAATATTGCCATACGAAAACTGTTACTGTAGGATTACTCTATAACAAGTGTTTGTTTCTAAACTATTAAATCATCATGCCCCTTTATGAATCAACAACAACAAGTTTCCTCTTTGGTAAATGTTCTCATGTGTCATGACTGCTGCTCTGTTCCATTTCAGTAGGTCACCTTTTCTGTCATAGGCATTCCATTACTAGCCTGTTTTCTTATCACGGATGAAAACTTTCTGTGGCTAGTTGTTGTTGTTGTTGTTGTTGTTTTGTGAGTGGGTTATGACATCACTGTCATCAGCCATGTATACTTGGATATGGATATTTATTTAACTAGTGAAGAATAGATATGGTCATCTTTTATTTTTTATTTTTACAAAACAGCACAGTTTGTGTAACATAGAAAATATGAGAACAACATGTTTTTGCAGATGACTCACTGTATTCTGTTGAAAACAAAGTGCTAAGATCACTGGTAATTAGCATGTTTTTTGTATTGTCGGGTAAGCTTATGCCATGCCCGATATTGTAAATATTGCCGTACGAAAACTGTTACTGTAGGATTACTCTATATCAAGTGTTTGTTTCTAAATTATTACCACATCATGCCCCTATATGAATCATCAACAACAAAAAGTTTCCTCTTTTGTAAATGTTCTCATGTCTCATGACTGCTGCTCTGTTCCATTTCAGTAGGTAACCTTTTCTGTCATAGGCATGCCATTACTAGCCTGTTTTCATATCACGCATGAAAACTTTCTGTGGCTAGTTGTTGTTGTTGTTGCTGTTGTTTTGTAAGTGGGTTATGACATCACTGTCATCAGCCATGTGTACTTGGATATGGGTAGAATTTGTATGTGTGTATTGTATGGCTGCGTGGCTCAGGGGTAACGTTCTCGCTTGCTGAGTCCAAGGTTGCAGGTTCGAAACCTGGCGCAGTCAGCTGGCATTTGAGGGTGCGCAAATGCGGGGGAGCCGTGTCAGTAGATTTACTGGCACGTTAAAGATCCCCTTCGGGGCAAAATTCCGGCACCCCGGCGTCTCTAAAAGCCAGTGTAGTTAAAAGGGACGTAAACCAATAACATTATTATTGTATGTGTGTATTGTGATGCTAGAATTGGGAAGGTTAGGTATTGTAGTTTTAAGGGGAGGAACTACGAGGTCATCTGCCCTTGGGAAGGAGGTGACCCTGGTATTCTGCTAGGAACAATCCCAGCATTTACCTGGAGGAGAAAGGAGAAATCGAACCCACTTCTTCTCAGTTCAGTTTTAACTCATGAGGCTGAGTGAATTTCGTTTCACACTCAAATCAGAATTGTATTTTTAGGGGCAGATGACCTCGTAATTGCGCCCTTTAAAACAACAATAATCAACAATAAACTAACTAGAATTATATTTCTTGGCAGAGATGGGAATCAAACCTAGACCTTTGGACAGATATGATGGACTTTACTGTAGATATTAATTTCTGTTTTAACTGTTACAGATTAATTAGTTATTTGTTGTTGTGTAGTCGACATCTCTCGTTAAAATGGGGTGAATATTTTTCAAGTTTTCTATTGAATTCTTCTATATATCGCAGTTATTGAGACATCAGTGTTTTCGGTCAAGTTCACACTCGCAAGGTTCGAAATGCATACTTATCGATTATGATCGAAAACGTCGATTTATTAGCTAGAGTAATGTATCGATCGCATCAACTTCTGACCATATGTTTCATTTATGGTTACGTTATTTATTTATTCCCGTCTGTAGAACGTAATTTGACACATAAACACTCAGTCGCGTTTCCTCACAGGTTGTTCATAGCAGCAGTGCTGGGTAGCGCGCTCGCTGACGGCCGGAAGGCTATGACGTCATTAATCGTATCGCAAGGCTTTCTCTCTAGGTGGTGTTGACTGAGCTGCCCCAGCTGCCGTTCGCTCGTCCCTTCTTTATCTATGAGCTGATTGGTCGCCTGCCTTCCCCCGCTGGTCGGCTATCTGCACCTTGCAATGACGTCACTACCACTATATAACCTTAGGTCTACCGGCCTATGGGTCGACTCTCCATCATCAAGCTACTACAAGCTTGCTGGGGGTCATTACCCTCTGGAGTCACACGGCCTTGCCAGAGGCTCTGCTTCACGACAACACGGGGTCAGGCTGCAGGCCAACCTTTGCTCCAGCTGGCAGCTGAGCATTTTCTACAACGCTGTACTCAGTTTATAGCCAGCCTAATGGAAAAGCAACTTCTCGAACCAGCGGAGATGTTATTACCAAGAAACATCTCACTGCTGGTCAACTCTCGTCAGCACGACTAAACATCGCCAAAACCTTGGCTCAGAACCCGCGCCTCTGGAGTGTGTGCGCATTAACCTCGATCATCAGCCCTGTGCGGGCAAATCGAACTGCTACTTCAATCATCAGCTCTGTGTGGACAATCTACCCGCAACCTTGGTCATCAGCCCTTTGCGGACAAACCAACTGTTTCCAGCCAAGGGTTTGCTGGCCTAACACGAAAGGGTTTTGTATTTTCACCTCATTGAAGGTGGTATCATATACTAGTAGACACCTAGATTCATCATAGTTAATCATTAAGGGTTCCTCTTTTATGTATTTTAAAGTATGTGTCTTTTAATTAACAATATAAAGTTTAATCCCTCATAAGGGAATTTTGTTAACCTTTTTCGTTTCCTGGAGAAACTCGCAAATTTGCATTCTTATTATTCTTATTGTCAATTCTTAAACAATATTTATTCAAAGTAACTGCATATGCTCTTTAAAGATTTAATAAACGCAAAGGAAAATCTTAATCTTTGGTCTCTTCCATCGCCATCATGTAAGATTCAATCCTTGTGTCCGAAACCCTACATCCTTTCGAAATCCCTAAAAGGGTGACCCCCACCCTTTTCCACTTATTATGATTATGTGATTGTTATTACATGGTCAGGATTTTGTGGATTGTGCACTTAGCTGTTTGAGAAATTTGTGGTCCGCTGCAGCCAGTCGGTGACGACAGCCACGCGAAATTAATTTAATGTAATTTTTGTAGGATTAGGGAACCACCCATTAATATTGGGTACAATCGTGTTGACCGACTGTAAAACATTTAAGTTCGAATACTAAGGCAACACTGAAAAATGGCTTACAACAAGATATTGAGTTTATTATGTTCAGTTCACAAATCTTTCTTCAAAGTATTCAGTTCAACTGAAGCACTTAAACTGGTGTAAAATAATTGACATTCTTGATCAACCCAAGCTTGAAGTATTCAGTAAGTTTTAATTAACTTGTAAAATAGTAATGGGTGGATAAGCTCTAAGAGCTCTCTTGCTATTTACACTCCTCAATTTTATTTATTGTTCAAACCTTAACATCACTCTCTTAAATCTACCACGTGCATGCATATTCAAACGTACATTACTTTAAGAAGAGTAGGCCTAGTTCGGTTTTATCGGAGGATCTATTTCTAGAAAAGAGCGTGCTTCACATTTAACTTGATAGTAACATGACTTTGTTGGCTAGTTTCCCTTAGAAGTCATCGAAGTATTCAAGTGCCCTTTGAAATTGGACATTTTATTACCGTTAACATGTAAATATAAGGTGCGTTCAAAAATTAACGAGCCGGAGCCATAATTACAGAAACCAATACCTGTATGTTCGAAGTACTGGCCCTGACTGTTGAGGCACTTGTCCCACTGTGGCACGAGGCTGTGAATGGCTGTCTCAT
The DNA here is from genome assembly GCA_946902985.2 of Meconema thalassinum. NCBI lineage: Eukaryota > Metazoa > Arthropoda > Insecta > Orthoptera > Tettigoniidae > Meconema > Meconema thalassinum. The sequence goes on along the minus strand of OX336389.2, from coordinate 1,240,272,850 downwards.
AAAATTCTCTGGGCTGTGATGTGAACCAGTTCCGAACGTACAGCTGCACGTTGGCATCCGAGGTGAATCGTTGGCCCCGCAGAGCCCTTTTCAGGGGACCAAACATGGCGTAATCATAGTGAGAGAGGTCTGGACTGTATGGAGGGTGGCCGAGAACCTCCCATTTGAATTTCTGCAGGAGTGCCACGACTGTGTTGCCCGTATGAGGTCGTGCATTGTCGTGGAGCGACCACGGCGGCTATGGCGTTCACTGTCACTCGGTGGTCCTGGGTAATGAGTGCATCAACAAGCTGGACGTTGTCATTGGTTATGCAGGGGGGTGCCCCAGACCGAGCATCATCGGCTAACGACGCCCGTCCTTCCCTGAAGCGCTTGTGCCATGCCTTGACCCTTGCAAGGGACAATGCAGTTTTCGCCGTACACTTGTGACATTCGGCGATGAATGTCCGTTCCCCCTACTCCTTCCGCTGTCAGAAACCGAACAACACCACTTTGCTCTTCTGTTGACGCCTCCATGTCACTGTTTGCAATGCGACTGGCAGCATTGGACGATTGATGCATGCTGCTGCTCGCTTTGTATCGTCAAGTGACGTGCACGCGTGCCCTCTAGCGACGGGCTGTGACCTTCCACGCTCTGGTCGGAACCACACCTCGTTACACACACCACGATTAGCCGATGTAGTCACCGGTTTGCGCATTCCAGCCTCCGGCTCGTTACTTTTTGAACGCACCATATAATTGAGAAACTTCTGTTGAATGTGCATGATAGTTACCTCGAAATAAAATCTGTGTCAGTTGAAATGAAGACCATTTGCTGACAATTGCAATGTCCATAGAAGATCTGTGTTGTTGTTGTTTGATTTAGGGGCTTGGACATCGTAATAACTTCAGCCCCTTGTACTCTGGATGTGTGTAGAATTTGTTTGATAACCTGTGTTTTAATACAATCAGTAGCGTCCTATTTGTTGCATTTAGGAAATGGACATTGTTGTCATTTAGCCCTGTTTACTTGGGTGTGTGGTGAATTTTTCTGATAACTTGTTTTATTCTGGTGTCTGTAGAGTCGTGTGTAGACCTATTTGTAATTGAGGCTAGTATTAAGAAGGAAACGGTCATGGCCCTAATTTGAAAACCACCTCTGAATTCACCTGGAGTTAAAGTGGAAAACCACGCACAGTCACTTCCAGGATAGGTTAGAACAGAGGTGGTCAGCTGGGCGCCCGTTTACCCTAGCTCAGTGCAGTTGGGCAGGCGCTACGCAAATGCGGGTGGCTTACCAGCATGCATACGTCACAGTGAAGCGAGACAAGGCGAGAGAGCGCGCCCAGTCTCACCGGGCAGGCATTGCGAGTACTGTGTCATACCGGGATGCGGTAGAGATTCAAGGGCAGCAGGTTCAATCCAATACTGTTTTATTATTGACAATGTATTTAAATTACATTACAGAAATGCAGGCAATCATGTGTGTAGCCTTTATTATGATGCACTGTATGTGTCCCATGTTTAGCTATAAATGAGGGAATGTCTGAACATATACTACTACTGGTGTGCTGTCATTTGTGATCAATGTCTTGATTTGCAAAGCTTTAAAGTGGAGAAGAGTTGTTCACATACCATAAATACGTAGAACCAAACATGCACATTATAGCTGCCGCCCTACGTTATATTTTTTAGCTATCACAGAATGTTTACATACTAAATATTTAGCACGTTCTTCAATTGGCACAAAAGAGCCACTGCCCTTCCCATTGGGATTTTTTGCACGCTATTTGCTGTAGAATGTCGTCTCTTCTCAGCTGACTTCATGCTTGTAGCACCAGCTGTCACTTCAGTGACGCAATTGGTCACAGCTACACAGCTACTTTGCCCGTTTGCTGCCCGTGCACGTAGCGGGCACCCACTTGGCGAAATGCCCGGTTTGAGCAAGCTTGAGTTAGAAGGAAATCAAATCCGCCTCTTCTCAGTTTTGCCTCACAAGGCCGAGTGTACCCCGCTCAAATCCTCATTCCAGAATTACATTTATTTGCAGAGCTCGGTATCGAACCCAGGTACTCAGGTTCTGGAGTTGTGTATGGATATGAAATTCAGCTGATATCATGTGTTACTGTAAGTGTGTGTGTGTGTGTTTAGAACTGGAGTAGGTGGCCCGGAATTACTTCAAATACGATACCTGGAGTGTAAAAATTCTCGAGAGAATTCGATCCTCGGATCTCCGTACGTTCATTTATTCAGTCCACCCGTGGAACAGTCCGAAACTGCTCAGATTCGTCAATGGGTTTAGTGAAATTCTTAACAATATTTGCTATAATGCAAAGGATGGAACAAATTTATCGCTAATAACGTCAAAAAAATTCCGTTGTTTTTTAATTCCAATTTATTAATGAATTTCTGGATCACTTCGGAAGGAGGTGCAGTCCCATGAGCCTCCCCTCTGGATACCCCCCGTTCGATAGCATTGCCCAACAATAGGATATTGGGTTTAGTGCTGGGTAGATTCAGGATATCTCATACATAAGCTAGAGGTAAGTGATATGGGTAACACGAATGATTGCTGGGACAAATAGATGGGAGCAAAGGCAGGAAGGTACTGATAATGAAGGGATAAAGTGCAAGTTAGAAATAAACACGCTCTATGAAGCTGTACGAGGCGACTCAGATGGTGAGGTCATGTGAAGAGAATGGGGGAGGAGAGATTATCAAAGAGGTTAATGAGTTCGGCTGTAGAGGGTAAGAGAAGCAGAGGTGGGTCAAGAAGACGATGGTTAGATTCAGTGTAGAACGATTTCAAAGTGAGAGGTGTAGAAGTAGTGGAGGCTACAGTGCAAACTGCCAGTAGATGTTGGCTACGAGTGTTGCGAGCAGAAATTATTTATAACAAGGAAAGGAACGTTTGAAATTTCCTGGTAAATGTGTGAAGGGTAGTATGTCAATGACCTGGCCTAACAGTTTATTCAAATCAAATATTCAAAGGAAGGAAGGAAGGAAGCTTGTAGTTTAACGTGACCGTTAATCTTAAGATCATGAGCCACGGGACCTCCTTTTTACGTGGAATCCGAACCACAGGACATGGCATTTCACTTCGAAAATCTCACATGCATTGACCGGGAATCGAACCCGGACCGCCTTGGTGAGAGGCATACAGCTAGACCGCTGAGCCACCACGGCCCCCCCCCCCCCCAAATATTCAAAGGGCAGCGTCCAACGAGTGGTGTAAACATTAATTTTAATTGGTGGATTCCTGGACAGACTTGTGATAGGAGTGTTTTGACCAGTGGTATTTAAACTGGAGTTCGAGGACGATCGCCCACATATACGAATTATACGACTTACTAGTTGATTCTTTTTCGACCATTATTGTGCAGTGGCTATGTCACTTGCCTTGTTGATTACTTTGTAATTCTACTTGGTCGTAGTTGCTGCGACGTAAGAACACAGCGAATCTGAACTACGGTGTATATTATACTTAAAATCTAACACAGTCTATTTTTTCTGTAATAAGACAGAATATCGCCGGTAAAGCTTGTCAGTTTCAAGTTCATATTACCGCTCTCACGGGTCGTCGAGCCCTCGGTTGACAATGAGTAACGTAATCTCTTATCTGAGTGTTACGGTTGCAAGTCAGGACACATACAGTAACAGCTGCTAGCACGAATTCTATTGAAACCTTATTCAAGAATTCGATAGGTAAGAATGGAATGCAACACGCTCCAAGAGATCATCAATTCATCAGACTACGTAAGAGAATCACGAACATCCAGAAGCTTCTCATCATTAGTGTTTACTGTGACGAGTCCATTCCACAGTTCAGTTAAGTTGTTAGGGAATTTAGTTTACTTGTAAAGACAAAATCCTGACTATGTTTACTAAGAGAATAGAAACTAGTAGGCTATTATCAAGAGTCATATGGTTTATTCAATTAGATACTTAGAATTACGTACATCATTACCGTGTTGTTATATGATCCTGATAATTCCTGCAGTGTTTCTACTCAATTGTGCTGAACACCTCAAAACCTGTAAGTTGACATATTTAAATATTGTGTGTGAGAACAAGGTAGAATCATTTCACAGTGTCGCCCAACAGTGGGTGGACACATTACATTATGGTCGCCCAACGTGGAGCCGAGGAGTGCGTAAGAGTTAGTAACAATATGGCGTCCCATCGTGCAGCTGATTGGAGGTTGATAGAGGAAACATTTCAATACCCAGCACCGTAGCCAAATGCGTTAAGTAAACTTTCACTACTGCAATATGGAACTGAAATTACGAAACACGAGCACTCGGGATTTTCCACACACACTCTGGCAAATGCCGGGATGATACCTTCTTTCAAGTCTCGGGGAACCAACCCCAAATAATTACTGTTACACATTCTACTACAGTTGCCACTGAATTACAGATTATGAGATAAATACCACACTCACACAAGTGCTTGGGACTGATAACTAACGAAGGCTTAGGCCCACCAATCAAGAATCAAGGAACAACAACAAGCTCTTCACTCGCTCCTAGCAGCCCAACATAAGCCCCTTGTTATACCAATTACACTGCGGTCTGAAATGAGATGCGGTGAATGTATATTTAGCAGGTAGGTTTTACGACCGGAATTCCTCTCCTTATGCCAATCTCATGGTAGAATTGTTAGTTTGTATTTTATTTTATTTTATTTTATTTTATTTTGTTTTCACAACAATTTTAGAGAAAACTGTAATAGAACTAATTCAGGATTAACTCTAGCGTTGCAATCATGATCTAATGAAACACAACGATATTAATAAGTTCTTGAGATATCAATAGGAACTTCATCGGAAAATATGCAAGCTCATAGCCACTCACACTAGTTTCAATAGAAAACTGATCTGCTTTGTTGACTGTCGTTGACCACCTTTAGAACTCATCAGAAAAGTAATTGTATCCAGGCAAGCTTCACTAGATCAACTATATTATAGGTAACCAGCAAAAAATGAATTTTGACTCTTCCAATCATCTTTCACAAACATTCTAGGACTATATGTATTATTCCTGCATAGAAAGATGCGCATATGCATGAAGAGCAAAATTCACAGTTAACCTAATTAAAGAAGAATAACACACGAACCCTTTTTGTTCTAGCCGTTTTAAATGTATATTTTTAAACCAATTTTTGACATTTTAATATCCTATTAAAGTTATGTTAAAAGAAATGCCTTACAGCATCAATCAAACTATCCGATTGATATCAATTACATCTTCCATATTATATCTGTTTAAGTAATGAAATGTTCTTTCCGTCTCGCAATAGCCTAATCCTGAATTGATTTCGAGCATTTTGTCACTATTTACCTCTCAGTAATATGTCTCACATACATATATTTCGTTCAAAGCCCAATTCTCATTACGATATTTCCCTCAATTAAAATGAATCTTAACGTCAGTCATTCGTGATTTAAGGAATTACCTTTGTTCTTGAAGCGCTTCAAATACTGGAATTTGCCAATTGACCAGAAAAAAATTACGAGCCTTACAGTAGTCGCATATGATGTGTAACAGCTGACATAGAAGAAACCTCACGTGAAATTGTTGATACACCGCTATTTTATACTACAGTATTATTGGCACACATATTAATCTATTGTAAAAGGGAGTGTTTTATAGATATTTTATTAGATGATTTGTAGCTTCCACCAGCACTAGCCTAAATAAAGAATACGATATGGATCAACTAGATTAATAGACGCGACATCGCTCATAACCTTAAATTCCTTATAAACAGGTCCTCTTCATTCACAGACCAACACGTAATTTTATATGGATTCTGTTAAAATGAGTCATATTGATATGATAAATATCGTTAAAATGATAATCTTTTAGCAAAAGTACCTACCCGTCCAGGACTCGAACCCAAGATCTCTAGATTCACAGTCATAAGCACCAACCCCACGGCTATTTCGGCTGCGCAAATTATGTGCACAAGATGGTGACTTATTTCCACGTTCCAATAATACTGCATTACGGAATAAAGTTTCATTTATATTTTGCTTGTTTCGATAATGTTCCTGCGTGAAATTGAGTTTAAAATGCCTAATGAATAGGCCTTCTTGTGAGTAAAGAGAATGTATTCAGTAATAGTTCATAAAGGCTTGCTCAATTCTCGTATAACCACAACGATTATATTATATTGATGACTGCATTACCGTTATGTGGGTTAATATTTAAATAGCCATTGTGCAGAAACATAATACCGGCAATGCCGACTACTTACAATGTTTGATATTAAGGCATTTTACCATTTAACTGATACGAAGACTTCGAACATGAACCATGTAATTTGTTTCAATCACTTGACACCAGAATTCGCATTAGTGTTTTCCGTTCAGTATGTCATACACATTCCACATGGCCGAGAGTACGTCATGGTATCAATTTCCGACACCGCGCGCTCATTGTTTCTCTTACCACTGCCAGCTGGGTCTTACCACTGCCTGCTGGATCGATCGATCGATAGAGATGACAGTGCATCTTATACTTCCGTTCATTCCACCACTGCCAGCTAGTACACTTCCGTTCGATTGATCGAGCGGGCAGTGCTTACTACCGTTCGATCCACCACTGCCAGCTCGATCGTTCCGATCCACTTCCGTCCCCAATTTTCGAAATCACTCCCACAAAACTATCCAGCAACCGAGCGGAAAGATGTTACACATCAAAAATATTTTGGAGCTGACAGTTTTTGTTAACGTATATGATTGCAAGTTGCAACAAGTAGTTTCGTGAAGAAGTAAAGCCTATTTTCATCTATCCTACTTATGTTAATTGTCCCTATCAACGTACCAAATTTCAGTTTGACTGCTGTAATTGATTCATAGATATTGACAGCCGTCTAAATATTTCGGATGGTTGCCATATTGGATTTTTATATATGTAGGTCTTAGAGTTATTTACTATTACATGCAGATTATTGCGTACGTGTAGTATTCAAACTTCAATCGCATGATAGGACACAAGAAGTAAAAACGAGATTTTAAAATTTCGCACAGTTGCCATCTTGTGGTTATGTAAACAATTGAAATAAATTAGATGCCAGCGGATTAAGAGTTACCATACCACGTTTCACTGCACTCGGATGGTTAAATCACGAGGAACGTCCATTTAAATATTTATACTTCGCGTCACCGCCATGTTGGATTTGTGCTGACCAGGTTATTGAAAGCGCTATAGGTGAACTTATGTTCATAGCCTCTATGAACGTAAAAGATATTTAGTTTGATTGCTTTAAAATATTCGTAGATATTGAGAACCGTATAAATATTTTGGATGGTCGGCATATTGGATTGTTATATGTAGCCAATAGGCTATAGAGTTATGTACCATTAAAGGAAACTTATTGCGTAGGTTCATTATTGAAACTTACACTTCGATCTCATACTCAATTTTATAATTTCGCACAGCCACCATTTTGAGGTTATGCAAACAATTGAACAAAATTAGATGGCAGTGCATTACAATATGTAAAAACGTTTACTGTATATATTTCACTGTGCTCAGATGGTTAAATTGCGAGAAAAGTCTATTAAAATGTTTCAAATTCGCTTGGCCGCCATGTTCGTTTTGTACTTTACAGGTATTTGAAAGTTTCATATATAAACTTGTAGTAGTTCCCGTTTATCACCGTACAAAATTTCAGGGTGATATCAGTAATAGCTTCAGAGATACAGAATTCCGGTGAAATACTTCGCACAGCTGCCATCTTGAGGTTATGTAAACAATTGAACTAAATTAGATGCCACTGTCCTACGAATTGCATTGCGTTTGTATAGTTAAATCGCGAGAAAAGTCTATTTAAAAGTCTCAACATTGCTTGGCCGCCATATTAGTTTTGTAGTAACCAGGTTTTTGAAAGTCTCATAGGTGAATTTCGAGTAGGGTCTTTTATCACCGTACAAAATTTCAGAGTGATATCTGTAATAGTTTCGGAAATATCAAATGCTGGTGAAATATTTCGCACAGCCGCCATGTTGGATTGGTGGGACATAATAAAATTTGAAGGGCACGGACGGGTTCGGCCAAAATGGTGCTATAACCTTACCATGTTTCATGAAATCGCTACAGCCGTTTAGAAGTTATTAGAGGGGGACACACTCACAGACACACATAGGCCTACACACACACGGACAAAAGGTGATCTCATAAGTCATTTTTCATTATTTTTTTAATGAAAATGGGCTATAAATGTTGATTGAAGGAACACAAGGCTCAGGATAAATAACCACTCTCCTTCACATTCAAGTACAGTTCCTTGGGCTTCAGGACGGACCATCAGTGCGACTAGAACAAATTTAACAGCATTTGTAATATCTTCAATAAGAAACTTAATGAAGGGATTTCGACGATTGCAGCACAAAATTCTCCCCTGAGAAGAAATTTACTTTATTCTCTCTATTGTGGCACAACCCTCCGGAGTCAAGGAATTCCTCACATGCCAACAGTTTGTATAGTTTCTTGTTTGACATAGGTTTGAGTAAAATACCTGCAATCATTGTTGGTTATAATTTACTCTGCAATAGGTCTATATTGCATTACTGCCAACATGTTTCACTTGTATTATACCCGTGCAGTATATCGAGACTACCGAGTAAGCAGCTGATTTTGAGAGAAAGGTTTAAAGAGCAGATATTTGGCTAATATACAGGCATGGTTTGATAGAACTATAATATACCAGCATTATTACAAGACATGGTACTGAACACATATTCAGCCCAGCTTCAGCCATTGACTGAGACGAGGATCGAACCGACTTGTGAACTTCTCATTTTAAGAAGTGGAATTTGGAAATAGACATTTATTTTATTCACAGATATGTTGTAGGAAGTGAATAAAAGTATCTTGAAAACTTTTTGGAGAATTTTGGATTATTTGGAAATATACAAAATCGGGAATATTTCAGTGAAAGATAAATTAACCAAGGGAGACTCTGATCATTCGATGCTGGAATATGACCGTGGCTTCAAGTTAGCACGCTCAAGACCGGTTTTGGTTGGCCGAGTTAACAACAACAAAATTATGCACACGACCCACTGATAAGAGCTAGACAGGTAGGTTTATGATAATAAACCAACAGCCAATCAGATTGGATCACATAATTTTTGTGGGAATCGCTATTATATCAAATTTGCTTATACGAAGTACGTCCAGAAAGTAAGTTCCGTTTGATAATAACATTAAATTGTGTACAGATACAGAAAAAAAAAATATTGCACAAAATTCTACAACCCTTAAACTACTTTCCCACATAACTGCCGAAATGTTGCAGGCATTTGTCGTAGCGTAGCACGAGTTTTTGTATACCTTCATCTTAGACGTGTGCCGCCTGTGTCTTCAACTAGTTGTACGTTCCGCTGCAGCGCAGTGCCGCATATGCGCGGTAGACGCTCTGTATCAAGGAGAAGAAACGTGTGCCATTTGGAGAGCGCTGTCAGCCACGTACGCGTTGTTGTGCATGTTTACTCGTACAATGTCGGTGTTGATTGAAAATCCCGCCACTTGTGAAATCAGATCTGTGATTCGTTTTCTGAATGCTAGGAAAGTGAAACCAATTGAAATTTATCGGCAAATTTGCGAAGTGTATGGACAAAATGCGATGAGTGATTCAATGGTGAGAAGAAGGGTCCGACAGTTCAATGAAGGACGTAGTGAAGTGCACGATGAAGAACGAAGTAGGCGTCCATCTTTGCTTTTTGACTTTTTAAGTCGCACATCTTTGGTTACAGAAGAACTGGTTCACAAGATTGATGACAAGATCCGGGAAAACCGCAGGTTTACAATTAGTGCTCTCGCTATGGAATTTCCCCAAATCTCACGATCACTAATTCATGAAATTGTTACCGAAAATCTGAGCTTTCGTAAACTTTGCCGACGTTGGGTACCAAAGATTCTTACGGAGCAACACAAAACAAAACGGATGGGTAGTGCACTTCAGTTTTTGACCCGTTGCAATGAAGGCGGCGAAGAATTTCTGACACAGATAGTCACAGGAGTTGATGGAGGCACACTTCATCCCCAGCAAAGGTTAAGCCGAAACAAATCTTGACACCTCGGAAAATGATGTGCACAGTGTTCTGGGACTGGAAAGGCATCTTACTCATTGATTTCTTACCGCGTGGTCAAACAATCAACGCAGATGCTTACTGCGAGACACTTAGGAAATTGCGGCGCGCAATACAGAATAAGCACCGTGGGTTGCTGTCAAAAGGTGTTGTTATTCTTCACGACAACGCACGACCACACACTGCAAATGTGACGAGAAACCTCCTACAGGGATTTGGCTGGGACGTGTTTGACCACCCTCCGTACAGCCCTGACCTCGCTCCTAGCGACTTTCATCTGTTCACACATCTCAAGTCTTTCCTTGGCGGTCAACACTTCAACAATGACGACGAGCTGAAAGAAGATGTTTCCAACTGGTTGAAGACACAGGCGGCAAACTTCTATGAAGAAGGTATCCAAATCTTGTGCCACGCTATGACAAATGCCTGCAAAAGTAGAATGTTGTGCAATAAATAATTTTTCTGTATCTGTATTCAATTTAATTTTATTACCAAACAGAACTTACTTTCTGGACGTGCCTCGTATAAAGCGAGATTAGCATTTCTACAGGTCAAGAAGAGTAAACGAAATTAATTTGGTGAAACAGAATTATATATTTATGGACAGGGGAGGAGATATTAGCGAAATTCTGTATAAAAGGACTCGACGCGAGCCTACGAAACTTGGACTAGAATGCCACACGCGCGATTGTCAGGAGGGGAGATTTCACTCCTACTCAGATTCTTGAAGAGGCCGGACCTGTAATTCAGAGCGTTCCGAGCAAGCTATATAGTAAGTGAAAGTGCGGACGGGAGATCCGACTGGACTGTTAGGAGACAGCACGACTGCCGAGGAAGATATGGAGACGCCGGTGAAACAGTAAAATATAATTTGACTACTGAGAGGAGCAATTTTGAAACGCAACGCATCGTAAGAAGATTTCACTGCATATAAGTTTCACACGTCGCTAGAACGAGCAGATTTGCACTAACCAGCTACAACGTTATTACTACAATATAACCTGAAACTTATTTAACTAATATTCACCGAGATGACATTCCCAAGTCAGAGGGGAACTTTGCATTCGTCTACTGATAAGAAGATTACGATGAACTACTAAGCTATGGAAGGAGGTTAGTCTGCACTATGAAACGGAAATTCAGAGTTGATCTTATAGACCAGGGATCGATGTCACCGCTACTGCACAAGCAACTCGCAGTATCCTGAATATACCGTCAATTGTACATCAAACGTCCATCACAAACTTAGAGATGTCAACTAAGGACGCTCAAAGCTTCTTCGACGACGAGATGCTATCTGAAGAAAAGACGAGCGGAAGACGCCAATGTTCCAGGTTCCCGTATCTAGGCCAAAAGCCGAGAAGAAACAAGACCACGCAGCGAGACGAGGGAGACAGGTGGTTGCAGCACGGAGGAGAAGAAAGCGCTCAGCTGTTCGCCACACTCCGAGCACCTACTCGCTTCAGACAGGCGAACAGCGCACGCCAGCCCAGGGGAGAAACATCGAACCTATTGGACGAGGTATTTCAGAAGCAGATCATCGGAAAGGCACAGAATTGACTGATCCACTATCTCAGTAGATTGTTGTAGTATTTGTAGGTATTTCAAGGGTGACCAATTCATTTTGTAGAGTTTCTTTAGCATAACTCATGCTATTATTTTGTCTATTTTAGAGATTTCTTTGCAATTTTCGTTTACGCCAATGTGTGTCGTTTTAGACGTAATTTTACTAGTATTTGGACGTAGATAATTCGTTTTAGTATTTCTTTAGGAACGTTTAACATACTCACTTTTGACAAAACTGTTTTATGCAAGGGAATGCTTCGATCGTTAGGGCTATTACACATACACCGGTTTTGACCGGTCGGTCCCTGCCGGACGAAGTGGTGAACTATGTAAAGACATTAAACCTTTCATACATGCCGGTCCCCGGTGACGTGCCGGGTAGCAGCCGGACACACTCACTGTAGACCCGGTTACCGGCCGGCCGCCCTGTGCTGTGGGATAAGTCGAGTGATATCTACAAAGATCGTGATGGCACACGGAAGGCGTGGATAGAAGTTTGTGAAGGATTGAAGGAGGATTTCATAGAATTGAGTGATAATGAAAGGAACCTTTTTTTGGTACGTAACTCTTATTACAATCAATGATATAACTATATAACTACTGTACTATATTTACTACAGTAACTCATTTCATTTTACACAAACACTACTGGTCTTACACCTTTGACATTTACCACTGGACAGCCCCAATATCAGTTAAAAATAATCAGCTAAAACATTCCTCAAGTTATTTGCTCCCAGTCCTCCTCGTGCTGTTTGTTCAGATGGTAGATCTTCTAATCCAGTTATTGTCATTGTTCCTCAGTCTCATAACCATCTCTGTCACGAACGAAGTTATGTAGGACAACGCAAGCTTTGACAATATCTACGGCAAAGTCAGGATTAACATTTATGGGCCTATGGAAAATTCTCCGTTTGTTGGTTAAAAAAACAAATGTGCATTCTACATATCTCCGTGCTCTGCAAAGACGATAATTGAAAATCCTTTTGTTCAATGTAAGAGTGGATCCGCCATAAGGACGCAGTAGGTGTTTGTGTAGTGCAAATGCTTCGTCTCCCACAAAGAAATACGTCACATTTGGGCTTTCTGTTCCGGGAATACATTTTTCCTCTGGCAGCTCTTGATTATTTGTCTCGATTGATTTCCACAATGAACACTGTTTGAAGATTGATGAATCACAGTCTTTTCCAAAACTTCCAATATTGACATTAACAAATCTATACTTCGAGTCTGCTACAGCCATCATAACCACAGAAAAGTAATCCTTGTATTTGTAAAACATCGTACCACTGTTAGATGGACAAATTATTCCGATATGTTTCCCATCTACTGACCCTAGACAGTGCGGAATTCGAATTCTGCAGCAATTGCTTCCCAACTCTCTTTCGTAGGTGTGGGTAAACATTCCTGTTGTAAGGTGGACCAAATGCTTGAACACACATCTCTAACTATACAGCTAGCTGTTGAGATACCAATTCTGTAACTGTAGTGAAGGTCAGTGAAAGTGCATCCACTTCCTAAGTATCTGAAACAAGGAGAGTGACGTGTGTGTATTCTTTATAGGTAAGGAAATAATGAAGAACTGGGGAAACATCAGAGATGCATTCGTCAAATCATGCAGAAAGTCAAAAGAACTTAAAAGGACCGGTTCAGGAGCCTCCAAGGTAAAAAAATACGTCTACAACGACCAGTTAAAATTTTTAACGATACTGACTGAAGGCCCACATACTGAGGATAGCTTGGTAGGCAATATCCCAATTGAAGCAAATGATTCTACTGAACGTCCTGAGGAATTCAAAGTGCCAAATAAAAGAATGGGTTCCCGAAAGCGACGTAAACCCGATGAACTAGAGTTAAAAATGTTGAAGGCACTAGAAGGTAGTACCCAACCAAATCGGCACTTGTCCTTCTTCAACGGCATTATACCTTCTTTACAAACATTTGATGATGATGATGATGATGAAGTCATTAATTTCCAAATATGTGTCCTTCAACTTATAGAAAATATTAAGCGTGTAAAAAGACAACAAAGCTTTCATCAATCTCCACCCGTATCCCATGTGCAAACACCATTACAATATAATAACACGTTTAATAACAGTCTGCCGCTTCAAGTTCAAACAAATTACCCATGCAGTAGTCACGGATCATCGGGAATGCAATTTCCGTCAGTAGGTCAATATTACACTAATTTTGGCCAACATCAATCAACAACAACGTCAGCATCAGATATCAGTCACTCAGACAGAGCATCTCCAGCATTATCAAGTGCAAGTTCTTCAAATGATACAATAGACTTCACCTCTCTGTGAGATTAGCTAATAAATGTCTCATGTAAGTTTCTTACTGTACGTCATTAGGCTATGCCCAATAAATATTCTTGATCAAAGAGCTAATGTGTGACTTACCTTATTGCAATAGCCAACACCTGCACAGGTTGAATGCAATTCCTCATCTTGGTGTTCTGACGCTGAAGAGTATATTTTAATCGCTCATGTAAATCATCATGGACATACGAAAATAATTAAAGAATTTGTTTCATCCTTTCGTAGATCCTCAAAGCGCGTACAAAAGAGACCTACCTCGTCCCTTTTCGCGTTTATGGGATGAACCCAATGAATTCTATTCCTCTTTTTCTGGCGCCGCCTGTACAATAGCCACATGGCAATAATGAGCGTTTGATCCATATTGAGCGCACTATCCTGGCATTTGCATGGAGCGCAGACGTATGACTGACCGTTTTCAACCGGTGGGTGTGAAAGTAAAATCATACCGGCCGGTAAATTGACGGCCGGTCAAAACCGGTGTGTGTGTAATAGCCCTTACACTTGCGTGATAAGCAATTTGTTTACCTCAATATTGTTAGGTTACATCGTTATTCAACGAAAGCACTAATGTAAAATGATATAACACTGTTAATAACATTATTGATGACAGAGTTAAATTGCAACAATTTTTAATTATTATAAACAATAATATTTTACAAGAATAATTCCATTTGTGGAATGTTAACATTATATGACGTTAATTAAGTCATGGATAATTGTTATAACCGATATAAATATCAGATGGGATCACATTGTTGACAATGGAAGTCAAGTGATGCCTATAATTAGCAACAATTATTTTGCAATAATTTGCTGTAACGAAATCATAGACCAGGAGACTTATAGATCTACCTGAAGTCTAATATGTATTGAATCAAGTTTAAATATGAATAGTTGATTCATGAATGTTTACCAGAAGCGGAAATACAAGTTTTATTGTTATTAAATGGGAAAGACGAGCGGACTACTGTTTAACGTGGAAATAAAGTATGATAAAAGGGTTTATAAACGAAATGTATTAAGGAAATTTACGTGGAATGTTATATAAGATGTACAGTTGTGAACAAGGATATTAATGATGTTTAGAGCACGAAGATATTTAACTTAGAGATGAGGAGGTTATGAGTGCGTCATGAACCGTATGACACAGGTAATGTTTACCTAGTAGGACCACTGATTCTTATACAAGTATGTAGCAAGATGGGTTTTGTATTTGAGGAATGCCGTGCAGTATTAATGTAATGATCATTGTTGAGAGGAGAGAAAGTAAGTATGTCATGTTTGGGAAGCGAAGTTGACGCTAATACGTAGTGTTGTTCACGTACATGAAAGGAATATGGGTATTGCCGTTGGAGCAAAGTATTACTACAGTGTTGGAAAAGTAACTGACATTAGGATTGTATTTGTGTGTTTATCATGTCAGTCAGCGTTATTATCAAATCCACGACTTCAATTATGTAATTTCGTAGTGCCGTCTCGATCTTTGATGTTAGTATTATTATTATTCCTTGCTATGACAATCTAGAACTATAACTAACTTAACTGTTTCTTATAAATAGTTCAACTGACTTCGACAGAAACTCAAATGATATTAGAATTCATTATTTTGTGAACAAGTGTTGGAGAGAATTGTTTGTAAGACAGAAGCGCTTATAGATTGACAGATCACGTTAGATCTAGTAGAGATTTTTACACACCGTGCTAAACACGGGAATTTCATTTATGTAAATATGTTATTATCCTTATAGTTGATATTTTATTCATTTTATATTCACGTGTGAAACAAATCCGTGTATATAGTAGGGTTTTGTATTGTAAAAATAATTTCTTTGGAGAACAGCTGATCTCAGATCAGACTGCTCATTGTGAACGAGTCACAGGATGACTGTTAAGTCCATACATTCTATATTTATTTTGAATTTGGCGTTCATGCAACGCAATTCTTTTCGAAACTGCATTTTAGGGTAGAAAGGTTATCTACCAGCTTAAAGATTTATAATTTAATTTTTATTCAATTTATTGGTGATAGGGAACGTTATATGTCTGTAAATTTTTAGTAAATAAACCTCAGGCACTATTTGGTTTGCCTGTATATATTTTTATAAAAACTGATCATCTTTTC
This sequence comes from Meconema thalassinum, assembly GCA_946902985.2. Classification (NCBI taxonomy): domain Eukaryota; kingdom Metazoa; phylum Arthropoda; class Insecta; order Orthoptera; family Tettigoniidae; genus Meconema; species Meconema thalassinum. The sequence continues at coordinate 1,240,256,754 of OX336389.2, read as the reverse complement.
ATTTCGCAATCGACGTGCGATAATACTGACAGTTAGTTACTAGAACTCACTTAGTCTCAACTTCACCGTTCACGCTCGAGATTCGAGATTCTCGCACTACATTCTTGTTATGGATATTGATTTGCTAGTAAATGTGTAACTGATTAGTAGTGTTGTTGCATGACTGTATGCGTCAAGGGTTTCCTAGTCATTCACCCAGTAGGGAAGTGTTGTTGTATCTGGCTGGTTATCGACGTCCTTACATTCCTTTTTACATCTCAGCGGATATGGGTGGTGGCTAATGTGAGATTCGGGCGCAGTACCAATTAAACGTCAACGAAATCTGTATTTATTCAGCTAGGCATGCCCGATATTATTGAGCAAAAATTACTTCTGTCATTTGCCAGTGCAATAATTCTTCTCTATCAAGCAGTAAAATAACACAAAATACGTAAAAAAAAAAAAAAATCAGCATTGTATTAAATTAAAAGCATATCTGAGGACAAACTAACAGTTCATTTCCTCTCTCATAAATTTATCTCATGAAGTTGGCATCTGAAAGGGCATCCAGTCGTAACACCTCGTAACACATAGAAGTTCACCACATCTCATCTCCGACCGCACTTCTCTTTGGCAAGGATGTGATAGATAAGTTCGGAGTGTCTTGGCAAACACTGTACGAGAACCATGAGAACTGCGCGTCCTTCCTAGTCCGAATTGTAACCCTTTACTCGGACTGTCTCGACTCCGCGGATACACAGTTGTTCGTTCCACCAAGTGCTATAAAGCTAAAAGTTCTGTTTAAAGGAGAACAGTTCTTATTCAGTTCACTGTGCTAAGAATCGTCAGTTTCTTCTCAGATAACGAACAATATGTTCAGAGAAAAATACAGTATAACAGAAGTAAACAACAAGACAATTCAAAAGTCGCAATCATGATCGAATGTAACAGAATAATATAAAAAGTTATTGTTTAATTTAATTATTTACATTTTCTTTTTTGAAGTTTGCGATAGGATCAGTATGAAAAATGAAGTAACAGGGTGCAGCGGCATGTTCCTTATCAAGATAACCTGGGTTCGATTCCCATGTACTGTACTCTATTAGATATTTTTAAAGTCAATTTTGCCCTCCAGAATGGTGCTTTCCACGGACTCAGCGAGGGAACTCACCACTGCCGCCATTCCAGGCAGTATCCTAGAGTTGGTAACACTTGGTCGGAGTCGATACAACTGGGTAGGTATGATCAGCACTTCGCCCAGGCGGCCTCACCTGAAAAGCGAACAGGGGCCTCATGAGGGATGGGAAGGGAAGGGAAGATTGGGATGGATGGGCAAGGAAGAGGGAAGGAGGCGGCCGTGGCTTTACAATAGGTACTGTACCAGTATCTTCCTATGCCTAGTGATACAATTTTATGTAGGAAGTATTTACACATGATATTATGGCGATTTCAACATTCGGTTGGAAGCTATAAGCTGCAGGTCGCGAGGTTAGGGGAAATTATTATACTACTCCGCCTTACACAAGCATGTCTCGCCACAAGAAAGTCCTGTGGCCTCACACACATATGTTTTTCAAGGACTCACTTGCAAGTCAAGATGGCAATCTCGTAGTGGAGATACAAAACTAGTTGAAATTACTAACTACAGAGATTACAGAGGGGAACGACAATAAGTATCCACTCTGAATACTACAGTATTTCAAAGCATTTTGATGATATTTAGAGAAGATTTTTAAGCCGCAGAAGCGTTTAATATGTATTTATCTCATTGTCACCGATCAACTTCGATCATTATCGACTGAGCCGTGGTACATCATGGGAAGTAACCAGCAGAGGAGTTTTACGGACTGACCAGAAGGATTACTCTGTCAGATATATTCAAACTGTGCGTTTGGAGTGCTCGTTCGCGGAACAAAAGGGAGAACAGGTGGTGCTTTACTGCGTTCAGCAGGCACGCTCGCTAATATTCGGGACGGATTTAGTCGTCCGATAGTAACATTTTACACGATATTGAAGTACCGTGAGTGAACTCAGAGTGGTGAACTCAGAGTATTCACGAGGCTCATATAAGCTCGTTTATAAAATAGTGAATTGATTCTACAGTTGTGACACATTATTATTATACTATCCTGGTATATATCATTGAGTCGAGGGGAATATCCGACCAATTATTTAAACGCGCCAGTATGAAGTGTTAAGCACATAGCAGGAACACAACGTTGAAGAAGAAATGGGTATCTGGAGTAATCCATGCTAGGAAAATGGATACAATTAGCATGAGATTTTACTACATAAAACGAGACACAAGGAAGCTTTTGATATTATTCTGAAAAGAAATACTACTACGTGATGACGATCCAGCAAACAAGAGTGATGGTGTTTACAATCCCTGCACATCAAACCCAGTCCAGGTATGATCGAGTGATAGGAGTCCAGGGTTCGTGGAGAGCTGTTCGAGCGGAGGAGGTGACGGTTCGATCGCTGGTTCAAGACCAGGCCGATTCTGTTCGATGTCTGGATGGAGGTTTGATCTCTAATGGAATAATGTGTTCTTATACACGTTTTCGACTTGAAGACATCACATGGTAGCTGGAAGAATTCATTGTACGTAGATAGTTGAATTAGAAGTATCTTTAGATGATCCTTTTTCACCATATTTTAATAGTATGTTGGAAATGAGCTGGTGGATTAATCGTGACGCTTCTGTCATTTTTGTCTACTAGTTTATTTAAGGTTTTGATCCGATAACGGATGCACATTCAGTCAATTTTTGTAAATTGTCATTTCTGATTTTGAACATCGATATTTAAATTTTTGGAAGATTTTGTACAAATAGAAGAATATTTAGAGCATTTATATGAACATTCTGCAAGATTAATTCTGTAATTTAGTGAATTTACAGAACAGTATTAATTCTTCGATACATACAGCATTGTCCTTCGAATGACTGTATTGTACTACGTGAATTAGAGCTTGATTTGGAATCGAGAGATCTTTATAAAGTTTATCTTTGCAACATTTTGATAATTAGGCAATTATAGCCATTTTTAGTAAGCTTTGAAGGAATGATTTCATAGATTGGAGGGACTTCAGTTTCAACTTTTAGTTAATCAGAGTTTGTTTAGTGTTTTCTCACATAGTTTTATTCTAATGGTTTTTATCGAATCCAATTAATATTTGGCATATTCTCCATGGTGTAGAATTAAACGATATTCTCGACAGGCTGACTTATTACGAATTTCTGTTGTGGAACTGAATCGAATCTCAACATCAATTTAAATACAAATTGGTAATTTATTTTTTTTATAAATGAAATTTAGTTGTGAAATGAATTATAATTAATAATAATTCCACTATTGTGGTAGTTTTTCAAGAAATGATTAAACACTACGATAATCATGTTTATAGTCAAGAATGATAGTCCAGAATATTAAATTGAATTTCATGTAATTTTAAACATGATGCGGAAGATTAAAGTACAGGTATTTAAAACTATTTTCGTATTGAATTGTTCAATATAGGATTAATTGAAATCATGTAAGAATATTTCCATATCGGTGGATATCAGGAAACAGTGTGAAGATATATATAAAGGAATCTCTAGTGTAGGGAGATTAATATGATTTAGAGTATTATGCGAACTGATTGGCAGTCGCTGGATTAAATAATAGTAGGATTTATTCATGATAGAGCACGATTATTTAAGAAATAATGCTGATGTTTAAGACTTACCCACCATTGAAATTTATAGAAGGAATATTTATATTTTCGGATTGGATTGTTAAATATAAATGATATTAAAGTGTGAAACGTAAATTGAAACTTGAATAATGTTGTAACAAATTGAAAGAGATAACGATTTAAATTACCAACCATGAAACTACGTTTGATTAACTTAATCGTTTGTCGAATTAGACAGATAATGAAATAATTATGAAAGAAAGATATAATGAGAATTCAAATGGTTGATATGAATCTTGGCTAGATTCGGAAATGAAAAACATTTTAAATTTGTGTATAAATAATTAGTGTTTCAAAACTTTTCAGATTTATGTGTATAAACAAGTACGATAATGAGATATCGTAACCAACCATTCCTGGTGACAGAAATTTGTTGCTATTGATGCAATATGGATATCAGCTCCGTCATTTAGAAGTCAATATTAATTTTGTTTTCTATATTGTTTGACAATGGTCATACAATTTATCTACAACGTCTTCAATCAATAAAATAATTATTCTATTTTAATAATATGCTGATCTAGTGATTTATATTAATAGCAGGATGTGTTGGGAGAACCAGTGGGCAATTTTTCCTAACGTCAGCCATATGCACGAGATTTATTTTGAGATTCTCGAGTTCGTCTCTGAGCTATTTCTTTTAGTTCTTTTCCACTGGGGATTTCTTGACGCTTTTTGGGGTTTTTATTTAGCAGGGTGCTTCCAGATTTTACGATCCAGCTGTTTCTTCGGATTTCAACAGGTATCACCATGAGGATACGGGTACACTACTGTACCCGATCTCCGGATAGTAGGCTGTCAGATATCCGCCCCCTCAATCGGATTGCCAATAATCAAACGCGCCGGCATAGCTACATCAATGAAAATGGCACTGACAGATACTATCGAGATTAGAGCACAATAGTTAACAAGAAAATTATTGTGGAACACACCAAAATATACGGGGGTTCATACTTACCTTGACTTACCTCTTAAATATATCTCGGGGACTGGGTTGTCAACTGGATCACTTAAAAGTATGTCCTCACAATAACCTCCACCATGATATTTAAAATGAACCAGATCGAAGACGAGAAACTTTAAACTGCACAATAATTTTATTTCACATAAAGAATGATATTTAACAAAATGAAACAACAAAATATACGTGGCAATCAGAAGCCATTTACCACATAACCATGTCCTCCTGTAGGACCTGTATTCTCCACATATAATGTTTTAGCTTTCTCAAGCTTATAGCAACGAAAATATAACAATGCAATGGGAATGGAAACGGGATTTGGGATGAGACACAAATATCAATTGCTTTGCGTGTTTATATCCTGCATATTTTATTTATAGCCACAAGGCTATTATGAAACGCCCTTGGTCTCAGTAACACAGTTGTCCGGACCAGCTGCAAAGCACCTGTGTCGTCAAAACGGACACCCGTTCGTTCAACCCTGCCATAAGCGTGCTACCTCAGAGCTCGGCTCTCCCTTTTCCAAACACGTAAATGTTCACATCTCAACTGAAATATTATCACGCAAATGTCTTACATGCTTCATTCAAACACCATTGGATTCCTCCAACAATCCCAAATCATGATTATTTGTTTAAACCACTTGCTTAACTTGCATTGTTTAGAGTATAAAAAAACTCTAAATGTTAATAACAAAAGTTCATTAATTATTTATAACAATAACAAATTGTTTATAATAATGTCAAATGACCATTGAAAATATAATACACGCTTCTATTAATCACTATCATTTCAAATTATTTAACAAAGATATTTACAAAATTATTTTACAATATAAATTGTTTATATTATTTATACAAGGAATACATTGAACCACACGTCTATCCGGTTGATAATTACTCAAATCGTGTTGATATAATCGACCAATGAAGGTTAGTTATATTAAACTGTCAAATTCAGGTTTAATAATGTTTAATAGTAATTATTAATATTTGTGACTGTAACCTCCATTCAAAATCTTTATCTCAAATTATTTAACACTCTTGTTAATTTTAACAGTATCTTCATATGAATAATCTTTCAAAGAACAAGAACAACATTCAGCGGGAAAATACTTCGCTCATAACGCACAAAAAAATTGCACAACAATTGGCCCAAAATTCATCATATATCTTTATATATATGGCATAAAAATCCTCCAAACTACACACAAAAACCTCCACTATTAATTCATCAACTTCATTAATTATTGTGGGAACCTCCTTCATTATTCAAGGGCATTATTCAACAGCGACTTTTACACGTCCACTGAACTATCGATTATACATCCATTGTTCCTCTTTAAAAATTCTTATATTCATCAATTGTAATAATGACTGTTATTATTTAACCTTCGTGGGTTTCATTCATGAATCGATATGAAGTAAAAATTTGCCAATCACAAATAAATTTAATAGCAAATACGATTAGACACTCCTGCCTGGTCTATCAAAATTGAGATTAACATCTTCAAAGTAACGCAGTATAAAAATACTATCTTCAAACAAAGTTCAACTAAACTGCAAAATAGTCGAATAGAATACAATTAGATTGTGGAATGCAAACATTATTGTTCCAATCTAGAATTGAGAAAAACTCCTATCTTCATTATTCATTACTATAGTGTATTCAATATATTGTAATTAACGTTCGTATTTCATAAAATTGTCTATAATGCAATGATAAATGTCTATGTTGCAATCATGTTCATAAGACGACTAGTATTTCAAAGATCGTCGATATCGAAGAAGATTTTAACGCTCTAAAATCTTTTAATTATTCTTCTTTCTTGAGGATGACAGAAAATTGGTCAAAGTAATTAACTGAATGGAATTACTTTAATAAAATGACACGCTGTCTGAATTCAAATCTGCCATAGCAAATCGTTAACTTTACAGTTAAATCGTGACTACAAAAATATGTAAATTACTGAAAGAATCTAAATCATCAGTCTCAACTGATCCAAAATTATTTAAGTATGCCAATGACATAGCAATGTCTCAAAAATCGAAGAAAAAGGCATAAATCATCGAAGTGTACTGAGTACAAAAATATCAATCAATAAAATGGGGCAAAAGGTAGGACAGAAAATATGGGAAGAATGGTTGCTCAAATATCGCTACAAACTCAAATAATACAAGAAACGTTCACGACTACCTTATCTGCCGATTGAAGTTCCAGAGAAAAATTCCCCAAAGAAGACTGCTGATGGATCCATTTCACCAACTTAAAGATGAGCTCCATCCTCGAAACAGGAATCAGCGTCCTCGGAGAATCGAACTGCTTCCTCCTCCGAAATGGCACTGCTCCGTGGATACGAGAAACATCCTTCCGGCAAAATTCTTCATTGTGCGCCGGGATAACCCTGGCCTCTCTTGAAAGTTCTCTGAAGTTCTTGCAGGAATTCGTCATGAAGTTTAGTGTAGTTATTTCCGCAGAAATATTCATAGTTGTGGAGTATGAAAATATTTCCACTGTTATCTGGTATAATTCAGCGATGGATTAACGATGCATGAGTGTAGTTGGATGTTCACTACATGCTCGCTTTTGTAGAAAGACGATTAACGAAGTTCCATGCTGTTACTTTACTCCAATAATGTATGTCCCAATTGCATCAAAGCTTTAGCCTTTCATCTCAACTACAGTTATAATGATCAAAAGCACTGCAATATTATAGTGTTCCATAGTCGAATGTATCGTTGTAATATCAAACTGTTGCACTCCACGTGTCAGCCGTAGTGTATAATGTGGAATATAAACGTGTTTCTCCTGTGGCGAGAAAATCACTTTTGTTGGCAGCCTAAAAGTTCCAATATCTTTCGAAGTATCACTGTGAAATTCTTCAAATCTTGTATACACCTTAATGTTATACTGCCTAATAGAATTATCAAACAGGCTGAAGTTAGCGCTTAATATCTTGACTGGTGGAAACGTTAATGTGCGCGTTTCAACTTCACCTAGTTTTGAGCAGCGTGAAATGGAACTGCCCCGAGTTCGTTCGATGCGGCAAGGCTTTCACCTCACGCTAAAGACACCTTACTTCACTGAATCACTTGAAAATAACTCTATATCACCAGAAATATATATATGCGATCACAAGTATTAGATCTGAGCGTATGAGATCTGAGTATGAGTATGAGCTGAGTATGAGCTGAGTATGAGAGCTCCTCTCTCCTGTGCACGACCTTTTATCAACTTCTTAAGGGGCGTAACCATCCCTACCATAGCCTGTTGCTGCGTCATTGCTGGAAGTTTTAACTTTGGCTATACTTGACGGATTTTCAAAATTCAAAAACTCAAAATTAATTTCTTCAAAATTCCAAATCAATGCCATAACTGAAAATAGATTTCCACAAATCTGCATGCCAAAAGTAATCGAATATCGTAGTTTCAGCAATTTCCGTCTTCCTTCCAAACTATCGTTCATTGGTTCGCGTCTCTCCTCCAATAGCGTAGCTTCTTCCTTAGCACAATACCTTGTTTCCTGCGACTGCGTCGTAAATCTCGGATCTTTCTCGAAGAAAATCATGACGTCACCAAGAATCTCAGCTCAATCAGCCTACTGGCATGAATTCTACGTCACCCGTGCCTACGTCATGAATATCCACGTCATAACTATGACATCCATAACTTTACTGATATTTTCCAATACAGCCATCGTGGTCTCAATATAATTCAATTTCCGGGGGCATTCTCCCTTCACCACGTTTTAAAAACAGTTGCAAATTGTTTTTAAACTCTGTGTTATAAATATCTCAATTCACTTGAACACGAAATTGAATTATTATTGGCTTACTCTTACATGATATTTCTACTATGTTCCTTAATCATAAGTCTCTTCTACTCTGGTTTGTGTGTGGCTAATGTATTCTCTCCTCTCTACTTTCTCTTCTGTCCTGAATTTCTGTTTTCCAAATTATGCTGGCTCGTAGAAGGCCCAGGATCAATCACAACATCCTGCCTTTTCTTTTGATTTTCTGCTTCTTTTTCCCCTAATTCCTTCAGGTATTGCTGGCTTTCCCTCTCTCTTTCCTGATACTGATCGGGTGTCATAACCTGACCTTGAGAATCCTGATTTCTATTTTGGTTCTGGTTATTTCTATTATAATTTCTGTTATAACCATTATTGTTGTAATATCTGCCTCTTCCATTGTTGTAATTGCCTCGATTATAGTTCCAGCCTCTTCTCTGTTGATACGGACGGTAACCTTGCGATCTGTTATTCCTAAACTGATTATTCCTGTGAGGACCTACATTGTCAGTTTTCTCTTCATCTGGCTTGTCAGTTTGCTGAACTTGGTCCATATATACAGTATTTATTTCTTTGAAGTCATGCCTTTGACCTTTCTGTACCACGTTAGGCATTGGACTTGTGTAGTCTAACCTCCTCAGTAATTCGTCCATGCTGGTCAAATCCCTGATGTTTGATGAAATGATTAGTCTCCTCACCTCCACAGGCAGCATACGAGAAATCGCATCAATTAATTGCTCCGTTGACAATGGGGGTTGCAAAAATCTCAAGCGGGACAATTGACTCGTAAAGAAATCAGCGTACCGTGTTGGAAGAGTACCTGAGTATTTTCTTGAATAAACCTCCGCTCTTAACGAATTCTGCGCTTCTATGGACCAAAATCGTTTGATTAATGCCTCTGCAAACTCGCCAAAGTTACTGAAAGTGTATCTAAAAGCTCTAAACCATTCAAGGGGTCCTCCAATCAAAAATCTTTCCACTATCTTCATCTCTCTCTCTCTGGGAATGTGAGCTTCGATGAAATAATCTTTGAGGTTCCTGACATATTCTAAAGGCGTTAAACTATCAGTGTTGCTGAATTTTTGCGGTTTGTCTTCAAAATTCCTGATGACCGTTACATTCCTCGGATATGAATCCGGGTAGTTTTTCCCACTATCTCGATAGTTCCACTCAGGTTCCCTATTCCTCTCGTCATCTTCCTCTCTGAATCTGGATATACGTTCTTCAGGAGTCACGTCTCTCTCTTCTGGATCTAGGTTATATCTTCTGGCATAATTCCTATTGGTTTCGCAAGCCAAGCCTTCTGTATCCTTGTCAGTGATTTCCGTTAAGACTTTCCTGATTAACTCTTCTTTGTAGGTCTCCATCAAACTAGCTTCTCCTAGCTTCAAATTCTGCAATTTGCTCGTCGTTTCATTTACATCAGAGACAACTTTATGAATCTGATCCTCTAACGCAGATTTTAATGCTTGCACATCCTGACCTATTTGTGTTCTATCTTCTACTTGTCTCTCGGATAGCGAATCCATCCTTACGCTTAAATCTTTCCTAATCTGTACTACTTCATTGTTAATATCTATTTGAGTACTGGCAAGTTTTCTTTCAATACGTTCCTGAATTTGGGTTACATGTTCCCCACTTGACCTATTCCACTCGTCTTTCCATACTGCTACATTTGCCGTTAACATTTCTGCTATGTCTCCTTCGATATCTTCTTTAAGTAATCTATTATGGTCTAATACTTGGGTTCTCATGACCTCTACATCATACTTTAAACCTGCTAAAGACGCTGTCGTTCTAACTGACTCATCAACTAGCCTAGTCGTTAATGCACTCATATTACGCGTACAAAGTGTTTTCGAGTTTTCTATTTCTTCCCTGACTTTATTTACATCAGTTTGGACTTTAGCAATATCTACGAAAACTGTGTTGACTTCTACTTGAATCTTATTTATGTCACTTTGCATCTCATTTACATCCGAATGAATGTTATTAATATCAACCTGAACATTGGACACATCAGTTCTAACATTTTGGACTTCTCTTTGGACTTCCTCAACCTTGTCTTGGACAGTCGCAACATCATTTTTGACAACAACTACTTCAGCCCTAGCACAAGAAATATCACTCCGGACATTAGCAACATCAAGATTCAACATAGTAAGATCTTTTTGTACCTTAGACACATCAATTTTAACAACAGACACATCTTTATGCACATTGGACACGTCTGTGCGCATGTCAGTTACAGCATTCTCTATTCCTTGGGTATTAATCTGTAAACGCGACATATTATCCTCTAAGTTTGCAGAACTGGTCTGAATGACTTTCAAACTTTCATCCATTCTACTAGCATTCTCCTTCATCATCTCCTGCATTCTAATGGACAAATTAGCAGACATATTACTAGCATTCTCCTCCATTCGACTAATATTCCTAGCTTCCATTTCCTTTACACTTTCATTCATGCTAGCTTTCAAGTTAGCAGACATATTACTAGAATTCTCCTCCATCATCTGCTTCATACTGCTATTCATGCTAGCTTTCATCTCCTCCAACATAATTCTCAGACTTTCATCTGCCATTTCAACAATATTCAATAATAAACTGCTTTAGGGACATACATCAAACAGAGTAAAATAACAACATCTGAGCAACATTCTTCACCATATATAAAATTTGAGCAATTTTCTGTCTTAAATCTAACTTATAATTACCTTATAATTAACCTTCGTAGACATTTTATGTTGAAACAAACTCAAGCACATATTCAAGTTTCTTTGGTTCATTTTAAAATATCCTAACACAAATATTTTACATTTATAATCCAAATAGTTTAATTTTATCTTTAATATGACTATACATGTCATAAGCCGGTCAAATAAAATAAGATTCCAGATCATAGGCGATTTTTCTAAGTTTCCAGCCTATTTAACCTCTTTCAAGTCGTATAAGATCTGATCTTTTCTGAGTGTAATTTTCCTAATACAACACAACATTAATTCCTATATAATCACACTCTCAAATTCTACAATTGGCTAAGACATCGAACAAAGAATCAACCTCTTTATTTGAGTCTTCACAATCCCTTTGACATCGATAACTTGGTAATCCAATGTTATTCGAACACTCCACAAAAATTGCGGTGTCAATTCTACTGCAATAACTTGGTAATCCAATGTTTTGCTGATCGTGCCCCACCGAATTGCGGCGCCAATCCTACTGTACCCGATCTCCGGATAGTAGGCTGTCAGATATCCGCCCCCTCAATCGGATTGCCAATAATCAAACGCGCCGGCATAGCTACATCAATGAAAATGGCACTGACAGATACTATCGAGATTAGAGCACAATAGTTAACAAGAAAATTATTGTGGAACACACCAAAATATACGGGGGTTCTTACTTACCTTGACTTACCTCTTAAATATATCTCGGGGACTGGGTTGTCAACTGGATCACTTAAAAGTATGTCCTCACAATAACCTCCACCATGATATTTAAAATGAACCAGATCGAAGACGAGAAACTTTAAACTGCACAATAATTTTATTTCACATAAAGAATGATATTTAACAAAATGAAACAACAAAATATACGTGGCAATCAGAAGCCATTTACCACATAACCATGTCCTCCTGTAGGACCTGTATTCTCCACATATAATGTTTTAGCTTTCTCAAGCTTATAGCAACGAAAATATAACAATGCAATGGGAATGGAAACGGGATTTGGGATGAGACACAAATATCAATTGCTTTGCGTGTTTATATCCTGCATATTTTATTTATAGCCACAAGGCTATTATGAAACGCCCTTGGTTTCAGTAACACAGTTGTCCGGACCAGCTGCAAAGCACCTGTGTCGTCAAAACGGACACCCGTTCGTTCAACCCTACCATAAGCGTGCTACCTCAGAGCTCGGCTCTCCCTTTTCCAAACACGTAAATGTTCACATCTCAACTGAAATATTATCACGCAAATGTCTTACATGCTTCATTCAAACACCATTGGATTCCTCCAACAATCCCAAATCATGATTATTTGTTTAAACCACTTGCTTAACTTGCATTGTTTAGAGTATTAAAAAACTCTAAATGTTAATAACAAAAGTTCATTAATTATTTATAACAATAACAAATTGTTTATAACAATGTCAAATGACCATTGAAAATTTAATACACGCTTCTATTAATCACTATCATTTCAAATTATTTAACAAAGATATTTACAAAATTATTTTACAATATAAATTGTTTATATTATTTATACAAGGAATACATTGAACCACACGTCTATCCGGTTGATAATTACTCAAATCGTGTTGATATAATCGACCAATGAATGTTAGTTATATTAAACTGTCAAATTCAGGTTTAATAATGTTTAATAATAATTATTAATATTTGTGACTGTAACCTCCATTCAAAATCTTTATCTCAAATTATTTAACACTCTTGTTAATTTTAACAGTATCTTCATATGAATAATCTTTCAAAGAACAAGAACAACATTCAGCGGGAAAATACTTCGCTCATAACGCACAAAAAAATTGCACAACAATTGGCCCAAAATTCATCATATACCATTATATATATGGCATAAAAATCCTCCAAACTACACACAAAAACCTCCACTATTAACATTAACAAATTCACTATTAATCCACTATTAATTCATCAACTTCATTAATTATTGTGGGAACCTCCTTCATTATTCAAGGGCATTATTCAACAGCGACTTTTACACGTCCACTGAACTATCGATTATACATCCATTGTTCCTCTTTAAAAATTCTTATATTCATCAATTGTAATAATGACTGTTATTATTTAACCTTCGTGGGTTTCATTCATGAATCGATATGAAGTAAAAATTTGCCAATCACAAATAAATTTAATAGCAAATACGATTAGACACTCCTGCCTGGTCTATCAAAATTGAGATTAACATCTTCAAAGTAACGCAGTATAAAAATACTATCTTCAAACAAAGTTCAACTAAACTGCAAAATAGTCGAATAGAATACAATTAGATTGTGGAATGCAAACATTATTGTTCCAATCTAGAATTGAGAAAAACTCCTATCTTCATTATTCATTACTATAGTGTATTCAATATATTGTAATTAACGTTCGTATTTCATAAAATTGTCTATAATGCAATGATAAATGTCTATGTTGCAATCATGTTCATAAGACGACTAGTATTTCAAAGATCGTCGATATCGAAGAAGATTTTAACGCTCTAAAATCTTTTAATTATTCTTCTTTCTTAAGGATGACAGAAAATTGGTCAAAGTAATTAACTGAATGGAATTACTTTAATAAAATGACACGCTGTCTGAATTCAAATCTGCCATAGCAAATCGTTAACTTTACAGTTAAATCGTGACTACAAAAATATGTAAATTACTGAAAGAATCTAAATCATCAGTCTCAACTGATCCAAAATTATTTAAGTATGCCAATGACATAGCAATGTCTCAAAAATCGAAGAAAAAGGCATAAATCATCGAAGTGTACTGAGTACAAAAATATCAATCAATAAAATGGGGCAAAAGGTAGGACAGAAAATATGGGAAGAATGGTTGCTCAAATATCGCTACAAACTCAAATAATACAAGAAACGTTCACGACTACCTTATCTGCCGATTGAAGTTCCAGAGAAAAATTCCCCAAAGAAGACTGCTGATGGATCCATTTCACCAACTTAAAGATGAGCTCCATCCTCGAAACAGGAATCAGCGTCCTCGGAGAATCGAACTGCTTCCTCCTCCGAAATGGCACTGCTCCGTGGATACGAGAAACATCCTTCCGGCAAAATTCTTCATTGTGCGCCGGGATAACCCTGGCCTCTCTTGAAAGTTCTCTGAAGTTCTTGCAGGAATTCGTCATGAAGTTTAGTGTAGTTATTTCCGCAGAAATATTCATAGTTGTGGAGTATGAAAATATTTCCACTGTTATCTGGTATAATTCAGCGATGGATTAACGATGCATGAGTGTAGTTGGATGTTCACTACATGCTCGCTTTTGTAGAAAGACGATTAACGAAGTTCCATGCAGTTACTTTACTCCAATAATGTATGTCCCAATTGCATCAACTACAGTTATAATGATCAAAAGCACTGCAATATTATAGTGTTCCATAGTCGAATGTATCGTTGTAATATCAAACTGTTGCACTCCACGTGTCAGCCGTAGTGTATAATGTGGAATATAAACGTGTTTCTCCTGTGGCGAGAAAATCACTTTTGTTGGCAGCCTAAAAGTTCCAATATCTTTCGAAGTATCACTGTGAAATTCTTCAAATCTTGTATACACCTTAATGTTATACTGCCTAATAGAATTATCAAACAGGCTGAAGTTAGCGCTTAATATCTTGACTGGTGGAAACGTTAATGTGCGCGTTTCAACTTCACCTAGTTTTGAGCAGCGTGAAATGGAACTGCCCCGAGTTCGTTCGATGCGGCAAGGCTTTCACCTCACGCTAAAGACACCTTACTTCACTGAATCACTTGAAAATAACTCTATATCACCAGAAATATATATATGCGATCACAAGTATTAGATCTGAGCGTATGAGATCTGAGTATGAGTATGAGCTGAGTATGAGCTGAGTATGAGAGCTCCTCTCTCCTGTGCACGACCTTTTATCAACTTCTTAAGGGGCGTAACCATCCCTACCATAGCCTGTTGCTGCGTCATTGCTGGAAGTTTTAACTTTGGCTATACTTGACGGATTTTCAAAATTCAAAAACTCAAAATTAATTTCTTCAAAATTCCAAATCAATGCCATAACTGAAAATAGATTTCCACAAATCTGCATGCCAAAAGTAATCGAATATCGTAGTTTCAGCAATTTCCGTCTTCCTTCCAAACTATCGTTCATTGGTTCGCGTCTCTCCTCCAATAGCGTAGCTTCTTCCTTAGCACAATACCTTGTTTCCTGCGACTGCGTCGTAAATCTCGGATCTTTCTCGAAGAAAATCATGACGTCACCAAGAATCTCAGCTCAATCAGCCTACTGGCATGAATTCTACGTCATCCGTGCCTACGTCATGAATATCCACGTCATAACTATGACATCCATAACTTTACTGATATTTTCCAATACAGCCATCGTGGTCTCAATATAATTCAATTTCCGGGGGCAGTACCATCCTGGCATTTGCCCGAAGACGAAGTGGGAAACCACGGAAAACCACTTCGAGGATGGCTGATGTGGGAATCGAACCCCCTCTACTCATTTGGACCGCCCAAGGCTGAGTAGACCCCGTTCCAGTCCTCATACCACTTTTCAAATTTCGTGGCAGAGCCGGGAATCGAACCCAGGACCTCCGGGGCGGCAGATAACCATGCTGACCGGTACGCTACGGAGGCGACTCTGTTAGATATAATAATAATGATAATGTTATTGGTTTTACGTCCCTTTTAACTCTAGTAGAGCGCTACTTTCTGTGGACTCGGGTACATATTGATACTCCAATACCAAAAGTCGTGGGTTCAATTCCTGACTCTGTTAAGGAATTTAACTAAGATCTGAGGGCTGAAACGGGGTTCATTCAACATCGTGAAGCAAAAAAAGAATATATGTGATTGATTCCCATCTTAGCCATCCCGGAAGTGGTTTCCCTAAATTCTAACCTCTACTCCAGGCAAACGTGGGGATGGTTACTAACTTAAAGCCTTGACTCCAGTTGTGTAGTCAAAGTCATGTTAGTGTGCATTTGTGTGCCGTGGTGTTTTACTTACTCTGAAGGGCAGAGGGATGCATTGCAATGAATACACGTCGCATTGAGGTCCTCCAATGAGCAAGTGTTCAGATCTCAGAAGGTATGGAATGTAGGTAGGATCAGTGTTTAGATTATTTTCTTGTTTTGATGCATACCATCTAAAATATTGGATACTGTGTATATCTTTCGTACTGTGCAACGAGGTTGCTTCCTGGACAGCAGATGGGGTAAATACTACCGTTCACAAGCATACAATGCGGGACTTTATTGGCGAGGTACTATAAACCAACCAGCAGTTTTCGGGCAAGTGACTGCGACTGCGATCTTCAGAACTGCTCAGAATTCGGGCAGATTATGGCTGCCCTTTGCCAGCCCTAGTATCTGCCTCATCAGCACTGTTAAGCCTTACCCAATGCAGAGCCCTGCCTCCTAGGAATGGAGGTCAAATCAAGACCTGAGATATTTCTACACCAGGCCAGGTGTTCACGACATCCACTAGAGCTAGACTGTATTTATCAACGGGGTCGTTGTGCATTCCGCTTTGTGTACTCGTATAATTACTGTGTGGACAAATCCGTCCCCTGTATCGGCTGCTATATTGCAGAGATAGATCCTTTGTCTTGATGTGTAAATGACGATAATTTTTCCTAATATGGGTACCGCTCCTAGTCGTCACCACCAATTTCGTCCAAATTTATGGTAAATGTAGGCACTTACCAGAGATGAAATTGGCAGAAGTGGGAGCTGCGGATCACCAAGCGTTCAGAAAAAAATAGCATTTAGGCGCGGGTAAGGTGAGGCATGAGCCACGTATGTTAGCGTAGTTTCCAGGCAGCGGTTGGCGCAGTGGGAAGCGTACAGGTCAGTAATCTGAGGGTCGTGAGGTCGATTCCCTATGCGGAAATTATTTTGTCTGGTTTCAATTTTTAATTTGTACGTTACGTACACCGCATATAAACCGAAATAATGCTCAATATATTGTATCAATTAATATTTGCATAAGGTCATGAAGCGAAAAGGCAGAGGAAACTTTGGGATGGCAAATACATTTCCAGGAAGGGATTGCAACCAAGGCGTACACGAGTCCGTCGTATAAAACATTTTATCGTACATTTATGATTATCACGTGCTGGGGGGATAGGCTACTCATCGTAAAAACAGGGGAAACAGTAATTTTCTTGTCTTCTTTCACTAGCTATAGAAGCCGCATTTTTAGAATTATTTGGTTGTTTTTAAGTTGCTATAGAAAAGCAAAAATATCCGAGGCTCACGCTTCGCGTAACCCGTGCCAAAAAAGCAATTTTTTTTCTAAACGCTTGGCCATCTGGAACTCTCACTTCTGTCACTTTCATTTCTGGCCAAACCCTGCATTTACCATACATTTGGACGAAATAGGTGACGACGAGCAGGCACGGTCCCCTTGTAAGTTTGTTACATTGTGTAGAATTAACCTAATAAAACGTGGGCCTTAACAATTCTGTTGTCACTAAGCCAATACACTGATTCTTTATTTGAGAATCGGAGCCACACACTTAGTCTCTTTCTACCCTTTCAAGGCAGAGTGTTTGTGTTGCACTGTTACTACGCTCTTTGACGCACTCTAACTCTTAAGAAGACAAGTGTGGCTCGCTTGATAACAGCGACATAAGCCGCTATCACAGGGCTCAGAGAGAAAGATTAATTTCAACGTAACCTGTGAAATGAGATTCACAGACAGCCTGATGAGAGAAATGAGTGAATCCAGTGGACTGTTTGTTCATTATTGAACAGAACACTGCTACTGTAAAGTGCCAACTCAAATCAATATAAGCCACGGATTAGTCAAAACATGAAGAAATTTCCTATACATCATTACATTTTATACTTCAAGGTTTTAAACTATTGCAATATAATGCATTATTTTTATTTAACTCTACATAATTTACAATATTATGTTTGCGTTTACAAAATTAATAAACACAGCTAATTTCGTTAATATTAATTAGTCATTAAACATAATAAGCTCATTCGCTGTGCTATTGTCAGTTGTAAATCAATGAGACGAAATATGGGAAATGGTTGGAAGACTCAGATAGGTCTAGGTCATTATCGTCGCAATTAATACAAGCATTTGCCTGAATACAAACAGACTAGCGGACCCGTGCGAGAAATCTCGGATGTTCATAAACCATACTTTCCCCAATAGTTTTATAATGAGAGACTTAGGGAGAAAAGTTATGTTTTTATTTCAACCAAATTATTATAGAACACTATTTCCATTTCAGGATAAAGGAAAGACCTCAGAATGTTAATATGACATGAAACAGGAGTCACAGCGGCCCGTGGACAGCAATTATGGGGTGTATTTTCCTACAGGAACGGTGTTTGCAAATCGCGCACTTCGTACATTTTTTAAAAAGTGATTTTTTGAAGAAATTATAGATATTTATGAAATTATTGTGCGATAATTCACTGACAATGCCTATTCTCTTTCATTTGGATGCTCGTTTGTCACGATCGGTCGCTTGTGAACGCCGAAGGAGGGATCTATACTACTGAAATAATATAGGCTACAGTACGGTATATGATAACTTTCAGTACTTGTTGGGATTTGAATCCATTCTTTTGAATGCTGCCCAGTTACAAGTAAGTTAGTATTTCAGTGAAACTTTGTTGTTGTTGTTGTAATTCGTATTAGGGGCTTGGGAAATCTTTGGTCATCAGCCCCGTGTACTGGGGTGTGTGTTAACCGGTGTATCTGTGGTAACTGCAATAGTCTCTGTAGCTTTATTGCAGACAGGAAAGGGATAGGTGCCCCAGGACTTCAGATAAGGTACTATCCCACCATTTTCCTGAAGGGAGTGGGGGAAACCCCGAGGAAAAAAACACACTCTAAGTAGCCGCTGTCAACACCGGGATTCGAACCTCCGATCTTCGTACTTGCTGCACCTTTCAGTCGTTGATGTGGTGAGTGATTTAATGCATATGGCTACGCCACTGGCGAGGGATTTGCTTATATTAATTATTATTCTATGCAATAGCGCTATTGTGTTTATTTTCATTATTTGCTGTATCCTGTGTGTAATCCCCGCGAGCACATCAGTCAGTGTGTTGTTCAAATAGAAAAATCCAACGTGAGAGTTAATTAATTTTCAGGAATATTCTCTCTTGTCTCACGAGGGTAATTTTGATTTAAACTTAAAAACATAAATCGAACCACGATTTGTCACCTGATAGTAATGTGCATTACATCAAAGTATCATAATTGAAAACATTATAAGAAACTCAGCAATTTCCTAGTTTTATGCCGTGTCCTGTGCGGGATTTCACCTATGATCACCAAGATAGGTATGGACACCAAGAGGCCACTGATGAGCCTATCTTGCTGGTCCCGGGCGTAACCCCGCACAAGACACGGCATAAACCTAGAATTTTTGCTGAGTTTTAATTCCTTGGCCGTGGATGCCAATATACCAACATTACAAGCAAGTTGGTACCGGTATCAGGTTTCCGAAACAGCGATGATCTAAGTGGGATATGTTGACATATCTGTTACAAACAAGCCAAATGCTCCCATTAGTAGTGATATAAACCAAGCTGTGAAGTATAGGACTGTAGAGCATTTCAAATATTTCACTTCAGACGCACACGTGATATATTAGGTAAACAGAATTTGACGTAATTTTATATTGCTTCCCATTAAACGCCCACTGCCTCAAACAAATATGGGTTTTGTTGATAACATAACGCTCTCTCATCTTCAAACCCATCATTGAGAACACTCGCTGGAATATGATCCTTTCTTTCAGAGCTCCTTGATAGTGGCTTGAGTCTCAGTTACCAAGCAAGCCGCTGGCAGTCGTCTTCTGCAGAGTTAAGAGTGCACCATGACACTTCAAAATGCCCCATGCAATCCAATATGCAAGGACGTGGCTGGTTGAGTGCTGGTTTAACGTTAATAATTGATTGGCCCAAAAGTGTACCTTTATGTAAAATATATACTTTTTCAGGTAGTTGGCGTTAATGTTATGATATGATACTCAAATGGCGTCAAAACATTCCAGGTCCGTAATCAAGATCATTATCCATATCAATATCGTTCTCTGCATCTCCCGTGGCCCTTTTAAGTTGCCTGGCATGCTGTCAGGGCTGTTTCTTGGTGATCACCAACTCTTTTTCAGCCCTTTTCACACGGACCGTATCAATTTCAGAACAATATGTCACCATGTTCACACCTTCTTGACATTAACTTTGCTCACACTACAGTCATTGAATGATATCACTGCATCATACACACGCATCAACAATGTTTCATTCCCTACATAGACTGTTCTAGGTATTTTGTTACAAATCATATTATTAAAAGACTCAAGCTAGGCCCTTTCTTGCAGTAATATCTTCATAACACACAATGCTGTCATATACACCACAACATTTACCCTTCATAAGACTACAAACAGCAGCTAACAGTAGCTCTATATCTACTCTAATGTTCCCATTCAATGATTTTCTTACTAGTAGAAGCGTCATAATCTTCACATACACTCTCATTCACACTATTTACACTCGTATCAGTAGAAGATAGCTTCCGTTTCGAGGCACTACAAATATTTACACTTGGAGAACATAACCTATCCCCACTCTCACCATTATCACAATGTACACTAGTTTCCGAATTGTTTACACTATCCTCAGTATTTACAGGTATAATTTTCTTTCTCCCGGGACCTCCTTTGCGCTTTCAATATACTGTATTTTTCTTTGACGAGGCATTCTGAACACACGAAGTCAAAAACTCACATTTCCATGAAAACAACAACAAACATGGAGGGAAACAAATGAATAACGTAATGTGTATGCAGAGCTACAACATACATAAACAAATTTCCCAGCACAAGTCATAGAATTATTATAAACAAGATATTACATGGAGAATAACTTCAAGGAAGAAATGGGGGCGTGGCACCTAGTAGAGAGGGTGATTTAAATTGCCATCTTAAGCCCTTAAAAATGACTTTCAAGAAATAGACTATTTTATTCCAATAAATGAGAATCTAAACTACCATAAAATGAAAAAAAAAAAAAAACTAAATTGGAAAATTTTCAACAAAACTGACTACAGTCTCCCCTTAAGTCAAAGGAAATAATGAGGATAATGGTAATGAAAGCCAGAGTGCAGACCAGAATGAACACTTCGGTTGTGATGATTATTAACGATTATTTAAAATTTGTTTTCATATTCACAACACTTAAAATAATATTTATCCACTTAGATTTATTTAAATATGCGACCAGTATTTTAGGGGGGGGGGATGTCTATATCTTTAAAAATAGTACATTGGTCTTTCTTTGCTAATGAAGCGAGATATTTATAATTTTTCTGCCTTGAAATGTATATGTACTGCTTGGGTCCAAGCTCCGTGAACCTGAGAGGGATGTGGATCGCAGACGATGACGATATATGACGACAGACGTACTGGGTTCCTGGTCTGTGCGTAGTAACAGAACAAAATACATTGGTCGGTGACTCATTCACTCATTCGCAACACAACAGTGGTTTGAGCAACGGCCCTATATTAGCAGTATGGGAATAGACAGGCATACCAGTTAACACCGTGGGCTGTTGACAGGCCCTTCTCTTGTCACCTGCCCCTTTCCTGCCCCTTCCCCCTCATCACGCAAGTTCACAGAGCTTGGACCCGAGCAGTACCTTACAAATAGTATACCAAAGGCCTCCATTTGTTATGAGTGGTGACAGTTTGTCATCATTTCCGTGTGTGAAACATTTCAATTGAAAACTTATAATATGATACTTTCGGCGTTCCTTGAAATTATTTGGTTGCCGGACTACAATAGTGTCATTTTGTGTCATTTCAGACCCATGTATTTGGGTGTGAGCGGAATTTGTATGATAACCTGTGTGTATTAGTGCGTGTATTTGTAATCGACGCAAGTATTAGGATGGAGACAGCTGTGGCTTTAAGATTGGAACCATCCTAGTATTTGCCTTGGCTAGAAAACTACGGAAAACTACATCTAGGATGGCCGAGGTGAGAATCGAACCCGCCTTATCTCAGTTATGCCTCACGATTATGAATATAACCCATTCTAGCCTTCAATCCAGAATCAAATCGAACACGGACCTCTAGGGCGACAGCCAAGGATGCTAGCCTCTACACCTTGTTGTGCTCTTGTTTTCAGTTCTTTTGGAACTTGATAATGCCAGTAATTTGTATGTGGTAGATAAGGTTTTATAGTTGTTGTTGTTTTATTTTAGGGGCTTGGACATTGTGCTCATTTAGCCCCGTGAACTTGGGTGAATGTAGAATTTGTCGGATAACCTGGGTTATTGTGGTTCTGTAGTAGGATGCGTATTTGTAATTCAGGTGAGGATTGGGAAGGCCTTAAATTGGGAACCATGCGAGCATGTGCCTGGAGTAGATGTGGGGAAACCACAGAAAGCCACTTTCAGGATGACTGAAGTGGGAATCAAAACAACCACTTCTCGGTTTGGCCTCACGAGGCTGAGTGTACCTCGTTCCAGCCCTCAGACCAGAATTGAATTTCTTGGCAGAGCCGGGAATCGAACATGGATCTCCAGGGCGACAAGCAAGTATGCTAGCTGCAGGTTAAGATTTATTTAGCGCAGTGTTTCCCAACCTTTTGAAGTTAGCAGTACCCTTGGGAATAACATTAAACATTTGGTGCATCCTTCCTTCAATTTAAAAACATATTGAAATTGTAATATGTTCATTCTTTGATATATCTCTAATTGGTATAAAACAAAGTCCCCAATTCTTGTATATTACGGGTAAACTTGAGAACCACTAGATGGATTTTGATGCGGTTTTCACCATTCTGTAAAGGATATCTCGAGGATGATTTCTGTAGAAAATAATTTATTTATGATCAAAGGAAGCCGAGCAGTAACGATTTCAGTGGAAAAGTCGAAAATAAAACCCGGCGTCCGAGCACTTTGTAAGCTCACGCTGGGCAAACCGTTAAAAATATCTAAATACCATGAGTGTAAGAATTGTTCAGCATGAAAAGTTCTACAAAAAAGTCCGCGAGAGCATAATGCGTCTATATTCAATACATCGCCCACTTTAAGTGTTTTTACGTTTAAATTTCTTCCAACGATGTCCATTCAACTACTGAGGCGACAGTTTACGAGCTAGCTAAGGGCGAGTCTATCATCCCTGTTACAGCCTAGCTAGCGAGCGAACCTATTTCCCCAGATACAGCCAGCAGCAAATCGTTGAGTCGTGTTGAGTTAAGACTTCTGAGAAGGGTGGTTGTGTTTGGAGTTTCCCTGGAAGTGCAACTCGGGTTTTCTTCATTTCACCTGTGAAACACAGTCAAGTTAAGATTGGAAGAAGGGGAATTTGAGTTTCATTCAACTCGCCATTCCCTGGAAGTGCAACTCTCATTTCGCCTGTGAACGTTTCGTTCCGCAAAATTCACAGTCAATTTAAGATTGGACGGAAGGGGGATTACATTCTATTAAATTATACTGATTGGCGTATAATTTCTACTTAGTATAAAACAAAGTCCCCGAATCTTGGATGTCACGGGTAATCTCGAGAACCACTGAATGGATTTTGATGCTCTTTTCACCATTCTGTAAAGGATATCTTGAGGAAGGTTTCGGTAGAAGATAATTTATTTATGACCAACGGAAATCAATCACTAACGATTTCAGTGAAAAGGTCGAAAAAAACTGGCGTCCGTGCGCTTTTTAAGCTTACGCTGGGCAAACCGTTAAAAATATCTATATACTATGAGTGCAAGAATTGTTCTGCGTGAAACGTTCTACAAGCAAGCCCGGGAGAGCATATCTCTATCTTCAATACATCGCCTACTATAAGTGTTTTTACGTTTCCATTTCTTCCAACAATCTCCATTCACTTACTGAGACGACAGTTTATGAGCTAGCTAGGGGCGAGTCTATCACGCCAGTTACAGCTTAGCTAGCGGACGAGCTTATTGCCCCAGGTACAGCCAGCAGCTAACTGTCGAGTCGTGTTGAGTTAAAAACTTTAGAGAAGTGTGGTTGTGTTTGGGGTTTCCCTGGAAGTGAAACTCGGTTTTTCATCATTTCGCCTGTGAACTTTTTGTTCCGCAAAATTCACAGTCAAGTTAAGATTGGACGGAAGGGGGATTTGGGTTTCATGCACCTCGCCATTCTTAAATAACGTCTGACAAGAATTTGTTGCATATGCAACTCCATGATAATATAATTAATAGTCCATTCAGTGATGTTAACCCATCATGCCGAGATGTAAAACGGATATTGGTCGTTGTTCATTGACATTGGAAAAAAGTGCTTATCACGTAATGCATTCATAACTGTTCCCGGGCGAAGCCGAGTTGGGTTGCTAGTGCTATAATAAGTAACGTATATCATAACATAATACAGTCAACATTAATACAATCACTGAGTAAAAATATATCAATACAGTTTTGTTAGTTTAATAACTATGGGAAAATTGTGATTGATACTTAGAGCACAGATACGGGCTCTACAGTTGACAATAAAACACGCAAATCATCCTCAAGGTTATGCAGTCGATTTCTTGCTTTGGATTTCATTGTCACCATAGCAGAGAAGGCTTGCTCGTACAGGTATGATCTTAAAATGACAGAAAGTGCGTTAATTGCTTTCTTTGATATGTTAGGATACTCCTCTCTCTCAGTCCAAGCCAAGAAAACAGCCACCGAAGCCTTACTCTTGGTGAACTTACTTTTGAATGTGGAATCACTGCAAACACCAAGAAATTTATTTCGTTTGCAAGCTTGGAAATCTATTTTCTCCTGTCTATGAAATCAAATGGTGAGACAATCCAGTCCAGATTCAAAGTGGAAATAGATGGAATGTACGTATATATTGCATCTTGCAATCTTGATAAGTTATCACAAATTTGGTCCTTCAACGTACCCAGGTCTTTATCACCTTCCTGATTAAGAAGAGGTGGAAATGTTATCAGATCTCCTTTCTGAACTGCAGACCTCGAAGAACTAAGAGTCGATTAAATCCTTTCATTTTATTAGTTGAGGAAATTCTTGTTTCCTGTCGACCCTGAATTGACATTCAGTTCAATAAGCTTATGAACAATATCTGCCAGATACGACAGTTCCAAACGCCAAGAATCACTTAGTAACTGCTCATGAAATTTGTCTTTATATTCATTCTTAAAGAAAATTTTCACATGTTCTTTGAGTTTGAGAACCCGATTCAATGCAAAAAAAATCACGATAACCCCCTTACTTCTTTGTGAAGTAACAAATAGGTGTGAGATGCATTCGTTGCTCGACATAACTGTTCATAAATCATGCACTGTAAAGGTCGTGACTTGATGTAGTTCACCATTTTCACAACTTGGTTCAACACGGCAGCAAAATCTTCATTGCACGCTTTCACGACCAGTGGCGGATTCAGGCCTTGCGGGGCCCTAGGCGATAATGATAAGGTGGGGCCCACAACAATAGGAAATTTAAAAAAAAATCAAATGGAAAATAGTTTTGTAATAATAATAAAATAAATAATAACAATATTTTGAATACACTACAGTACATTTTTAATAATATGAAAGAAACCTTTAAGTCCTCTTGAAGAAGATTATGTAAACTATGAAATATTAAAATATTACTTTGCGACTTTTTTCCCGGCTGAAGTCTTCTATCATTTCACTGAAATCTAAACTTTCTAAACGGACATGGGAGGTCATAGCTGCACTGAAAAAAGGAATATGAATTATAATTTAGTTTGAAAAGTAGAATTAATTAATTAAATTTAAAAAATCCATGGCGCGGGGCCCCCCGGACCGCGGGGCCCTGGGCGGTCGCCCTCCTCGCCCTCCCCTAGATCCACCCCTGTTCACGACTAATGCGGCTCTGCAAAAAACAGTGAGTTATAATAATGGATAGATTTTCATTGAGAGATCTGGCAGTAAAGCCTTTAAATCCTCCAGACATAGTGCACCGTTCGTACATATACCACAAGAGACTTTCCATGACAGATCATTGTCATTGAGAAAGTAATGAATAGAATGGTTGTAGTCTCCAGTGGTCTACAGAACAGAAACTGCTCAATAATATTATCATCATCAACATATCTGATAAAACCAATATCAATCGATAGTATCATCTACTTGCAAAACGAATATTATATCAGCTTTTATTTTCTCTACGACTCTCTCGTTGATATTATATGACATTTCAGATATCCTACACCTGATTGCATAGTTGGAAAGAAGAAATTTTGAAACTTGATCAGCTGCTCCTTCGCCAAGTATTGTTGAAACTATAACTTCACATGCAGGGCCTTGATTTCTTCTCCAAGAATATGAGGTTTCTTTGTTTTAGCTTTTAGTCCTGCTATTTTAAATGGGGCTTCAAGAACAGCGTCAGCAATCGCGATTCTCTTAACCATTCGCACAGCTGCTTTCTTCACCCCTTCTCGTATACATGAAATATACATCACACATTTCTCTGACACACTAGGATATTTTGTTGTAAGATGCCACTTAATTTGCCAGGTTCCATGGGCTCGTTCCTAAGTGTTCCGCCGCAAACTACACACACAGGGAGAGGGATTTCCTCGTTCTTATTCCACGAAAATCCATACGCTAATTAACTGCCCAGGCATCTTTTCTTTCGTTTGTCTGCATCATGTGTTGAATTTCACATTCCTTAAGGTTTGGCCTAAGCAAGTAATAAAAGCCGACAGTACACTTCCACTGTCCTTAACTTATCTATAGCAAAACACTGCGGGGGTGCTGTCGGGAATGTTCATGAGGAAGCGAGTAGTTTATAGTGAATCGGGAATATTTCTCAGTGATTGGCTATAATGCCATCTGATGGATACAAGCATAATTTAATGATCGAAATAAATCGATCAGTGTCACCATCTGTCGTGCATGAGAGTGATTAATTTGACATATTTTATTTCGAGATCTTACAAGACTGTAGGTTTAAGTAGACCGTTACTTTTTGTTTTATTTACGTCAATATCTCGCGGCACCCCTTTGCCGAACACGTAGCACCCTAGGGTGCTGGCACACACCGGTTGGGAACCACTGATTTATCATATAGATTGTTGTTGTTTCATTTAGGGACTTGGGGCTTGGGCATCGTGTTCATTTAGCCCTGTGTACTTGGGTGTATGTGTCATTTTGCCTGATAACCTGTGTTATTTTGATGGCTGTATTACTGTATTTGTAATTCAGGTAAGGATTGGTAAGATGGTAGCCGTGGCCTTATGTTAGGAACCATCCCAGCATTTGCCTGGAATGGGAGCGGGAAGCCACAGAAAACCACTCAAAAGTTCATCGCATCTTATCAAAGGGAATAATAAAGTATAGATATTGCGCTTCTTCTAGGTTCTTCAAACCCTGACAGTCATGTAAATAGGATGCCTCAAGATGTTCTTTTTTGTCACGACTAAATTACTTTGAGGAATGCATAATGTGAAATCTCTGTTCACCTCTGTGACTGGCTTAACTTTAATAGAGTTCTACAGATCACTTCTTGTTCGATGGCAGAAGGTGCGTTCAGGGGTGGGAGAAGTGAAGACTGGCCGGAAATGAGTTGAAATCTGAGCGATATTACGTTCATAGCTCCTGGCGTTCGAGCTCCCTCCCACCCTTCCTTCCTGCTCTTACGGCCTCAAGTTCTGCTCTGGTTCCACAAAGAAGGAATCGTAAATTGCCCTGCCTCACTCCCTTATTCCCTGCTTCAGTCACACACAGCCAATGAAAACGGGAAACATACGAGGGAACGCCTGTTTCCATTAAACAAATCCTGTACACTGAAAGAGACCATTTGTAACATTTATTCCAAAGTGAACTGCATTATTGTATGAGAAACGGTAAAACTACAGGCGATTCTCGTATTTCTTCCAAAAGTGGGACACAGAGCTTGGAAAGGATAAGTAGCGAGAAGTTATTCAAGTGCCACTGTACAGTACTTATATGAAGAGTCTCATTCAGAATTTCAATGCTCTGCGTATCAATTTGAAATTATAATGTTATTAATGCAGTCGGTTATAAGGATGATTCGGTAGAAGTTTAGGAGTGCACTTAAAATTCAGTTAAATTTGAACTTGCTATATTTCTATGGAAGGTATCAGCTCAATTCACTGCATGAAATAGAACAGAGAAATGCTGTTTTTTTTATTTAGAGGCTTAAACATCATGTTCATTGCAGCCCCGCGTACTTGTATGTGTGTGCAGAATTTACCTAATAGCTTGCGTTATTGTAGTACAGTAGTGTGTGGGTTTGTAATATCAGGTTAGGTTTGGGGACGAGGCATACGTGGCCTTAAGTTAGAAACCGTCTCGGTATTTCTCGTGAGGAGAAGTGGGAAACCACAGAAAACTACTTCCAGCGTAGATAATCAGGGAATCGCACCCACCTCTTGTCAGTCTTGCATCACAAGGCTGAGTGTGTCCAATTCCAACCCTCAGGCCAGATGTAGAAATTTCTTGGCAGAGCCGAGTATCGATCACAAAACCCAGGGGTGACAGAAACGATTGCTGGAGGTGGTCTGAACAGACAGCGGTTCGACTCTTAGATAGGCTACAGTGAATGTTGGTGGTTACACATGGTGTAGGTTTTCAACCAGATTTACTACACACATCAAAAAATGTTTTGCATCACCTCGGTTCCAAGAGTTCCGGAACCTTTAAATACAAAGGGAATAGAGATCAACACAAACAACATTTCAGCTCGTTTTATTGCTCATGAGACCCACACATTGCATGTTGTACCATCATACAGCTAGACTTTCAGCATTTGTGGTCCAGATTGCAGTACACACCACTACCTCTAATACCCAGTAGCACGTCCTCTTGCATTGATGCATGCCTGTATTCGTCGTGGCATACTATCCACAAGTTCATCAAGACACTGTTGGTCCAAATTGTCCCACTCCTCAACGACAATTCGGCGTAAATCTCTCAGAGTGGTTGGTGGGTCAAGACGTCCATAAACAGCCCTTTTCAACATATCCCAGGCATGTTCGATAGGGTTCATGTCTGGCGAACATGCTGGCCACTGTAGTCGAGCGATGTCGTTATCTTGAAGGAACGCATTCACAAGATGTGCACGATGAGGTCGAGAATTGTCGTCCATGAAGACAAATGCCTCTCCAATATTCTGCCGATATGGGTGCACTATGGGTCGGAGGATGTCATTCAGGTATCGTAAAGCCGTTTCGGAGCCTTCCATGACCACCAGTGGCGTACGTCGGCCCCACATAATGCCACCCCAAAACATCAGGGAACCACCACCTTGCTGCACTCGCTGGACAGTGTGTCTAAGACGTTCAGCCTGACCAGGGTGCCTCCAAACACGTCTCCGACGATTGTCTGGTTGAAGGCATATGCGACACTCATCGGTGAAGAGAACGTGATGCCAATTCCGTGGGGTCCATTCAGCATGTTGTTGGGCCCATCTGTACCGCGCTGCATGGTGTCGGGGTTGCAAAGCTGGACCTCGCCATGGACGTCGGGAGTGAAGTTGCGCATCATGCAGCCTATTGCGCACAGTTTGAGTTGAAACACGACGTCCTGTGGCTGAACGAAACGCATTATTCAACATGGTGGCATTGCTGTCAGGGTTCCTCCGAGCGGCAATCCGTAAGTAGCGGTCATCCACTACAGTAGTAGCCCTTGGGCGGCCTGAGCGAGGCCTGTCATCGACAGTTCCTGTATCTCTGTACCTCCTCCATGTCCGAACAACATCGCTTTGGTTCACTCTGAGACGCCTGGAAACTTCCCTTGTTGAGAGCCCTTCTTGACACAAAGTAACAATGCGGACGCGATCGAACTGCGGTATTGACCTTCTAGGCATGGTAGAACTACAGACAACATGAGCAGCGTACCTTCGTCCTGGTGGAATGACTGGAACTGATCGGCTGTCGTACCCCCTCCGTCTAATAGGCCCTGCTCATGCATGGTTGTTTACATCTTTGAGCAGTTTTAGTGACATCTATGAACAGTCAAAGGGACTGTATCTTTGATACAATATACACAGTCAACGTCTATATGCCGGAGATCTGGGAACCGAGGTGATGCAAAACTTTTTTTGATGTGTGTACATTGACACAGTACAAATGCAGAGTCGGCACATTACTCTCTCGAGGCCAGGAAATAAACAAAGTTTTTC
Source organism: Meconema thalassinum (assembly GCA_946902985.2). Classification (NCBI taxonomy): domain Eukaryota; kingdom Metazoa; phylum Arthropoda; class Insecta; order Orthoptera; family Tettigoniidae; genus Meconema; species Meconema thalassinum. The sequence goes on along the minus strand of OX336389.2, from coordinate 1,240,226,401 downwards.
GCTCCAGGTCGAATATGCTAATCTTCATTTCTTCTAATTTACTCGTGCCATCATCGTCCACCTTCTTTTTCCAGACATCTTCTTTCCGCACATTTTATGAAGTAAAAGGTAATGCTGCAATTCGTTTCTTAGTAAGTAGTTATACTCGTATAAATATTATATATTGAAAGTTGTTTCATTCCACCGCAGGGGACGTCTCGGCGGTGGCGGAACTCCTTAGACGGTTCTGCTGTCTCTTCGGGCCTCAGGAGTGAGATGTGTGGGAGGGTCTGAAATTGTTGGAGAGGGGAATGCTTGGTAGTGTTGGCGAAGAACGCGAGAGATGTATGAAAGATGAGATGTGGAGAATATACATATTTTTTAAGCGTGTGGTTGAATGAGACGATGAGCAGATGATGGTAATGTAAGTGTAGATGATGGGATTAGAAAAGGGAGATGGTGATGTCAGAGCGCAATGATGTATGAGTGATAAAGTGGAGAATTGGGGATGGATTTTTTCTTATTCAGATTTGACGACGAATTGAATGCACTCAGTCAGGCTCCGGGAGAAGGGCGTCAAGCGTGTAGATGCCAAGTTTAGTGTGGAGAGGAGTATGGAGAGGCCGTGTCAATAGTGGGCCGACAACGGGATTGGGCTGGGTGCGGGCCCTAAGGATGTAGTGACGTTGAAAGATCTCGACGTATCTGGGCGGCAAGGGCATGCGGTCTATTAGGTCCACGGTGCGGTAGATGAAGCGCAGGCGCATAGTAACGTGGACAAGGCGGCGCTCTAGTTAGAGGAAGGGAGTGAGAGGTGAGGCCACACCGTATCGAAGGCATTTTGGAAGTCAAAGACAATAATGAGGGTAGCTGCAGCAGGACGGTTATAATTGTCGGCGACGAGAGTGGAGAGGCGAAGGAGTTAGTCTTGAGCAGAGAGGTGGGGTCGGAAGCTGCATTGGGAAAGGGCAAGGAGGTGGTGGCGGAGGAGGTGGGTGTGGAGGGCTTGGTGAGGAGTTTCTCGAAAGTTTTGGAAAAAACGGCGGTCAGGCAGATTGGGCGGTAAGAATTGGGGAGGAAGGTGGTTTGTCGGGTTTAGCGAAGAGAAGCATTGTGGCGTGGCACCGCTGGGTGGGATAAAAGCCAGAAAGGAGGAGAAAGTTCTAGAGGTGGGTGAGAGCGGTGAGAAGAATGTGAGGTGTATCTTTGAGGTGTCGATAGCGGATGGAGTCGGGGCTAGTGGCTGTGTTGGTGGTGCGGGCCAGAAATGAGGAAACGTCAAGTTCAGAGATGGGGTGACGAGAGGATGGAAAGAGAGGGCGTGATGGGTAGAGGGTTGAAGGTAAGGGTGGGAGGGTATCGTGGCAATAAAATCATCATGGTCGTGGGTGTGGGAGGGGTCATGGGAGTGTCGAAAAATGCGGAAGAAGTGGTTTGCGAAGATGTGGAGCTTGGCTGCGTCGTCTGGGGGTGCCGTCCCATTGTATATAATGGGGTAGTGTGGTGTAGAGGTCTTACCAGTCAACCGGTTGAGGTGGCGCCAGTATGTAGAAAGAGACGGAGACACATGGTTCAGTCGTGTGCAGGCGGTGCACCTCGAGAGGCGCTTGTGGGCCTCGATGTATGATTTGACCTGCCAAAGTGACTGTCTATGGAGCTGTAGGAAATAGCGGTCACGGGTCCGTAGTTATGAAGTGTAGTAGGATTAGGATAAGGCGAGGGGACTGCGTATCTTGGGGTGGGGGGATAGGGGGGCAGGAAGGGTTCTTTGGGATGAGGGGGATGGCAAGTTGAGAGGCTTGTTGTAGTGTGGATTTGATTTGTGCAGTGTATGCTTCGACCGTCGTCTGGTCTTCCAACGGGAGATGGTCTGTTCGGAGATGTTCGTTGATATGGGCGCGGTACCCCTGCCAGTCTGCGGTGCAAAAGCTTTGGATCATCCTGGGTGGTGGGAATGGGGCATTGCGAGGAGGAAGAGGGAAGGTGAGCAGAACCGGGGCGTGCTCTCCTCCGATGAGGGGCAAGACTGTCACGTCAAACGTACGGAGGAGGGAGTTATGGGCAATAACAGCATCAGGGGTGGTATTGGTGGAAGGGCGGGTAGGTTTTGTGAGAGGGACGAGGGTGGCGTCAATGTGACGTAGGTACAATAGATGTCCAGACTGCGACGTTCTAGGGCGGAACGAGAATGAAAATTGAGGTCGGCCATTAGAAGGAAATGGTAAGTAGCACTGCGTGGCATATTCCTTGAATATATGCAATATGTAGTTTGTACCTATGTAGGGTTTTCTCTAGTTTTTCGCTTTATATTCCTTGAATATACGCAATACGTAGTTTGTACCCATGTTGGGGTTTCTTTGGTTTTTCGCTTTCCCTTATCTCTTTTTTTTTCTCGTGAAAACAACCTACAGAGATTTCTGTATGGTATCGCTCTCCACTTGTGCCTTCCCTCATGCCCTGCTATAGTGTGTTCTACAGAACGAGATCCATTGACTCTCCTTCAACAGAAACATAAAGATTCTCCTTAGTGCGCCATATCACGACGCTTTGCTGTACTCACTCATCTCTTGCGAACAACGTAGGAACCCGCTGTCACTGACTACCGATGATGTTTGTAATTTCGATCTGTGCTCCTCAGATGGCAACCTACATTCTTCTAAATTCTTTGGACTATGCCTCAAGAAGAGAAATTTGTGTATTTAAGTGCATTCATTTCATGTTTGTGTCCCTTATGTCATACGTCACTCCCCCTACCCACCTACCCGCTCGACTTGCTAGCCGGGATTCGGGAGCTCTCTAAGCTTGTCATGCTTCTGAGGACAGCCAGCAGACCCACTTGGTGCCCGTAAGAGGGACTACCGTCAAATGTCCGACATTTTGTGAAAGTCATGTAGTGATAATACTCTATCAGCACCGTCGCCAGCCAGCCAACAAAAATGAAAAGATAAGTTACACTCTATTTTAATCTAGCTATGAAGCGCTTTTAATACTTGCAAGTAATCAAATCTACTACATATTTATTTGCCGGCAAGGTACCATTTTTGTGATGACAAGGTATCAGTTCGTGATGTCAAACATCAATCTCCACAGTGAAAATCTTTCCTTCGTGACAACTCATGATTTGATCGAGCCTCTATGCGTACTACTTTTATACGGGCCCTGCCTGCAGAATAAACAGACATTATTATCACTATAGTGGGTTTCTATTTTCTAACAGAAAGCTGTATGTTTGTCCTCAATTCGTCCGTCGAATGAGATCCAATCCGGAGTTTGCAACAGCCTTGTAACTTAATATGAACGTCGGATTGGATCGCACTCGGTAGACATTTCAAGGATCCATTTGAAAGCTGCTGTAGATGTGTGCTTATCTTCAATGAATCAAGGCAATGTTCTACCCAGCAAGGAAAACGTACAGTAAGGCTACCGTTAGTTAAAATATGATGTTACTTTATATCTTTGCCATCAGCCTTGTGGACTTGGATGAGTGTGAACCTGTGGTTCTATAGTTCACCAGTGGTATGTAAAACTGTACCTAAGGGGCTTGGTGTATTCTTTGAATACACGGTACCTGAGATATAATTTTTATTGCTCCTTGCATGTTCATTTCTTCCTTCCTCTTTGTCAAACACCAACAGTGATCTTCTGTTTTCTCCTTGATAGGCAAATCTCTTATGTCTTCATAAGTCTGTTCTAGATATATAACTTCTGTGACCCACCTAGCGTCATCTCGCAGCGAATCTCTGAAGCTCCTCAATTCTTCCTGGTGCTAGAGGACTTACTTATCCATTTGGCCACCAGATCCTGTTACCATCGCCAGCTATTTTCTCCTTGAGCAAGAGGACTACGTCTACTGTTTCACTCACCATGCTGCGCTAGTATCGCCTGTTATCAACTCTTTGAAGACCAGCTCAGCAAGAGATCATTTTTGTTGTAACATTGGCAATGCTTATATGTTCTCCTTTTGTCTCCTACCCCCCACTCTTTTCCCCTTCCTTGGTCCCTCCGTGCTCCGTTGGGCAGGTCTCACTTCTCAGTCGGCAGTTGACTCGATCAGTTAAAGCTCCACTCGAGCTAGCCTCCTCAAACCAAGAGGCATACTCTCTTCTACGCCATGTTGGCAAAGTAGTTATCGTCATACAGAACTTCGCCTTCAACATGAAATCAAGATAAGTACCATTTTAAAAGTTTTAACCTCATCTTCATGGTTTTAACTTCCACGTGCTTTTAATGATACTTTTATAGACAGTGTGAAAGTATTTATTTTGGGGCAAAAATCATTCTTCGTGGGATTTGCCATGTTGAGCTTTCGCTTGTATAAGCCAACCTTACTAAAAAAGAGCTTTTCTTAAGCTATTCAAATGAGAAATCCTCTCACTACGTGGGATATTACCTAATTCCCGCTGTCTATAATTCATCAAGCTAGTTCCTCCGTTGGATTTTCTCAACCCCATTTTTCTGCTAAGGTCGTTCTGGAACCTTCGAGATCTTGTACTCTATCTGCGAGTCTTGCCGTCAAGTATTTTTCACTCACTTGTGAAAATACTAGTTAAAATGAGGAATCTTCCTTAAATTACTGCAATAGCGAACTTTCTTCCTCCGTTGGAACGTTCTATGGCGCATTTGATTGTAAAATCACAAACTTCTCAAGAAACAGACTCTCGCCTACCTAGTGCAACCAGTTATCATTGCAATAACTTTCTTTCTCATGAACTTTCGTGTTTCCACAGTGAACTTTTCATATATTTCAACCAACTATAGTGGAAACCAGTGCTTGCTCAACTTTTCTACCGCGTCGCGATCGTCCGTTTATATTAAATACGGCCATGAACATTTTTTCCTCCATCCCTATTGCTCTTTCCTAAACCTCTTACTAACAATCTGTAATAAACTTTTAAATTTAGGTCTGTTTCAATAAGGTGTCACTCACGAAGTGCCCTTCCAACTTTGCTAGTTTAACATTAATTAAATTCTGCATAATTGCTTGTGTGATACAAGTTTCAAATCACATTGTTCCTTTCCTATAATCAGGGAAAACAATTCCTTAAACTCTTGAGCGAGTCATGTTCAGGTTTCACGAAATGGAAACTGCCCCATTTGGCTAGTGATTCCTGCTCAAACTTGGGAAGTCTAGAACCTTCCTTTTAACTTTCTTCAGGTTTCACAGTAAGTGACCAGCCCTCTTTTGTACAATTCTCATATAGTAATTCTGTATAAATATAAGAAGTTGTAGGAACTTCTATCTTATTTTTTCATGTTTTTATTATTGTTATTTTCAAAGTTGCCACTTTCTCTAGAACATTCTCTCAAGAATTTCTTAAGGTACACTCTTTGTACTCCAATTCACGTTCAAACTTTAATTGCCTCATTGTTTATTTGTTTAAATCTTATAAAGATTTTAGAAACATGTAAGGTTTGAAACCTTGTAATTTGTCAATTGCCTGGAGCAAACGTTTAATGTTGAGAGGTCTGCGACCCCATTTGTTAAAAAGTTCAAATGAACTATGTTTGTCAAAATTATATTACATAATTGTTAATTTCCTCAAACTTCTTGGAATTGTAAAATAAATGAAGCGTATCCTTTCGCTTTTTCATTTACGAATACAAAGTTTAGGCAAAATCCTATCTTCCTTGACTCTCCTCACTTAATGACATTAAAATCATTAATAGGGCTTTCACCACTTGTTGCATTTGAGCAAGAACTCTTAATTTTCACCTCACTAAAGTTCTTTTTAGCTTTAATAGCTAATTCTAATTGGCCAGTAAGGCAAGTAAAGCTCGCTAAGCCAGCTACCTGCTTGTGGAGACCCTCTCCGAAAACTTATGGTCAGTTTTCTAAAAGATAAGTGTTTCTTTTTGTCTAAACTTTTAGCCGGCTCCTCGCTGAGTAAAAGCTTAGCCATTTTCCAATGCAACCATTGGTTCATTGACCAAGATTACTCCATAAGGCATAATCTTTTATCATTTTCCTTCTTAGAGACACTTGGTCGCCCTTACAGGAACTCCATAATTTTGGAAATTGAAAATACCAAACCTGAGTTAAATCATTGGCATTCTTCGAATTATTTTGTAAAACCCAATTTCTTTGAGAAGACATACAGTAAATTTGTTACTATCAGTCTTGCCAGACCATCACCCTTCCCTATAGTAGTTTCATACATGCTTGGGAGGAAATACACTAAAGCCTCTCTCTTGCAAATCGCCCAAGTCCCGGCTGCGGTTCCCGTTAGCTTCGACCAAGCTCGTATCCACTTTAGGTATCCGAGAACGGATTTGCGGTGGCAACTGCCTCTAAATGTATTGAAAGTTAAATTCATAACTTTTGTGGGACTCTCCTCCTATTTTTCTATCCTTCTTTTCCAATCCCAAATCTACTTCCTTCTCTTAATCATCTTCCCTTGGTGGGTGGGTTATTCCTCAGACAATAAACTACCCAAAATTTGGTACCAGAAACCCGGGAGAGCCCATTTTTTCTTTTTTCTTTTTAAAAAAGTGTCATTTGACAATACTTTGCATATTACTAATATCTGCTTTGAATTTTTCAGCTATAATTACATCATGCAAAGCCTGTGAACGGGAAAGAGGCCGCTCCTGTCTCCTTTGGTGTGTCCCGTTCTTTCTACTCATTCGCTGCTGCCAGCTTGACAGCATTTCCAAGGTTCCACAGTTTCGTGAGTTACATTTTCATCTACCTTCTTTAATATGGCTCCCACTGATAAGGATAAGGATGAAAAACTTACTTCTAAACGAGCATCCTATAAAGGGCAAATTACCCGATTCAGAAGGTACATAAAAGAATTAGATCCCTCAGACGCGCAATTAGACTTGTTGAAACATCGTGTAAAGGATTTTGAACGTTCATATGAAAACTACTGTAACATTCAAACTGAAATAGAAACTTGCATGCTCAATCAAACAGAAGATCGTGTCGAAGTAGAAAACCTATATTACGAAGGCATAGGTTCTGCTTTCAAAATAATACGCCAACTCGAAGAGGAGCAGAAAAAGGACGCTTCTGTTCTTGGTTCCCTTCACGAACCACAAACTTCCTTCCGTGAGGGCACTCACAAGCCCAAACCAACTTTACCTAAAATTGATTTACCCCATTTCTCTGGAGATGAATCCACTTGGGATTCTTTCTATGAATTATTTTGCTCCCTTGTTCATGACAATGAAGACATTCAAGTCATTTACAAGTTTCATTACTTGAGATCTATCCTCCGAGGTCAAGCTTTGCAATTGGTCGAAGCACTTCCTCTGCGTGCCGAAAATTACCCCATTGCCTTTAACTTATTAAAGGAAAGATATGGAAATTTACGTTTACGTATTCAACGCCATATGAAGGCTCTATTTAACCTACCTGCGTCACAGCACAATGACGTCACTAGTTTGCGTACTTTAGTTGACACTACCCAACTCCACGTTAAAGCTTTTAGATCAACCTACTGAACATTGGGATACTTTCCTAATACATTTAGTAGTCTCTAAAGTTGATGCTGCTACCCTCAAAGCTTGGGAAATTGAACTTTCTAAAGAAGACGACTACTCTTACGAGCATTTAGTCACTTTCATAAACGCTAGATGCCAACTTTTAACCGCTCTAGCTAATCAAAGTGAACCTTCATCTCCTAGTTCCAAATTCGAATTAATGTCCATCAAATCCAAAAGTGAACGCTCAGCGTCCAATACCCAAAAACCCGGGTCCAGCTCATCCAAATTTAAATCAAACACTACTGGTTACCCAACTAGGTCTAGTGAACGTCGTGTTGCTAGCTCTATTGTTTTAAACACGCAAAGCGAACCTCGCAAAAGTTTAAACGAACCTGTAAAGTGCATACTTTGTAAAGATCCCCATGCCCTATACCTCTGCAAATCTTTTAAAGAAATGTCAGTCGACGACAGACGAAAATTAGTCGCTCAAAACAAACATTGTTTCAACTGCCTAGCGCCCACGCATTCTGCTTCTAAATGTAAGTCCACAAGACTTTGCTACCATTGTGAAAAGGCTCATCATACTTTGCTACATCGTCATGATCAGGCAAGGTCATCGACAGCATCTACTTCTCCGAAAAAAGATAGTACTAACAGTTCTAATGCTTCATCGTATATTCAAAATGCCAAGTCCATTCGCAGTGCTCAAGTATTGTTGTCTACTGTCCAAATCGAAGTTCAGGATAACTTTGGCAACTGGGTCCGTGCACGCGGTCTTCTAGACTCAGCGGCAACTCATGATTTTGTGTCTAATTCCTTGATTAGAAAACTAGGTCTACCTGTAAACCCCACTTCTATCAACGTGTCGGGCATCAACAGCTCAAAATCGCAAGCTTTACAATTCTCAAAGCTAACTATAAGAGATACTTGTCATAGAAACAACTTTCTTAAACTTAATTGTCTAATTCTTAATAGCATTGGAGAAGACACTCCAAGTCACTCTGTGGATATTTCAGGGTTAGACATTCCCTCGCATTTAAGGCTAGCCGATCCTTGTTTTAATATGCAGAACCCTATTGACATACTCTTTAGTGCCAATGTTTTCTGGAATTGCCTACGTAAACAGGTTCGTAAGTTATCCTCAAACGTGGTCGCCAGAGACACTAATTTTGGATGGATCGTCACAGGGCAACTTCCCCATTATTCTCCTCAACCCGCATCGCAATGTTACTTCTCCAATACTGACCTGGAACAGTTCTGGAGACTTGAAAATATTGATTCTCCTAATGTAACCTCTTCAGAAAATGAATTCTGTGAGCAACTTTTTTTAAATACCACCACTCGTTCTTCTGATGGCCGGTTCGTCGTTCAAATGCCAAGATTAAATAATCCTCCTAAACTTATCAACTCTCAGCCTAAAGCTCGAAAAGCTCTCTTTGCTATCGAGAGCAAATTCAAAAAGGAACCTCTTGTTAAACAACAGTACACTGATTTCATGGATGAGTATGAAAGCTTAGATCATATGGAAGTTGTTAACAAATCTGATGATGAATTGCACCCCCCAATTGAAACGGTTTATTTAAATCATCATCCCGTGTGGAAAAACCCTCTTGTAAAAGATAAAATTCGAGTTGTTTTCAATGGTTCATCACCCGACGTTAATGGCAACAGCCTTAACGACACTCTTTATTCTGGTCCTGCTATTCAATCAGATCTATCTGCTATACTTTTAAACTTTCGATTATTTCCCATAGCTGTCATAGCCGACAAAAAACAGATGTACCGTCAAGTGTTAATTCAACCAGAACAACGAGATCTTCAAAGAATCTTGTGGCGTGATGAAATCAGTAAGCCCATTAAAGTATTTCGCTTGAAAACGGTTACTTATGGCTTAAAACCCTCTGCTTTCCTTGCTATCCGATCCCTACACTTGCTAGCCTCACAAGATGGTCATTTATTTAACCCCAAAGCCTCTGAAGCACTAACAACATCATTTTATGTTGACGATTACTTGCAGTCCTTCCCCTCTTTAGAGGAAGCTTCTTTTGTGTCTTTAGAACTTCAGGCATTGTTCAGGAATGGAGGTTTTCCACTTCATAAGTGGAACTCCAACTCCCCTGAGTTTCTTGCTCAGTTTCCCATCGAAGACGTAGATCCTTCTTCTGTCGAAATTTGTGGAAACTCCGAATCTATAAAAACTCTAGGAGTTCACTGGTGCACTAGCACTGACACTCTTATCTATAAAGTTTCGCTCGCAGAAGAGCTTCTTAATACAAAAAGACAAATTCTCTCTGAAATTGCAAAAATTTTTGATCCACTTCAATTCCTTGCCCCAGTTATCGTCATAGCCAAACTCTTCATGCAAGAGCTGTGGTCGCTTAAATGTGAATGGGATGACACTGTCCCTCTTTCTTTTCTTAATCGTTGGCTCTCGTTTCGCAGCAATTTGCTAGATCTTTCCCTTATTGAAATTCCTAGGAATTTAATCAGCTCTCATTCTAATGCATCTTTTTTCCTTCATGTGTTCGCGGACAGTTCCGAAAAAGCTTATGGTTGCTGTGCATATTTAGTTCATCACGATTCACTCTATGGATCTCCAGTTTCCGACCTTGTTTGTGCCAAATCGAAGGTCGCTCCTCTTAAAACTATCACTTTGCCTAGGCTCGAACTGTGCGCTGCACTCATGGCTGCAGAACTTGTCAAGAAATTACGGGAAGTATTAAAAATCGAATTCTCGCAAATCTATCTCTGGAGCGATTCCATGATCGCCCTTTCTTGGATCGCCAAAAACCCCTCTCACTGGCAAACTTTCGTTGCAAACAGGGTTTCCAAAATTCAAACTCTTTCTTCTGGATGTCAATGGAGGCATGTTCCCAGTGCGGATAATCCAGCCGATATTATCTCTCGTGGTTGTTTACCCTCTCAATTGGCAGCTTCCCAATTGAACTGGCATGGGCCCTCGTGGCTAATCGAAGAATCTTCCTCATGGCCTTCTAAACCCCCAGCTACAAACTCCAACTTGCCTGACGCTAAAGTACCTCTACCCATTGCTTCTTGTCTTGTTTCCAACGCTTCTCATCCTTTGTTGTCCCGCTATTCTTCTTTTCATAAATTACTACGAATTGTCGCCTATCTCCTTAGATGGAAATATCTTGTGGTTGACCAACCTCTTCTCCCTAAACCACACCTTACCAATCATGAATTGAATCTCGCTACCGTTAAGGTTTTACAACTGACACAGCAAGAAGCCTTTTCTTCTGAATTGTCATTGCTTTCTTCTAAAAGAGATCTTCCCAAATCCAGCCGTCTCCGTGCTTTAGCCCCGTTTCTTGATGACCATGGGTTACTCAGGGTAGGTGGAAGGCTCTCGCAATCTTTACTCTCTGAGGACAAAAAGCATCCCGTTATTTTGCCTTCCAAACATCACGTAACTTCCTTAATTATACGTGACTTTCATTACCGTAATCTTCATGTTGGTACACGTACTCTGCTTTGCCTCTTAAGGGAAAAGTACTGGATTATAAATGGAATTCATGAAGTTTCTTCTGTAATTCACAAGTGCATTCCTTGTTTCAAAGCGAAACCTAAAATCAATACTCAATTAATGAGCGATCTGCCCTCTTTTCGCTCTTCTCCTATACGCCCATTTGCTTTAACTGGCGTGGACTATATGGGTCCGTTCCAATATCAACGAAACTCTCCTGAAGCTAAACGCAAATTGTTTGGTAAGCTTTATGTTTCTCTCTTTGTTTGCATGGTTACCGGCGCAATCCACTTGGAACTAGTAACGAATGCTTCTACTTCTTATTTGTTATCAGTTGTCTCTCGTTTCACTGCTAGGCGTGGTGTTCCTTCTGAGATGTTCTCTGATAACGCTTCCACCTTTCAGGGCGCAGCTTCCCTATGGAAGAAAGCTCTCACTTCCTCTCCTGCCAAGGAACAAATTTCTAATTTTTCTTATTCAAAAGGTTTCAAATGGCGCTTTATACCTCCTTACGCTCCGCATCATGGTGGTAGGTGGGAATCTTGCGTAAAGCTCACTAAACGTCATTTAAGAAAAGTCTTAGGTAATCGAATTCTGACTTACGAAGAATTCAATTCACTGTCTGTTCTGATTGAAGGTGTTGTTAACTCTCGCCCTTTAACTCCGCTTTCCAATGACCCTGATGACCTACTTCCACTCACCCCTGGTCACTTCCTTATCGGCACTTCTCTTTCTGCCCCTCCTCCTCTTCCCAATTCTTACAGGGATTTTAATCTACCTATTGTTTGGCGTAAACTTGAAGCCCTCCGTAATTCTTTTTGGAAGAGATGGAACTTGGAATATGTAACTTCCTTGCAACGGAGGCAGAAGTGGTTTCTTTCCCGTCCCGACATTAAAGTGGGGGACTTGGTCTTGGTTAGGGATGTTTCTCCCCCTCTAGTCTGGACTTCCGGTAGAGTGACCAAGTGTTATCCTGGAAGAGATGGGAGAGTCAGGGTGGTCAGAGTCTTGACCATTAACGGTTCGATTACAAGACCCCTGTCTTTGATCGCTCCTCTTCCATTAAATGTGTAACTGCTTATTTGCTCTCTGTTGGTGTTTGTCCCCCCAGTATGGTGTATTCTTTGAATACACGTTACCTGAGATATAATTTTTATTGCTCCTTGCATGTTCATTTCTTCCTTCCTCTTTGTCAAACACCAACAGTGATCTTCTGTTTTCTCCTTGATAGGCAAATCTCTTATGTCTTCATAAGTCTGTTCTAGATATATAACTTCTGTGACCCACCTAGCGTCATCTCGCAGCGAATCTCTGAAGCTCCTCAATTCTTCCTGGTGCTAGAGGACTTACTTATCCATTTGGCCATCAGATCCTGTTACCATCGCCAGCTATTTTCTCCTTGAGCAAGAGGACTACGTCTACTGTTTCACTCACCATGCTGCGCTAGTATCGCCTGTTATCAACTCTTTGAAGACCAGCTCAGCAAGAGATCATTTTTTGTTGTAACATTGGCAATGCTTATATGTTCTCCTTTTGTCTCCTACCCCCCACTCTTTTCCCCTTCCTTGGTCCCTCCGTGCTCCGTTGGGCAGGTCTCACTTCTCAGTCGGCAGTTGACTCGATCAGTTAAAGCTCCACTCGAGCTAGCCTCCTCAAACCAAGAGGCATACTCTCTTCTACGCCATGTTGGCAAAGTAGTTATCGTCATACAGAACTTCGCCTTCAACATGAAATCAAGATAAGTACCATTTTAAATGTTTTAACCTCATCTTCATGGTTTTAACTTCCACGTGCTTTTAATGATACTTTTATAGACAGTGTGAAAGTATTTATTTTGGGGCAAAAATCATTCTTCGTGGGATTTGCCATGTTGAGCTTTCGCTTGTATAAGCCAACCTTACTAAAAAAGAGCTTTTCTTAAGCTATTCAAATGAGAAATCCTCTCACTACGTGGGATATTACCTAATTCCCGCTGTCTATAATTCATCAAGCTAGTTCCTCCGTTGGATTTTCTCAACCCCATTTTTCTGCTAAGGTCGTTCTGGAACCTTCGAGATCTTGTACTCTATCTGCGAGTCTTGCCGTCAAGTATTTTTCACTCACTTGTGAAAATACTAGTTAAAATGAGGAATCTTCCTTAAATTACTGCAATAGCGAACTTTCTTCCTCCGTTGGAACGTTCTATGGCGCATTTGATTGTAAAATCACAAACTTCTCAAGAAACAGACTCTCGCCTACCTAGTGCAACCAGTTATCATTGCAATAACTTTCTTTCTCATGAACTTTCGTGTTTCCACAGTGAACTTTTCATATATTTCAACCAACTATAGTGAAAACCAGTGCTTGCTCAACTTTTCTACCGCGTCGCGATCGTCCGTTTATATTAAATACGGCCATGAACATTTTTTCCTCCATCCCTATTGCTCTTTCCTAAACCTCTTACTAACAATCTGTAATAAACTTTTAAATTTAGGTCTGTTTCAATAAGGTGTCACTCACGAAGTGCCCTTCCAACTTTGCTAGTTTAACATTAATTAAATTCTGCATAATTGCTTGTGTGATACAAGTTTCAAATCACATTGTTCCTTTCCTATAATCAGGGAAAACAATTCCTTAAACTCTTGAGCGAGTCATGTTCAGGTTTCACGAAATGGAAACTGTCCCATTTGGCTAGTGATTCCTGCTCAAACTTGGGAAGTCTAGAACCTTCCTTTTAACTTTCTTCAGGTTTCACAGTAAGTGACCTGCCCTCTTTTGTACAATTCTCATATAGTAATTCTGTATAAATATAAGAAGTTGTAGGAACTTCTATCTTATTTTTTCATGTTTTTATTATTGTTAATTTCAAAGTTGTCACTTTCTCTAGAACATTCTCTCAAGAATTTCTTTAGGTACACTCTTTGTACTCCAATTCACGTTCAAACTTTAATTGCTTCGTTGTTTATTTGTTTAAATCTTATAAAGATTTTAGAAACATGTAAGGTTTGAAACCTTGTAAATTGTCAATTGCCTGGAGCAAACGTTTAATGTTGAGAGGTCTGCGACCCCATTTGTTAAAAAGTTCAAATGAACTATGTTTGTCAAAATTATATTACATAATTGTTAATTTCCTCAAACTTCTTGGAATTGTAAAATAAATGAAGCGTATCCTTTCGCTTTTTCATTTACGAATACAAAGTTTAGGCAAAATCCTATCTTCCTTGACTCTCCTCACTTAATGACATTAAAATCATTAATAGGGCTTTCACCATTTGTTGCATTTGAGCAAGAACTCTTAATTTTCACCTCACTAAAGTTCTTTTTAGCTTTAATAGCTAATTCTAATTGGCCAGTAAGGCAAGTAAAGCTCGCTAAGCCAGCTACCTGCTTGTGGAGACCCTCTCCGAAAACTTATGGTCAGTTTTCTAAAAGATAAGTGTTTCTTTTTGTCTAAACTTTTAGCCGGCTCCTCGCTGAGTAAAAGCTTAGCCATTTGCCAATGCAACCATTGGTTCATTTACCAAGATTACTCCATAAGGCATAATCTTTTATCATTTTCCTTATTAGAGACACTTGGTCGCCCTTACAGGAACTCCATAATTTTGGAAATTGAAAATACCAAACCTGAGTTAAATCATTGGCATTCTTCGAATTATTTTGTAAAACCCAATTTCTTTGAGAAGACATACAGTAAATTTGTTACTATCAGTCTTGCCAGACCATCACCATTCCCTATAGTAGTTTCATACATGCTTGGGAGGAAATACACTAAAGCCTCTCTCTTGCAAATCGCCCAAGTCCCGGCTGCGGTTCCCGTTAGCTTCGACCAAGCTCGTATCCACTTTAGGTATCCGAGAACGGATTTGCGGTGGCAACTGCCTCTAAATGTATTGAAAGTTAAATTCATAACTTTTGTGGGACTCTCCTCCTATTTTTCTATCCTTCTTTTCCAATCCCAAATCTACTTCCTTCTCTTAATCATCTTCCCTTGGTGGGTGGGTTATTCCTCAGACAATAAACTACCCAGGGCTCAGGATTTGAGTAGGCACTTTGGTAATTGAAATCAAGTACCATCCTAGCATTTTCTTACGTGAAATGTGGAAATTACTGGGCAACACCCGCATTCCGAATGGGTGTTGCCGTCACCGCATATATTCGAACACTCACGTTTCGTTTGAGTTCATGGAGTGTGTCATATCGTTCTGGGGTACACTGCTGATCCCATACGTTTGGAATAGGCCTACTGTCAAAAAGTGTAGTCGGATATATATGATACCCCATTATCCCAAGCACTCCATGAGTCATAGTCACACAACATGCTTAGTTTGTTCCATACTTCTTGTGTATATGTCACTGGGTTGATATATGCAGCCAATAGAGCCAAATCTCTGCTATTCCATACTTTTGTTGAGGTGTGTAGTTACTAGCCCCGTTGATACATATCGGCCACTAAGACACAGTCCTTAGAATTCTTTCGAAGTGTGTGCATGCTCTCTTGTACTCTTGAAGCACTTGCGATTGGATTTACTCCTGTAGATCAGGTCCTCTCAGAGCGCATGCACTGGTGCATTGCACTGCGCAAGGTGCAAAAGATGACTGTGCTAGGTTGACGACAGCGCAAACCCCCTTCTCTCAAATTTGAGCGATAGTGCTGTCTCTCTCTTTCCTTACGCTTGTCTCGCTCACTCCGCCTAGTTCCATCTCCCTCAACTTCCCAGCTGATTCTTCCTCAGATTATGAATCTTACGATGTCTGTTGTAGAGAGTAAAATGCCTCTGCTATCATCCTCGCTGCCTGGTCTAGATAGAATGAGTGTGTATGCGTGAATGAAACGTTGGAAGACCTGCAAACCAGGCCAACATGAACACGTCTGGGCCAGCAACGAGACAGCATGCCCCGAAGCTACCGGCGAGGGCCTGCTTTGACAACGTCACACAAATAATTACCTCTAGACAGTTCTGACGTATTTACACAGAGCTAGTAAATTACAAGTCAGCTAATTAACCCAGGAGGGATATCAGTAACCAATTATAATACAAAAACAACCAAACTAATGTAAATAAAAAAATCTCCGAAAGCTTTAATCCCGTTACCGTACAACTTCTGCAGAATCTGCACACGTATTCCCAGTGGTCTACAATTGAAGAGGTTATTTCCGAAGTGACGTAAATCCAAACTTACCGGTTTTTGAGTTTTTTCTTTCATAAGCAAGTTTATAGGTTCTCTCAGATTATAGCAAAGGTTTTAAGTCGCAAAACGTCTTGTATCCCATATTAACAGATCTAAAAACTAAGTTTAGTTGCAAAGTGATGTAAATCCAACGTATATTCATTTCCTATGTGTCTTATATCCATGTTGATCAATCCGCTGGCTCTCTGGACATCACGTGATATGGAGAAGTTGGCACTGTACATGTTATTGGCAGGGATTGGCATCTCTACACATGGAAAACTTCATCTAGGGAACATACTAAATGAAAACAGGATTTTAATATCTCAGAGTTGAAATCGATTCAGCTAAGTGCAAACCAAGTGTTCTGCAAACCCACATTTTCAGGGCTGACAGGATGTTATCACACATTGCTGAATAGGGGTAAAATGGTCATATCTCAATCCCCCACACGAACAGTTAGGCTACCCAGTGAAAGAGAAGAAGATAAAGGACATAAAAATGCTTCTAAATAAACTTGGCATAATGGAGGACCATCCTGTAATGCCGTTTTATCAACATGCGTTTGCTCTATCTGGCAATATAAATAATGATAGTGATGATGATTTAATGTACTCCAGATGATGAACATTATTTTAATATGTATTTTGTTCATTTAAGTAATGTAATAACTGGTGTACTATCTTTACGATGATTATGTGAAATGTAGGACCCATTGTTGTGTTTAAACCATTTAAATGTTCATCAATGTCACTCAAAACATATGTCAATATATGATTTATTTCCAAAACGTCCTTACTCCGACTTACAGGAGAAGATTTCCACAATTTACATTTATAGGAGATTTTTAAAACACAGTATCAGGATGTGCATACAAGTAATGAATGAAATTACGTTATATTCACAATCATATATCAATTTAATTATACGAAGAAACAAAAACGCGATTTCTGAAGTTATGCATTTCATGGATTTACTTCACTTTGGAAATAAGCTCTTCAATTTAGGAAGCATATCTACCGTTGATATAATTAACTCGCGGTGATTGTCTGTGCACAATCGTAAAAGCACAGGATGATCAAGTGTGTACAGTGAATCTGCTGACAGGATTGAGTAATTGTTAAAGAAGTCCCACAAATGCCCATAAACCAAGCGAGGGGTGGGTTAATTTGACAGTAATTCATATGAGGGGCTTTGGGCATCTTAGTCATCAGCACGGCGAGAGATGAGCAGCAGATGAACACTTGTT
This sequence comes from Meconema thalassinum, assembly GCA_946902985.2. Taxonomy (NCBI): domain Eukaryota; kingdom Metazoa; phylum Arthropoda; class Insecta; order Orthoptera; family Tettigoniidae; genus Meconema; species Meconema thalassinum. The sequence goes on along the minus strand of OX336389.2, from coordinate 1,240,209,113 downwards.
TGTTATTCAAAAGTAGATGGCCGTCAATATTTCCACCGTTACGAATTGCATTTCTCACACCCCTTGAATCGTATAGATAATGCCAATAGTTTGGCGTGGAATTTCAAACTGTTATGAAGGTTGTATCAGTTTCAACCAACGGGGTTTTCAGCAATTAAGCTATGTGCACGAAGAAGGTCAATGGACATAAACCGTGCATATAGGGCACACAGAACTTTCATTTTTCTGTTGAGAATATTTGAGATTCACCAGAACTTTATAAGTTCTACACTATGTCATATCCAGAGTTGGATGGACTTATTTGACATAATACTTAAGTTACTAATTTTGAAGATAAAGGAAGTACTGATAGGACAGACAGTCTCTTCATTCCCAGAATACGGTGCGGTATTATTTACGTAAACATATGGCTGTCCACTGAATTGGTCATTCTACAGCAGATAATCTGTAATATTCCGATTGTTCCCTGAGCTCACTTGACCTGACCTGTAATGGTTATTTTCATTGTGGATAATTAAAGGATGCTGTGTATGAAATGCTATGGTACCATGGACACCGGTGGGTGTGCATGGGTGACAATAACTGAAATACAGCTTGGTCAAACACCACGTGCCACGCGGTTCCCATACTGAATCTAAGTAAAATGAGCCAAGTTGGTGTGTTCAATCATCGAACATTATTGCTTCATACCAGCGGTGTTTAAAATAGTTCCACTCTTGACTTAGTCTGTACAGTTTTAGAGGGCGCGGTGGTACGAAGTGTCGGAGTCCAAAAAGTATGTATATTTCTCTGATCTTTGACGGTGAGTCATACGAAGTATATTTTCGTATGGCATGAAGAGTATGAGACTACTCATACAGGAAGAGTATACATTTGCATTTGTTTGAAAACACTTGAAGACTTGAAATCACATATCCCTATTCGCCATGTACAGTACATACATGTATCTGATGTGGTCGAAGAAAGCATGTCATAATATGCTCACTGAGGTATATTTGTCATACTGATCATGAGATTGGTTTGTTTGTCCTGACAAGTTGAGTACCATCCAGCAGCAATACAATATATCCATCCAATAGATATAACGGGCACAGGACTGTAGGTGATGTTAATGTTATGTGTTTGCGTCCCTTTTTCCTACTGTAACTTTAGAGACGCCCAAAAAGTGTACATGTGTGACATCGTATTAACACTTTTTACACCGGGTGAGTTAGCCGTGGTCGTTGCGGCATGACTGCTGGCAGTCGCTCACATCCGGGAGGCGAGGAGGTTCGAATCCCCCCGCCGGCAACCTTGAAGATGGTCTTCTGTGGTTTCCCATCTTCCTTCCAGGCAAATGCCGGGGTTGGTCCCTAACTATAGGCCACAGCCGCTACCTTCCAACTCCAACTCCTCGTCCTTACATCCCAACTTTCCTCCCCAACGGTACTTGTAGCTCACCCATTGGGTGTTCGTCTCGAAGCAGCTACAAAACTGGCGAGCCGAACATGTCCTCGGACACTCCCGGCACTAAAAGCCATACGCTAAAAATAAAAAAATAAAAAAAATAAAAAACCAAACAAAAACCACTTTTTACAACGTTTCGGTGGAGGTCTACAAGCTTTATTTTCCATTCCTCCAGCAAAACGCCGACAGTTTTGGAGCTGTTTCGAGGTGACACGTTACGGCTGTCATCCGGCGCTACGGAGATGTTAAATTGGTTTAGCCTATATCAGCGTACTTGGCCGGTCAGTCTGTTTCATTCACTCCCATTTCGTCAAACCACTGACAATGAGTGGTTTGACGAAATGGGAGTGAATGAAAAAGACTGACCGGCCAAGTACGCCAATATAAACCAATTTAACATCTCTGGGATAGCGCCGGATGACAGCCGTAACGTGTCACCTCGAAACCACATGGCGACATCTCCTTGTCAGTTGCATTATTAGCGGAGTCTTTCTATCTTTTAGATAGTCAGCCCGAACGCTGGTTGGATCCCCAAAAAGTACCGCCGTTAGGTTATGTAGGTGGATACCCACAAAAACCCAAGGCAGCGCAATATTGAGGAGTACTAGGCAAGAAGAGGAGTGAGGTAGTTCGGACCACAGAGTAGTAGCCCAATATTGCCTGATAGGCTTCCGCATTCATGATTTGTGAAACTAAATTCAATGGACCGGGATCAAACTACGAAGATGAGGCCCACACCATAATGTCCTTTCTGCCAAATTTCATAGTGGGAACAATGCCCTTTAATAAGTTATGATCACCTGACATTTGCAAGTCCGAACACTTTCATCGAAATACCACAACGTTTAACGCCATTCATCATTGCTCTCGAGTCCGCAGGTGATGTGTCTTGGCGGCGAGTGTGCAGTGTAGTGATCATTGGTTTAATGTGCTGCTGTTCGTCCATGGGATCCTAATAAGTGAAATATTGAAGCCATGTTTTCTTGTTGCTTGTACAAACTGTAAATTTATACCTTGCAGTCGGTCAAGACGATTTTGCCTAATTGGATTAGGTAGCGGTAACTATATAGTCTACATATAACCCACTACTTCTGAAAAAGTTTACTTGTATTAATATTATTTACTGACAAAGGGGGATTTTAAGATAACGCGCTTCGAACGTCACGTGGTCGTCTTCAGATCATGATCACTAGGATTGGAGTTTAATTTTATATAATATTGATAAAGGTGTTCTTGTTATATTTTATATAACTCGTCTAGTTAGTATTTCAATTAGCATAAAATCTCTTTAACAGCGGTTTAGTCTATTCTAGGTTCTTGTTTAATGGTTATGAGTTTATGTATGCGAATGGTACCAACAGCGCCATCACTTCCAGCCACAAATCGATTGTCTGTGGTTCTGCGTTCTAACGAAGCTTGCCGGTTGGATTTATCACTCGTGTGTGGAATTGACGGCCCTTATCTGTGAATTGCTTTAATTGTAATGTTAAGGACTTAACGTACAATTCTAATTACTGCTGCTTTAGAGACTTCGGGGAGCCAAAAGTTTGCTCTGAAGGGGATTTTTAACGAGTCAGTAAATTTCCTGACACGAATCTCTATCATTTAAGCATCCTCGAATGCCAACTGATTGTACAGACATTCGATCCCGCAATCTTGGGTAGAGCAGGCGAGCAGTTAAGACTGCGCCACGCAGTCAGCCATAAATTCTATTGAAGAGTTAGAAGCCATTTTCATTGTTGCCTGAGTAATCAATCAACAGTAATGCTTTCCACTATTTTGCCTAATTAAATTTGGCGGGGAGTTACAATATTATTAACACCCTAATCCTGAAAGAAAAATTACATGAGTTAGGCCTACACTGGCCAACAAAAATATCAAGGTGCCAGGGAAACTGCAAAGAATATGGGGCATTTTGGTGATGATGATTACGAATCTCTCATTGATTTATATGTATTCTGACATTACCTGTATCCGCTGACTTATGGACGCGAATCTTTGTTTTTTAAATTGATGTTTAATTGTTTATTGTCATGTAACATTACATTATGTCAAATTAAAAATTCACTTTACATTTTATTTTTGTTGTAGTGTAGGGCCTAAGATGAAATATGAGTTTTTCCGGACGAGGTTGTGTGAACTGTCCTGATGAGTTCTGTTACTTGTGTGGTGAATACAGACTCAGACTGTTTGTGAGTAGATTGTACTTTTCATATTTATTTTCCTGTTTTAAAAATATTTTCCGGTATGACTTTCAATATGTCAAAAACTAGAGCCAATTGAGCAAAACCATTATCATATTCAAAATCAGCATCCAAAAGTCAACCAAAAATCACTCTGATCTGACAGAAACCAAACTGGTTGTTGACCAGTGTTATTGTACACTTATTAACACTATTTTTGGCCCCTATTTATTCCAGAATTGTTTTAAGAGTATAAATAATTCATGCAATATTTATTTCAGAATTATGGTGCTGGCCACAATGGCCGAGAGAGCTAACGCGCTACCTCGTGCCCAGTGTTGGGTAAAATACTAAAAAAAAATGTATTTTTGATACAGAAATCCAAATACAATAACCGGATCCTTGAAAAAACTAAAAAAACTCTGTTATAAAATAAAATTGAAAATACTTAACACTTTCAGTTAATTAAAGGCTACTTGCAAACCATTGATTTGAAAAATCTTAATGCTATGGATATCTTTTCCGCTTGAAGTAAGTTATTGGGTAATTTCAAATTTATTTTATTTGTATTTTGTATTTTCAAGGATTCAGTTTTTGTATTTTGAATTTTGTATCGTAAATACATTTTGTGAGTATTTTGTCCAACTCTGCTCGTGCCTCACCGACTGGAAATCATTTCTGTTAATAGGTTCATTGATTTGGATTTCCTGGTCGAAGATGGGGATTTGTAATTCTCTGGCTTTTCCATTTCACCACTGAATGTTCAACACGGGGTCTGAAATTCACAAAAATCTCACTAATGGAATGACTGAACCGTTGGGGATGATAGTTAATTAGGTCCTTTAAAGCCGTACGCAGCTTTTGGCGAGCGTACATTTCTATCTACTCGTATTTCCAACGGGCAATCATGGTCTTGTACAGGCTCACGACATGGGATCACACTCCTCTGATATAGTTGTCTCACTTTCCTCGTTAATGACTGGCTCCTCAAGCGTTAGCCAGTAGCACGCTCCGACAATAACCATTGTTCGCTACTAAACAATAGCCGATGATTCTTTACCAATAGCATGCTAGCTCGGTGGCCGTATACGTGATGCCCGAAGTCCAGTCCTGGCTAGAGCTTGCTTGTCAGTTCTCCAGTGTTGCTCAGCTGTTCGCTCTCAGTGGCTACAGTGGGGCCTGCAGTCCAGTCCTGGCTGGGGCATGCTTGTCAGTTCTCCAGTGTTGCTCAGCTGTTTGCTCTCAGTGGCTACAGTGGGGCCCGCAGTCCAGTCCTGGCTAGAGCTCGCTTGTCAGTTCTCCAGTGTTGCTCAGCTGTTTGCTCTCAGTGGCTACAGTGGAGCCCGCAGTCCAGTCCTGGCTAGAGCTTGCTAATCAGTTCTCCAGTGTTGCTCAGCTGTTTGCTCTCAGTAGCTACAGTGGGGCCCGCAGTCCAGTCCTGGCTAGAGCTTGCTTGTCAGTTCTCCAGTGTTGCTCAGCTGTTTGCTCACAGTAGCTACAGTGGGGCCCGCAGTCCAGTCCTGGCTAGAGCTTGCTTGTCAGTTCTCCAGTGTTGCTCAGCTGTTTGCTCTCAGTGGCTACAGTGGAGCCCGCAGTCCAGTCCTGGCTAGAGCTTGCTTGTCAGTTCTCCAGTGTTGCTCAGCTGTTTGCTCTCAGTGGCTGCAGTGGGGCCCGCAGTCCAGTCCTGGCTGGGGCTTGCTTGTCAGTTCTCCAGTGTTGCTCAGCTGTTTGCTCACAGTAGCTACAGTGGGGCCCGCAGTCCAGTCCTGGCTAGAGCTTGCTTGTCAGTTCTCCAGTGTTGCTAAGCTGTTTGCTCTCAGTGGCTACAGTGGGGCCCGCAGTCCAGTCCTGGCTGGGGCTTGCTTGTCAGTTCTCCAGTGTTGCTCAGCTGTTTGCTCTCAGTGGCTACAGTGGGGCCCACAGTCCAGTCCTGGCTAGAGCTTGCTTGTGAGTTCTCCAGTGTTGCTCAGCTGTTTGCTCACAGTAGCTACAGTGGGGCCCGCAGTCCAGTCCTGGCAAGAGCTTGCATGTCAGTTCTCCAGTGTTGCTCAGCTGTTTGCTCACAGTAGCTGCAGTGGGGCCCGCAGTCCGTTCCTGGCTAGAGCTTTCTTGTCAGTTCTCCAGTGTTGCTCAGCTGTTTGCTCTCAGTAGCTACGGTGGGGCCCGAAGTCCAGTCCTGGCTGGGGCTAGCTTGTCAGTTCTCCAGTGTTGCTCAGCTGCACGCAGTTCTGTCCAGTCGCTGCTTGCTCTCGGTGGCTACAGTGGAGAATTGACAACGGTGTACATTGAGCTGGGAGATTCCTGGCTACACGCAGACATCCAATGTAAACATGGCTGCCAAGCTAGGTTGAAAAATCGAGCCAGTCGTTAATGACGGAAGCGAGAGAACTATACCTACAACGATTTACTCGTGTCAACCCCATTTCCGTACCTGTCTTGTAATCATGAATACCAGCTTTGTGTGGCTTCATTCTCCCCTCCTACTGCAAAACATATACTTTAAAGTATTAGCTTGCTATTACGTTTCTTTTCACACCTCCCTGGAGCTGCAGTGGTCTGGATTGTTAACTTACACTCTTGTGTCTGCTCAAATATATTCAGCTTTTATTATCTGTGTAACCGGTATTCTCTCTATCATCATTCATCCTTCAAGTTTTAGACGGAAGCAGTTTATAAAGTTGGGTCTCCATAAAGCTGAAGGAACCAACTACCAATGTGAACATGACGAATATCGTAGTAATGAGATAGCTTGTTTCATCACTTGTGGGAGTGAGTATCTGGTATTCAATAGCAGGGATGGACACACTGTGCAAAGGTGCAGAGTGTGGTGCTCGTGTGCGAGACTTAGAGTGATATATCTGGTGTTACCGACCGTGTTCTGTGCCGCACGACTCGGCTATGCGGCCTCATCCCAGAATGTTTGTCACCGCCGTGTGAGATTTGACTGATGCAGTAGCCTTGCCATTGTTAGTCCTCAGTAGCTGCATGACTTTGGTGGCATGCTTTAGACATGTCTTGCTCACATATTCTAGAGTCATCTTACGGCATCACATTCAACCTCTGGTGAAGAGATGTGTAGTGGTTGAAACAACCTGAACCGGGTATATTAGCGTTAGAGGATTTGTCATACTGATTTTTTTTAAATAGGTCGATATCTCGCGTCGGTGTTATTTTACCAATCTGATCACTTCGCAGGTGAATTGAAATGGACATTGCGGATTGATGTTGCCAACTTTGTCCGTAGATCAAACTGGGTTGAGAGCGCCAATCGAAGAAAACCATTTTCAGGACGACCTAGGAGGCATTTGAACCCACACTCTCACTAAGCTAGTGAGGCACGAGTTAGCGCGTTATCGATCTCGGTCACCGTGGCTGGTTTATATTCCTTTCGTAAGCTCTTCTATGACGAGCAGACGAACGGTTGTTGTCAGTGGCGGCACTAGTGAGGGGCACAGAGGATATCACCAGTATGTGATAACTCAGTTGGTAAGAGTATCAGATCGGAAATTGGGAGACTCAAGGTTCGAGTCCTGGTTGCGTCAGATATTTTAACTCTCTCGTCATCATTTCCCCTTTTCCAGTTGACACTGGGTGGGGGCAAATATGGTTCCTCTCCACTTTGTTCTTTCGTTCCACCATTCCTCTTCCGACACAGTGTTCCAATCCAGGTTCCGTTTTCTAATACTAATCTCCACCGAGTCCATCCAAAGCATTCTTGGTCTACCTCGTCCTCTCTTCCCTGTCATCCGTTGTTCCAGTGCTCGTCTTGGTGGCCTTACTTCATTCATCCGTTTGACATGTCCAAACCATCTCAATCTGTTTTGCTCCAGTTTGTCATTTAGTTTCTGTGCTCCCAATTCTTTCCTTATAACTTCATTTCTCACTCTATCCCTCCTCGTTTTCTGGACCATACTTCTCAGTAATCTCATCTCAGCTGCTTGTACTCTGCTCTTATCCCTCTTAGTCATTGTCCAAGTTTCTGCTGCATATGTCATTATAGGAACATAATATGCTTTGTACATAACTTCTTTAGCCTTAATTGGTATATCCTTGTTGCATACTAGTCCCCGTACCTGTTGGTAGAAAGCACTCCCGAGTTGTATTCTTCTGCTAATTTCCAAATCTACAGTAGTCTTCCATTTTCAGTCAGTTCACTTCCAAAGTATTTGAAGTGTTTCACCACTTCCAATTCCTTATCTCCTACTTTGATTACTCCTTTTCCTTCTTTCTTAGCTCTACTCATCACCACTGTTTTACTCTTCTCCACATTTATCTTCAATCCCCTTTTACTCTCTATTTGACATATTTATGGATCCTACTTCATGCAGACAACCGAACCCAATAACTGAAAAAAAAGGTATTTTGGTATTGAAACAGTCAAAAAAAATCATGTGTAAAATAGTTGGTATTAATGTAAATGAATGGAAACTAGTGTAAAATGAGCTGGCTGCCTGACTTCATTCTCGCAAGAGTATGTTGATAACTATTACATCAACTATCCCTTGTAGACATAAATATGAATTACTTGACAAGCTTAACAATATTTATAAGTGTACCTACCGATTTTTGGGTCTAGTGCTGCCTTATAATATCCGAATTGCCTGGATAGGCTATATCGAATATATAATTAAACTCAGCAACTTTTCTAGGTTTGTTGCCGTGTCTTGTCCGGGGTTTCAGCTCTCGCCAAGAGCCCTCTGATGAGAATATCTTGTTGTTCCTAGGCAAATACTGCACAAGACACGGCAACACACCTAGAAAAATTGCTGAGTGTAATTCCTTGGCCGTGCAAGCCAATATACCAAATACATTATTGTTTGAGAGAATTTGTATTGCGTGTTACTAATTCAGATAATATCAGTAGCAATGGATTGCCGTCCATAAAATTATGCAGTTTGTTGGGTACACGAGAGCTCTTTTTCCTCATTATAGCATCATATTTCTATTAATAGAACTGGAAGTAATTTAATACTGCAATTTACAAATAAGCCTAATTAGAGAATATTTTCAGGTAAATATCGTATCTCAATTCTGAGCGCAATGGTTATTAATGCTGCCTAAATAGTATCTGGTTGCGTAAAGTTCAGCATTATTCCAATCCATATTGGAAGTGATCATGTTCACGCAGCATATCATATTTCATTATGTTTAATTTAGCCTCTGTCTTGAACTTCTTTCGTTTACTTGCTTTTGAGAAATATACGAATGAATAGTTCCAAAATAGATTTAATATTTGTTCACGTTACTGTATGAAATTTTAATGTTACATATAACAGCATTATGCGTTCATTCAAAATTAAAATTTTGTAGCCTACTTTACGGGATATTCATGTATTTAATATCAATTAAGACCACTGCCACCTCATACTGTAACGTTTCGTTACTAACCTTGCACGAAAATATACATATATAAGAAACTCCACAGTTGTGCGTCCAAATGTAACGTTTTCGCTCCACGTTGAGCGCACAAATGTAACGTTCCCGGTCCTTCTAAGTGACCAAAGGTTACGTTCCTGGCGGGGCTCCAATATTGCGTTCTCCTGGAGTACAGTAGAAGAATCGCAACAAGAACAAGCACCGCTTTACTCACACCACCAATAGCATACTTACCTCTTACCTGTTCATTAGCAATGATTATAATCAGCTCGTGTGGGCGCCAGGTCATCTAACACTTACTTTAGATGTGCCAATGTATTTAATTAAAATAGTGATAGAGCACTCGAAACGTCTTTCTCTCAAGCCGTGGTATAGCTGAGCCATTAACCAATTGTCTTATCGCTACTGGGAGAAGGTATGCATTATGTCTAAAGCTAGCTACTGGAAATGAAAGTCCTACCATTACTTAAGAACAAAATTTAATTGATCAAAATTTAAAGCAGCAAAAGACGTAAAAAGAGAAACAAATTAATTTTAAAAAATCTGGAAGTTATATTAAATTGGCGAGAGTTACAAAATGGAATATGAATTAAATTTAAACAAAAGCTGGATTCTAATTTGCCATAAACAGAATTACAGAGACTTGATTGGATTTAGTAAAGGAACTCACGGCCGTCTTCTTCATAGTGGTAGTCTGGTTTTCCCTCTGATCTTGCTGGCGGATGTTGTTTGGTTCTGCCTCAATATTGTATAGATCCTTATCTTGATACGGGCAGGGAACCAATTTGTCCCGTCTCCCGACTGACATATGTGAATGGCTTTGCTCCAAAATTCACTTTTGTGAATATGATCAAGGACACGATCATATTCACGTCAGTAGTATTAATTTTAAAACTTCTTGAACTGATAAGTTGCGATCTCGCAGCGAAGATGTCTGATAGACGTGAAGATTCAGAAAATCTGAGAAGATTGGGGCTTGAGAGTAGATGACCATTGGTTTTTATGGAAGAAGAACTTCCCCACTCTGCAGTATTTCTCGACCAATCAATTAGGTATCCTGATGACGTAGCTCCCCACTCCAGATCCCTAAGTTCTGATCATGCCTCTTCATTAGTTGGGTTAACCACGTGGGGTTGCTTCTGAAGTAATTTTAAATCAGCGTCCTGATGCGATGTTCTTCCGAGAATTCGTGACGTCAGCGCTAACTGACCAACTTGCTTTGTCTAGAAGCCTCGCGTCCCCGGAATGTTTGTACATATATCTCGAAAGTCAAGTCTAATTTTGGCGGACTACCCGTGGCGAAACTGACGACACGTTGAACGACATATTTCCCAATCAAGTCTTGTACAAAATATAACCTATAACGAATCTAACTAAAATCTCCATTTTATTACTTCCGCCAAACAATAATTAAACCCCTTCCATATATATAAAGAAATTATGGACTAAATCTAGAATCGATATGATAATTAAAATATACATAATAATAATAATAATAATAATAATAATAATAATAAATTTTGCTGCTTATAAAACATATAAATTAAGGGGAAGTATTCGGACTGTTACATCGCCCTTAGAATTTTTTTGTCCAATCTTAGATTTGGGCGAACAAATTATATACACATTTAACCTAACAATTAACAGCATCATACAAAATTATACCCTTCAACATTAAAATATACATATATACCCTTCAATATTTACAACAATGAATACTTTGTTGTTGCTTTAAAGCGTCAATGTTCCTTTCTTTCTTCCTGATATGTATGATTTCATTCATACTAACACTCGTTTGTTAGGCTGATATTCTGAGAGACTTGTATCGTTTTAATTCAAATCGTTATTTTTCTTGTCTCCAGAATAATTATAATAAATATTGCCTTCACTAATTCATCACACGACACATCACACGCATGTGATAATCCTGCATACTTGATTCCTCGCAAGTACTCTGTAATGAATTTACAAAATTTTACCTACATCACATAAAACAAGAAAGCATAGTTTTATACATAGGCATAATATTTGAGTGCAAGTTACCCCATTAATTCCAAAATATAAGGTACTAGGTCACCCTTCGCTTATCTGATTCAGATAACTCACTCATTCCAGTATATGTGTCAACAGTCGGATATGCCTCTTGTAAACTTAGTTACCTATCTCTTTAAAACTACTAATTGTATACCAGGGCATTGACACATGTTGTTCCGTTACACACGAGTCCTTACCTGACTCATTCCACGTATTTTCTTAAAGGGTGTACTCATCTTTAGGTACGGTACTTAGGGAGTTAGCATATGGGCTTAAGGATGGTTCGATGATTTTATCTCTTAACATGTCGTCAATCTGCAGTTGTACTGCCTCTTGGTATTTAAATGGGATAGGGTATCTATTACCTACAAAGACTTTGCGATCAATTACATTTAATGAGTGTGTGTAGCAATTGGCCTCGCCAATCCGATTCTCAAAAACTCTACTATTCCTTACTAAAACATCCAATAATTGATCCCTCTGATCAATGCCTAAAGAACTTTCTTCCACAGCCTGACATAATGCATCCTCTAGATTGTCATTAGTCAGCAAACTGCCAATAAAATTAAAACCATCGTCACTACTTCCCACCTTATTGTCACCTGACAAAATCACTTTAATAACGCACACTCTTTGAGAATAAACACTCTTACCTGGCTCATTAAATGCAATAATCACAGCTTTCTTCCCCCATTTCATTCTAATACACCTCTCATCGTAACACACCTGAACCTGATTAGCAGACAACCAATCAGTACCCAATATCAAGGAAAACACAAGGTTTGGGATCACCAAACATACCTGCATACCTATTACATTATTAATACAAATTTCCACCAGAACCTGCTTAGAAATGACATGAGACTTTTTACCTACAGCTGTTATTACAAAAGTTGATTTGATAGGGATTTCTTGGAATATTACACCTTCGTCTCTCATCCTATTATAAAATGACAAGCTAATGCAACTCTTGACACACCCTGTATCTATAAGCGTATCTATACGCGCCCTCAACACATTTATGCTAATGATGGAATTTAAATTTTCAATATCACTAGGTTTTGTCACCTTTTCATCATAAACGCACAAGGGATCATCTCTTACATTTAGGTCATAACCACTAAATAGAGTATTGGCTGGGAATATCAACGACTGGAAATCTGACCTCGCATTACAGTCTCGATCTAGTTTAAAGCTCCGGCACCATTAGGTTCATTTACCGACTGCTGACTGGGCACTTGATTACTTGCCTGGATAACCTGTATGTCCTCCCTAGGACTGGCCTGATTCTGACCTCCGCTAACCCTCTGGTTCTCTCTGTTCTGGTAAGAGCCTCGGTTATTGCTCCCTTGGTTCTGATTACCTACGTTACCTCTCTGGTTCTCTCTGTTCTGGTAATTACCTCTGCCTTGATAGTTATTTTGATTATTATTACCGGAATAATTATTATTATTATTGCCTCTATTGTTCTGATTATAATTCTGATTATTATGATAATTCTGATTATTAGAATAGCTCTGATTATTTCCCCTATTGTTCTGATTATAATTTTGTCCTCTCTGTTCTTGCACACCTCTATTGACATACTGACTTGGCGGCTGTTCACCATTGCTTCCTAACACATCGAAACTACTTAACAATTTCTCCATTTCTGTTACTGTACCTATCTTCTGAATACAGGCGGCCTCTTTCACCCGATATGGAAAATGTCTCAGTAACAACCTTACCATGTCGCTTTCCTGAGCCATCCCGTCTAAATACTTACACGTGAGCACCTGATTCAGGAAATACTCCGTCATAGAACTGTTGTTCTTAGGATTGTATTTACCAAACACCATACCTTCTCGTTTCTGACCTTGAATTTCCTCATTCCAGTACTTGATACCGAATTTATTTTTAAAATCTCTAAAATCTTCAAATCCATTCTTATAGACTGCAAACCATCCTCGGGTCTCTCCAACAAAAGCCTGATCTAAAATATCTACTACATTACTCCATTCAATTACTTGGTCATCTAACCTATCTTTGTATCTACTTTCCACTACTTCCATAAATTCCATCGGGCAACCTTGCTTATTGCTAAATTTAGGTAAGTCTGCCTCCCTAATGTGACTACCACTCGAACATCCTACTCTACTAACATTTCCTTCCTGCCTCATCCGTGACTTTAATTTTAACTCTAGATCTGCTATCTGTCTACCTGCCTGTTGTTCAGCCTTTTCTACTCTTTCCTTCAACACCTTTTCTCTTTGATCTAATTCTCTCCTTAAAACACTCTGCTTTTCCTGTACTTCGTGAATACTCTCCACATTATTCCTACTACATTGTTCTACTTTATCTCCCAGCTCAGACTGTACTTTAGCGATATCACTTTCTAATTGATCTTTAATCTGTTTATTTTCAACTTGAACCAGTATTTTCATGCTCTCTCCCTGAGTAGTGAGACTATTTTCTAGCTTCTCCTGTACCTTATCTAGTTTACTATCCACCTCTGAAATGACTTTAACAAAGTTCTCCTCCATTTGAGTTTTAAATTCACTTCTAATTTCATCTTTTGTTTGATCTACACTCTCCTTGAGTTTCTCATATTTCTCACTCAACCTTTCATTAGCCTTAATCACATCATCTAATTTTTGATTATTATGCTTTAGACCCTGATCTATTTTCGCCATCTCCTGTTTTAATTCTTTATTTAACTTCTGACTATTATTTTCCATCTCCTGTTTTAATTCTTTATTTAATTTTTGATTATTACTTTCCATTTCATGTTTTAATTTTTGATTATTACTTTCCATTTCATGTTTTAATTCTTTATTTAGTTGCTCAAATTTATTATTATTTTCCTGTCTCATTTGAACTAATATACTCAAAATGCTATCCTGTGCTGACATCTCCGATGAACTACCCTCTACACTAGTCGCATTAGAATTTACCTCCGCTAAATTCCTAGCTTCGTCTATCTCCATCTCCAGATTCACGCTACCACCATTCTCTTCACCATCTCCCGTCACCTCTATACCACTTCGCAGCTTCATCTTATCTTTATCCGCCATACCGACACACACAAAAAAACTTATTATCACCCCCAAAAATACTTGCACTGAAATATATCCTTTTCCCTTCACGACAAACAATTGGTTTTCGGGCCTACGCTTGTGGCGCCAAATGTAACGTTTCGTTACTAACCTTGCACGAAAATATACATATATAAGAAACTCCACAGTTGTGCGTCCAAATGTAACGTTTTCGCTCCACGTTGAGCGCACAAATGTAACGTTCCCGGTCCTTCTAAGTGACCAAAGGTTACGTTCCTGGCGGGGCTCCAATATTGCGTTCTCCTGGAGTACAGTAGAAGAATCGCAACAAGAACAAGCACCGCTTTACTCACACCACCAATAGCATACTTACCTCTTACCTGTTCATTAGCAATGATTATAATCAGCTCGTGTGGGCGCCAGGTCATCTAACACTTACTTTAGATGTGCCAATGTATTTAATTAAAATAGTGATAGAGCACTCGAAACGTCTTTCTCTCAAGCCGTGGTATAGCTGAGCCATTAACCAATTGTCTTATCGCTACTGGGAGAAGGTATGCATTATGTCTAAAGCTAGCTACTGGAAATGAAAGTCCTACCATTACTTAAGAACAAAATTTAATTGATCAAAATTTAAAGCAGCAAAAGACGTAAAAAGAGAAACAAATTAATTTTAAAAAATCTGGAAGTTATATTAAATTGGCGAGAGTTACAAAATGGAATATGAATTAAATTTAAACAAAAGCTGGATTCTAATTTGCCATAAACAGAATTACAGAGACTTGATTGGATTTAGTAAAGGAACTCACGGCCGTCTTCTTCATAGTGGTAGTCTGGTTTTCCCTCTGATCTTGCTGGCGGATGTTGTTTGGTTCTGCCTCAATATTGTATAGATCCTTATCTTGATACGGGCAGGGAACCAATTTGTCCCGTCTCCCGACTGACATATGTGAATGGCTTTGCTCCAAAATTCACTTTTGTGAATATGATCAAGGACACGATCATATTCACGTCAGTAGTATTAATTTTAAAACTTCTTGAACTGATAAGTTGCGATCTCGCAGCGAAGATGTCTGATAGACGTGAAGATTCAGAAAATCTGAGAAGATTGGGGCTTGAGAGTAGATGACCATTGGTTTTTATGGAAGAAGAACTTCCCCACTCTGCAGTATTTCTCGACCAATCAATTAGGTATCCTGATGACGTAGCTCCCCACTCCAGATCCCTAAGTTCTGATCATGCCTCTTCATTAGTTGGGTTAACCACGTGGGGTTGCTTCTGAAGTAATTTTAAATCAGCGTCCTGATGCGATGTTCTTCCGAGAATTCGTGACGTCAGCGCTAACTGACCAACTTGCTTTGTCTAGAAGCCTCGCGTCCCCGGAATGTTTGTACATATATCTCGAAAGTCAAGTCTAATTTTGGCGGACTACCCGTGGCGAAACTGACGACACGTTGAACGACATATTTCCCAATCAAGTCTTGTACAAAATATAACCTATAACGAATCTAACTAAAATCTCCATTTTATTACTTCCGCCAAACAATAATTAAACCCCTTCCATATATATAAAGAAATTATGGACTAAATCTAGAATCGATATGATAATTAAAATATACATAATAATAATAATAATAATAATAATAAATTTTGCTGCTTATAAAACATATAAATTAAGGGGAAGTATTCGGACTGTTACAATACCTTCAGTTAAAAATACATAATAGGGACTGACAACATAATAACCTTGGTTATTAGACACAATTTACGCACACACTCAAAGGATGTGATTAACACTATGACCAAGCCCCTAAAGTTTAAAGAAACGTCAAATATTGATGCTGCGAAAAAACAGCCAAATAAATGTGTCCCGTGCATTGGCCCATGGCTCATGTACTAGGCTATTTGTCCTACTGACTCGGAATTTGATTTAAAGAAAACTTTGGACCTTCTTCTCCACCTTGTAACTGGTTGTTACTTGAGGCAACTAGAGTATATTCCGATAATTGGCCACTATGGTAAAAATACACTTGCAAAAAATTTCACTGCATAATTTCCAGCCAATTTTAGCTACGTAAAACTCTGATTTTGTGTTTGAAAGCAACACCAATTTGGGAATGGGGTTCATACCGGTACAAACACTTAACTTCACTGATTCGTTTACAAATTCCAAAGAAATGACAGTTTGAGTGTGAAGAATGCGACAGCAGTTGCACTGAAAAGAGCTAATAACCACGACAATATGACAATGTCCGATACTCCTCAGTCTCGTTGGACATTCCTCGTTCTCGTGGTTCCACTGGGTAACATTGTTCCCGCTACCAATGAAGCACCGGACGCACACGTGGTTATGGGATACGATCGAGTTGGCGGTCACTCACATGAACTGCTGCACATTTCAAAGCCATAACAAGATAAGAAACAAAATGTTCAGTAAATAATACAAACGTATGGGTTTAGTTTTAAATGTGTGTCCTTATCAAGGAGTATAATTGAATGTTCTTAGGATGAACGTTAATAGTTGTAGCCTATCCTATATAATACTCACCGTTTACTAAGTTTCGTTGTAGTCCCTCTTTTGCATCCAGAGGAATTGATTATAACGTTAGAAAAGTACGAGCATCCACCATCTTGAATGAATGGAATCGTTTATCTTGCGTCGCCTGCAGAAGTTTCGTTTGAACGGCGCAATTACAGTCTGAATTATTCACAATTACGTTTTAATATTACACCCAACCGCCACTTAAAAATATTAATGTCGCTGCTATTTTGCTTTGAGTATACGATACTCCATATAGGTTTCTCTAATATCCTAAATTTTAGTTAGAGATATAGTTCTAATTCATAGAATGCTGCTTACTTTAAAAAAAAATGCAGGATGGTCGCTGCAAGCTATATTCAGCGTGATAAATCTATTACTAACGTTACTTACGCCTCTTATATAATACTCCCCTTCTAACAAGTGTTGCATTAATTGTGCAATAACAACCTGAGTTACTAATTTGTGTACTTTAATACTAAGCCTAGCCACCATATTGAATATATAGATGCACTGTTCGTTTGCTTTAGCCATACGAAGTGAGTAATAAGATTCTATTTTATTACCACATTTCGTTATTATAGCTGTAGGATACACAAAATTATTAATTTATTTTGAAATTTGAAGATGGCCGCTGTGCACTATATTCAGTGATCAATCTTTTGACATACGCAATTGAAAGCTCTTAGATGATACCCACCTCTTTACAAGATTTGGTCTTACAACCCAATTTCATTCTGAATTGTCAATTTTAATGTTCTAATACTTAAATCAGCCGCCATTATGGATGTATGGAAAATTTGTTCTCCTGCCTTGGCCGTATAAGGCCACGTATGCGATTCTATATTTTCACTAATTTTCTTTACCGTAGCTGTGTTAAGATTTATTTATTTTAAATTTTATCATTTCAATTTCGTGCTTGCGCGCAATATGAGCTCTCATGTACTCATCACGTTGTTTACAGATAGTTTTCATACGAAACTATCTGTATGCTAAGTTTTGTGATTTGCATGATTTGTAGGGCTGCGATATTGAAATTATTCGTCTCATGGCCTTGTAGTACGGACACAAGATGGTTGCTATAGGAGGGCGTGTTTCTCCAAAATTTGGTAGTGATGCAATTAACAAATTAGTCATATTTTTAATTTAGCTTTGAACATTTGGGTGGCCATGGTCATATAAAACATGACAATGAGGTGCCCTTTGCTAGTGCTACCTCTGTACCAAATTGGGTTCGATTTGGTTTCGTCGTGTTTGAATGAATAGTGGGAACAGACATACACACACATCCTTACACATTCAGTACGCACACAGACAAGCACACGGAGATTAGGCCCGTGTTGATCTCATAAGACTACTTCCATTTATTTACAAAAATCGAAAGTAGCCTAAAAATGAATCTTATCCTTGAACTTGAACAGTATTAGCCTACTTTCAAATTTTGTAAAAGAAAATTGAAAAAGGGACAAATGCCCACGTGTCTGTCCGTGAAATTTGTTATCGTTATGTTTTACCGTTTGTGTTGGCCACTTAATCAATATCACACTAAGGGAATTATACCAGACATCACTTTGGGGAGGAGCACTAGTAGTATTGCGAGCTTATAAAGTTTCAGGTTGGGTTCCATGAACGTTGCATAATGTTCGAATGTGATATTACACGAAATAATCTTAGACTCGTATACCCACATCAATTACAGTGGAGTAACTTGTTTTCATTGTGTTAAAATTTAATAACAAAATACTGTAATACCGAGGAAAGTTTTAAGGAATAAGCATACTTCCATGTGAGCACTGTTCTTTAGGGGTCATATTCAGCTTAACATTTTTAATTTTATGACTGTATCTCCCAGACATTTTCGCTATGGTTACGCACATTTTCAAGGAAACTGGAACAAAAATCCTGCTATTAGTAACGAACATCAAAATTTTAAAAAAACTGTCATCTTAACTATATTTTCCCATTTTCAAAAATTGCCCACTTTGATCTGTCCTTCGTCGTTTCACTCATACGTATATTCAATATTTATGAAATGTATTTAGCCTACTTTTCTTTTTAAAAATGCGTTTTAATTCTCCAGCTGAAAATGAATCTCACTCAAACCTGTGTACCTTAAATTAGCATTATTTCTATATTAATTTTTTGAGTTTGTTTGAAAAGAAGATGAATTAATATAGTTTAATTAATAGATGTGTAAATGACTGATATGCAGCTTCCAGCTGCACGTTTCGCATTCAAGCTAATAAAAAAATAAAAAAATCCTATAAACATGACAGATATGAGGGGAATGGTTGTAGCTGGTGCTGTTTCTGATCCTTTAGGGGCTTTGTGACATCGTGGGCATGTACTGTAGCACCGTGTACTTAGGTGTGTGTAGAAGTTGTCTGATAATCCGTGTCACTGTGTTGTCTGTACTAGTGTGTGCACTTATAATCGATGTAGGATTAGGGTAGGAAGCGGCCGTGGTCTTGATTTCGGTGGCTTCCAAGAATTTTTCTGGAGTAGAAGTGGGAAACTACGGAAAACCACTTTAAGGATGGCTGAGGTAGGATTTAAACCCACCACTTCTCATTTTTCCCTCACGAGGCCGAGTGTACCTTGTTCCAGTCCTCAAACCTGAATGAAATTCTATGACAGAGCCAGGAATTGAATTCGGGTCTCCGCGTTGACAGACAAGATTGCTCTCCACTACGCAACGAGGCGGACGAGGGAAAGGGTGAAGAGCAACACAAACAGGGCAAATTTTGATAAAAGGATAAATATACTTACGATTTGAATTTTGAAAATTTATAACTTGATGACTGTGTTTCCTAAGAAGCGTGTATAATTGTTGTACACGTTTTATGACAGGCCCAGTCATAAAATTAATATCGTTATTGTTTTGGCTCTTTCTGTACCCCTTTTAATTTGATATGTTCAATATAATGATATAATAACTTTGAGATTCAGTTGTGTTGGATTCTTCCAATGTGCAGACTCTAGTCAACGGAAGGAATAATTTCACTATAATTTGTGCCCTTGAATCCTTACACAACGTGCCTCAGTGCCTTCTATCCGTGCCAAGCTGCCCAAGCAAAAATGTCGAGAATTTCCGTTATCGATTCCACGTTACCGGTAATGTAACTTCCGGAACCAGCATTTCCGTTCTTCATTTTCGTTCATGAGACCGATCGGAACGCCTTAAGTGAACCAATGCCTGAGACTCTACACCTGACAGGTGAAGTAAAGTAAACACAGATTTCCTACAAATATGAGAAGGAAGTTATTTAGTTAGTGTTCAGTCAGCCGGATGAATTTGCATACCTGTTCTATAGTGATATAATATGAGTAGTGGAGTAAGGCGGTTTCTGCCCCACTTCAAAACCCCCCTTGCTCTACTACTAAGCCTCAGCCATGTTAAATATCTCTTGAACGCATGGTCCGATTTTGACAAATGAGGTATTGTTGGACTCGGGCTGACGTCCTCTTTGCTATGGACCACTCGTTATATTTTTCAAAATTTTTTTGAAAATTTTTGTTTTCGAAAATAGGCGATAGTTTGAAAACCAAACAGGATAGAACGTTGTGCCATGGCTCAAACGAACAGTCTTTATGACCTTTATTTTTTGTAATAAAAAATTTTTATTTTTTATATTTTTTTGAAAACACTCGAATTTTGAAAATCCTATATTTTGGAAACTAGGAACTCTACAAAAAAAATTGTTTAACGTAAATCAATGGTCCCTACCCCCTCTACCCCCAAAATAAATTTCAAGTCTCTAGAATGAAAACCTGCAGTAGTGGGGTAGTGGGGGAGCTGCTTATAAAAGCAAGTGGTGAGCCCCTGCGACCTTGGAATGGAACGAGCCATGCTAGGAGGGCGTGCTTGGATTCGTTTTTTTCGTCTCGTCGTGCTCTTTACGGGAATGTCGGTGTCGAAAATGTGAAAATCTGGAAACACAGTCTTTTTGGGGTAAAAACGTGATTTTAGACTTTTTGCTATATCTCACGAACCAATAACGCTAGAGGCGTGTTCGACAGGTCCAAGGACTCGGGGTAACGTCCTCTCTCCTATGGACCACTCGTTATAATTTTTAATAAAATTGGAAACTCGATTTTGGGGTAAAAACGTGATTTTAGACTTTTTGCTATATCTCGCGAACCAATCATGCTAGAGGCATGTTCAACAGGTCCAAGGACTCGGGGTGACGTCCTCTCTGCTATGGACCACTCGTTATAATTTTTAATAAAATTGGAAACTCGATTTTGGGGTAAACACGTGTTTTTGTGATTTTGCCGATATCTCGTGAACCAATCATGCTAGAGGTGTGTTCGACGGGTCCAAGTACTCAGGGTGATGTCCTCTTTGCTATGGACTACTCATTGTAATTTTAAAAAAATTGGGAAACGCGATTTTGGGGGTAAACACGTGTTTTTTGTGATTTTTGCCGATATCTCACGAACCAATAACGCTAGAGACGTGTACGAGGTGTCCTAGGACTCGGGCTAACGCCCCCTTTCAAATGTGGTAGATATTTTTTTTCAAAAAAGATAATTCACAAAGGGCCTAACGCCATACATGTTGAAAAAACGTTTTCTTTTTCTTTACCTGTTTATAATGTTTATAAAGCGTGGTGGTTGAGAGAGAGAGACCATACGGCTGGGTGTGTGTGTTTCAACGAACCTGTCGCTAACCACAAGGACCATGCTTAATAGAACAATCGCTATTTCGACGGGTCGGTGTATGACAGAGCGAGCGTGCGTTTTTCTGATATTTTACCTTTAACGTGTAAACGGTGATGAGAACTTGATTCTATGTTGGTCGAAGCGAGTATCGAAAACAAACGAGCAGGAGGTGAAGGTCATTTGAGCTTATTGGAAGGCTCCGATCTGACTTGACAACAGGTGCAATGGAAAAAATGACCAAGACGCTTGAAGGTGAAATAATCTGACCATTGTGGTGGCAGGGAAGTGCGAAAGGCGTGCACACATGTGAAACCACAGGCACGCTAAACCAGTGACATTCTGTCTTGCTTCGTACGTGACAAAATGCAAGTCCATGTGACATTTGATCTACCGCAGGTGTTCACTTTGGACGTTATCTGTCCACGTGCATGATAACTGTTAACAAGTCACATCCTGTTTTGCTTCGTACGTGACAAAATGCAAGTTCATGTGAAATTTGATTCGCCACAGGTGTTCACTTTGGGCGTTAGCTGTCCACGTGACCGATAACAGAATGGTCAAAGCGTGGGAAAAAATGATTATACATGCAACGTAGTATATATAAAGACATGTCGTTATCATTTCCACTCTCACTTGGGTGGACTACCTTTGAACACACTGCGTTGCATGAAACCCCTGGTCTTGTTTAACAGTTTTGGTGTTGGTGGAAAATACTTAACCGTGTTGTGGGGTAGGTATTTATTTATATACTTATTCATTTATACATTTATTGATTAATATATATGTATATTTACAAGCAATTATTTATTGATTAAGTAATTAATGATTTTATTTATTTGTTTGCAGATAACCGGCATACCTTACATGTCTGAGGGAGAAGAAACCATTGCACTTTTGAGCCCACTAGAAGGGAAGAGTAACAAGTCACTGCAAGTAAAGGTGAGATGATTTTTTTAAACTAACTTGTTTCATTTTTTTTTGTTTTATGTTTTATTTTATGAAATGTATGTATTAACCTGAATTTAGGTATTTATAGCGGTTTATTTTATTTATTTTTAGAAACTTGGAAAGAATAGCCTTACCGCCGTAGCAGTCGCTGAAAAAAAACAGAAACGCACTAAAGCGAAACCACTGCCAAAGAGTGAACTGTTTAAAACTCAGGTAAGTCCAACTTAAAAATGCTATTCCATTTTACCACTACTGAAAACTCGTAGACAAAAAAAAATTCATTACCTGTACATGACTGGGACAATGATTGCTTTCTTGATGAATGGCTATGTTGTTGTTGTTGACTGGGAAAAGTACAAGGCCATGTTGGATTTTCTAAAAATAAAAATAATAAATTTAATTTATGGGTGGTTCCCTATGGACTCAACGAATATCCACAGGTTTGAACATGATAATGTGAACAAAATGACATGACATTCATTTTTGTTTATATATTGGTTAAAGGGAGGGTGGGGGAATGTAAATGACTGTAGCTTTATAAAAAAGAAAATAAGTACATGGGTTACTGTTAGTGCCAACATACAGTTTATTTTTAATGGTGTTTTGATATATTAATGCCAATTAACGTTAACGTTTTATTTACAAGTATTGATTGATTGATTGATTGAGTGATGGGTTATTTTGTTTGCTTTTAGGTGTCGTCATGTGCCATTAACGTAATGAACAGACAGTGAACAAGCATGCATTATGCTTTAAAGTACTCTGTGCAATGTTAATAACTTACAATAAGAAAAAGTTTTATTATAACACATGGCGTTAGTACCAAATACAACAAGTGAGCAAGTTGGTTTACCACGTGGGTTAAATTTAAAATCAGAACATGATCGATGGTTAACATTTGAATCCTGGCCTGTAGGCTTTTTGTCGACGCATGAACTTGCAAAAGCCGGTTTTTTTTACTTGAACCGAGAAGATGTGGTGCGCTGTGTGTTTTGTCGTATTGAACTTTCACACTGGGAAGAAGGGGATGATCCCTTTAGAGACCATTTGCGATGGTCTCCTCACTGTCCTTACATGCTTGGAAAGCAAGTGGGTAACCTACCCGTGCATTCATTTTACCGAACCACAAGGCCTTTGGCCGCTACTTACGTTGCTGAATCACAAATAAATAATAATAATGATGTATTACCAGCCAACGGTAGTGTCGATATATGTGGTCCATATGCCATAGACAGTGTTGAATTGGCGTGTGCTTTTGAAAAATTGGGAGTTTGCAAGACTAAAGCACTAGCACACCCAGAGTACAGCTCTGTTGAAAAACGTTTCGAATCTTATAAAAATGTTTGGCCATTAATATTAAAACACCTTACCAAACAGCTAAGTGAAACTGGATTTTTTTATACTGATGAAGGGGATAAAACAATATATTTTTATTGTGGATTTGCTTTAAAGGATTGGCAAATGACTGATGACCCTTTTGTGCAACACGCTCGTTGGTTACCAAACTGTAAATACATGGTGTTGCTTAAAGGTCAGGAATTTGTGAACACTATTCGTAAAGAAAAAGTGATTGCAGCACAAGACATAAAAGTGCCTTTAGAGTTAGAGCACGCGGAGCAAATACATAAGGCTGAAAGAAAAGACTTGTCTCACGAACAGATACAAAAGTGTGACCAACAATTATGTAAAATTTGTTATCAAGATGAACTAGGTGTTGTATTTTTACCCTGTGGACACATGATAGCCTGTGTCAAGTGTGCATTAGAACTTAACACTTGTGCTATATGCAGAAAAGTAGTATCTGCTACAGTTAGGGCATTTCTTGCATAACTAGTATAATTTATTCGCCATGCATAGTGCAAAATCCCTAATTGCACAATATTATTAAAGCTGTTTTAGAGTGTAATAGATATGCTTTTGTTTTGTTTATAGACTACTACAATGAATGTTTTGAATGCTGTGGGACAATCATGTGGCTTAGAGACAAAGAAGCTCAGCGAATTGCCAACGCATATTCCATTCCGCATTATCAAGATTCGGAAATTGAAAACAGCATATGGTGATCGTGTACTTTGTGTATGTGAAAACTTTGAGACATTTCTGCCTATACGGTTTAATGATATGTCGGAGAGTGTTTTTGATGAAGTCAATAATGCTGTACAACCTGTACACATAATTTATGAAGGTTTTAAAAACAATAGGTGCATGGTTCGTTTTAATTAAATAAATAAATAATGTGAAATAATAATGGAAAATATAAGTAATGACAATATACTGAAAAAGAAAGAAAATATGTGTATAGAATAATAATGTTTTAGTGTTTAGTGTTGTCTTTAAAAATATTATGATGAAACCAAAAAAAATGTATATAAAGTTTGTAAATAAATGCAAAATGATGTTACAATGCTGTTTTATTTTATACAAAGTTAGTATATTTAACATTGCAGAGTATACATGATTATGACAATAAATGCACACTGAATACAAGCCTTTCTCACTTTACAATAGTCTGTTATAGTTTTAAACACAAGGCTTGTTGTAGATCATTTTCTAGCAATGTCCATTCAATGTTGTTTTCGAAAAGTGGGGAAGCCACAATGGTTGTATTGACATAAAAACCTTATGGTTATTACTATTTAGTCACTTTCACCCCCTTGCATATCAAGAGCAGATGACCTAGTTGTTCCACTCTTTAAAACGACAACAACAACACTACCTCTTGCATAGTTTGTGATGTTGATGGCTCTTGCGACGTGGAAGATGGATTAAAAATAACTTTGAGAACAGGGGTTAAACGTTGATCATTAAACAATGCACTATTTTGAGTAGCAATATGGTTTTCTTGATTTTTTGTCGACGGCAACTGTGTTTCATGCGGTACACTACATTGATGATCACTGACACTTAAAACCTCACTATTTTTACTTTTTAGGTCACTACGACAATGTTTGGAACGTTGCTTTGAACAACGCCAAATAACAGTTCCATTTTTATTGGTTCGTTTCACAATATATGAATATCCTTTATAGTATGCGTAAGGCTTACCATACCTAGTCACTGATACTTCCATATCAACTGTCGAGTATAGACTAAGCTCTAGTAAAGTCAACTTGGTAATAAGAATACTAGTTTAATGTGAGAGCAAATATGGATCCAAAGAGTTCAGGTAAAAGTGAAAGCAAATAAGCAAATATTAGAAACAAGTGTTGGGGTGAAAGTGGTCGCAAAGTGGTAGACCCATTACACAATAATTTCAGCACGACGAAGCTCTT
This sequence comes from Meconema thalassinum, assembly GCA_946902985.2. NCBI lineage: Eukaryota > Metazoa > Arthropoda > Insecta > Orthoptera > Tettigoniidae > Meconema > Meconema thalassinum. The sequence continues at coordinate 1,240,183,615 of OX336389.2, read as the reverse complement.
GTTCAATTTCTTTGATTTCCCAATCGTGACCAGTATGGCCAGATTGACGTGAGGCATGCAACAACTGTAGCCGCTGGACGAGCTTATTGGGATTGTACCAGTATACAAATTTAACAAATGGATTTTTAGGTGTAAACAAAGCATTACCATTATCATGATCATTATCATCATCATCATTATCATCATCATGATCACCATTATCATCATGACCATCATCACTGTTACTATATAGTCCTTTTTGATCCTCTTGCAATACCACTTTATTTATAGTCTGAGTTGATTTTGATAGTGTTGAAGGTTTCTTGGACGTTGACAACTGTCCTAACATAACGTTTTGAGGACATGATAAGTCCTTTTGAACAAACACTGCACTATCTTTAGCCGCAATATCGTTTTCTTGAACTTGCTTTTTAGCATTTTGATAATTGTTTGTAAACAGTAAGCGTGGTTCGTTTCGAGCACTACATTGATGAACACTCACACTTAAAACCTTTCCATTTTTACTTTTCAGATTGCCTCGACATTTTGTTGACCTCTCTTTTGAGCATCGCCAGAATATTATTCCATTCACATTCTGGCGATTATAGTTATAGGAGTAGCCTTGATAGAGTGCACGTAGCCTACCTTTGTTGGTTGTAATAAGTTCCATTGTAGTAACTGACCTGTCAGTACGATGTTCACACTACAAAGGTTACAACTGTTTTGCTGATGGAGTGACCTACTATAAGCTTATATATTGGCTTATGTGTTGGCTTTTTGTGTTGGCTTTTCGTGTTGGCTTTTCGTGTTGGCTTTTTGTGTTGGCTTTTTGTGTTGGCTTTTCATGTTGGCTTTTCATGTTGGCTTTTCGTGTTGGCTTATGTGTTGGCTTTTTGTGTTGGCTTTTTGTGTTGGCTTATGTGTTGGCTTTTTGTGTTGGCTTATGTGTTGGCTTTTTGTGTTGGCTTTTCATGTTGGCTTTTCGTGTTGGCTTTTCGTGTTGGCTTTTTGTGTTGGCTTTTCGTGTTGGCTTTTCGTGTTGGCTTTTGTGTTGGCTTTTCGTGTTGGCTTTTTGTGTTGGCTTTTCGTGTTGGCATTTCGTGTTGGCTTTTCGTGTTGGCTTTTTTTGTATTGGCCTTTCGTGTTGGCTTTTTGTATTGGCTTTTCGTGTTGGCTTTTTGTGTTGGCTTTAGTATTGGCTTTTGTATTGGCTTATTTGACAAGTTATTTGTGTCAATGTATTTAGTGGATTTTTTCTTGGTGTTGGAAAGTAGTTGAAAGAGAGGGAATATTTAAAGACTTAACCTCAGCTCACTAACCTAACCTAACCTAACCTAACCTTTCAACTCTCAGATGTTAATTAAATTCTATGCATAGTCGAGTTGGAGCCCAAGACCTCAGGGGTAAAAAAACAATTATTTTTGACGACTTATTTTGGTAACTTATTTTAATGGCTAACCTAACTTTACCTAACCTAACCTAACCTAACCTAACCTCAGCTCACTTTGGATATTATTAGTAAGTGTTCATATCCTCTGCTAGGTAGCATGCTAGTAGTACAGGTAGTGCTCATATTTACCGCTAGATAGCGGAAACATATTTTGCATGTTGCATGTGACACTTGTGAAGTTTAACCACATGCAAGACGTGCTTGTATAAGTTCTCTATTTAAACTCAATATACAATTAACCACTAAATGTTCAGAACTAACATGTATAGCCATGTTTAGGGTATATAGGAGACCCTTAGCAAGAAAGGCTGTCTAACCCACGAGTGTACAGCCTTGTCATACGCAGTAAGCCCCTGTTGGCAGAAAACAACAACAACAACAATTTGAGAAAGCCAACAGGGGCTTACTGCGTATGACAAGGCTGTACACTCGTGGGTTAGACAGCCTTTCTTGCTAAGGGTCTCCTATATACCCTAAACATGGCTATACATGTTAGTTCTGAACATTTAGTGGTTAATTGTATATTGAGTTTAAATAGAGAACTTATACAAGCACGTCTTGCATGTGGTTAAACTTCACAAGTGTCACATGCAACATGCAAAATATGTTTCCGCTATCTAGCGGTAAATATGAGCACTACCTGTACTACTAGCATGCTACCTAGCAGAGGATATGAACACTTACTAATAATATCCAAAGTGAGCTGAGGTTAGGTTAGGTTAGGTTAGGTTAGGTAAAGTTAGGTTAGCCATTAAAATAAGTTACCAAAATAAGTCGTCAAAAATAATTGTTTTTTTACCCCTGAGGTCTTGGGCTCCAACTCGACTATGCATAGAATTTAATTAACATCTGAGAGTTGAAAGGTTAGGTTAGGTTAGGTTAGGTTAGTGAGCTGAGGTTAAGTCTTTAAATATTCCCTCTCTTTCAACTACTTTCCAACACCAAGAAAAAATCCACTAAATACATTGACACAAATAACTTGTCAAATAAGCCAATACAAAAGCCAATACTAAAGCCAACACAAAAAGCCAACACGAAAAGCCAATACAAAAAGCCAACACGAAAGGCCAATACAAAAAAAGCCAACACGAAAAGCCAACACGAAATGCCAACACGAAAAGCCAACACAAAAAGCCAACACGAAAAGCCAACACAAAAGCCAACACGAAAAGCCAACACGAAAAGCCAACACAAAAAGCCAACACGAAAAGCCAACACGAAAAGCCAACATGAAAAGCCAACACAAAAAGCCAACACATAAGCCAACACAAAAAGCCAACACATAAGCCAACACAAAAAGCCAACACAAAAAGCCAACACATAAGCCAACACGAAAAGCCAACATGAAAAGCCAACATGAAAAGCCAACACAAAAAGCCAACACAAAAAGCCAACACGAAAAGCCAACACGAAAAGCCAACACAAAAAGCCAACACATAAGCCAATATATAAGCTTATAGTAGGTCACTCCATCAGCAAAACAGTTGTAACCTTTGTAGTGTGAACATCGTACTGACAGGTCAGTTACTACAATGGAACTTATTACAACCAACAAAGGTAGGCTACGTGCACTCTATCAAGGCTACTCCTATAACTATAATCGCCAGAATGTGAATGGAATAATATTCTGGCGATGCTCAAAAGAGAGGTCAACAAAATGTCGAGGCAATCTGAAAAGTAAAAATGGAAAGGTTTTAAGTGTGAGTGTTCATCAATGTAGTGCTCGAAACGAACCACGCTTACTGTTTACAAACAATTATCAAAATGCTAAAAAGCAAGTTCAAGAAAACGATATTGCGGCTAAAGATAGTGCAGTGTTTGTTCAAAAGGACTTATCATGTCCTCAAAACGTTATGTTAGGACAGTTGTCAACGTCCAAGAAACCTTCAACACTATCAAAATCAACTCAGACTATAAATAAAGTGGTATTGCAAGAGGATCAAAAAGGACTATATAGTAACAGTGATGATGGTCATGATGATAATGGTGATCATGATGATGATAATGATGATGATGATAATGATCATGATAATGGTAATGCTTTGTTTACACCTAAAAATCCATTTGTTAAATTTGTATACTGGTACAATCCCAATAAGCTCGTCCAGCGGCTACAGTTGTTGCATGCCTCACGTCAATCTGGCCATACTGGTCACGATTGGGAAATCAAAGAAATTGAACAAGAGCTTCGTCGTGCTGAAATTATTGTGTAATGGGTCTACCACTTTGCGACCACTTTCACCCCAACACTTGTTTCTAATATTTGCTTATTTGCTTTCACTTTTACCTGAACTCTTTGGATCCATATTTGCTCTCACATTAAACTAGTATTCTTATTACCAAGTTGACTTTACTAGAGCTTAGTCTATACTCGACAGTTGATATGGAAGTATCAGTGACTAGGTATGGTAAGCCTTACGCATACTATAAAGGATATTCATATATTGTGAAACGAACCAATAAAAATGGAACTGTTATTTGGCGTTGTTCAAAGCAACGTTCCAAACATTGTCGTAGTGACCTAAAAAGTAAAAATAGTGAGGTTTTAAGTGTCAGTGATCATCAATGTAGTGTACCGCATGAAACACAGTTGCCGTCGACAAAAAATCAAGAAAACCATATTGCTACTCAAAATAGTGCATTGTTTAATGATCAACGTTTAACCCCTGTTCTCAAAGTTATTTTTAATCCATCTTCCACGTCGCAAGAGCCATCAACATCACAAACTATGCAAGAGGTAGTGTTGTTGTTGTCGTTTTAAAGAGTGGAACAACTAGGTCATCTGCTCTTGATATGCAAGGGGGTGAAAGTGACTAAATAGTAATAACCATAAGGTTTTTATGTCAATACAACCATTGTGGCTTCCCCACTTTTCGAAAACAACATTGAATGGACATTGCTAGAAAATGATCTACAACAAGCCTTGTGTTTAAAACTATAACAGACTATTGTAAAGTGAGAAAGGCTTGTATTCAGTGTGCATTTATTGTCATAATCATGTATACTCTGCAATGTTAAATATACTAACTTTGTATAAAATAAAACAGCATTGTAACATCATTTTGCATTTATTTACAAACTTTATATACATTTTTTTTGGTTTCATCATAATATTTTTAAAGACAACACTAAACACTAAAACATTATTATTCTATACACATATTTTCTTTCTTTTTCAGTATATTGTCATTACTTATATTTTCCATTATTATTTCACATTATTTATTTATTTAATTAAAACGAACCATGCACCTATTGTTTTTAAAACCTTCATAAATTATGTGTACAGGTTGTACAGCATTATTGACTTCATCAAAAACACTCTCCGACATATCATTAAACCGTATAGGCAGAAATGTCTCAAAGTTTTCACATACACAAAGTACACGATCACCATATGCTGTTTTCAATTTCCGAATCTTGATAATGCGGAATGGAATATGCGTTGGCAATTCGCTGAGCTTCTTTGTCTCTAAGCCACATGATTGTCCCACAGCATTCAAAACATTCATTGTAGTAGTCTATAAACAAAACAAAAGCATATCTATTACACTCTAAAACAGCTTTAATAATATTGTGCAATTAGGGATTTTGCACTATGCATGGCGAATAAATTATACTAGTTATGCAAGAAATGCCCTAACTGTAGCAGATACTACTTTTCTGCATATAGCACAAGTGTTAAGTTCTAATGCACACTTGACACAGGCTATCATGTGTCCACAGGGTAAAAATACAACACCTAGTTCATCTTGATAACAAATTTTACATAATTGTTGGTCACACTTTTGTATCTGTTCGTGAGACAAGTCTTTTCTTTCAGCCTTATGTATTTGCTCCGCGTGCTCTAACTCTAAAGGCACTTTTATGTCTTGTGCTGCAATCACTTTTTCTTTACGAATAGTGTTCACAAATTCCTGACCTTTAAGCAACACCATGTATTTACAGTTTGGTAACCAACGAGCGTGTTGCACAAAAGGGTCATCAGTCATTTGCCAATCCTTTAAAGCAAATCCACAATAAAAATATATTGTTTTATCCCCTTCATCAGTATAAAAAAATCCAGTTTCACTTAGCTGTTTGGTAAGGTGTTTTAATATTAATGGCCAAACATTTTTATAAGATTCGAAACGTTTTTCAACAGAGCTGTACTCTGGGTGTGCTAGTGCTTTAGTCTTGCAAACTCCCAATTTTTCAAAAGCACACGCCAATTCAACACTGTCTATGGCATATGGACCACATATATCGACACTACCGTTGGCTGGTAATACATCATTATTATTATTTATTTGTGATTCAGCAACGTAAGTAGCGGCCAAAGGCCTTGTGGTTCGGTAAAATGAATGCACGGGTAGGTTACCCACTTGCTTTCCAAGCATGTAAGGACAGTGAGGAGACCATCGCAAATGGTCTCTAAAGGGATCATCCCCTTCTTCCCAGTGTGAAAGTTCAATACGACAAAACACACAGCGCACCACATCTTCTCGGTTCAAGTAAAAAAAACCGGCTTTTGCAAGTTCATGCGTCGACAAAAAGCCTACAGGCCAGGATTCAAATGTTAACCATCGATCATGTTCTGATTTTAAATTTAACCCACGTGGTAAACCAACTTGCTCACTTGTTGTATTTGGTACTAACGCCATGTGTTATAATAAAACTTTTTCTTATTGTAAGTTATTAACATTGCACAGAGTACTTTAAAGCATAATGCATGCTTGTTCACTGTCTGTTCATTACGTTAATGGCACATGACGACACCTAAAAGCAAACAAAATAACCCATCACTCAATCAATCAATCAATCAATACTTGTAAATAAAACGTTAACGTTAATTGGCATTAATATATCAAAACACCATTAAAAATAAACTGTATGTTGGCACTAACAGTAACCCATGTACTTATTTTCTTTTTTATAAAGCTACAGTCATTTACATTCCCCCACCCTCCCTTTAACCAATATATAAACAAAAATGAATGTCATGTCATTTTGTTCACATTATCATGTTCAAACCTGTGGATATTCGTTGAGTCCATAGGGAACCACCCATAAATTAAATTTATTATTTTTATTTTTAGAAAATCCAACATGGCCTTGTACTTTTCCCAGTCAACAACAACAACATAGCCATTCATCAAGAAAGCAATCATTGTCCCAGTCATGTACAGGTAATGAATTTTTTTTTGTCTACGAGTTTTCAGTAGTGGTAAAATGGAATAGCATTTTTAAGTTGGACTTACCTGAGTTTTAAACAGTTCACTCTTTGGCAGTGGTTTCGCTTTAGTGCGTTTCTGTTTTTTTTCAGCGACTGCTACGGCGGTAAGGCTATTCTTTCCAAGTTTCTAAAAATAAATAAAATAAACCGCTATAAATACCTAAATTCAGGTTAATACATACATTTCATAAAATAAAACATAAAACAAAAAAAAATGAAACAAGTTAGTTTAAAAAAATCATCTCACCTTTACTTGCAGTGACTTGTTACTCTTCCCTTCTAGTGGGCTCAAAAGTGCAATGGTTTCTTCTCCCTCAGACATGTAAGGTATGCCGGTTATCTGCAAACAAATAAATAAAATCATTAATTACTTAATCAATAAATAATTGCTTGTAAATATACATATATATTAATCAATAAATGTATAAATGAATAAGTATATAAATAAATACCTACCCCACAACACGGTTAAGTATTTTCCACCAACACCAAAACTGTTAAACAAGACCAGGGGTTTCATGCAACGCAGTGTGTTCAAAGGTAGTCCACCCAAGTGAGAGTGGAAATGATAACGACATGTCTTTATATATACTACGTTGCATGTATAATCATTTTTTCCCACGCTTTGACCATTCTGTTATCGGTCACGTGGACAGCTAACGCCCAAAGTGAACACCTGTGGCGAATCAAATTTCACATGAACTTGCATTTTGTCACGTACGAAGCAAAACAGGATGTGACTTGTTAACAGTTATCATGCACGTGGACAGATAACGTCCAAAGTGAACACCTGCGGTAGATCAAATGTCACATGGACTTGCATTTTGTCACGTACGAAGCAAGACAGAATGTCACTGGTTTAGCGTGCCTGTGGTTTCACATGTGTGCACGCCTTTCGCACTTCCCTGCCACCACAATGGTCAGATTATTTCACCTTCAAGCGTCTTGGTCATTTTTTCCATTGCACCTGTTGTCAAGTCAGATCGGAGCCTTCCAATAAGCTCAAATGACCTTCACCTCCTGCTCGTTTGTTTTCGATACTCGCTTCGACCAACATAGAATCAAGTTCTCATCACCGTTTACACGTTAAAGGTAAAATATCAGAAAAACGCACGCTCGCTCTGTCATACACCGACCCGTCGAAATAGCGATTGTTCTATTAAGCATGGTCCTTGTGGTTAGCGACAGGTTCGTTGAAACACACACACCCAGCCGTATGGTCTCTCTCTCTCAACCACCACGCTTTATAAACATTATAAACAGGTAAAGAAAAAGAAAACGTTTTTTCAACATGTATGGCGTTAGGCCCTTTGTGAATTATCTTTTTTGAAAAAAAATATCTACCACATTTGAAAGGGGGCGTTAGCCCGAGTCCTAGGACACCTCGTACACGTCTCTAGCGTTATTGGTTCGTGAGATATCGGCAAAAATCACAAAAAACACGTGTTTACCCCCAAAATCGCGTTTCCCAATTTTTTTAAAATTACAATGAGTAGTCCATAGCAAAGAGGACATCACCCTGAGTACTTGGACCCGTCGAACACACCTCTAGCATGATTGGTTCACGAGATATCGGCAAAATCACAAAAACACGTGTTTACCCCAAAATCGAGTTTCCAATTTTATTAAAAATTATAACGAGTGGTCCATAGCAGAGAGGACGTCACCCCGAGTCCTTGGACCTGTTGAACATGCCTCTAGCATGATTGGTTCGCGAGATATAGCAAAAAGTCTAAAATCACGTTTTTACCCCAAAATCGAGTTTCCAATTTTATTAAAAATTATAACGAGTGGTCCATAGGAGAGAGGACGTTACCCCGAGTCCTTGGACCTGTCGAACACGCCTCTAGCGTTATTGGTTCGTGAGATATAGCAAAAAGTCTAAAATCACGTTTTTACCCCAAAAAGACTGTGTTTCCAGATTTTCACATTTTCGACACCGACATTCCCGTAAAGAGCACGACGAGACGAAAAAAACGAATCCAAGCACGCCCTCCTAGCATGGCTCGTTCCATTCCAAGGTCGCAGGGGCTCACCACTTGCTTTTATAAGCAGCTCCCCCACTACCCCACTACTGCAGGTTTTCATTCTAGAGACTTGAAATTTATTTTGGGGGTAGAGGGGGTAGGGACCATTGATTTACGTTAAACAATTTTTTTTGTAGAGTTCCTAGTTTCCAAAATATAGGATTTTCAAAATTCGAGTGTTTTCAAAAAAATATAAAAAATAAAAATTTTTTATTACAAAAAATAAAGGTCATAAAGACTGTTCGTTTGAGCCATGGCACAACGTTCTATCCTGTTTGGTTTTCAAACTATCGCCTATTTTCGAAAACAAAAATTTTCAAAAAAATTTTGAAAAATATAACGAGTGGTCCATAGCAAAGAGGACGTCAGCCCGAGTCCAACAATACCTCATTTGTCAAAATCGGACCATGCGTTCAAGAGATATTTAACATGGCTGAGGCTTAGTAGTAGAGCAAGGGGGGTTTTGAAGTGGGGCAGAAACCGCCTTACTCCACTACTAATATGGTTAAAATATTGTGCCTTTCGGGTTGTGTGAGTGAAGGCTTGTGTTATTATTGTGCCTATAAATTTCAAACTGTATGTTACAGGTAATCATTTAAACACGAAATTGCACTTTTATTTATTGTCTGGGTATTCTTGTATACCCAGACAAGAGCATCTCGAATGAAGTTCTATGACGTTTTCAGAAATATTCTGCAACATGCATATGGCCTGATTCATACTGTAACTAAAACAAGAGGAAATATTGTTTATTTGATGCTTTTGTACATTGCTGAATAATAAATGCGGTATAATGGTGTTAGGATAACAAGAATCGTGTTCTAATACGACTCAGGTGTGTTGCACATTTGCTCCGAGAATTATTATTAGTTTTATTATTATTATTATTATTATTAATAGCGACAGTAATTATAATATTAAGGGTGTGTGGCCTCCAGAGAGTTCTGGCGCATGTCCTTTGAATCAGCACCATTAGAAGAGCTGAGCGCCTTGATGAAATGAATGATGAAGACACCACAAGCAGCCACATTTCAAGCCAGGGAATTAACCATACGAAAATGAAATACCATGGCCCGTGGGGAAACGAATCTGGAGCCACTCGCTCTCTATACTTAGCCACAAGCTCGCACATATTATTATTATTATTATTATTATTATTATTATTATTATTATTATTATTATTATTATTATTATTATTATTGTAATCACATTCATTTCACCACATAAGTGGGACAAATCAACGCATCGTCAGCTTGTTTGCAAGACGGTATGACAACTTCTTTTAGGGTGGCATATTGAGAAACGAGCGAACAATGGAACAGGTCTCCAAGATGACGACCTTCTGCATGGTTATATGTAGACCAGGATGTATTCCCAATATTTCAAGATTGCGAACCAATGATTTACTGTCGATCAAAATATTATGTGTACTCGAGTTTGAAGGCTGTTTGTGAAGTAACCAAGAGACCGACATAAAATCCAATAACATCATCATTTTCGTCGTTCTATTTTACGTTAGTCCATGTAGGTTTGGAATTTTTTATTTATATTTTAATATTTTTATCGCAGTTAGAACACAAAAAGTGCCTGTTTTTAAGCGTGTTTCAACCATGCGTCACATTTAAGAATTATTATCTCACAAACCCGTCATCAGATCGAATTCAAAATTTAACACAATATACATTGGAATGTTGAATAACTGGTTTATTAATTTTAAAGTTTTGTGATTCCAAGAAACAAAGTTGTTATCATTTTTGTAAGGTAACTTTTTCTCGACTCGGGGTGGTTTGAAAATGCAGTTCATGGTCGCGTTGTAATCCTTATACATCAAAAAGGTATGCTGTATGATTGTGAAATACGTAAATTAATTCACTTATTTTATATCGGTTTATGTTTGTACGGGGAATTAAGACATGGTTCACCAGTTAGCCGCTCCGGTGAAAGCTTTACAGCGTTGCCAAGATGGGCTCCAACACGCCTCATGGCGCGCCTCGCTCGGAAGTGATGGGCTCCATATCAACAACGCTGTACAGCAATTCCCGGAGCGGCTAGCTGGTGAACCATGCCTTAATTCCCCGTACAAATACAAACCGACATAAAATAAGTGAATTAATTTACGTATTTCACAGTCATACAGCATACCTTTTTGATGTATAAGGATTCCAACGCAACCAAGAACTACATCTTTCAACGACCCTGAGCCGAGAAAAAGTTACCTTACAAAAATTAAAACAACTTTCGTTCTTGAAAACACAAAATTTTGAAATTAATAAACCAGTTATACAACATTCCAATGTGTATTGTGTTAAAATTTTGGATTCAATCTGATGACGGGTTTGTGAGATAATAATTCTCAAATGTGACGCATGGTTGAAACACGCTTAAAAACGGGCACTTTTTGCGTTTCAACTGCGATAAAAAATATTAAAATATAAATTAAAAATTCCAAACCTACATGGAAAGGAAAATCCACAGCCTGCTTCCAGTCTCTGACCGGGTCAGGAATAGAATGAATGAAGCCCCCATCTAGCGGCGAGGATATGGTCTGTGCCGGCTGCGGAGGCCTGACGCACTCCTCTGGGGCAACGATTAAATCAATGACAGATGAAATGAAATGATAGTGGAGAGTGTTGCTGGAATGAAATTGTGACAGGGAAAACCGGAGTACCCGGAGAAAAACCTGTCTGCCTCCGTTTTGTCCAGCACAGATCCCACATGGAGTGACCGGGATTTGAACCACGGACCCAGCGGTGAGAGGCCGGCGTGCTGCCGCCTAAGCCACGGAGTCCCCAAACCTACATGAACTAACGTAAAATAGAACGCCGAAAATGGTGATGTTATCGGGTGTTATGTTGGTCTATTGGCCTCTTCACAAACGACCTTCAAACTCGAGTGCAAATAATATTTTGGTCGACAGTAGGGATGATGCCGGTAGAAGAAATGACTGTGGGCAGAACCACTATACTTTTCTATCTCCACATTTTCCGTATTTCCTCAACCAAGGGCAGGTATTAGGTGGTCTTCTCACAGCAGGTCTGTTGCAGATTATGGGAATTGGGCACTACAATATCAATGAGAAAGGTTCTCATCTGCACCCTGTCCACAAGAACGATATCTGGCCGGTTTGCTGGTATGGTTTTATCAGTAATAACTGATCGGCCCCATAACAACATGTGACTAGGATTTTTCAAAACGGCGCGTCAAGAACATACTGACAGTAAGGCTTTTCAGATAATACGTGCTTTTGAACAAGGTGTAGGTGCATTATGTTGGCCACTTGGTTGTGCCTTTTCATGTAATCATGTACAGGAGATTGCTTGGCAGCCTCCTGTGCAATGTTGAATTGTTTCCGGTTGTAGTTGGCATCTTCGGTATTTATCATCCTGAATATTTGCCTTAACTATTTAACATATGTTTTGGTACCCACAACGTGATCCTGGATTGCAACCATGTATCCTTCGGTCTCAGTGAATATGTCCGCATGAGCCAACCAGCTGTTCGACGCATCAATATCGACATCTTTCTGGTTGAGATCATACGGATGACGACCGTGCAGAGCTCTCTGCGTCCACTGCTGAAGCTTGGTGGCTGAACATTCCTCATCAGTGGCTAACTGCATATCCCTTGCGTGAAGAAGATCCAGCGCTGTGCACTCGTCATCTGCCTTCACAGCGGCTTGATGTATGGGAGAGTCATGTCTGGCCAGAAAGTATCTCTGAAGGTTCCTCACTTGCCCTGCAAGTAATTGGATAATGTCCGTGAGCCCTCGTCCACCTCTTTGACGCCGGATTTTCAATAACTAAAAAACTGACTAAGGGTGGGGACATCTGTGTTTTGTTTAGATGGTATGTGTTCTAATTAGGATTTTCTCCAAGTCAATCTATGTCCATGTGATAATACCGAAAGTGTATGTCAGAGCAGGAATAGCATAGGTGTTAATAGCCTTACATGTGTTCTTTCCATTCAACTTAGATTTTAAAATATTGTTAAGGCGTTGATTGTCGATAGCTACGGTTCTATATATAATACCTTTATGATCAATTCGATTAGATTGCAGGAGACCAAGATATTTATAAGCTTTATGAAACAACCGTCATCAAGTTGAAATGATCTGGCCTCTAATTTCTCCCGTCGAATGGTGAGGGTGCGACACTTATCTAACCGGAAGGACATTCCAATATCAGAAGAAAACGAAGCAGTTACTGCAATTAGATTGTCGATGTGTTTTTAAGAGGATGCATATAGTTACAGGTCTGACGTTTATTTTTGGCCGGTGGCCGTGAAATCCGCGCATCCACTGTGCTAACCATTCAACCTTCTTAGTTCTCTCCTTTGTTCCTTCTGAACGTGCGTACGTGCATGCATTTGTTACTGCACATGCTCACAATAAGAAGTCTTCCTGGCTGGTCGGAGACCTCTACACAACAAACAAGCACCGGCCAAAAACAAACGTCAGACCTATAAATGTCATTATTATTATTATTATTATTATTATTATTATTATTATTATTATTATTATTATTGATTTATTATTATATACGCAACTTCAAATAAGAGTGCTTGTTCACTCTCAATTATGAATTCCGATTTGCATTGTGCTCGTCCCACATGCTCTAAGTGAGTTGTGCTTTATATTCATAGCATTACTAATGAAAGATGGCTTGTTTCAACAAAACAATAAGCGAGTCCTTCTACGCACGAGCTTCGAGTAGCCTATGTCATATGAGAATACGCTAGCAGGAGTAGTGCTATGTGTTAAATAAATCAGATCTATTAGCTGGGTGCATTTGGGAGCAATAAACGCTGTCTCTATGTGCACTTAGCCCGATAATAAGTATACGTGCTCAAGCCAGAGCGCACTACGTGTTCAGCGCACGTTTAGAGCCTCGCGAGGATCATAACAATTCAGTCGTTTATATTTCACGAGTTCCTCCGGACATGCGCTTTTAGCTTTTATGTCCAGCCCAGTCAACAATCTCCTCTTCACAGCCTTTACTGTCTAGCTGCAGTGACCTTGTGACATCATCCACACGTACTGTACATCGTAAGCTGATAATAGGTAAGGGAATATATGCGAAAAGCACTTGAGATATTTTATTAATGCAGACATATATATTAACGAATTCAAGAGAATATTGTTTGATCAAATGCATTTTCCTCAATTGAAAAGAAGCTCTGATATAACTTCACCATCAACAAGAACTGGATAGTGACTGTACACACCGATTTAGCAGCCGTGCCCCTGACAGTGCTGAGTTTCAGTGTTCATACAGAGCACAATCGTGTTACTCTATTAGCACGACTGTTTATTTTGATATTTTATTTTACTTTTATCGTTTAACTTTTTCTGTTTTACACATTTTCAGGATTTTGTTACAATATTTTTCGATGATGTCGTCACAAACACCCAGTTCAAGAGCCAAGAGAATTAAACATACGAGTTTAAAATACCCACGGCACAGCCGGGAATCGAACCCGGTATATTTCGGGCAAAAGCCCATATGCTAACCAATTCTCACCCTGAAGTAAGTATTTGTTAAGGACTAGGAGCTCAGGTGATGGATACATGAGAGTCACACACGCTTCAGCTAGGGGAATGATACTCAGAAATGACAGCCCATGTTATGATAATACTCACAGTTTGGTGAAATATTGTATGAAAATGTATTTTTGGTAATGTTCGTTAGGCTACGAGATTAGATTGTACCGTTGTTAGGACCCGTAATAATACACACATCAAAAAAAGTTTTGCATCACCTCGGTTCCCAGATCTCCGGCATATAGACGTTGACTGTGTATATTGTATCAAAGATACAGTCCCTTTGACTGTTCATAGATGTCACTAAAACTGCTCAAAGATGTAAACAACCATGCATGAGCAGGGCCTATTAGACGGAGGGGGTACGACAGCCGATCAGTTCCAGTCATTCCACCAGGACGAAGGTACGCTGCTCATGTTGTCTGTAGTTCTACCATGCCTAGAAGGTCAATACCGCAGTTCGATCGCGTCCGCATTGTTACTTTGTGTCAAGAAGGGCTCTCAACAAGGGAAGTTTCCAGGCGTCTCAGAGTGAACCAAAGCGATGTTGTTCGGACATGGAGGAGGTACAGAGATACAGGAACTGTCGATGACAGGCCTCGCTCAGGCCGCCCAAGGGCTACTACTGTAGTGGATGACCGCTACTTACGGATTGCCGCTCGGAGGAACCCTGACAGCAATGCCACCATGTTGAATAATGCGTTTCGTTCAGCCACAGGACGTCGTGTTTCAACTCAAACTGTGCGCAATAGGCTGCATGATGCGCAACTTCACTCCCGACGTCCATGGCGAGGTCCAGCTTTGCAACCCCGACACCATGCAGCGCGGTACAGATGGGCCCAACAACATGCTGAATGGACCCCACAGAATTGGCATCACGTTCTCTTCACCGATGAGTGTCGCATATGCCTTCAACCAGACAATCGTCGGAGACGTGTTTGGAGGCACCCTGGTCAGGCTGAACGTCTTAGACACACTGTCCAGCGAGTGCAGCAAGGTGGTGGTTCCCTGATGTTTTGGGGTGGCATTATGTGGGGCCGACGTACGCCACTGGTGGTCATGGAAGGCTCCGAAACGGCTTTACGATACCTGAATGACATCCTCCGACCCATAGTGCACCCATATCGGCAGAATATTGGAGAGGCATTTGTCTTCATGGACGACAATTCTCGACCTCATCGTGCACATCTTGTGAATGCGTTCCTTCAAGATAACGACATCGCTCGACTACAGTGGCCAGCATGTTCGCCAGACATGAACCCTATCGAACATGCCTGGGATATGTTGAAAAGGGCTGTTTATGGACGTCTTGACCCACCAACCACTCTGAGAGATTTACGCCGAATTGTCGTTGAGGAGTGGGACAATTTGGACCAACAGTGTCTTGATGAACTTGTGGATAGTATGCCACGACGAATACAGGCATTCATCAATGCAAGAGGACGTGCTACTGGGTATTAGAGGTAGTGGTGTGTACTGCTATCTGGACCACAAATGCTGAAAGTCTAGCTGTATGATGGTACAACATGCAATGTGTGGGTCTCATGAGCAATAAAACGAGCTGAAATGTTGTTTGTGTTGATCTCTATTCCCTTTGTATTTAAAGGTTCCGGAACTCTTGGAACCGAGGTGATGCAAAACTTTTTTTGATGTGTGTAGTTATAATAAAATATTATAATAATTATAAGTACAATAATATAACAATAAAAATAAGTATAATGAAATACTATTATTAATAATAACCTAATGTGACTAGCTCACCACATTAGTGAAAAAGAGCTACCCTTTTATAGGAGGCCTTTGCCCTTTAAGGGACATTTGAGGCTGTTCTTTATTCTTTATTATTAATAATAATGAAAAACAAATGAGTATCATAAAATAATAATACTAATAATAATAATCAGTGATTGTAACGAAATTTGAATGTAGAATAGTAATTTGCGTGGATTATGTTAGAATTTTGGCTATTGTGAATTGAAGACAGCCATACTAACTTACATTTTGATATTGATTCCTAATTTACATACCCGTAGTTGAATGTTAAGGGACGCTGACCCCTATTTAAATAAATAATAGATTTCATTTGGAAAGATTAAGGAATTAAAGGTAGTCCCGTGGTATATTTCAGGAAAGGAACATGCATTTGTACAGTATATGTGTTTTGGTAATTTTTATAAGGTAATGAATATTTGAGATACGAGTAGGTGTGTGTTTGATTAATGATGTTCCTAGTGTCACAAAAAAAATCAGGTTTCAATTGTGAATAGTGTACGTTTTTAATGATTTTAATTAAGTTATTCGCATTGTACTGCGATGTCATGTATGTATCAATAAGTTTGTTTCTAGTTAAGGGTCAAGCCGTATGCATATTTCTCTCCCTTTCTCTGCTATTTTTAAATGATGACCTTTAGTCATCTAAATATAAATACGATGTTGAAAGTGACTGCAACACAATACTGTTACGGCTGTGAGTTAGTGTCATCACTCGCCGCATGAGTCGCAATTACCCCAGGGCTGGGCTGTGGCCTGCCTCCTGTATTGCGTGTGCCTTATGCAACAGGGCTACTAGGACAAAGGGGTAGTCCAGAATATTCGTGACTGGACCAGCGATGGAAACCTCGAGAAGCCGTGAACCCTGGATGGATCTAGAAGCATTTATTGAGTCACCGGCCTGCTATATAAGTGCGACCTGTCTAGCAGTCGTTGTTGTTGTGTTTTACGAGCTAGTGCGAGCGATTACCTTGAGCGACAGAAGTGTGGTGACTTGCGAAACCCCTAGTGAAGCTGATTCTCTTGACACCGAGGAAGTAATTGTGGTGCTTGTGAAACAGTGTATAGTACAGTGACAGACCTAGTGCAGCTATTTCCAGCGAGCGTACGGGAGCGGACTCATTAGCGAAGAGGATTAACTGTGGTCTGTTGACAAGTGAAAGGGAAAGTATTCTCGACGTGAGGAAACTGGAGTAAGGTAATGATTGCTGTTGAGTAGTGTATTTTTCTGGCTGCAATAAAATTAATTATTTCTTTAAGCAGTAATTGGTGTTGTGCTTTATACCCACCGTAATCCAGTTAACAAAGGTGCCACTAGGGGGTGGCACGTAACAACTGGTGTCAGAAGTGGGATTACGAACTCAAACACAACACCTGACGGTCCTGGTTTCAAAACCCGAGCAGGTCATTTTCTCTAATTTTCCTGTGAGTGCATGCCCTTTACAAGACAAACAACTAAAATGGAGGAGAAATTGGCAGCATTGCTAGAAAAGTTAAATGGCATGGAAACCAAGATGGGGGACGGCCAGAAGAAGATGGAGGACGGCCAGAAGAAGTTAGCCGAGGACCTAACTGCCAAACTAGAAGACGGCCAGAAGAAGATGGAAGACGGTCAAAATAAGCTAGCGGAGGACCTGAAGAGGATAGAGGACGGCCAGAAGAAGATGGAAGACGGTCAGAATAAGTTGACACAGGACCTGAAGAAATTAGAACTGGGTCTGCGTGAGGAAGTCACGGCAGTGGAAGAGAAGTTCGACGCCTTACAAGTGGAAGTTGCCGAGCTGCGCCAACGCCCGCTGATGGGGGTGGAGGAGAAATTC